>CM048754.1:97963207-99163207 GCA_026315105.1 Locusta migratoria
ACAAGTGTACTGTAACCTACTTCTCCACCTCCTCTATCAACCCCCACCTGGCACGGTTACCAGACTAGTGAGCACTATTCAAGCTGTGGGAGAACAAGTGTACTGTAACCTACTTCTCCACCTCCTCTATCAACCCCCCCTGGCACGGTTACCAGACTAGTGAGCACTATTCAAGCTGTGGGAGAACAAGTGTGCTGTAACCTACTTCTCCACCTCCTCTATCAACCCCACCTGGCACGGTTACCAGACTAGTGAGCACTATTCAAGCTGTGGGAGAACAAGTGTACTGTAACCTACTTCTCCACCTCCTCTATCAACCCCACCTGGCACGGTTACCAGACTAGTGAGCACTATTCAAGCTGTGGGAGAACAAGTGTACTGTAACCTACTTCTCCACCTCCTCTATCAACCCCACCTGGCACGGTTACCAGACTAGTGAGCACTATTCAAGCTGTGGGAGAACAAGTGTACTGTAACCTACTTCTCCACCTCCTCTATCAACCCCACCTGGCACGGTTACCAGACTAGTGAGCACTATTCAAGCTGTGGGAGAACAAGTGTACTGTAACCTACTTCTCCACCTCCTCTATCAACCCCACCTGGCACGGTTACCAGACTAGTGAGCACTATTCAAGCTGTGGGAGAACAAGTGTACTGTAACCTACTTCTCCACCTCCTCTATCAACCCCACCTGGCACGGTTACCAGACTAGTGAGCACTATTCAAGCTGTGGGAGAACAAGTGTACTGTAACCTACTTCTCCACCTCCTCTATCAACCCCACCTGGCACGGTTACCAGACTAGTGAGCACTATTCAAGCTGTGGGAGAACAAGTGTGCTGTAACCTACTTCTCCACCTCCTCTATCAACCCCACCTGGCACGGTTACCAGACTAGTGAGCACTATTCAAGCTGTGGGAGAACAAGTGTACTGTAACCTACTTCTCCACCTCCTCTATCAACCCCACCTGGCACGGTTACCAGACTAGTGAGCACTATTCAAGCTGTGGGAGAACAAGTGTACTGTAACCTACTTCTCCACCTCCTCTATCAACCCCACCTGGCACGGTTACCAGACTAGTGAGCACTATTCAAGCTGTGGGAGAACAAGTGTACTGTAACCTACTTCTCCACCTCCTCTATCAACCCCACCTGGCACGGTTACCAGACTAGTGAGCACTATTCAAGCTGTGGGAGAACAAGTGTGCTGTAACCTACTTCTCCACCTCCTCTATCAACCCCACCTGGCACGGTTACCAGACTAGTGAGCACTATTCAAGCTGTGGGAGAACAAGTGTACTGTAACCTACTTCTCCACCTCCTCTATCAACCCCACCTGGCACGGTTACCAGACTAGTGAGCACTATTCAAGCTGTGGGAGAACAAGTGTACTGTAACCTACTTCTCCACCTCCTCTATCAACCCCACCTGGCACGGTTACCAGACTAGTGAGCACTATTCAAGCTGTGGGAGAACAAGTGTACTGTAACCTACTTCTCCACCTCCTCTATCAACCCCACCTGGCACGGTTACCAGACTAGTGAGCACTATTCAAGCTGTGGGAGAACAAGTGTACTGTAACCTACTTCTCCACCTCCTCTATCAACCCCACCTGGCACGGTTACCAGACTAGTGAGCACTATTCAAGCTGTGGGAGAACAAGTGTACTGTAACCTACTTCTCCACCTCCTCTATCAACCCCACCTGGCACGGTTACCAGACTAGTGAGCACTATTCAAGCTGTGGGAGAACAAGTGTACTGTAACCTACTTCTCCACCTCCTCTATCAACCCCACCTGGCACGGTTACCAGACTAGTGAGCACTATTCAAGCTGTGGGAGAACAAGTGTACTGTAACCTACTTCTCCACCTCCTCTATCAACCCCACCTGGCACGGTTACCAGACTAGTGAGCCACTATTCAAGCTGTGGGAGAACAAGTGTACTGTAACCTACTTCTCCACCTCCTCTATCAACCCCACCTGGCACGGTTACCAGACTAGTGAGCACTATTCAAGCTGTGGGAGAACAAGTGTACTGTAACCTACTTCTCCACCTCCTCTATCAACCCCACCTGGCACGGTTACCAGACTAGTGAGCACTATTCAAGCTGTGGGAGAACAAGTGTACTGTAACCTACTTCTCCACCTCCTCTATCAACCCCACCTGGCACGGTTACCAGACTAGTGAGCACTATTCAAGCTGTGGGAGAACAAGTGTGCTGTAACCTACTTCTCCACCTCCTCTATCAACCCCACCTGGCACGGTTACCAGACTAGTGAGCACTATTCAAGCTGTGGGAGAACAAGTGTGCTGTAACCTACTTCTCCACCTCCTCTATCAACCCCACCTGGCACGGTTACCAGACTAGTGAGCACTATTCAAGCTGTGGGAGAACAAGTGTACTGTAACCTACTTCTCCACCTCCTCTATCAACCCCACCTGGCACGGTTACCAGACTAGTGAGCACTATTCAAGCTGTGGGAGAACAAGTGTACTGTAACCTACTTCTCCACCTCCTCTATCAACCCCACCTGGCACGGTTACCAGACTAGTGAGCACTATTCAAGCTGTGGGAGAACAAGTGTACTGTAACCTACTTCTCCACCTCCTCTATCAACCCCACCTGGCACGGTTACCAGACTAGTGAGCACTATTCAAGCTGTGGGAGAACAAGTGTGCTGTAACCTACTTCTCCACCTCCTCTATCAACCCCACCTGGCACGGTTACCAGACTAGTGAGCACTATTCAAGCTGTGGGAGAACAAGTGTACTGTAACCTACTTCTCCACCTCCTCTATCAACCCCACCTGGCACGGTTACCAGACTAGTGAGCACTATTCAAGCTGTGGGAGAACAAGTGTACTGTAACCTACTTCTCCACCTCCTCTATCAACCCCACCTGGCACGGTTACCAGACTAGTGAGCACTATTCAAGCTGTGGGAGAACAAGTGTACTGTAACCTACTTCTCCACCTCCTCTATCAACCCCACCTGGCACGGTTACCAGACTAGTGAGCAGTATTCAAGCTGTGGGAGAACAAGTGTACTGTAACCTACTTCTCCACCTCCTCTATCAACCCCACCTGGCACGGTTACCAGACTAGTGAGCACTATTCAAGCTGTGGGAGAACAAGTGTGCTGTAACCTACTTCTCCACCTCCTCTATCAACCCCACCTGGCACGGTTACCAGACTAGTGAGCACTATTCAAGCTGTGGGAGAACAAGTGTACTGTAACCTACTTCTCCACCTCCTCTATCAACCCCACCTGGCACGGTTACCAGACTAGTGAGCACTATTCAAGCTGTGGGAGAACAAGTGTACTGTAACCTACTTCTCCACCTCCTCTATCAACCCCACCTGGCACGGTTACCAGACTAGTGAGCACTATTCAAGCTGTGGGAGAACAAGTGTACTGTAACCTACTTCTCCACCTCCTCTATCAACCCCACCTGGCACGGTTACCAGACTAGTGAGCACTATTCAAGCTGTGGGAGAACAAGTGTACTGTAACCTACTTCTCCACCTCCTCTATCAACCCCACCTGGCACGGTTACCAGACTAGTGAGCACTATTCAAGCTGTGGGAGAACAAGTGTACTGTAACCTACTTCTCCACCTCCTCTATCAACCCCACCTGGCACGGTTACCAGACTAGTGAGCACTATTCAAGCTGTGGGAGAACAAGTGTACTGTAACCTACTTCTCCACCTCCTCTATCAACCCCACCTGGCACGGTTACCAGACTAGTGAGCACTATTCAAGCTGTGGGAGAACAAGTGTACTGTAACCTACTTCTCCACCTCCTCTATCAACCCCACCTGGCACGGTTACCAGACTAGTGAGCACTATTCAAGCTGTGGGAGAACAAGTGTACTGTAACCTACTTCTCCACCTCCTCTATCAACCCCACCTGGCACGGTTACCAGACTAGTGAGCACTATTCAAGCTGTGGGAGAACAAGTGTACTGTAACCTACTTCTCCACCTCCTCTATCAACCCCACCTGGCACGGTTACCAGACTAGTGAGCACTATTCAAGCTGTGGGAGAACAAGTGTACTGTAACCTACTTCTCCACCTCCTCTATCAACCCCACCTGGCACGGTTACCAGACTAGTGAGCACTATTCAAGCTGTGGGAGAACAAGTGTACTGTAACCTACTTCTCCACCTCCTCTATCAACCCCACCTGGCACGGTTACCAGACTAGTGAGCACTATTCAAGCTGTGGGAGAACAAGTGTACTGTAACCTACTTCTCCACCTCCTCTATCAACCCCACCTGGCACGGTTACCAGACTAGTGAGCACTATTCAAGCTGTGGGAGAACAAGTGTACTGTAACCTACTTCTCCACCTCCTCTATCAACCCCACCTGGCACGGTTACCAGACTAGTGAGCACTATTCAAGCTGTGGGAGAACAAGTGTACTGTAACCTACTTCTCCACCTCCTCTATCAACCCCACCTGGCACGGTTACCAGACTAGTGAGCACTATTCAAGCTGTAGGAGAACAAGTGTACTGTAACCTACTTCTCCACCTCCTCTATCAACCCCACCTGGCACGGTTACCAGACTAGTGAGCACTATTCAAGCTGTGGGAGAACAAGTGTACTGTAACCTACTTCTCCACCTCCTCTATCAACCCCACCTGGCACGGTTACCAGACTAGTGAGCACTATTCAAGCTGTGGGAGAACAAGTGTACTGTAACCTACTTCTCCACCTCCTCTATCAACCCCACCTGGCACGGTTACCAGACTAGTGAGCACTATTCAAGCTGTGGGAGAACAAGTGTACTGTAACCTACTTCTCCACCTCCTCTATCAACCCCACCTGGCACGGTTACCAGACTAGTGAGCACTATTCAAGCTGTGGGAGAACAAGTGTACTGTAACCTACTTCTCCACCTCCTCTATCAACCCCACCTGGCACGGTTACCAGACTAGTGAGCAGTATTCAAGCTGTGGGAGAACAAGTGTACTGTAACCTACTTCTCCACCTCCTCTATCAACCCCACCTGGCACGGTTACCAGACTAGTGAGCACTATTCAAGCTGTGGGAGAACAAGTGTACTGTAACCTACTTCTCCACCTCCTCTATCAACCCCACCTGGCACGGTTACCAGACTAGTGAGCAGTATTCAAGCTGTGGGAGAACAAGTGTACTGTAACCTACTTCTCCACCTCCTCTATCAACCCCACCTGGCACGGTTACCAGACTAGTGAGCAGTATTCAAGCTGTGGGAGAACAAGTGTACTGTAACCTACTTCTCCACCTCCTCTATCAACCCCACCTGGCACGGTTACCAGACTAGTGAGCAGTATTCAAGCTGTGGGAGAACAAGTGTACTGTAACCTACTTCTCCACCTCCTCTATCAACCCCACCTGGCACGGTTACCAGACTAGTGAGCAGTATTCAAGCTGTGGGAGAACAAGTGTACTGTAACCTACTTCTCCACCTCCTCTATCAACCCCACCTGGCACGGTTACCAGACTAGTGAGCACTATTCAAGCTGTGGGAGAACAAGTGTACTGTAACCTACTTCTCCACCTCCTCTATCAACCCCACCTGGCACGGTTACCAGACTAGTGAGCAGTATTCAAGCTGTGGGAGAACAAGTGTACTGTAACCTACTTCTCCACCTCCTCTATCAACCCCACCTGGCACGGTTACCAGACTAGTGAGCAGTATTCAAGCTGTGGGAGAACAAGTGTACTGTAACCTACTTCTCCACCTCCTCTATCAACCCCACCTGGCACGGTTACCAGACTAGTGAGCAGTATTCAAGCTGTGGGAGAACAAGTGTACTGTAACCTACTTCTCCACCTCCTCTATCAACCCCACCTGGCACGGTTACCAGACTAGTGAGCACTATTCAAGCTGTGGGAGAACAAGTGTGCTGTAACCTACTTCTCCACCTCCTCTATCAACCCCACCTGGCACGGTTACCAGACTAGTGAGCACTATTCAAGCTGTGGGAGAACAAGTGTACTGTAACCTACTTCTCCACCTCCTCTATCAACCCCACCTGGCACGGTTACCAGACTAGTGAGCACTATTCAAGCTGTGGGAGAACAAGTGTACTGTAACCTACTTCTCCACCTCCTCTATCAACCCCACCTGGCACGGTTACCAGACTAGTGAGCACTATTCAAGCTGTGGGAGAACAAGTGTACTGTAACCTACTTCTCCACCTCCTCTATCAACCCCACCTGGCACGGTTACCAGACTAGTGAGCACTATTCAAGCTGTGGGAGAACAAGTGTACTGTAACCTACTTCTCCACCTCCTCTATCAACCCCACCTGGCACGGTTACCAGACTAGTGAGCACTATTCAAGCTGTGGGAGAACAAGTGTACTGTAACCTACTTCTCCACCTCCTCTATCAACCCCACCTGGCACGGTTACCAGACTAGTGAGCAGTATTCAAGCTGTGGGAGAACAAGTGTACTGTAACCTACTTCTCCACCTCCTCTATCAACCCCACCTGGCACGGTTACCAGACTAGTGAGCAGTATTCAAGCTGTGGGAGAACAAGTGTACTGTAACCTACTTCTCCACCTCCTCTATCAACCCCACCTGGCACGGTTACCAGACTAGTGAGCAGTATTCAAGCTGTGGGAGAACAAGTGTACTGTAACCTACTTCTCCACCTCCTCTATCAACCCCACCTGGCACGGTTACCAGACTAGTGAGCACTATTCAAGCTGTGGGAGAACAAGTGTACTGTAACCTACTTCTCCACCTCCTCTATCAACCCCACCTGGCACGGTTACCAGACTAGTGAGCAGTATTCAAGCTGTGGGAGAACAAGTGTACTGTAACCTACTTCTCCACCTCCTCTATCAACCCCACCTGGCACGGTTACCAGACTAGTGAGCACTATTCAAGCTGTGGGAGAACAAGTGTACTGTAACCTACTTCTCCACCTCCTCTATCAACCCCACCTGGCACGGTTACCAGACTAGTGAGCAGTATTCAAGCTGTGGGAGAACAAGTGTACTGTAACCTACTTCTCCACCTCCTCTATCAACCCCACCTGGCACGGTTACCAGACTAGTGAGCAGTATTCAAGCTGTGGGAGAACAAGTGTACTGTAACCTACTTCTCCACCTCCTCTATCAACCCCACCTGGCACGGTTACCAGACTAGTGAGCAGTATTCAAGCTGTGGGAGAACAAGTGTACTGTAACCTACTTCTCCACCTCCTCTATCAACCCCACCTGGCACGGTTACCAGACTAGTGAGCACTATTCAAGCTGTGGGAGAACAAGTGTACTGTAACCTACTTCTCCACCTCCTCTATCAACCCCACCTGGCACGGTTACCAGACTAGTGAGCACTATTCAAGCTGTGGGAGAACAAGTGTACTGTAACCTACTTCTCCACCTCCTCTATCAACCCCACCTGGCACGGTTACCAGACTAGTGAGCAGTATTCAAGCTGTGGGAGAACAAGTGTACTGTAACCTACTTCTCCACCTCCTCTATCAACCCCACCTGGCACGGTTACCAGACTAGTGAGCACTATTCAAGCTGTGGGAGAACAAGTGTACTGTAACCTACTTCTCCACCTCCTCTATCAACCCCACCTGGCACGGTTACCAGACTAGTGAGCACTATTCAAGCTGTGGGAGAACAAGTGTACTGTAACCTACTTCTCCACCTCCTCTATCAACCCCACCTGGCACGGTTACCAGACTAGTGAGCACTATTCAAGCTGTGGGAGAACAAGTGTACTGTAACCTACTTCTCCACCTCCTCTATCAACCCCACCTGGCACGGTTACCAGACTAGTGAGCACTATTCAAGCTGTGGGAGAACAAGTGTACTGTAACCTACTTCTCCACCTCCTCTATCAACCCCACCTGGCACGGTTACCAGACTAGTGAGCACTATTCAAGCTGTGGGAGAACAAGTGTACTGTAACCTACTTCTCCACCTCCTCTATCAACCCCACCTGGCACGGTTACCAGACTAGTGAGCACTATTCAAGCTGTGGGAGAACAAGTGTACTGTAACCTACTTCTCCACCTCCTCTATCAACCCCACCTGGCACGGTTACCAGACTAGTGAGCAGTATTCAAGCTGTGGGAGAACAAGTGTACTGTAACCTACTTCTCCACCTCCTCTATCAACCCCACCTGGCACGGTTACCAGACTAGTGAGCACTATTCAAGCTGTGGGAGAACAAGTGTACTGTAACCTACTTCTCCACCTCCTCTATCAACCCCACCTGGCACGGTTACCAGACTAGTGAGCAGTATTCAAGCTGTGGGAGAACAAGTGTACTGTAACCTACTTCTCCACCTCCTCTATCAACCCCACCTGGCACGGTTACCAGACTAGTGAGCACTATTCAAGCTGTGGGAGAACAAGTGTACTGTAACCTACTTCTCCACCTCCTCTATCAACCCCACCTGGCACGGTTACCAGACTAGTGAGCAGTATTCAAGCTGTGGGAGAACAAGTGTACTGTAACCTACTTCTCCACCTCCTCTATCAACCCCACCTGGCACGGTTACCAGACTAGTGAGCACTATTCAAGCTGTGGGAGAACAAGTGTACTGTAACCTACTTCTCCACCTCCTCTATCAACCCCACCTGGCACGGTTACCAGACTAGTGAGCACTATTCAAGCTGTGGGAGAACAAGTGTACTGTAACCTACTTCTCCACCTCCTCTATCAACCCCACCTGGCACGGTTACCAGACTAGTGAGCACTATTCAAGCTGTGGGAGAACAAGTGTACTGTAACCTACTTCTCCACCTCCTCTATCAACCCCACCTGGCACGGTTACCAGACTAGTGAGCACTATTCAAGCTGTGGGAGAACAAGTGTACTGTAACCTACTTCTCCACCTCCTCTATCAACCCCACCTGGCACGGTTACCAGACTAGTGAGCACTATTCAAGCTGTGGGAGAACAAGTGTACTGTAACCTACTTCTCCACCTCCTCTATCAACCCCACCTGGCACGGTTACCAGACTAGTGAGCAGTATTCAAGCTGTGGAAGAACAAGTGTACTGTAACCTACTTCTCCACCTCCTCTATCAACCCCACCTGGCACGGTTACCAGACTAGTGAGCACTATTCAAGCTGTGGGAGAACAAGTGTACTGTAACCTACTTCTCCACCTCCTCTATCAACCCCACCTGGCACGGTTACCAGACTAGTGAGCAGTATTCAAGCTGTGGGAGAACAAGTGTACTGTAACCTACTTCTCCACCTCCTCTATCAACCCCACCTGGCACGGTTACCAGACTAGTGAGCAGTATTCAAGCTGTGGGAGAACAAGTGTACTGTAACCTACTTCTCCACCTCCTCTATCAACCCCACCTGGCACGGTTACCAGACTAGTGAGCAGTATTCAAGCTGTGGGAGAACAAGTGTACTGTAACCTACTTCTCCACCTCCTCTATCAACCCCACCTGGCACGGTTACCAGACTAGTGAGCACTATTCAAGCTGTGGGAGAACAAGTGTACTGTAACCTACTTCTCCACCTCCTCTATCAACCCCACCTGGCACGGTTACCAGACTAGTGAGCACTATTCAAGCTGTGGGAGAACAAGTGTACTGTAACCTACTTCTCCACCTCCTCTATCAACCCCACCTGGCACGGTTACCAGACTAGTGAGCACTATTCAAGCTGTGGGAGAACAAGTGTACTGTAACCTACTTCTCCACCTCCTCTATCAACCCCACCTGGCACGGTTACCAGACTAGTGAGCACTATTCAAGCTGTGGGAGAACAAGTGTACTGTAACCTACTTCTCCACCTCCTCTATCAACCCCACCTGGCACGGTTACCAGAATAGTGAGCACTATTCAAGCTGTGGGAGAACAAGTGTACTGTAACCTACTTCTCCACCTCCTCTATCAACCCCACCTGGCACGGTTACCAGACTAGTGAGCACTATTCAAGCTGTGGGAGAACAAGTGTACTGTAACCTACTTCTCCACCTCCTCTATCAACCCCACCTGGCACGGTTACCAGACTAGTGAGCACTATTCAAGCTGTGGGAGAACAAGTGTACTGTAACCTACTTCTCCACCTCCTCTATCAACCCCACCTGGCACGGTTACCAGACTAGTGAGCACTATTCAAGCTGTGGGAGAACAAGTGTACTGTAACCTACTTCTCCACCTCCTCTATCAACCCCACCTGGCACGGTTACCAGACTAGTGAGCACTATTCAAGCTGTGGGAGAACAAGTGTACTGTAACCTACTTCTCCACCTCCTCTATCAACCCCACCTGGCACGGTTACCAGACTAGTGAGCAGTATTCAAGCTGTGGGAGAACAAGTGTACTGTAACCTACTTCTCCACCTCCTCTATCAACCCCACCTGGCACGGTTACCAGACTAGTGAGCACTATTCAAGCTGTGGGAGAACAAGTGTACTGTAACCTACTTCTCCACCTCCTCTATCAACCCCACCTGGCACGGTTACCAGACTAGTGAGCACTATTCAAGCTGTGGGAGAACAAGTGTACTGTAACCTACTTCTCCACCTGCTCTATCAACCCCACCTGGCACGGTTACCAGACTAGTGAGCAGTATTCAAGCTGTGGGAGAACAAGTGTACTGTAACCTACTTCTCCACCTCCTCTATCAACCCCACCTGGCACGGTTACCAGACTAGTGAGCACTATTCAAGCTGTGGGAGAACAAGTGTACTGTAACCTACTTCTCCACCTCCTCTATCAACCCCACCTGGCACGGTTACCAGACTAGTGAGCAGTATTCAAGCTGTGGGAGAACAAGTGTACTGTAACCTACTTCTCCACCTCCTCTATCAACCCCACCTGGCACGGTTACCAGACTAGTGAGCACTATTCAAGCTGTGGGAGAACAAGTGTACTGTAACCTACTTCTCCACCTCCTCTATCAACCCCACCTGGCACGGTTACCAGACTAGTGAGCACTATTCAAGCTGTGGGAGAACAAGTGTACTGTAACCTACTTCTCCACCTCCTCTATCAACCCCACCTGGCACGGTTACCAGACTAGTGAGCAGTATTCAAGCTGTGGGAGAACAAGTGTACTGTAACCTACTTCTCCACCTCCTCTATCAACCCCACCTGGCACGGTTACCAGACTAGTGAGCAGTATTCAAGCTGTGGGAGAACAAGTGTACTGTAACCTACTTCTCCACCTCCTCTATCAACCCCACCTGGCACGGTTACCAGACTAGTGAGCACTATTCAAGCTGTGGGAGAACAAGTGTACTGTAACCTACTTCTCCACCTCCTCTATCAACCCCACCTGGCACGGTTACCAGACTAGTGAGCACTATTCAAGCTGTGGGAGAACAAGTGTACTGTAACCTACTTCTCCACCTCCTCTATCAACCCCACCTGGCACGGTTACCAGACTAGTGAGCACTATTCAAGCTGTGGGAGAACAAGTGTACTGTAACCTACTTCTCCACCTCCTCTATCAACCCCACCTGGCACGGTTACCAGACTAGTGAGCACTATTCAAGCTGTGGGAGAACAAGTGTACTGTAACCTACTTCTCCACCTCCTCTATCAACCCCACCTGGCACGGTTACCAGACTAGTGAGCACTATTCAAGCTGTGGGAGAACAAGTGTACTGTAACCTACTTCTCCACCTCCTCTATCAACCCCACCTGGCACGGTTACCAGACTAGTGAGCACTATTCAAGCTGTGGGAGAACAAGTGTACTGTAACCTACTTCTCCACCTCCTCTATCAACCCCACCTGGCACGGTTACCAGACTAGTGAGCACTATTCAAGCTGTGGGAGAACAAGTGTACTGTAACCTACTTCTCCACCTCCTCTATCAACCCCACCTGGCACGGTTACCAGACTAGTGAGCACTATTCAAGCTGTGGGAGAACAAGTGTACTGTAACCTACTTCTCCACCTCCTCTATCAACCCCACCTGGCACGGTTACCAGACTAGTGAGCACTATTCAAGCTGTGGGAGAACAAGTGTACTGTAACCTACTTCTCCACCTCCTCTCTCAACCCCACCTGGCACGGTTACCAGACTAGTGAGCACTATTCAAGCTGTGGGAGAACAAGTGTACTGTAACCTACTTCTCCACCTCCTCTATCAACCCCACCTGGCACGGTTACCAGACTAGTGAGCAGTATTCAAGCTGTGGGAGAACAAGTGTACTGTAACCTACTTCTCCACCTCCTCTATCAACCCCACCTGGCACGGTTACCAGACTAGTGAGCACTATTCAAGCTGTGGGAGAACAAGTGTACTGTAACCTACTTCTCCACCTCCTCTATCAACCCCACCTGGCACGGTTACCAGACTAGTGAGCACTATTCAAGCTGTGGGAGAACAAGTGTACTGTAACCTACTTCTCCACCTCCTCTATCAACCCCACCTGGCACGGTTACCAGACTAGTGAGCACTATTCAAGCTGTGGGAGAACAAGTGTACTGTAACCTACTTCTCCACCTCCTCTATCAACCCCACCTGGCACGGTTACCAGACTAGTGAGCACTATTCAAGCTGTGGGAGAACAAGTGTACTGTAACCTACTTCTCCACCTCCTCTATCAACCCCACCTGGCACGGTTACCAGACTAGTGAGCACTATTCAAGCTGTGGGAGAACAAGTGTACTGTAACCTACTTCTCCACCTCCTCTATCAACCCCACCTGGCACGGTTACCAGACTAGTGAGCACTATTCAAGCTGTGGGAGAACAAGTGTACTGTAACCTACTTCTCCACCTCCTCTATCAACCCCACCTGGCACGGTTACCAGACTAGTGAGCAGTATTCAAGCTGTGGGAGAACAAGTGTACTGTAACCTACTTCTCCACCTCCTCTATCAACCCCACCTGGCACGGTTACCAGACTAGTGAGCACTATTCAAGCTGTGGGAGAACAAGTGTACTGTAACCTACTTCTCCACCTCCTCTATCAACCCCACCTGGCACGGTTACCAGACTAGTGAGCAGTATTCAAGCTGTGGGAGAACAAGTGTACTGTAACCTACTTCTCCACCTCCTCTATCAACCCCACCTGGCACGGTTACCAGACTAGTGAGCACTATTCAAGCTGTGGGAGAACAAGTGTACTGTAACCTACTTCTCCACCTCCTCTATCAACCCCACCTGGCACGGTTACCAGACTAGTGAGCACTATTCAAGCTGTGGGAGAACAAGTGTACTGTAACCTACTTCTCCACCTCCTCTATCAACCCCACCTGGCACGGTTACCAGACTAGTGAGCAGTATTCAAGCTGTGGGAGAACAAGTGTACTGTAACCTACTTCTCCACCTCCTCTATCAACCCCACCTGGCACGGTTACCAGACTAGTGAGCACTATTCAAGCTGTGGGAGAACAAGTGTGCTGTAACCTACTTCTCCACCTCCTCTATCAACCCCACCTGGCACGGTTACCAGACTAGTGAGCACTATTCAAGCTGTGGGAGAACAAGTGTACTGTAACCTACTTCTCCACCTCCTCTATCAACCCCACCTGGCACGGTTACCAGACTAGTGAGCAGTATTCAAGCTGTGGGAGAACAAGTGTACTGTAACCTACTTCTCCACCTCCTCTATCAACCCCACCTGGCACGGTTACCAGACTAGTGAGCAGTATTCAAGCTGTGGGAGAACAAGTGTACTGTAACCTACTTCTCCACCTCCTCTATCAACCCCACCTGGCACGGTTACCAGACTAGTGAGCACTATTCAAGCTGTGGGAGAACAAGTGTACTGTAACCTACTTCTCCACCTCCTCTATCAACCCCACCTGGCACGGTTACCAGACTAGTGAGCACTATTCAAGCTGTGGGAGAACAAGTGTGCTGTAACCTACTTCTCCACCTCCTCTATCAACCCCACCTGGCACGGTTACCAGACTAGTGAGCAGTATTCAAGCTGTGGGAGAACAAGTGTACTGTAACCTACTTCTCCACCTCCTCTATCAACCCCACCTGGCACGGTTACCAGACTAGTGAGCACTATTCAAGCTGTGGGAGAACAAGTGTACTGTAACCTACTTCTCCACCTCCTCTATCAACCCCACCTGGCACGGTTACCAGACTAGTGAGCAGTATTCAAGCTGTGGGAGAACAAGTGTACTGTAACCTACTTCTCCACCTCCTCTATCAACCCCACCTGGCACGGTTACCAGACTAGTGAGCACTATTCAAGCTGTGGGAGAACAAGTGTACTGTAACCTACTTCTCCACCTCCTCTATCAACCCCACCTGGCACGGTTACCAGACTAGTGAGCAGTATTCAAGCTGTGGGAGAACAAGTGTACTGTAACCTACTTCTCCACCTCCTCTATCAACCCCACCTGGCACGGTTACCAGACTAGTGAGCACTATTCAAGCTGTGGGAGAACAAGTGTACTGTAACCTACTTCTCCACCTCCTCTATCAACCCCACCTGGCACGGTTACCAGACTAGTGAGCACTATTCAAGCTGTGGGAGAACAAGTGTACTGTAACCTACTTCTCCACCTCCTCTATCAACCCCACCTGGCACGGTTACCAGACTAGTGAGCAGTATTCAAGCTGTGGGAGAACAAGTGTACTGTAACCTACTTCTCCACCTCCTCTATCAACCCCACCTGGCACGGTTACCAGACTAGTGAGCACTATTCAAGCTGTGGGAGAACAAGTGTGCTGTAACCTACTTCTCCACCTCCTCTATCAACCCCACCTGGCACGGTTACCAGACTAGTGAGCAGTATTCAAGCTGTGGGAGAACAAGTGTACTGTAACCTACTTCTCCACCTCCTCTATCAACCCCACCTGGCACGGTTACCAGACTAGTGAGCAGTATTCAAGCTGTGGGAGAACAAGTGTACTGTAACCTACTTCTCCACCTCCTCTATCAACCCCACCTGGCACGGTTACCAGACTAGTGAGCACTATTCAAGCTGTGGGAGAACAAGTGTACTGTAACCTACTTCTCCACCTCCTCTATCAACCCCACCTGGCACGGTTACCAGACTAGTGAGCACTATTCAAGCTGTGGGAGAACAAGTGTACTGTAACCTACTTCTCCACCTCCTCTATCAACCCCACCTGGCACGGTTACCAGACTAGTGAGCACTATTCAAGCTGTGGGAGAACAAGTGTGCTGTAACCTACTTCTCCACCTCCTCTATCAACCCCACCTGGCACGGTTACCAGACTAGTGAGCACTATTCAAGCTGTGGGAGAACAAGTGTACTGTAACCTACTTCTCCACCTCCTCTATCAACCCCACCTGGCACGGTTACCAGACTAGTGAGCAGTATTCAAGCTGTGGGAGAACAAGTGTACTGTAACCTACTTCTCCACCTCCTCTATCAACCCCACCTGGCACGGTTACCAGACTAGTGAGCACTATTCAAGCTGTGGGAGAACAAGTGTACTGTAACCTACTTCTCCACCTCCTCTATCAACCCCACCTGGCACGGTTACCAGACTAGTGAGCACTATTCAAGCTGTGGGAGAACAAGTGTACTGTAACCTACTTCTCCACCTCCTCTATCAACCCCACCTGGCACGGTTACCAGACTAGTGAGCAGTATTCAAGCTGTGGGAGAACAAGTGTACTGTAACCTACTTCTCCACCTCCTCTATCAACCCCACCTGGCACGGTTACCAGACTAGTGAGCACTATTCAAGCTGTGGGAGAACAAGTGTGCTGTAACCTACTTCTCCACCTCCTCTATCAACCCCACCTGGCACGGTTACCAGACTAGTGAGCAGTATTCAAGCTGTGGGAGAACAAGTGTACTGTAACCTACTTCTCCACCTCCTCTATCAACCCCACCTGGCACGGTTACCAGACTAGTGAGCAGTATTCAAGCTGTGGGAGAACAAGTGTACTGTAACCTACTTCTCCACCTCCTCTATCAACCCCACCTGGCACGGTTACCAGACTAGTGAGCACTATTCAAGCTGTGGGAGAACAAGTGTACTGTAACCTACTTCTCCACCTCCTCTCTCAACCCCACCTGGCACGGTTACCAGACTAGTGAGCACTATTCAAGCTGTGGGAGAACAAGTGTACTGTAACCTACTTCTCCACCTCCTCTATCAACCCCACCTGGCACGGTTACCAGACTAGTGAGCACTATTCAAGCTGTGGGAGAACAAGTGTACTGTAACCTACTTCTCCACCTCCTCTCTCAACCCCACCTGGCACGGTTACCAGACTAGTGAGCACTATTCAAGCTGTGGGAGAACAAGTGTACTGTAACCTACTTCTCCACCTCCTCTATCAACCCCACCTGGCACGGTTACCAGACTAGTGAGCAGTATTCAAGCTGTGGGAGAACAAGTGTACTGTAACCTACTTCTCCACCTCCTCTATCAACCCCACCTGGCACGGTTACCAGACTAGTGAGCAGTATTCAAGCTGTGGGAGAACAAGTGTACTGTAACCTACTTCTCCACCTCCTCTATCAACCCCACCTGGCACGGTTACCAGACTAGTGAGCACTATTCAAGCTGTGGGAGAACAAGTGTACTGTAACCTACTTCTCCACCTCCTCTATCAACCCCACCTGGCACGGTTACCAGACTAGTGAGCACTATTCAAGCTGTGGGAGAACAAGTGTACTGTAACCTACTTCTCCACCTCCTCTATCAACCCCACCTGGCACGGTTACCAGACTAGTGAGCACTATTCAAGCTGTGGGAGAACAAGTGTACTGTAACCTACTTCTCCACCTCCTCTATCAACCCCACCTGGCACGGTTACCAGACTAGTGAGCAGTATTCAAGCTGTGGGAGAACAAGTGTACTGTAACCTACTTCTCCACCTCCTCTATCAACCCCACCTGGCACGGTTACCAGACTAGTGAGCACTATTCAAGCTGTGGGAGAACAAGTGTACTGTAACCTACTTCTCCACCTCCTCTATCAACCCCACCTGGCACGGTTACCAGACTAGTGAGCACTATTCAAGCTGTGGGAGAACAAGTGTACTGTAACCTACTTCTCCACCTCCTCTATCAACCCCACCTGGCACGGTTACCAGACTAGTGAGCACTATTCAAGCTGTGGGAGAACAAGTGTACTGTAACCTACTTCTCCACCTCCTCTATCAACCCCACCTGGCACGGTTACCAGACTAGTGAGCACTATTCAAGCTGTGGGAGAACAAGTGTACTGTAACCTACTTCTCCACCTCCTCTATCAACCCCACCTGGCACGGTTACCAGACTAGTGAGCAGTATTCAAGCTGTGGGAGAACAAGTGTACTGTAACCTACTTCTCCACCTCCTCTATCAACCCCACCTGGCACGGTTACCAGACTAGTGAGCACTATTCAAGCTGTGGGAGAACAAGTGTACTGTAACCTACTTCTCCACCTCCTCTATCAACCCCACCTGGCACGGTTACCAGACTAGTGAGCACTATTCAAGCTGTGGGAGAACAAGTGTACTGTAACCTACTTCTCCACCTCCTCTATCAACCCCACCTGGCACGGTTACCAGACTAGTGAGCACTATTCAAGCTGTGGGAGAACAAGTGTACTGTAACCTACTTCTCCACCTCCTCTATCAACCCCACCTGGCACGGTTACCAGACTAGTGAGCACTATTCAAGCTGTGGGAGAACAAGTGTGCTGTAACCTACTTCTCCACCTCCTCTATCAACCCCACCTGGCACGGTTACCAGACTAGTGAGCAGTATTCAAGCTGTGGGAGAACAAGTGTACTGTAACCTACTTCTCCACCTCCTCTATCAACCCCACCTGGCACGGTTACCAGACTAGTGAGCACTATTCAAGCTGTGGGAGAACAAGTGTACTGTAACCTACTTCTCCACCTCCTCTATCAACCCCACCTGGCACGGTTACCAGACTAGTGAGCACTATTCAAGCTGTGGGAGAACAAGTGTGCTGTAACCTACTTCTCCACCTCCTCTATCAACCCCACCTGGCACGGTTACCAGACTAGTGAGCAGTATTCAAGCTGTGGGAGAACAAGTGTGCTGTAACCTACTTCTCCACCTCCTCTATCAACCCCACCTGGCACGGTTACCAGACTAGTGAGCAGTATTCAAGCTGTGGGAGAACAAGTGTACTGTAACCTACTTCTCCACCTCCTCTATCAACCCCACCTGGCACGGTTACCAGACTAGTGAGCACTATTCAAGCTGTGGGAGAACAAGTGTACTGTAACCTACTTCTCCACCTCCTCTCTCAACCCCACCTGGCACGGTTACCAGACTAGTGAGCACTATTCAAGCTGTGGGAGAACAAGTGTACTGTAACCTACTTCTCCACCTCCTCTATCAACCCCACCTGGCACGGTTACCAGACTAGTGAGCACTATTCAAGCTGTGGGAGAACAAGTGTACTGTAACCTACTTCTCCACCTCCTCTATCAACCCCACCTGGCACGGTTACCAGACTAGTGAGCACTATTCAAGCTGTGGGAGAACAAGTGTACTGTAACCTACTTCTCCACCTCCTCTATCAACCCCACCTGGCACGGTTACCAGACTAGTGAGCACTATTCAAGCTGTGGGAGAACAAGTGTACTGTAACCTACTTCTCCACCTCCTCTATCAACCCCACCTGGCACGGTTACCAGACTAGTGAGCACTATTCAAGCTGTGGGAGAACAAGTGTACTGTAACCTACTTCTCCACCTCCTCTATCAACCCCACCTGGCACGGTTACCAGACTAGTGAGCACTATTCAAGCTGTGGGAGAACAAGTGTGCTGTAACCTACTTCTCCACCTCCTCTATCAACCCCACCTGGCACGGTTACCAGACTAGTGAGCAGTATTCAAGCTGTGGGAGAACAAGTGTACTGTAACCTACTTCTCCACCTCCTCTATCAACCCCACCTGGCACGGTTACCAGACTAGTGAGCAGTATTCAAGCTGTGGGAGAACAAGTGTACTGTAACCTACTTCTCCACCTCCTCTATCAACCCCACCTGGCACGGTTACCAGACTAGTGAGCACTATTCAAGCTGTGGGAGAACAAGTGTACTGTAACCTACTTCTCCACCTCCTCTATCAACCCCACCTGGCACGGTTACCAGACTAGTGAGCACTATTCAAGCTGTGGGAGAACAAGTGTGCTGTAACCTACTTCTCCACCTCCTCTATCAACCCCACCTGGCACGGTTACCAGACTAGTGAGCACTATTCAAGCTGTGGGAGAACAAGTGTACTGTAACCTACTTCTCCACCTCCTCTATCAACCCCACCTGGCACGGTTACCAGACTAGTGAGCACTATTCAAGCTGTGGGAGAACAAGTGTACTGTAACCTACTTCTCCACCTCCTCTATCAACCCCACCTGGCACGGTTACCAGACTAGTGAGCACTATTCAAGCTGTGGGAGAACAAGTGTACTGTAACCTACTTCTCCACCTCCTCTATCAACCCCACCTGGCACGGTTACCAGACTAGTGAGCACTATTCAAGCTGTGGGAGAACAAGTGTACTGTAACCTACTTCTCCACCTCCTCTATCAACCCCACCTGGCACGGTTACCAGACTAGTGAGCACTATTCAAGCTGTGGGAGAACAAGTGTACTGTAACCTACTTCTCCACCTCCTCTATCAACCCCACCTGGCACGGTTACCAGACTAGTGAGCACTATTCAAGCTGTGGGAGAACAAGTGTACTGTAACCTACTTCTCCACCTCCTCTATCAACCCCACCTGGCACGGTTACCAGACTAGTGAGCACTATTCAAGCTGTGGGAGAACAAGTGTACTGTAACCTACTTCTCCACCTCCTCTATCAACCCCACCTGGCACGGTTACCAGACTAGTGAGCACTATTCAAGCTGTGGGAGAACAAGTGTACTGTAACCTACTTCTCCACCTCCTCTATCAACCCCACCTGGCACGGTTACCAGACTAGTGAGCACTATTCAAGCTGTGGGAGAACAAGTGTACTGTAACCTACTTCTCCACCTCCTCTATCAACCCCACCTGGCACGGTTACCAGACTAGTGAGCACTATTCAAGCTGTGGGAGAACAAGTGTACTGTAACCTACTTCTCCACCTCCTCTATCAACCCCACCTGGCACGGTTACCAGACTAGTGAGCACTATTCAAGCTGTGGGAGAACAAGTGTACTGTAACCTACTTCTCCACCTCCTCTATCAACCCCACCTGGCACGGTTACCAGACTAGTGAGCACTATTCAAGCTGTGGGAGAACAAGTGTACTGTAACCTACTTCTCCACCTCCTGTATCAACCCCACCTGGCACGGTTACCAGACTAGTGAGCACTATTCAAGCTGTGGGAGAACAAGTGTACTGTAACCTACTTCTCCACCTCCTCTATCAACCCCACCTGGCACGGTTACCAGAATAGTGAGCACTATTCAAGCTGTGGGAGAACAAGTGTACTGTAACCTACTTCTCCACCTCCTCTATCAACCCCACCTGGCACGGTTACCAGACTAGTGAGCACTATTCAAGCTGTGGGAGAACAAGTGTACTGTAACCTACTTCTCCACCTCCTCTATCAACCCCACCTGGCACGGTTACCAGACTAGTGAGCACTATTCAAGCTGTGGGAGAACAAGTGTACTGTAACCTACTTCTCCACCTCCTCTATCAACCCCACCTGGCACGGTTACCAGACTAGTGAGCACTATTCAAGCTGTGGGAGAACAAGTGTACTGTAACCTACTTCTCCACCTCCTCTATCAACCCCACCTGGCACGGTTACCAGACTAGTGAGCACTATTCAAGCTGTGGGAGAACAAGTGTACTGTAACCTACTTCTCCACCTCCTCTATCAACCCCACCTGGCACGGTTACCAGACTAGTGAGCACTATTCAAGCTGTGGGAGAACAAGTGTACTGTAACCTACTTCTCCACCTCCTCTATCAACCCCACCTGGCACGGTTACCAGACTAGTGAGCACTATTCAAGCTGTGGGAGAACAAGTGTACTGTAACCTACTTCTCCACCTCCTCTATCAACCCCACCTGGCACGGTTACCAGACTAGTGAGCACTATTCAAGCTGTGGGAGAACAAGTGTACTGTAACCTACTTCTCCACCTCCTCTATCAACCCCACCTGGCACGGTTACCAGACTAGTGAGCACTATTCAAGCTGTGGGAGAACAAGTGTACTGTAACCTACTTCTCCACCTCCTCTATCAACCCCACCTGGCACGGTTACCAGACTAGTGAGCAGTATTCAAGCTGTGGGAGAACAAGTGTACTGTAACCTACTTCTCCACCTCCTCTATCAACCCCACCTGGCACGGTTACCAGACTAGTGAGCAGTATTCAAGCTGTGGGAGAACAAGTGTACTGTAACCTACTTCTCCACCTCCTCTATCAACCCCACCTGGCACGGTTACCAGACTAGTGAGCACTATTCAAGCTGTGGGAGAACAAGTGTACTGTAACCTACTTCTCCACCTCCTCTATCAACCCCACCTGGCACGGTTACCAGACTAGTGAGCAGTATTCAAGCTGTGGGAGAACAAGTGTACTGTAACCTACTTCTCCACCTCCTCTATCAACCCCACCTGGCACGGTTACCAGACTAGTGAGCACTATTCAAGCTGTGGGAGAACAAGTGTACTGTAACCTACTTCTCCACCTCCTCTATCAACCCCACCTGGCACGGTTACCAGACTAGTGAGCAGTATTCAAGCTGTGGGAGAACAAGTGTACTGTAACCTACTTCTCCACCTCCTCTATCAACCCCACCTGGCACGGTTACCAGACTAGTGAGCACTATTCAAGCTGTGGGAGAACAAGTGTACTGTAACCTACTTCTCCACCTCCTCTATCAACCCCACCTGGCACGGTTACCAGACTAGTGAGCACTATTCAAGCTGTGGGAGAACAAGTGTACTGTAACCTACTTCTCCACCTCCTCTATCAACCCCACCTGGCACGGTTACCAGACTAGTGAGCACTATTCAAGCTGTGGGAGAACAAGTGTGCTGTAACCTACTTCGTTTTCGGACTGCATTTCCTTAGGGTTCTTCCAATCTGGCATCTGCTTTACCGACGATTGATTTTATGTGGTCGTTCCGTTTTAAATTACTCCTAATGCCTATTCCCAGATAATTTATGGAATTAACTGCTTCCAGTTGCTGACCTGTTATAGTGCAGCTAAATGATAAAGGATCTTTCTCTCTGTGTATTCGTAGCACATTACACTTGTCTACATTGAGATTTCATTGCCATTCCCTGCACCATGCGTTAATTCGATGCAAATCCTCCTCCATTTCAATACAATATTCCATTGTTAAAACCTATCTATATACTACAGTATCATCCGCAAAAGCCTCAGTGAACTTCTGTTGTTATCCGTAAGGTCATTTATGTATATCGTGAACAGCAACAGACCCACTACACTCCCCTGTGGCACACCTGACATCACTCTTACTTCGGAAGACTTCTCTCCATTGAGAATGACATGCTGCATTCTGTTATCCAGGAACTCCTCAATCCAATCACACAATTGGTCTGATAGACCATATGCTCTTTCTGTGTTCATTAAACGTCTGTGGGGAACTATCAAACGCCTTGCGGAAGTCAAGAAACACAGCATCTATGGCCCTCTGAGTCTCGTGGACGAATAGCGCGAGCTGGGTTTCAAATGATCGCCTTTTTCAAAACCCATGTTGATTCCTAGAGAGCAGATTCCTAGTCTCCAGAAATGTCATTATACTCGAACATAATACATGTTCCAAAATTCTACAACTGACCGAAATTAGAGATATAAGCCTGTAGTTCTGCACATCTGTTCGACGTCCCTTCTTGAAAACGGGGATGCCCTACGCCATTTTCCAATCTTTTCTTTGATACATGTGTTTTTCCTCCGTGTGATATGGAAATATCACATCAACAAACAGTAAACAGGTAAAGCAGTCAGCAATCCGAAGATTGGTCTGAACACCACAGTGCTTTACTAGGCATGGTCCTGTTTGGAGGTGGTATGCCGTTGCCTTCCTCCGGCCTTTGAACTGACTTACCCAGCCAGTTATAGGGGGACCTACAGTTTAACGTGGGTTCCGAACCACGGTGCTACTCGGTATTTTTCACACCAGCAACACTGCCAGAGGTGAAAGAAATGGAAAGTACAAAATACAAATAACGGATCTTTCCAAAATTTGATAATGGATGGATTTCGTTGAAAACAACGGTTATATTTTTTTGACACATCGGAACACATACTACCGAATCGAGATCCCACAATCACGTAAAATAGCTATTTGCATGAAAGTTGCCTTTATAAAATTTGGGTATGAAACTAACATTCCTAACTATCTACTCGAAAGGTTTTTACCAACTGTGAAAAAAAAAAACTCAATGACAAAAGTTCACGTTCAAAGAGAGCACAACATCAAAACATTACAGGTATACCTGCAAATGCGCGTTAAAGAGCAGAAATATTTGAGATACAAGTCATGTGCAGCTCCTCTAAGTTCTATTAATTTACATCGAATATAGATTAAACTGATAAATAGGCTAATGGCTTTTGGCCTTTGACAAAAATTAAAAAAAAAATCAGGTTTTTATAATGAATCTTAGGTTTCAGGATAAAAGCTAAAAAACAGGAGAAATAGTGGCAAAATCAGAAGGCGGGAGAAATAGTGAAAAACCGGGAGAGTCCCACCTAAATCGGGAGAGTTCGCAGGTATGAAAATTAAGCCCCGTTTACACCGAAGCGAACACAGGCGAATGCTCATTCGCCAGGAATTTGCCTGTGCACGGACGCATTGACTTGCCCTTGCGAATAAGCGTTCACACCAAACGAACGGAAGATAAAACAGAACACTGCCGCAAGGCGAGCATACTCAGTTTGTCGCCAAAGAGGTATATAAACAATATAGAGAGGCTACAGGCAAGTTACAACGCTCTGGGTGGCAGCACTAAGCAACACTTGGCGCCATATTTGAGAACGTCAGTTTGAAGCAGCAGCGTGAGCAGACGCTTCTGTTTGTACTCTAAACTGACGTGTAGGTGCTATAATTAGTGGTAAATCAAGCCCATTGTATGTTCGGCTTACAATTGCAGCAGTCGCAGTGATAAAACTGTTGGAATATCATACATAAAGAAAGAGATATATAATTATATAGGACGTTCTATAAACATTTATTACACTTAACTTTCGCATTTACCAAGTTTCAAAATTATGTTTACTTCAGACCATCAAAAAGCTAGGCAGAGTACGGATGTATTTGGTGGGTTTTAATGTAATGACTGTTGTCTATATAGTGTACAAAAGCGTATTAACCACAGGGTAGGTAGCCTAGGTATATGAACTGTAATTAAACTATTCTTTATACAGATTTCCTTTGAGAAACAAGGAGTTGCTAACCCAATGGGTAACCAGTATTAGGCGTGATAAGTGGCAGCTAAAGTATAGTTACATATGCTCTTGTGATTTTGAAGAAAAGTTATGGATGCTACCACCGATCGAAAGCGGCTATTTGCAAATACCATTCCAACACTATTTTCGTTTCCTGAGCACCTATAGAAACCAAATGCTATAAGGAGAATATCAAGGAAATGTCAGATTCGGGAGAGTTTGATAAATACGTAATGTACTTCAAAGCATGAAACATCATTTGAACCACAGGCAGAATAAAGGTAATTAAAGACTTCAAAGAAATTTTCCTGTATTCATAGGGAAGATATGTCGGGAATTACAAACGATTATTGACATTATAGTAACATCAAATAATGCAGCAGTTCGATGATTGTGTCGCGTAATTAAACACAATTTATTTACGACATACTACATTCAACTGTAACATAAGCACAGACTACTTAACAACAAAAGACTAACTACACATAACAAATGAACAGACACAAGTCAGAGATGTGTATGCACAGAGTAATCGCACTTCGATAAATCGACACACTTCATAACTCCCCCCTTTAGTATCAAAGATATTTTGGGTTGAATTTGACATGTCGTCCAGAACGGGTCACAACAGGTCTTGAAGTGGATGCAGCGGCGGCCCGTGACGCCCATTGTGGTTGATTGTTGGTAGGAAGCGGAGTAGGTGATATGTCTGAAGGTACGGTTCTGTCATTGAAAGAGGTACTGAAGGCTGGTTTTAGCCTGTCAATGCTGACAGTGATTGGTGTACCCATTATATCTATTGTAAATGTCTTTTCTTCTCTACTGAGTACACGATAGGGTCCATCGTATGATGGTCGAAGTGGTTTGCGCACTGCATCGTGTCGCACAAAAACAGAATCACATGTTCTTAGTTTGTTGGATACAAATGGACGGTGACGTACTTGTTGCCTTGGAGCCACAGGTCGTAATTGCCGGATATGAGTGCGCAGTTTGGGCACAAAATCTGATGGTTCAATGTGATCATCTGGCATGTTGCCAAAGAACTCACCAGGTAGACGAACCGATTACCCATACACAAGTTCTGCAGATGAGGCTCCTACGTCTTCTTTAATAGCTGTGCGGAGGCCGAGCAGGACGATAGGCAGCATTTCAGTCCACTTTGTGTATCGTGACATCGCAGGGATGCCTTTAACTGTCTGTGCATTCTTTCAATTAGGCCGTTTGACGCCGGGTGGTAAGCAGTTGTCCTTATGCGTTTTATACCTAACAGACAGGTGAGTGCCTTGAACAGATAAGACTCAAATTGTCTCCCTTGATCTGTAGTAACTCGCAGCGGTACACCAAAACGTGCAATCCATCCTCTGAGGAATGTGGTCGCAGCGGTAATTTCGGTGATAGGGAACACTTCCGGCCAACGAGTATAACGGTCAATAGCAGTGAGACAGTAGGTGTAACGGTGGAAGTGGTCCTACAATGTCTAGGTGCACATGTTCAAACCTTTGATTGGGGAGAGGGAATGTGCCAAGAGGAGATCGCACATGCCGACTGACTTTGTTGCGTTGACATGACAAGCAGTAACGCACAAACTCCTTGCTATGTTAGGCCACACGAAAGCCCGTTTGACAATTCTTATTGTACCACGTACTCCAGGATGTGAAAGATTGTGGAGGGAGGCGATTGCCTGCTGCCGGAAATCTACTGTGACAAACGGTCTCGGTTTTGAAGTAGAGACATCACAGTACAACATGACACTGGATGGCGGCACTTGCACCTGGCGGAGCTGCAAACCTGATGGTCGTGTTAACAAGTCCTGCAGTTCACCGTCAACTTGTTGTGCCTGAGCTAGGGCCACAGAGTCAAGTGCATCAGCGATCACTTCAATCCTGGAGAGGGCATCTGCTGGCACATTTAAGTCTCCTTCAACGTGCACAATGGTGGTGGTAAATTGTCCAATATAGTCAAGGTAGCGTAGCTGACGTGGTGTGGCTTTATCTGGGCGTTGTTGAAAAGCATAAGTCAGCGGCTTATGGTCAGTCACTAGTGTGAAGTGTTGTCCTTCCAGCATGTGACGAAAGTTTTTGATAGCGGCATATGCTGCGTACAACTCTCGATCATAGGTGGACCAGTTTCTCTGTGCTGACGATAACTTCTTGCTGAAGAAAGCTAGGGGCTGCCAGTGATCCCCTACTAGCTGCTGAAGTGCTGCGCCGACTGCATTTGCAGACGCATCGACCATGAGGGCGAGACGTGCCCGCGAAATTGGATGGGCCAGTAGGGCAGCTTCGGCAATAGCGGTCTTCAAATTGGCAAATGCTGCTTCTGTTTGACTGTTCCACAATAGTTTATCAGATGGTTTTGGAGTGCCTCGTAACAATTCATTTAGAGGTGCAGCAAGGAGGGCATGATTACGCACAAAACGATGGTAGTAGTTCAGTACACCAAGAAATCGTCGAAGTTGTTTCACTGTTGTTGGCTGTGGATAATTGATAATTGCCTCAACTTTTTCTGGTGGTGGTCGTATTCCTTCTGCATTTACCATATGGCCAAGAAACTGAACTTCCGTTGCACCAAAAACACACTTTGATGGGTTTATGATTAAGCCATGGGTCTGTAGGTGGGTGAAAATTTGTCGTAAATGTTCCAGGTGTTCTGTTTCGGAGCTTGACATGATCAAAATATCTATGTAGACATAACAAAAATCAAGATCACGTGTAACCTCGTCCATGAATCGTTGGAATGTCTGGGCAGCGTTACAAAATCCAAAAGGCATTCTGACAAACTCAAATAAACCAAAGGCGTGCAAACGGCGGTTTTAGGGATGTCTTCTTGTGCTACAGGAATGTGGTAGAATGAACGCACTAAATCCAAGGTAGTGAAGATGCATTTACCATGAACATTTGCTGTGAAGTCCTCAATATGCGGCACAGGGTAGCGGTCGGGCACAGTCCTGGCATTGAGTCTCCTGTAATCTCCACACGGACGCCAGCCATTCTTCTTCTTCGGTACAACATGTAGAGGAGAAGCACAACTGCTGCTAGATGGTCGACAGATTCCTTGTGCAATCATAGATGAGAACTATTGTTTCGCTACTTTCAGCTTTTCAGGTGTAAGACGGCGCGGCCGAGCATGGAGTGGTGGTCCCGGCGTGGTTGGAATGTAATGCAGTGTTGAATGTTGGATTGGAGCTAATCTGGGTGTCTGATAAGTTATCTCCGTGAACTGCTTCAAAAGTTCTATAAACGGAGAATCACCTGCAAATACTCGAACCGTTGTCTTCCACGCAACGCATTTTCCCGTGACTTGTTAGTTTTGTAACAGAGTCAACAAGACGGCGGTGTCGGAGGTTCGGCAGGAGTCCATAATAAGACAGGAAATCTGCTCCGAGTATTGGTTGCATTACATCTGCCACAAGAAATCGCCACTCAAAGTTACGTCTTAGGCCTAGGTTCAATATAAACATGACATGTCCGTTTGTTGGAATTGCAGTACCATTGGCGGCAAAAAGTTTATAGTCGTCGCGGCTGTGGCGCGGCAGGCAATTGTTGCAGAATGTCACAGGGTTCTGGTGGAGCTAGGGGAAAGCAATAGGGTAAACCTATTGTCGGTCCCTGGCCACTCAGGTATCAGTGCCAACGAACATGCCGACAGATTAGCCAGGATGGGGGCGGAGACTCCATTTATTGGACCGGAACCTGTCGTGACAATCACCAAGGCAATGATCAAATTGGAGCTACATAACTGGCTCAGAAGACAGCACGTAGAATATTGGACCAAAGTCTATCAACAAAAACATGGCAAGGTAATGATGCCAAAGCCATGTTTTAAAAGAAGCTCTGCAATCCTGGGCCTGAACAGGAGAGAGATTAGACTCATGGTTGAATAGCTGACAGGCCATGGGAATGTCAAAAAACACCTAGATACAATGGGAATAACAGAAAAGGATCCTAAATGTAGGATCTGTGATGACGGTGATGAAACTGCATCACATCTAATCTTCGAATGCATTGCATTGGAGAGTAAAAGGCACAGAACATTTGGGACAACCAGACCCGAAGAAATTATGTCTAATAAAGAACTGGTAAAGGGACTCCTTGCAATGTTCAAGGGCATTGGTTGGCTTTAGTAGGTATACAGGGAGCGATACCGCATAATAAACTTAGTTTCGGTGCGGGCAGTGGTGGGTTGGACCAAGACTGTTTTGGTTTCCCTGAAAAAATCAAATCAAATCAATCCCAGACGTTACGACCTCACACCTGCAACGGAGACGGCACGCTGACTGCGCGCCCCTGCCTCGTACTCCCCTCGACGGCAGCGCCTTGCTGTGTTTTCAGTACGTCTGTCGTTTCGGTGAATGGAGTACAGAATTTTTCTTGTACCGGCACAGAGGAAGGAAATCCTGGTGATAAGTGAGAGAGGCACCCACCTTCATGGCTCCCACAAGGGTGGGGCTGGGTGGACCTATGGGTCCAGGGCCTGGTGCTGAAGGGGGCCCAAGCCCAGCCCTAAATGATTCCATTTTTTGGTTTCTCAAATTAAAAACAAACTAGAAAAATATGTTGAATATTTTTCATCCAACGAAATTTTAGAAGATTCTACAGGAAATTGCAGTAGATATTTATCACAAACCGCCTATCTTAAATGATTTCTGCGAGTGATGCTCTTAGTTATTGTCATTGGTTGCTATTATATGTGACTATTAACTAAGGTGACCAAAGTATTCTGCATCCTCTTTTACTTCAGTTGTTTCAATATGTGACAACAATGCCATACATTCCGACACTGGTTGCGGTGGGGCATCTGGGGATGGCGGTCATGTATGGATGAGTTATGCCTGAGAGATTGTGTGTCAGTGTGATCTTTCCTGACGATGGTCATGGCCGTAAAGTTACAAGTCTTAGGAATGTGAATATGAGTTTGTTGGCACCTCAGCGATAATCTTTATGCTGAGTTGCTAGCTATCCTCATATTATGGACCTTCCATAAAAGTACATATGATAGTTACAATGAATTATCTTTCACAATCTGGCCGTAGAAGCAATAAAACTGCACGGGCCTAATTTGGCCCCAGAGGTTTTTATACGTAGTAGCTTGCATGCGATCCTTCTAATATTAAATGCCACGTAGTCTAGATAGCAGCTATAAAATATCATATAATTAGTTCCTTCGCCAATTTTACTCCGGTCGTCCTATCATTTAGGGATTCGTTCTCAAGTCATGTCGTTGGCGCTGCAGTTTGACGTTACTTCTGGCGTGGCTTGAAAAGGTATTGACGGATCAACTTTCTGTGTAATGTAGTGATAGTTTTTTTTATCTTCGCCAATGTCCTGCAAAGATGAGATTTGCATGTATGTAAAGCAATTCAGCCTTACCTGGCGCAGCATCTGCCAGAAGTACGAACAAGTATTCTGTTAAGCTAAACTAGGGCTTACTGTGGCCCAGGTATTCATCGAATTCCTGATAAAGCAATTCAAAAGTATGCTTAATTGGATGATCCCCTCCCCCCCGAAACGAAATTCTGACTATAAGCATGGTGTGGCCATTGTAAGTAATGTCTCAATATTAAGTAAGGTAATTTTGTAAATAAAGCTTACCGTATCAAATTTATACCTTGTTATACCAAGTTAAAGTACATTCTAAAAAGAGCATGATTAACAAGGGGAGGCCGCCAATTATCAAATTCAGATTCGATTCTTACTGCGCATAATGAAAGTTCATGGCCAGAGGTGTAATTTGGCAAAGCACCAAAATGCACTTCTCAGCCGTTGTCGAGAAAATCGATAGTTAAAAAAAGCAGTTGCGTTGAAATAGTCTCTACGATCTCTACGACTAGTAACATTGTACAGAGGCGTGGCGTAGCGGTAAGCGCTTGGGTTCGTAATCCGAAGGTCGCCGGATTGAATCTCGCGGCATGCAACTTTCTTTATTATTATTATTATTATTTTGTAATTCAGATATATATATATATATTGCACGAACAAGAGTGATAGTTATCATAGAAATATGGAAAGCAGAAAACAGCACGACATCGAGCACATCTGATAAACGATGCGTTTTTACAAGAACAATTTTTTTTAAGTTATCTGTTGGGAAACACACCTGATTGACATTCTGAAAAATTGTTCTATCATTCGACAGGTTTAACTTACACTACAGATATTCCTTTTGGAATATCGTTTATACTTCTTCCGTTAACTACACGTGGTAAACATTGTGAAGACAATTAATAACATCTGTGAAATACAACTTTGTTTGCGGAAAACATAATGATGTTCGAAGCCGCCAGTTGCATATAATAAGTTGTTTGAAAGTCGTTTGTCGTGGAAAAACTGGCGACTTCGAACATCAAATGTTATTAATCAAATGTGATTAATTGTCTTCATTATTATCATTATTTTCGATTATTCCCTTTAAAGAGAGCGATTGAACTGGAGTAATTATGACTTCTTCTTCTTCTTCCTTCGTTCTTCCCAAATTCTCTTCATGCGTTCACTGTGATCTCTCTAGCGTTCTTCTGACCACTTTTTTCCTGTTCTGTTTTCTGTGTGTTCTTGTTTAAGTGTATGTTTCTTTATAATGTTTCTAAAATGTTCTCTATTGTTTATGTTGTCTTGTGTGATTTCCAGTTTTTTAATATCCTCTTTTGTTTCAGTGATCCACTTCGTCTTGTTTTTGCTCTTGTTTAATATCTCAAATATTTGCCTTGTGAGCCTGGTTTTGTTAATCCTGATGATATGTCCACAAAATTTCATCCTTCTCTTTCTGATGGTGTCCGTTATTGTTTCCATGTCTTTGTAAATCTCTCTAGTTGGCCGCTTTATCCAAATTCCTTCCCAAACACTGAACCATATACTTTCCTCAAAATTTTTCTTTCCTGTTTTTCAATCTCTCTGATCTTCATATGACCATGAATCACTGTAGTTTCTGCAGCATAGAGTGCCTCTGGTAGGACTTAGTTTTGCATTGACAGAAACAGAGCCGGCCACGGTGGCCGAGATGACTGAGGCGCTCCAGTCACGGTCAGCACGGCCACTATGGTCGGGGGTTCGAATCCCCCCTCGGGCATGGATATTTGTGCCGTCCTAGTTCGTAAGTAGTTCATAAGTAGTTTGTAAGTTTAGGGACTGATGACCCCGTAGTTAAGTCCCATAAGCTTAACAAACATTTGAACAATTGAACAGAAACAGATTTCTTATTATAATGGTTCAAGTTAGCTGATATGCTCTTTGTAGTCTTGAGACCCTTTCTTGATTGGCTATTGAGTTCAGTCCTGATGGTTGGATCATCTCTCCTAGATATCTGAAGTAAGAAACTTGTACCACTTTTCCATACTGAGTTGTGATGGGGAGACTATCTGTGTGTGTGTGTGTGTTTGTGTGTGTGTGTGTGTGTGTGTGTGTGGATGTGTACGTTTGAATTACAAAAAACACACGAGTGCTTACTGCTACGCCACGCCTCTGTAGAATATTACTAATCGTAGAGATCGTGGAGAGTATTTCACTGCGACGGCTTTTTTTAACTGTCGATTTTCTCTACAATGGCTGAGAAGTGCATTTTGGTGCTTTGCCAAATTACACCTCTGGCCACGAGCTTTCATTATGCGCAGTGTGAATCGAATTTGAATTTCACAATTGGCGGCCTCCCCTTGTAAGACATAAACTTGCAATTACAAACTAGTGTACAGAAACATTAAAAACAGACAGATGGGAGCGCTCATCTCTGATTCTGGGTCCAGGGCCCACTATCGAATGTGGGGGCCATGCTACAGAGTAACATATACGGAGAAGCAGCCCCCCCTAAACCACTGTCCTACACTCCCCTCGTAGTTCTGTAAGATGCTAGCAGGTGTCAGGCGGCTCCCTGGCTTAGTACTGGTAGACGACACTAGAGGCGCTTCTGAGGGCGCCTCTCGCACATCAGAGGGTGGTGCGGAGGGGAGGCCGAGGGGAGAGCTCGTGCCGCCTGCCACGAGGCCACGGCTGTGTCCGGCTTGGGGAGGTGGGTGGGTTTGAGGGGAGGTGGTGGTGGGGGCAGCCGCTACCTGCCGCCTGCTCTGGCCAGTTTAAAGGGCTGCTTCTGACCGCAACGCCATCACGGGACATCTTACGGAACTGCTTCAGCACCCTGTGCCCCGCACCCCCGAGCGTGGGACCGGGCCCTTACGGAGGTTTGTCTGTGGCTGTGCCCACCTGTTTCTCCGCTGTCAAATTTTACTTCTGTAGGCTGAAGAGCGCCAGTGAGCGCTGCCCGCTAGGGTTGCCTGATCTCCGGGCGCCGCCCGGGGTGCCCGGGCTTGGAATGAATTCTCCGGGTCTACGGGCCAATGACCTCATCTCCGGGCTTGAATGTAACCTTCATCATAACTTTTTTCCCGATGCTTTTTAAGTACTATGCTCAGGTAGCGACGATCTACATCGAACTTAACGTAACTTAAACTAAGGACGAACACAACATCCACGCCCTGGGGGGGGGGGGGGGGGGGGGCAATTCGAACCTCTGGCGGGAGCAGCCTCGCGCACCGTGGCAAGACGCCTCAGAGCGCTCGGCCATTCCCGGCCGGCTCCTCTCTAGTAATTATGAATAATTTTATATAAATATCAATTTCATATTGCAACAAAACGCTACTTTCCTATTCTTCCTCTGAAAACTTTTCGCTGTTGCGTCGGTAGTAATCGGCTAGCGCATTATTAAGCAAACACTGTTGCGGCAACGTGTCAACTGGCGACGTCTATTATTTGTGTTCGTTCTTTCATTGTTTGTTATCAGTTTACCGGCAATTTTTGGAATACTCGGATCGTGTGAGAACAGACAAGCTTACATTAACTCAGATTAGTGAGTAATAACAGTGAAATGAAGAGACGATATCTAAGTTCGTTCCGTGAAGAATGGTTGCAGGAAGAAAATTGTAAAGAGTGGCTACAAAAAGTCGATACTGATGAGTGTATATGTAAGTGCAGAATATGATATGGACTATCTGATTTACTTGATGGGAGGGAGGAGACGATTAGGGTTTTTTTTTTTTTTTTTTTTTTTTTTTTTTTTTTTTTTTTTTTTTTTTTTTGGAAGTATTCACGTGTATTCCTGGTTGGGGGGGGTGAGTCATTGGCCAAGGGGGAGTGGGGCACGTCTGGTCTCCGGGCCTGCCTCGAGTTCAATCTGGCAACGCTACTGCCCGCCCGCCCCTTTTTTAGGGGAATTGAAATCACAATAAAGAAAAAAAAGATGCCCACCTGGCGGCTTGGGTGGCGTCCTCGGGTAGGGCGGCGGCGGCGAGGTCTGAGGCGGCGGCCAGGCAGCTGGCGGCCCCGTAGCGGCAGGCACGCTTCAGCACGGAGACGCGCAGCAGCCGCGTCGCGTGCTCGTCGTCCGGCAGCACGCCGAAGCGCAGCGACGAGTACGGCCGCGACAGCAGCTGCCGCACGTACGCCTGAAAACAACATAATACACTAAAGTTGTACACAATTTTCCGCTCTACCGATTACGTTATTCAATTTCCGTGTCAGATGAACGGTTCGTTTGCAATTACAATTAGATTACAAACGGTATTTTTATTACTACCGTATTTTTGTCTGAAAAATTTGAAAAGTGGAGGATATGGTCTCTGGTAGCCTACAATCAGGTCAGTAAAATTTGCTGCTGATCGGTTGAACGGTTCGTCTTAAAAACAGGGAACACGTTACGGACAGACAGACGGACAGACAGACATACATACATCCCAAAATCGCCGTTATTTTTGCAAATATCTCTGAAACGCTACGAAATATTAAAAAAAAAAAAAAAAAAAAAAAAAAAAAAAAAAAAAAAAAAAAAAAAAAAACAGAGCTTAGTTATAGAGAATTTTCTCCTCTACAAATTCGGTTATTCAATTTTCGTGCCAGATGAATGGTTATGCCGTTATCTTCATTTAAATTTCGAGCTGTCAAAAGACGATAGCAAAGGCCCACTTTTAGTGTTACTACCGCAACGTAAAGTGGGCCGAAAGGAATACCTATATGCCTCCCTACGAGCCCTAATAAATCTCTTATCTTGTCTTTGTGATCACCACGCGAAATGTAAGTAGCCGGCACCAATATCGTACTACACTCAGCTTCAAATTCCGGCCCTCTAAATTTCCTCAACAGAAAGTCACGAAAAGAACGTCGTGTTTCCTCCAGCGATTCCCAATTGAGTTGCCGGAGCATTTCCGTGACACTCGCGCACTGGTCGAACCTACCAGTAACAAACCTAGCTGCTCGCCTCTGAACCGCCTCTATGTCGTCCTTTAAACTGATCAGCTGTGGGTCCCAAACACTTGAGCAATACTCGAGACGTGGTCGTACAAGCGTTTTATAAGCAGTCTCCTTTAAGGATGAAGTACCTCCTCCCAATAAACCGAAGTCGCCTGTCCGCCTTACAACTGTCCTTACATGTTCGTGCCATTTCATATCGCTCTGCAATGTTACGCCTAGATATTTGAACGACGCGACACCATCAAGAAGCTCACTACTGATGCTGTATTCGAACATTATGGGCTTGTTTTTCCTACTCATGTGTATCACCTTACAGTTTTCTACATTAAGAGCTAGCTACCATTCTTCGCACCAACTAGAAATTTTGTCTAAGTCATTCAGTATGCTGTTACAGTCAGTTAACGACGCCACCATCTCATACACAACAGCATCATCAGCAAACAGCCGCAAATTACAACTTACTCTGTCCATCAGATCATTTATATAGATAGCAAATAACAGCGGTCCTATCACACTCCCCTGGGCACGCCTGACGATACACTCGTCACTTGTAATTACATGCCTGCAGTATAATCATTCCCATCATTACTACCTTTAAAGACCACTGAACAGCAGTGTATTTAGCTGAGATCCCATTGGTCCCTTTTTTCCCCCAGAAGTACCTTTTTTTTCAATTTGGTCATTATGTACCTTTTTTTTTCAAATTGGGACACACATTTTGTCGTATTTCAATAACTCCAATATCGCAGAACTGAGGCACCTTTCATGTTACAGCTGGCTTTAACCTTTCTCAGCTCCTGCACGTACAAAAAGTGTCCTGCCAAGGAGAGTGCAGGGAATTATCATAGGACATCGTTGACCGCAGGGCGAGGAAACGTACGCGGAGGCAGTTCTACGCAGAGCCAGAAACTTTTATACGACTTCCTCTTCATCTCTTAAGCCGTCGGCACACGGATCGTGTATCTGAATGAGTGTGGCCCACGTGGCGAGTTTCTGACGCCACAACGTGCGAACCGCACGTTGGCGAGGCTTTCCCAACGTGTGAGGCAGTATCGAGCATGCCAGATATTCTCGACGAGTGTCTGGACGATCACGAATAACGTGGGAGCACGACACCGACGTCACAATACGTGGCTATCCGGGCAGGGGGCGGCTCTTTTCGGTAGAGAGACGAAGACGCCATGTTGGCCGTCGTATTTCCTGGTTTTTATGTATATAGCTTAGGTCTTATGTATGACATTTCAAAGCAAGTGAAAGTAACTGAGTAACAGAATCTCTCGGAAACCGGCCATTAAGGCACTATTTGTTGGAATAAATGACTGGAAATGTCTTATACGCGGTTAAAAAAATTTCCGTATTACAGTAATCTGTCGTTTCAAGGCGAGGCGGACTGAAGATCTACCAACAAATCATTTGTTGTAATTGCATGTCAACAACCGACATATCGCCCAGTACCATATTTGATACGTCTAATAGCGTATGTGAGGATACATTGGTAACATAACTGACCTTCGCGTAGGGGGTAAATCATCGACCGCGAAGTTGAAAGAGGTTGCGGTATTGATTCAAGGCTCCACATAAGCAAATATTTTTTCTTTTTATTCGGTTTCCTGATAATCTCAAAAGACTTTCCTATAAATTTCTTAGAAGTACACTGCATAATATTCGATGCTATGTAAAAATAAGTGCGCACCCTCTGAGGAGTGATATCGTTGGATTCGTTTTATGAACATGACAGTTTGCACCTCACTTCCGAGTAAAATACGCACGTATTGTTTCACGTATTGCATTTTACACATTCTTAACATTCTTCTACTGAATATAACATTGACGGTGGAAGCATGATCTTTTCAGATTTACTAAAGAGTGAGACTCTTGCAATTAATCTTTGTATTGTGAAGGCCTATTTGAATTTTATATCGCACAGTTTGTCATGAAACTTTTATTATTCGTTGCACTTATTGACATAAAATGCAACTTTTAGAAGAGTCTTATGTTCATAGGAATTTTGTTGTTATTTATTTAGGACTATCACAGAACATAACGAACATAAGCACAAGCGCGGAAATAAGTGGTTCAATAGAGGTAAAGCAGGAATTGCACTCTTTTGATTTGGTAAACAGTGTGATTCCAGCAACCGATACCTCCCTCTCGCTGGCCATCTCAGCATTCCGCTATTTACAAAAAAATTACATATATCCACTAACTTTCCTCATGACTGACCAAACATACAGTTGACAGTTGTCTACCAGTATGTCACTAACACCTCGACACGCGCTTGAAACTGCCAGTATGCTGAAACAAGCTTGTGCAAATCCGTAAAACACAAGCAAAATAAAAAAAAATAATAGCAGCTACCTGGACTATAAAATGTCTTATTTCGAAGTCATAAATGCTGCTGCCCCATCAATATGAATTTCTTTTTCTGTTATAAGTAGTGCTGTGCTTTGTTTTTATAACATTTTAAAATTTTGAGCATGACATTTTAAAATTGGCCTTTATTTGTATCTCTGCTTTTACGTGATCAAGATTTGTTTTTCAGGCCAAAATGCACTTGTCTGAGAAAGAATTACTTCTGTTGTAGAGTTTGATATAGGTATGGACGCTATGAAAACATATGTGCAAATTAGGAATCTCTGTTATTTACATTTCTTCTCTAATTTTAGCGCAACCACCACCTTCAGTCACCATACATAGCAACAGGAATCATCATATTACCTTTTCCTATCTTTCTTTTTCCAAAACATTTTTTGCTTCGCTTATAAAAACATTACAGATCGTAAGAAATATGGATGGCAGCGATAAAATTTCTAAAGAATACATACAAAATATTGCATAGATATAACTTAAGTTGGTTTCCATATAAAAAGAAAAAAGAAAAAAAAAAGGGAAAGAAACTGGAAGGCATACAAAGCTAACATGATGTCTGCCCAAATTAGGGAAATGCAGTGACAATGGCTGTAGGGGCAATTATTGCTCTTTACTCACAAGAAGTGATGGATGCTATCGACAAGAGTTCTCATATTGATACCCTATTTCTTGATTTCCAGAAGGGTTTTAACATTACCTCACAAACGGATTTTAAGCAAATTGCATGGTTATGGTATATCGCCCCAAATTTGCGACTGGATAGGAGATTTCCTGTCAGAGAGGACACAGTTTGTAGTAATCGATAGTAAGACATCGACTAAAACAAAAGTGATATCGGGAGTTCCACAGGGTAGTGTCATTGGTCCTCTGCTGTTCCTTATTTACATAAACGATTTGGGATAAAATCTAAGCAGCTCTCTTAGGTTGCTTGCAGATGACGCCGTCATTTACCGTCTGGTAAAATCATCTGAAAATCAAAACCAACTGCAGAACGATCTAAATAAGATATTACTATGGTGTAAAAATTGGCAATTGACTCTAAATAATAAAAAGTGTGAAGTCGTCTACATGAGAACGAAAAGAAATCTTTTACACTTTGTATTGTCACGATGCAGGGGAGACAGCGTCACGGAAATGATACAGGATCTGGGATGGGAATCATTACAACAACGGCGTTTATCGCTGCAGCGTGGGCCACTTACGAAACTCCAATCGCCAACATTCTCCTCCGAATGCGAAAATATATTGTTGACTCCCACTTACATAGGTACAAATGATCATCAGAGTAAAATACGAGAAATCAGAGCTCGAACGAAGAGATCCAGGTGTTCTTTGTACCCACGCGCTATTTGAGAATGGAATGGGAGATAAATAGTATAACGATGTTTCGACGATCCCCCTGCTAGGCACTTAAATGTGATTTACATAGTGTCACATGTAGATTGCACCATTGTTTTAGCTTTGGAACCATCAAAATTTTCGATTAATCCCAAATCGGGACATTCGGCATTCTGACAGAGGGGGTCAGTCGGGACATTTTCAACATATCCCCGAAAAGACATTAATGATAAATCTGAAGCATTGAATTAAAATTTCTGATGCGACCGGGAATCAAACCCCGACTTCCATCCTTACTAGGCAGACGTCCTGCTTCTGTGTTCCACAGAACATTGCCAATACTGCCAAGGCTCTCCATGCACCGGAATAGCACTTCGGCGATGGACACATTGGAACATTCCTGTTTAAGGTGATTTAAATATCAGTGTTAATACAAATATACAATCCCTGAGACGGATTTTCGTCTCGAATACGTCAAAGACATTAGTGATAAATCTGAAGCATAGGGAATCGAACCCGGAAATACATGCTTATTAGGCAGACGTCTTACCGCTAGACCACCACATCACTAGCGATTAAGGGGCCTTGGAATAGTCTGCCTAGTAAGCATGGAGGTCCGGGTTCGATTCCCGGTCGCATCACAAATTTTAATTCAGTGCATCAGATTTATCATTAATGTCTTTGACATGTTGTTGTTGTGGTCTTCAGTCCGCAGACTGGTTTCAAATGTTCAAATGTTTGTAGAGTCTATGGGACTTAACTACGGGGTCATCAGTCCCTAAACCTACAAACTACTTACAAACTAGCTAATACTAAGGACGGCACGAATATCCATGCCCGAGGGGGGATTCGAACCCCCGACCGTAGTGGCCGTGCAGACTGTGACTGGAGCGCCTCAGGCCCGTCGGCCACCGCGGCCGGCGCAGACTGGTTTGATGAAGCTCTTCACGCTACCCTGTCCTGTGCAAATCTCTTCATCTGAGAATACGTTCGGCAACCTACATCCTTTTGAATCTGCTTACTGCATCGTCTCTCGGTCTCCCTCTACGATTTTTACCCCACAGACTTTCCTTCTAATGCTAAGTTGACAATTCCTTGACGTCTCAGAATGTGTTCAACCAATCTATCTCTTCTCTTAGTCAGGATATGCCACAAACTCCTTTTCTCCCCGATTCGGTTAAACACCTCCTCATTAGTTACGTGATCTACCCATGTAATTTTCATTATTCGAATGTAGCACCACATTTCAAAAGCTTCTATCATCTTATTGTCCACGTTTGACTCCCATACAATGCTACACTCCAGACAAATGCTTTCAGAAAGGACTTCCTAATATTTAAATTAATATTGCATGTTAACAAGTGTCGCTTCTGTAGAAACGGTTTTCTTGCCAAAGCCATTCTGCATTTTATATCTTCTCTACTTTTCCATCAGAAGTTATTTTGCTACCCAAATAACAAAACTCGTCTACTTTTATTCTCCCCATTACCTAATCTAATTCCTTCAGCATCGCCTGATTTTCTAACACTGCCCTCTCCAAATTTCTCCTTCCATTCCTTCACTGCCTGCTCAATGTACAGATTGAACAACATCGGGGAAAGGCTACAACCCTGTCTTACTCCCTTCCCAACCTTCGCGTCCCTTTCTCGCCCTTCGAATCTAATAACCGTTGTGTGGTTTTTGTATAGGTTGACTATAACTCTTCGCTCCCTATATTTTACCCCAGATACGTTCGGAATTTGGAAGCGTGTATTCCAGTCGACATTGTCAAAAGCTTTCTCTAAATCGACATTCGCTAAAAACGTAGGTTTTTCCTTTCCTTAGCCTATCTTCTAAGATAAGTCGTAGTGTATTGCCTCCTGTGTTCCTAAATTTCTCCTAAATCCAAACTGATCTTCTTTGACATATTCGAGACGAAAATCTGTCTCAGGGATCGTATATTTGTATTTACATTGATATTTAGATCCCCGAAAATTGAGACATCCCGCAGATATCGGGACGCCTGGCAACCCTAGCGCTAGCTCACCTGGAAAGACGAGTAGTACTGCGTAGGCGCGAGGGCGGTCTCCAGGAAGTCGAAGTCGCGGAAGACGACGGTCCAGGGCAGGTAGTCCTCCTCGGCGGCCAGGTAGAGCGACAGGTCGAGCGCCGTGGCGTAGTCGAGGTGTCCGGAGCGCGCCAGGCTGAAGGCGTCGCTCAGCAGCTGCGCGCGCGTCTCCCGGGGCACCAGCAGGTGGTCTGCGGCCAGCTGCTGCCGCACCAGCCGCCAGCCCGCCGCGTCGTAGTTGACGCGGTAGAAGCCTGCGAGTAGGTGTGCCATGCCGGAGCTGTGCCGAGCCGAGTCATGTCTAAAGGTAAACATAACATTAATGGACGACTAATTCTCTACAGACACGGCCGGTGTCGTCTTCAGGTAAAACTTCAGGGCCGATAGGCCGTGGTCCGGGTATAAAACTTCCTCCCGATGTTTCGTCTCCGACTGCGGGAGATATCTTCCGGGGTCTTCCGTCTACTGCCACTGCGGTCGGAGGGCCTCTCGCATTTATACAGCGTGTTTCACTAAGTGTGTTTGCCTCTGTAACTTATAAAATAAAAGGTGACGGGAAATTTTAATGTGGTAGGTCAACACGAGAAGTATTACACTTTCCGCCTGCTTTGACCAGTAAAAGTTACGTTCCTCCCCCTCCCAATTGCATTGCATATATGTGTCAGTGACGTAAACATTAGATTTCGACACCGGTCAGTTTTGTTACAACAACTGTCATTTGACATTCGCATTCGCTGACTTTGCCAACTCACAACCAAATTGTTGCATCTCAACCTAACCTAAAATTCAAACTGCGCTACAGAGCAGTCTGTCACCGCAACCAACATTTCAGAGAAAAACTGAATGTTATGCGTCAGCAGCTAGTGCTCGCGCTAGTTAGGTCAGGAACGGCAAAGCAGCCAATCAGAAGTCTCGTTGCCGCTGCCAATATGAAACAGCGTTACAATTGTACTATGTAAAAAAATCGAAGACCTATGGGATTCCTTTTTCGTGCTGACCGTGGAGTAAATAATTAATGCTGTTCCTGCTCTATGGTTGACAGGTCCTTGATGTATCTTTGGCCGATTAGAAAAGTAGCAAACCTCTTATAACTGAAAAATCAATTACAATCACAGAAACACCGCAATGAAATCCTTGAATTGCAGCGTTGGAGTAGCCGAGCGGTCTAGAGCACCTCGCTGCGGAGCGCGCGGTTGCTCGCCGTAGGGGTTCGAGTCCTCCATGGGGCATGGGTGTTCGTGTTTGTCCTTAGGTTAGTTTACCTAGGTCTAAGTAGTTTGTCAGCTACGGACTGATGACCACGCAGTTTGGTCCGATAGATTTACAAACATTTGAATAATTGAAATCCTTGAATAAACTTCGAAACTGACGCCACATTTACTCGTTGATTCATAAACACAATCACTCCACCAGTAGAACAAACTGCAGAACTGACAAAATAGCGTTACCGCACTTACTTCTCAATAGCTGAATACCATGAATTGCAACCAGACATATGACAACAAAAAGACGAATGTCCGTACGACGAAATACCCATTGCACGTTACGTCCACCACAAGAGAGCGCCACTCGATACTTACACACGACTCATACAGGGTGTTACAAAAAGGTACGGCCAAACTTTCAGGAAACATTCCTCACACACAAAGAAAGAAAATATGCTATGTGGACACGTGTCCGGAAATACTTAATTTCCTTGTAAGAGCTCATTTTAGTATGGAGAGTGCTACGGGAGAACCAGTTGTTTCCGTACTATTTACAGCGTATGCAGGCACTATCAGCAGATGATTGGCCTCCACGGGTACACTTCTGCGAATGGTTCATCCAACAAATTGTCACTCCTCATTTCAGTGCAAATGTTCTATTTACGGATGAGGCTTCAATCCAACGTGATAAAATTTCACAAACAACGTGTGTGGGCTGACGAGAATCCGCACGCAATTGTGCAATCATAACATCAGCACAGATGTTCTGTGTACGTTTGGGCAGGAATTGTTGGTGATGTCTTGATTGGGCCTCATGTTCTTCCACCTGCGCTCACTGGAGAAAGTTATCATGATTTCATACGGGATACTCTACCTGTGCTGCTAGAACATGTGCCTTTACAAGTACGACACAACATGTGGTTCATGCACGATGGAGCTCCTGCACATTTCAGTCAACGTGTTCGTACGCTTCTCAACAACAGATTCGGTGACCCATGGATTGGTAGAGGCGGACCAATTCCATGACCTCCACGCTCTCCTGACCTCAACCCTCTTGACTTTCATTTATGGGGGCATTTGAAAGCTCTTGTCTACGCAACCCCGGTACCAAATGTAGAGACTCTTCGTACCAAATGTAGAGACTATTCGTGCTCGTATTGTGGACGGCTGTGATACAATACGCCATTCTCCAGGGGGCTGCATCAGGGATGCAATGCGATGGAGGGTGAATGCATGTATCCTCGCTAACGGAGGACATTTTGAACATTTCCTATAACAAAGTGTTCGAAGTCACGCTGTATGTTCTGTTGCTGTGTGTTTCCATTCCATGATTAATGTGATTTGAAGAGAAGTTATAAAATTAGCTCTAACATGGAAATTAATCGTTTCCGGACACATGTCCACATAACATATTTTCTTCCTTTGTGTGTGAGGAATGGTTCCTGAAAGTTTGCCCGTACCTTTTTGTAATACCCTGTATATATAAACACATCTCAAAATAACCGCGCATGTGATGACGCCATACAACACGACACGTCGACGTCACTAGCCAAAGCCGGCGGGTGGAATCGCGTCCTCTGAAATTTATATTTCCTTCATCAGGCAGGAGGAGGGAAGAGAAAGGGGACAGATGGGAAACGTTACTCACAACTCTGTCATGAGGTGGGGCATAGGCTTAGTCAGGATATGTTTTCGGGAGGGGTTTTTAATGAATGGCTACTGAAGATGTATGAGACAGGGGCTAATACCCTCCGACAGCAAGGATATCGTAATTCCTATTCCAAAGAAAGCAAGTGCGTACAAGTGTGAAAATTACAGAAATATCAATTTAATAAGTCATGGTTGCAAAATACTAACACGAATTATTTACAGACGAACGGAAAAACTTGTGGAATCTGATCTCGGGGAGGTCAGTTTAGATTTAGGAGAAATGTAGAAACACGGGAGGCAATACTCACATTATGACTTATCTTAGAAGATAGGCTACTAAAGGGCAAACCTACGTTTTTAGCATTTGTAGATTTGGAGAAAGCTTTCGACAATGTCAACTGGAATACACTCTTTCAAATTCTGAAGGTAGCAGAGGTAAAATACAGGGAGCGAAGAGATATATTCAACCTATACAAAAACCAGACAGCGGTTATTAGAGTCGAAAGGGACGCAGAGTTTGGGAAGGGAGTAAGTCAGGGTTGTAGCCTTTCCCTAACGTTGTTCAGTCTGTACATTGACCAGGCAGTGAAGGAATGGAAGGAGAAATTTGGAGAGGGCATTAAAGTGCAGGGAGAAGAAATAAAAACATTGTGGTTTGCCGATGACATAGTAATCCTGTCAGAGACCACAAAGGATCTGGAAGAGCAATTGAATGGAATGGACAGTGTCTTGAAAGGAAGATATAAGATTAACATTAACAAGAGTAAAACGGAGGTAATGGAATGCAATGTCAGAAAATCAGGCGATGCTGAAGAGTTTAGATTAGGTAATGAGACAACAAAAGTAGTAGATGAATTTTGTTATTTGGGTAGCAAGATAACTTCTGATGGCCGAAGTAAAGAAGATATAAAATGCAGAATGTCTATGGGAAGAAAAGCTTTTCTACAGAAGCGAAACTTGTTAACATCCAATATTAATTTAAATGTTAGGAAGTCCTTTCTGAAAGCAAACGTCTGGAGTGTAGCATTGTATACGAGTGAAACGTGGACGATAAGGAGTTCAGATAAAAAGATGATAGAAGCTTTTGAAATGTGGTGCTACAGACGAATGATGAAAATTAGATGGGTAGATCACGTAACTAATGAGGAGGTGCTTAACCGTATCGGGGAGAAAAGGAGTTTGTGGCATATCCTGACTAAGAGAAGAGATAGATTGGTTGGACACATTCTGAGACATCAAGGAATTGTCAACTTAGCATTAAAAGGAAGCGTGTGGGGTAAAAGACGTAGAGGGAGACCGAGGGACGAATACAGTAAGCAGATTCAAAAGGATGTAGGTTGCCCAACGTATTCTCAGATGAAGAGACTTGCAGAGGACACGGTAGCGTGGAGAGCTGCATCAAACCAGTTTGCGGACTGAAGACCACAACAACAGGTTAGTGAAGTAAGATATACTGTTGTTAGGACCGCAAACTACACTAACACTGTACATACTGTATTATTTTTAATTACAAATTACTGACGTCATCATGGTGTACAAAAAAAATTTTTTTGAAAACTTCTTAAGAATCTACGTATTCTCCAAAACAGGAATAAGGCAAATCATAGCATGAAGATCGGAAAATGTGGATAAGAACACGGATGGCAATCGGAAACGCACTGAGTCAAGCTTTCAATAACGTCTGAAGAATCATCAGAGAAACACTCCCTTATTATAATTTTTGCAGTATGTGAACGCTGTCAATGGCAAAAAATAAGAGTACAGATACTCTTTGACCACACGGTAAGTTTGACTTGTTTGCATAGGAACATCATTAAGAAATGTTGAAGACTCACATTGCAGTGAAAATAGTGGTGTTGAAAACAACCTCAAATCTCTAAAGCACAATGAAGATCCAGGGCCCGACAAATTCCTACACAAAACCTCAGCCGGATTTAGTCTCCCCTCTTTATCATAATTTATATGTCACGCTTATCTATAAGGAGCAGACATGGTACAAGAAGACACCTGGGAAAAACTAAATAAAGTGCTCCTTATGTCAGTGGTAATCAGCACAACTTAATACATTTAATCTATTGGAGTCAAGACGGTCAATTCCTCTATGCACAATTGATTGCAGTCAGCAACAAGATCGTGATTTTTACCAACGTGTGCACATCTTCATCCAGAACATACCAATGGCTACAAATGTCTCTTCAGGGCTACAAAAGTTATGGAAATCGCATGGGGAGAAATCTGGACTGTATGGAGCATGTGTAATGGCTCCCCAGCAGTGGGAAAACGTAGGCCCGCTGTAACCTGATACAACTGATTCAATTAAAGACTTACGAGTAACAATTGGAAACAACTTAAATTGGAAATTATTCACACAGGGGGACCGCACAAATGTACGATCATTTGTTCCACATACTAACTCCGAAATGGAGGACGTAGTAATAGGTATTTCCAGTGTAGAGAAGATAAATGATCTGATGGACAGGGTAACTTGTAATTTGCAGCTGTTTGCTGATGTTGCTACGGTGTATGGGAGGGTGCCGACTTCTGTTTATTGGGAGAATTTTGGGAAGATGTACTTCATCTGTAAAGGAGCCCGCGTACAAAATGCTTGTACGACCAAATCTTGAGTATTGCTCAAGTATTTGGGACCCGCAGCAGATCAGTTTAGAGGAAGACTTGGAAGCAATTCAGAGGCGAGCAGCTAGGTTCGTTACCGGTGGGTTCGACCAATGCGCGAGTGTCACGGAAATGCTCCGGCAACTCAAACAGGGATCGCTGGAGGAAAGACAATGTTCTTTTTGAGGAATTCTGTCGTGCCGGCCGCGGTGGCCGAGGGGACTGAGGCGCTTCAGTCACGGTCTGCACGGCCACTACGGTCGGGGGTTCGAATCCCCCCTCGGGCATGGATACTTGTGCCGTCTTTAGTATAAGGTAGTTCAGAAGTAGTTTGTAAGTTTAGGGACTGATGACCCCGTAGTTCCCGTAAGCTTAACAAACATTTGAACATTTTTGAAATTCTGTCGAGGAAATTTAGAGGGCCGGAATTTGAAGGTGAGTGTAGTTCGATCTTGCTGCCGCCTACTTACATTTCGCGTAGTGATCACAAAGACAAGAGAAGAAAAATTAGGGCTCGTACGGAGGCATATAGGCATTCCTTTTTTCCTCGTTCTATTTGTGAGTCGAATAGGGAAGGAAATGCCTAGTAGTGGTACAGTGTACCCTCCGCCACGGACCTTATTGTGGATTGAGGAGTATGTTGCAACGGGTCAGGTTGTGTGTATGTGACGTGTATCGGGGCTACTTAATATGTGTGTGTGTGTTGCCTTCCGTACTAACAGGGAACTACAAAAAAGGAAGATCGTATCAGGCAACTAAACTTATGGATCTGACTGCAATACTACTAGGAGAGTGACTTGACAATTAGTGCGCAACGTAAGGCAAGTTTGGGCACGTCGAAACTTACGCTATTTAACTCCATAATTAGAAGGATAAAAAAGATGCAAAAACTTGGTTGGCTGATAGTCACACTCGAGAACAATAAAAGAATGTCTTACTGTGTTGTACTTGTTGGCCCAGTCTTAGTATTACTATACAATCAGTCTGCAAGAAATATTTTGCTGAAAAAATGGGAAGTGATACCTCGCTTCACACCAACACACATTCCTCACTTCATATCGATCATGTCACCCACTTGCTACAATGTACTTAATTACCATTAACTTACAAACACTTACAGCGTCAAGAAAAATCACAAACTAAATTAAATCAATCAAACTGAATAAATCTGTATTAAAGAAAATTAGCAATCAGCAAATTCGACATGAGTAACATAAACTACAAAAATGAAGAATGTGCGTATTATTGCGAAGTCGTGCAATGAGGCAGTTTCTAAAATAGGGATGCAGCCCTACCCACAGGAAAGGATTAATTATAAAAAGTGAAAATGCCAAAAAGTGAAAGGAACTGCTTTTTTATTATTATTATCACGTTTGGTTACTGCCCTATCCTCGTTATTACAACAATTACAGTGACGAGCCACGTATAAAAAAACATTTAAAGTAAATCAGCAAAAATTAGCAGCGTCATGCAGAACTGCGGGCCGTGTCCACCGCGAGCTCCGGTGCAGCCGCCTCGCTCTCTCTGCTACTGCTCTCCGACTCTCTCCCGGCAACACACAGCAAAAACCCCGCCTACCGGCCGCCAAACATAATCCTTGCGGACCCAACAAACGTGTTGCCAACTTATGTAATCCCAAAACTTAAGGTAGGAAATTTCCATTCAGTAGCCACCTTACAATGTATGTGGGTGTAGCTGGATTGTGGCACTGTAATGCATGGAAATCGTGCACACCATACTCTGGAAATTAATGCTGCCACGTTTGGTACTTGTACAGTACTGCGTTTTCTTGTTGTCATGTGTTAAAGAGGGAAAGTTTAGTTATAACGACACAGTAAATATGATTTTAAAACAAAAATTCTTTTTGTATGTTATACTAGAGATTGAAACGATGTTGTTGTTGTTGTTGTTGTGGCCTTCAGTCCGCCGACTGGTTTGATGCAGCTCTCCACGCTACCCTGTCCTGTGCAAGTCTCTTCATCTGACAATACGTTCGGCAACCTACATCCTATTCAATCTGCTTACTATATTCGTGCCTCGGTCTCCCTCTACGTTTTTTACCCCACAGGCTTTCTTCTAATGCTAAGTTGTCAAGTCCTTGATGTCTCAGAATGTGTCCAAACAATCTATCCCTTCTCTTAGTCAGCATATGCCAGAAACTCCTTTTCTCCCCGATTCGGTTAAGCACCTCCTCATTATTTACTTGATCTACCCATCTAATTTTCATCATTCGTCTGTAGCACCACATTTCAAAAGCTTCTATCATCTTTTTATCTGAACTCCTTATCGTCCACGTTTCACTCGCATACAATGCTACACTCCAGACGTTTGCTTTCAGAAAGGACTTCCTAACATTTAAATTAATATTGGATGTTAACAAGTTTCGCTTCTGTAGAAAAGCTTTTCTTCCCATAGACATTCTGCATTTTATATCTTCTTTACTTCGGCCATCAGAAGTTATCTTGCTACCCAAATAACAAAATTCATCTACTACTTTTGTTGTCTCATTACCTAATCTAATTACTTCAGCATCGTCTGATTTTCTGATATAGCATTCCATTACCTTCGTTTTATTCTTGTTAATTTTCATCTTATATCTTCGTTTCAAGACACTGTCCATTTCATTGAATTGCTCTTCCAGATCTTTTGCGGTCTCTGACAGAATTACTACGTCATCGGCAAACTGCAATGTTTTTATTTCTTCTCCCTGCACTTTAATGCCCTCTCCAAATTTCTCCTTTCATGCGTTCACTGCCTGGACAATGTACAGATTGAACAACATCGGGGAAAGACTACAACCCTTACTCCCTTCCCAACCTCTCCGTCCCTTTCTCTCCCTTCGACTCTAATAACCGCTGTCTGGTTTTTGTATAGGTTGAATATAACTCTTCGCTCCCTATATTTTTCCCCAGATACCTTCAGAATTTGGAAGAGTGTATTCCAGTCGACATTGTCAAAAGCTTTCTCCATATCGACAAGATATATTTTTTGATATGCATCTCGAATGTGGAGTGTGGGTAATAGCCGGCCGCGGTGGCCGAGGAGACTGAGGCGCTCCAGTGACGGTCTGCACGGCCACTACGGTCGGAGGTTCGTATCCCCCCTCGGGCACGGATATTTGTGCCGTCCTTAGTATAAGGTAGTCGATAAGTAGTTTGTAAGTTTAGGGACTGATGACCCCGTAGTTAAATCCCAAAAGCTTAACAAACATTTGAACATTTGAGTGTGGGTAATGGTTCAGCTGGCTCACCTGACCACCTGTAGTTGAGGAAGAGCGGCAGATCATCCGGCAGGTTGAGGACCTCCATGTCCATCTCCGCGGCGAGCATCCACGCGGTGCGCACCGCGTCGTCGGTGAGCTGGGGCCCGTTGTTGAACGAGAGCAGGATGGGCCACGGCCCGGAGGTCTGGCCGCCGCTGGCCGGCGCCAGCTGGTACCGGCCCTGCAGGCACACACAGTGGGAGAGTCTCAGAGCAAAAGGACCTTCTCTGAGCAAGTGCTCAAATTCGTATGAATAAAAACTTTGAAGCATATGCTCTGAGCAGGTAGCTCATTCTCGCTACCTCCCCTCCTACTCGAGTAAGTTCTCCGCGTGTCATGTCCGCCACAGATCAGCTGTACAATCCAATTTCTTTAAACTAGCCCAATCAGGCAAATTATTAAGTGTACATATATGGAGTAGGCATCGACGTGTTCAGAAAGAACTATCCTGCGTTTAGATATTAGTTTCTTGTGAAGGAGCATATTATTGAGACTAAATATGCACTTTGTACGAAAATGTTTCTGCTGGCGATACGAGAATCTCGTTTGTTAATGAAGTAGGGTTAGCACAATTTGTGAACGATATAATAAGAATGCATCACATATTCATCTGTTACAACGTGGAACGCTGTCGGAGTGTTCTAACATGAGATAGGCCTTGTTAAATATGACACCCAATGGTTTGCTCATAAGCGTTAGGCCAAGCGATTTTGAACAAGAAACAGGCTGCTAGGTATGTAATTAATCAGTTATTAATTTTCCTGTCGTGTTTACTTACTTCTAACATGACAGAAGTTACGATTACGAAGTCAGAAAACGCATCATAAATTGCCAACCGGTTTGGATAGAAACAGTACTTCAGTAGGCCTACCTGGTATTGCAGCAATATTTATTTTGTGATAGAAACTGTGAAGTCCTGGGATACACTTTATTTGGAACTAACAGCATAAGGTCTTACTAATAGACCCTATTTTAAAACAATATTATTTTGCTATGTGACTGTTTACAACAGTAAATATACACGCCAAACAAATGAGTAAACACGCAGCTGAATCCATTTGTGTTTCACTTTTATGTCGGCAATGAAAACACCTCTTACATCACTCTCGTCACTGTATAAAATGCCGGAAGTGTCACACGATTTTTCCGAAGGAAGATACTCGTCAACAAAAGTGTTTATTTGTATTAACTTTATAGATCCCCTCGTATTTCTTAAAGGCTACATATAAAGGAACTTGTTTTTTCTTTCTAAATAACAAAATTGTTGTCATTTTTATTATAAACCTCAGTAAAACGTAACCTTAATAGAAGTTACTCAGCACGGAGAATGCCATAGGCTCACTCCAGAAATCCCGTCGTGAGAAACTTCTGTAGTTTTATTCATATGAAATTGCAGAATGTTCTCTACTGTGAGCAACTTCTCCCACCCCGTTACTCGGCTGAAGTATATTCTCCGACTCCCTTTATTCATGCGAACCTGAGTATGTTCTCTGGAATCCAGAGTATAAAGTAGATACTCCATTTTATTCATATGGCCCAATGGGTCGCGGTGTACTCTGTATGACTACGCGACTCCAGGACATGCTGGGGCCCACAATGTGTGTCATTAATTTACAGCCCCACAGTAAATATCGGCAAATCACAATGTCAATTTTAATTAGGGATGCCACTAGAGCACTACGTAGTACAAGCAGAACAATCCGCCATTTTGAATCCCACATGTAAGGCGCCCATTAAAGACTACGGAACACTTACTCTATTTAATGTGCTCTTAAGGCCATTACATATACTTTCCCAACACAGAAAATATTACGGCATAGTAAATTTGTTAGCTTACATCTGACTGTAATAGACAAGCAACTTATAGTTAGTGGTTAGATGGATATTTAGAGACATGATACATTCACTTACATTCCAAACTAACGCATATATTTTGCAGTTATAAATATTTGGCACATTTACCACATTTTCCGGTTTATAAAAGTTTACGGTACCTAAGAGATGCTTTCGAAAACAGTCACGGAATATTGTTAAATTGTGATACTGTGCGTTCCGTATTCCCCCCTCTAATATATTTTACACACGACAATTTTCAGAGTGGATTATACGTCAAAAATGTGTTTAACAACTTTGAACGTCTGGTTTCGTTAGATAACGACTAAATAAAGTCTCTGTGGTAGCTCACACTTCCAAATGTAGTGAATGTTGTATGCTAAGTTTTGAATTTATTGTCTGTCATGTACAATTTCTTTCCTGTTCATATTCTTTGCGAAATCCAATTTTTTTTTGGACATCTTGTTCACAGCTTGGTTTAGATCTACATATTCCAGTGTTGAAAGTCACATTTAAATTAAACGGAACTAATAAGATATAATTTAAAAACCACTAGCTGGGTAAAGCCAGCTGCACTCATGCATCACTTAAAGTACAGTTAACAGCCCTTAGAATAACTCCTTAGTTGGTCTAAATAAAATAAAGTAGCTTATTTAAAACACAGTATGTCGTCTTATATTAACAATTTGTAGAGAAATTAAAATAAACCGTTGTTTACAGGTATACGCCTATATTTTCATTAATACGTCTCTGTCAACACAACTATTTGTAATACAAATAAATCAAAGGTTCTGTCCTTATTGTTACACAGATAGTTGCTCGATTTTGGCGTCCATACTTGGCGCCTGGAATATACAATCCACATTTTACGCCGATCTAACTTACGTTTCATGGAAAGCGATAAAACTTACAGCCACCATGTCTGCTATTATTTGAGCAGTATGGAGCAGCACGAGCAACCATTTCACACTGTGAAACAGTAAAATCACAAAATATTCGCTGTTCCACTTCGCTACACGACACAGAGCATACAACACTGCCATCGGTTTGTGATTGTTCAGCTCGGTATATCTAGTGCTTCAGATGCCACCTACACGTAAAGGGTATAGGACCTTGATGCTTGCCACATGCGGACACACGCCTATCAAACTGCAGTTCCTCTCACTTCCTTCCACTCGCCACGACGTGTGTCCTCTCCCACACTCACCCTTGTGCCAAAACAGTTACGTTTAGCTCACCTGTTGTTATAAAATGTCCCATTGGAAGTTCTTCTCCGCCGTTCGCAGTCCACAGGAGGTCGTAGTTCACGGAGTGTGTTGCTAAAAAAATGTCTCATATAACAGGATTTCTACCTATTCCAAATAAATTCCTTTTATAGTGATACTTGAATTTATTTTGACTCGACGATGGCAAACAAATTATGGAACCAGAGTACACTGACTTAGGCATTCCTCGGTATCTAAATGTTTAATTAGCTGAGCACCTTGTGTGTGTTATGGTCTTCAGTCCGGAGACTGGTTTGATGCAGCTCTCCACCCTACTCTATCCTGAGCAAGCCTCTTCATCTCATCATAAGAACGGCAACCTTATCCATTTGAATCTGCTTACTATATGTGTCTCGTGGTCTCCCTCTGCGATTTTTACCCCACACACTTCCCTCCAATGCTAAATTTACGATTTCCCGATGTCTAAGAATGTGTCCTACCAAGCGATCCCTTCTTTTACTCAAGGTAGGCCAAAAATTCCTTTTCTCACCAATTCAGTTCAGTTCCTCCTCATTAGTTATGCGATCTACCCACCTAATCTTCAACATTCTTCTGCAGCACGACATTTCAAAAGCCTCTATTCTCTTCGTGTCCACATTGTTTATTGTCCATGTTTCACTCCCGTACAAGGCAACACTCCACACAATGTACTATTAAAATTGATAGTCTTTCACAGTCGAATTTTACTTGCTGTTTGACATAACGATGTTTCACAGTATCTGCGTCAACTTGCAGTAATATCACCTCTCGTAGCACTAGTACAGAATATGCTGATATCACTTATTGACACTTTCTTATCCACTCGCGACCGAAGCTGTGGCGTCTCCCTCGAGAACAAACCAACAACTGTAACTTTCATATGAATCTCACTTTTCTAAATTCTGCGACCGAGCACCGCGGCGTCTACCTCGAGACCCGACCGGCAACTGATAGCTGGTACTTTAGCAAAAAATGTTCAAATGTTTCTTAAGCTTATGGGACTTAACTACGGGGTCATCAGTCCCTAAACTTACAAACTACTTATGAACTACCTTATCTTAAGGACGGCACAAATATCCATGCCCGAGGGGGGATTCGAACCCCCGACCATAGTGGCCGTGCAGACCGTGACTGAAGCGCCTCAGTCCCCTCGGCCACCGCGGCCGGCGGTACTTAAGCAATGCGCTTCCTTGGCGCCTTCGTTTGCTATACTCACGCACCATTGCTCCAATGATCTTGGCCAATGACAAGGCTGTTTCTATTTGGTGGACAATACTAATTAATACTGCATTTTAACTGGCTCTGATATTATGAATAATTTCTGTCACCCTGATTGCAATCGATAGCAATGTTGTAGTTATAGAAAAGTGTCTATAAATAATTAAAATAAGCATTTATAGTACCGTAGTTCCCGCTGTGGTACCGCACAAGTACAAAGTGCGTGCCACCTACTTTCGCCGCGCGCCGCCATGCACGCACGGCACGGCGTTCTTACGACGACAGTCACGAGCGCCCTCTGCCACCACTGAACGACATCGTTCACTTGGGACTGAGATAGGAACCAGTTAACACTTCGGAATCAGATAGGCACCAGTGAAGACTTGGCCATCGGACAGGCACTAGGCAGGATTCTAGCTCAACTATGTATCAGCATTCTGCAGTACTGAGCTATGTAAAAGTTAAGTATTGTATAAATGCTGTGCAATATATATCTCGTTCTAATTTACTCTAGTGTTTCTACTTTCTGCTGTCCCACTGGCTGCTCCCCTCCGTACCTGCACAAGCGTGCTACCTTTATTCCTGTGTCAGTCTCTTTCCACTCGGCCACCGACACCTACGACGGAAACGAGACACGAAAGCGGCAACGAGGCTGGGACACAAAAGTGGCGACGAGGATGGGATAGGAGAACCTTGGACCAGCCCGCTTGCAGCAGCCAGACAGCAGCAGTCGGAGCACGCAGAAATTGCTCCTGCCCACCCACTCTTATTATAAGATTTTTGGGGGAACATATTCAGTTACGTGTTTTGTGGACTTTTTTGTTGCAGAGCGTCCTCTTTTATGTTGCATTTGTTTTGTTATAATTTACTTGTATGCGCGGCGCCTAATCGGTCAGCATGGCCACTACCCCGAACCCAAACTTAATGGACATTATTCAGGTACAGACGGCGCAAATCACACAACTCCTGCAAGCAGTGTCCCAGCTAACAGCACGAGCAGCTAACCAACAACAACAGCCGCCGCTTCAGCAGCCCACACCTGCCGCCGCAACGCTTCCTACGTTTTGCCAGTACAATGAACGTGAGGAAGAATGGAGCGACTACTTCGCACAGTTTCAAGAACTCGTCGCGGCTCATCAAATTACAGGTCAGAGAGTGAAGAACCTTTTCTTATCGATTGTGGGCCCCCAGACTTTCGTGTTACTGCAGAAACTTTTCCCCAACGCATCTCCTTGTGATGTAGGCTTTGAACAAATAGTAGAGGCACTAAATGCTCATTATGAGAGAAAAGTTCTCGTAGCTGCAGTGCGGTACCGATTTTTCAGACTTAAAAAATTACCGCAGCAGTCACACCAAGAGTGGATTACGGAATTGAAGGGCTTAACCCGCAAATGTAAATTTACTTGCTCTTGTGGACTTTCGTATAGTGACGTGATGTTAAGAGATGCGATTACGCAGAACAGGGCAGCAATTCTTAAACAGTCTGACCCCTCATTAGACAGTGTACTGCAGCTTATTGAAGCGCATGATACCTTTGACTTAGCAGATGTAGAAATGCAAAGCCACAGTGTTAATTCAGTGTGCCGCAACGGACGCTTTCGTAGTCACAGTTCTCTGTGTAGCCCTAGTGATTCTTATTTTTCAACCGGCCGTGCTGCACAGACAGTGAATAGTAGCCAGTGTAAAAGTGTGACACACAAGTCGCCCCGTTGTGTTAGACAAAGTAATTTGAAGTAATTTCAGAAAAATGTTCGTAAGTCTTGCCCCCAGTGTGTATCTCGCCACAAACGTGCGCAATACCCTAGACGCAACGCTATTTGTTATCAATGTGGCAAATCGGGACATGTACAAACAGCGTGTATGCAAAACAAACTTTCAAAGAACGGTGCCGTTAGGAACAGTGCTTCGCGGAGTGCGAGAACAGTTAATTCTGTAAATGTCATACACACTGTGGACTTGAAATGTGTTTCTGTTGGTTTTCAAATTCAAGAACAATTTCCTCCGCCTCCGGCGAAACTATATAGTGAGCCAAGTCGCAAGTGCCGACGAGCGCGTAAAACAATGCAACGGACACGGGTTCGGGACAAGCAAAATGACAATGTACAGTGCAATCCTGTAGTGAACCTAGTGCCTTCTACAATTTCTCCTTGTAAAAGTGCCCAGTACTATGTAGCTAGTAACAGTAGACTTGGTGTAGCTACTCAAAAGTTTGGTGCAGTAGTTATTGAATCTGCAGTAGACTCTCATTGCGCGGACGCCGATCCGGTGGTAGTGCCATCTAGTGACAGTGTTGTTAATCCGCTGCGTGCCGAGTCTGCGCCGCTTACTTCACTACGCGGCCCGCGCATGCACAGCAAACAAGCTGTATTAGACGTTGCCCACATTGGTGCACCTGTCGTGCGCCAGAAGCACAAACTGTTTGTGACTCTCTTCATAGAAAATACGACTGTGCAATTTCAGCTAGATACTGGTTCCTCTGTCACATTAATAAATAAAGATACTTATGAACTTCTGGGTTCGCCAAAATTTTCGCCGTCTCAACAAGTGCTAACAGCGTACACAGGTCAAAATATTCCCGTGCTAGGAACGTGTAGCCTGCCTGCCTCTTTTCAAGGTGTAAAAAAAACAGCTGCTTTTGTTCTTCAGGCCAAATCTACACAGAACATTTTTGGACTAGATGCATTTGACTTGTTTGGTTTATCAATTCAAAGAGATGTGCTTCAAGTTTTGTCAGTAGTGCCTCAGGATAAAATCAATGCATTGTGTGAAAAATATAGTGACTTGTTTTTGCCGGAACTAGGTTGTGCAAAGGACTTCGTGGCACATGTAACTTTAAAAGAATCTGTAGTACCAAAATTTCGTAAAGCTAGACCAGTGCCTATTGCCCTTCGTGATGAAGTTGCAGACGAACTTGAGCGTTGGCAGGATAGTGGGGTGATTTCTCCTGTTTCTGCGAATCAGTGGGCGTCGCCTATAGTAATTATACGGAGGCGTGCGCCCTTCCCATGGTTTTGGTGGGTTTCCCGGAGGATTGCAAGGTGTATACCGGGGCGCGGACGGCGTCTCGATCCCAGCCTCAGCTACGACGCCCGGCCCACCAGTAACGCCAGCACCCAGGTCCTCCTCCCAGTGCCGTCGCCGTGGCCCTCAGCCCTACGCCACGACGGCGCGGCGGTTTGGGGGGGAGGGGTGTGGTGTCGCACAAGTACAAAGTGCGCGCCACCTACTTTCGCCGCGCGCCGCCATGCACGCACGGCGCGGCGTTCTTACGACGTCAGTCACGAGCGCCCTCTGCTGCTATCCCGCTCGTGGCCACCACTGAACGACATCGTTCACTTGGGACTGAGATAGGAACCAGTTAACACTTCGGAATCAGATAGGCACTAGTGAAGACTTGGCTATCGGATAGGCACTAGGCAGGCCTCTAGCTCAACTATGTATCAGCATTCTGCAGTACTGAACTATGTAAAAGTTAAGTATTGTATAAATTCTGTGCAATATATATCTCGTTCTAATTTTCTCTAGTGTTTCTAGTTTCTGCTGTCCCACTGGCTGCTCCCCTCCATACCTGCACAAGCGTGCTACCTTTATTCCTGTGTCGGTTTCTTTCCACTCGGCCACCGACACCTACGACGGAAACGAGACACGAAAGCAGCGACGAGGCTGGGACACAAAACCCGCCACATATAAACGGGGAAACACCGAGCTGTCTACGTACGCCGGTTCCCACGGTGGGCTGACCATTCAGTATGTCGCTGTCCGCGATCAAGTTGCTATCTCTGCAGCCTAGCCGTCTAACATTTAGGCATACGAGAAATTAACTTACATGGAAAAAATAAAAAAATGTACCGAAATGTGAGGTAATGCCGCAACTGCGGGTTGGGTTGGTTGTTTGGGATAGGGGGACTAAACTACTGAGGTTATCAGTCCCCTGGTGAAGAGGGGAAGGAGTGATGATAGGGAAGGGGGGGAGGGGGAAAGGAAATGCAGTCCGTGAAGTAAAGAAGGAAGGAAGACTGCATTAGCTCGGAGCCCCGTGCTCACCACGCACGTACTCACGAAAGATCCGTGAGACCACTGAAGGCGGCATACACTCTTGACTGCAGCACAGTCGACAGTGAAACTGAAGCAGTGCTCAAGGCGGGAGGACGACTGGGTTGTTACCTCTCCAGGCTGTTGTACAGTCTGTACATTGAGGGAACTACAAAGGATGGGGTGGACAGAACCGTTTTTAATTAAGAATACGCCAGTTTCCTGTGTTAAAAATACGGATCAAATGGTTCTTATTCTGAATCATTGTAACATTCAAAGACAGTAAAACCCCACTTTTATGTTCCCGTATTTTACGTTTTCCCGCCATTTACACCATTTTTGCCAGTCCCATGATATTTCCTATGTTCGCAATGTTAATTCGCCCCCGTTTTTGTGCTAACATATCCACACTTTCTCCGCGTTTTACGGTTTAGAAACTACGTTCATGTAGAAAAAAATCGCACTGACGTGTTTTACGGCCCAATTTAGATTTATAGTTTTATAAGTTTTTGCAAACATTTTCGACCAAAATAATAATCTCAATAAAAAAAATTAATTAATAAGAGTGTCTGAAACCATTTTAGGAAAAACAAATTTAAGTAGTGGCGGGGGCCGAACAACAGACCTTTAACATCATAGTCCAACACCTTGCCCACTACACTACGGCCATCAATGAAAAATTAGTCCTTTAAACTCATTCTATTGATGGCCGTTGTTAACTGATGCTAACATGGCATTTGTAGACACTATCATTTATCGTACGAAGAACGATTTGTTTTGGTTAATTCTTCAGTGCGCCATTGCTTTGAAATGTCAATGTGTAAGTTACAATAAGAAAATCATAAATACGCATCGCAAGATGGCGATTGCCAGAGAGAGTTCTGGGCGAGGAATGTCACGTGACATCTGCGAACGGCTGGTTTTCGTTAATTCAATGGAGGGTGTCAAAACTCCGTTATTTTTGCAAATATGTCTCAAACGAAACGAGATATGAAAAAAGTTGTAAAAGCTAAGTTGTAGAGAATTTTCTCCTCTACCAATTAGGTTAATCGATTTTCGTGTCAGATGAACGGTTCGTTTGCAATTACAATTATATTACAAACGGCTTTTTTGGTATTACTACCGTATTTTTTGTCCGAAAAATTTGAAAAAGGGCGGTTCTAGTCTCTGGAGGCCTATAATCATGTCTGTAAATTTTGGTGCTGATCGGTTGAACGGTTCGTCTTAAAAACAGGGAACACGTTACGGACAGATAGACAGACATCACAAAATCGCCGATATTTTTGCAAATATCTTTGAAACGCTACGAGTTATGAAAAAACCACAAGAGAGCAAAGTTGTAGAGAATTTTGTCCTCTACAAATCTGGGTATTCAATTTTCATGTCAGATGAATTGTTAAGCCGTTATTTTCAATTAAATTTCGAGCTGTCAAAAGACGATCGCAAAGGCCCACTTTTAGTGTTACTACCCCAACCCAAAGTAGACCAATTAACGTAATTGACATTTATTTATACTGCCATGGCTTTCGTCTTCAAGTATAGTGTTTATAAACGTTATAAACTCAAGTTTCTTGATACTTTGCGTTCATTCAAACGTATATTTCACGTTTGCTTGTTTGCAGTACGTGCCTAGTTGAATCACTGTGTGGAGTATCCCATCAGCCTCTGCACTGATTGTCAGTTTGTCTTTATTTATGCAACTGCCAGTATTTCATGCTTTGCATGACACATTTCAAGAATTTATTCTTATTGTGGATTGCAAATATTTATCTAAATTATTTTTGTTAAGTTTTATGAACGGTGAGACTGATGGTTTACTTGTGTATGTTTTTTTCACATTGGCGGAGGTATTATATATTATAACCTGAAGAAAGCGAATGTAGTGAGACCCTGCCCAAATGTGAGAAAATACTCAAGTATATGTTTGCACTCGAGAATACGAACAAATTCTCGAATATCGTTGTGTGAAACATCGAAAAACACAAAAAGTACGAAATTTGTGCAGTTTCACTATGTAAGTAACAAGTGCCAGTTTATGATTGCGGACTAAGTCGATTATATTGAATGAAATCACGTCAAAAATTTCTATTTCGTCTAAAGTTACCAGTTCCATTTCGGCCTGGCGCTTAAAATAGTACAAAATTCGAATAACGTTTATTACATAATAAAATTCCTTGCGAGTATTTTTATGCCTATTATGTAGGCCTACATATATCAGAAGTAAATGTTCAAAACATTATTTCCTGCATTTTACGTTTTCCTTTAAAACATTATTTCCCACATTTTACGTTTTCCTGCATTTTACAACATTTTTATCAAGTCCCTTGAAGTGTGTAAACACAGTGCTCTATTTTTCTTAAATTAAAGCTAAAAATCATTAAATCTGAAGATTATGTCACGTGCTGAAGACACTATTACTGGCTGAAGGTGTTGTGACATTACATGATATGAGGAAGACAAAGCTACCTATATGTGTTTTGCAGCGGTGTTAGCAAAATTTACTAGATTTTTCTAATTTCTTCTGCACATAACTTTTTGTGGTGGAAAATGCAATTTGTACTTTAATGAAAGTGTTGAACATTGTCTTTTAATTTGTTATTTAATTTCACATACCCTGACTTCTTTGAGAAGAAGGAAGACTGTCGTTCAAAGTGGTGTGAGGAATGTAATTATGCTTGTTATTCAGTGTTATGGCAATAAAAAGAGGCAGAAAGCGTTGCTACACCCGCTTAATAAGTCCTTTAAAAATATTTATATTTACCAGGTATAAGTTCCAATTCTCATTTATTCCAACATTCAAATGGTGCTTAATTTCGTGATGTACCTTCTGTGATGCTTCAACCTATGACACATTCTTTCTTACAACAGCTGTATGCTCACTTGTAACAAGAACAGTAGTTACATAAGGAAGGAAGGAAGCTTAGGGTGTAACGTCCCGTCGACAACTTGGTCATTAGAGACGGAGCTAACGCTCAGAAATTTCAGTAATGATGGGGTAAGAAATCGGCCGTGCCCTTGGAAAGGAACCATCCCGGCATGTGCCTGGAGTAAAATCACGGAAAACCAAAATCTGGATGACCGAAGGTGGATTTAAACCACCGTCCTCCCGAATGCGAGTCCAGTGTGTTACCACTGCGCCATCTCGCTCGGTCAGTAGCTACATGTTACTCGTGTAAATACCATTAGGCAATTCACTTTAGATGCTTATATTTCGCCAATACACACTATTAGTAAAAACATTCTACTTGAAAACTTAACCTTTGTGAATTAAGAACTGTTTTTCTAGATGTTTGAGTAACAATCCTGTGACGTTACCGGTTTATTATCATTCGGCTGAACCAGCACCACCTACAAGGTTGTCCAGAAAAGGACGCCCTGATTTCAAAATTAAATATCTCGAAAGCAAAGATCGATAGAGGAATGCAGTAAACGATATGTAAGCTGTAAGAACTTTATACAGCAGTTTGAAATAATAGTTAACAAAAGCTGCTAACAGATGGCGCTGTAATCGCCATACGTAATGCCTAGTATAAATAGTGATCCCCGAGCGATCAGTTCCACTATTGAAACGTGAAAGGAGGTTAGCGTACCGAAGGAAGAGATTGAAACCGTGTACTCCATTTAACACCCCTTTTTCTGGTGCTAGAGTACCACAGGTTAGAAGAGAGTCCTACGGCAACAAGGCCAAGTTTTCAAACACGATTTAATGTTCCAAAAGGATCCAATGCGAAAACCATTCTACGCTCTTCGCAAAATTTCAACCAACAGCCAGCGTAACAGATGATCTAGTGGGGCAAGTCGGCCGCAAGCAAACCGCAGTTACGCCTGAAAATATCGCCACCGTTTCTGGAATTATTCAGCGAAGTCCAATGTCATCCGTCCGTAGAATTGCATCTGAGACTGGTTTGAAGCGTTCCAGCAGGCGGAAAATCCTGAGAAAGAGCCTACACATGTTTCCATTCAAAATTCAAACGCACCAGGCCATACCCGTACGAGCTGTGCAACAAAGGGTTGCCTTTGCTAATCATATGCTCACAATGATTGATAGTGAAGGATTTGATGTTGGCTGCATCTGGTTTACAGATGAAGCACACTTCCACCTGAATGCATACGTGAATAAGCAGAACTGGCGATTTTGGGGTTCCGAAAAGCCATATTGGTGTGAAGCGAAACCCCTGTATTCTCCTAAAGTTACTGTGTGGGCTGCAGTATGCATCAGAGGCATTATTCGTCCTTTTTTCATTCGAGAAACGGTCACTGGTGCACTTTACGTTGCAATTTTGGAACTATTTGTCGCCACACAGCAAGCGTTAGAGGATCGACGAGGTACTGAATGGTTCATGCAAGATGGAGCCCGACCACATCGGACCGAACAAGTGTTTCGCTTTCTTGAAGAATACTTCGGGAATCGAGTCATTGCTTTGGAATACCGCAAAATTACTGGTGCAAGCATGGATTGGCCTCCATGTTGGCCGGATTTGACTCACTGTGACTTTTTTTTTGTGGGGCACAGTGAAAGACATGGTCTACCCGAAGCATCCCACCAAGCTGGACGAGCTTGAATCGGCGATCTCTGTGGCTTGTGAATCCATTTCGGTTGAGACACTACGAAATGTGGTGGCGAATTTCATTCTTCGTTTGCGCCACCTCTGTAGTGCCAACATTGTGATGTGATTGTTTGCAAAGAGTGTTTTCATACTATTATTTCAATTATGTATGCTGATATCAGCTGTACAGCGCTATCTGTTAGCAGCTTTTGTAACTACTATTTCAAACTGCTGTATAAACCTCTTACAGATTTCACAATAAACATACCGTTTACGGCATTCCTCTATCGACCTTTGTTTTCGAGATATTTAATTTTGAAATGAGGGAGTCAAGTCCTGTGGGCAGGCATCAGCCACGGGGTTTCCACCAGCGAGCAGAGAACAACATAGAGAGGCCTTACAGTGACGGTGAAATGAAGCCGGCAGAGCGCGCAACTCCCAACCAACATGGCGGCCACAGAGCATGATCGTCCTAGTACCAACCGCCACCTGGTCACAGCTTCGAGCACAGGGTAGTTCATTGATTCCCTGTGTGTTATTCCTTTCTCATATGTTTTAAGACGTTCCTTTTTAGACAATCTATTTTTGCCATAAATAATTACAAATGTGATCTAGCGATAGCAAATCATACCATTATATGAAGAGAAGCACATTTTTCTTTCAGTTTCTTCTTTAGAATCCTGAGAAAAACTTAGGCTATATTTAATGTCAATATGAACTTTTGAAACAACTAAAATAAGAATAATAATACTGCTTCTTCACTTTAGTCAGCTCTGGATCCTAACCTATAAGCGCTAGGCCAGTGTACATAGTATACAATTGCAGAATTCACAAAGATCTAAAATAAATAAATTAATAAAAAAAAGTATGAGAGACCATTTGTCTAACTTTTAAGAGTGAACCACATTTATGATTTTCCTCTTCTAAAGACTACAGATATATCCAGAATGAAACTTTCACTCTGAGCGGAGTGTGCGCTGATATGAAACTTCCTTTCAGATTATAACTGTGTGCCGGAATCGGGACTCCAACCTGAGACCTTTGCCTTTCGCGGGCAAGCGCACTACCGACTGTCCTATCCCGAAACGATTCACGATGCCGCCTCACAACTGTACTTCCGCCAGTACCTCGCCTCCTACTTTCCAAACTTCACAGAAGCTCTCCTGTGAACCATGCAAGACTAGCACTCCAGGAAGTTTCATATCAGCGCACACTCCGCTGCAGAGTGAAAGTTTCATTCTGGAAACATCCCTTAGCCTGTGGCTAAGCCATGTCTCCACCATATCCTTTCTTCCAGGAGTGCTAGTCTTGCATGGTTCGCAGGAGAGCTTCTGTGAAGTTTGGAAAGTGGGAGACGAGGTACTGGCGGAAGTAAAGTTGTGAGGCGAGATGGTGAGTTATGTCGGGATAGCACAGTCGGTAGTGCGCTTGCTCGCGAAGGGAAAGGTCCCAGGTTCGAGTCCCGCTTCCGGCACACAATTTTTATCTGCCAGGAAGTTTCACTACAGATATAGTTATTGTGGGGGATCTGTACAAGTTATACATATGATCTCGCGGCCTTTTTTTTAAGTTCTGAGTTCTATAACTCACATTATTATTTTTATTTCAATTATTTGATATCTTCGTATTGACATTTGATATAACATACGTTGATCTCACAATTATAACGACGAAATTGAAACAAACTGCTTCACGATACGTCCTGCAGTATTCGAGTTAAAGAACTTTAACCCTTTCAGGCCCTGCACGCACAATTGTGCGGTTTTTTTTTTTTTTTTTTTTTTTTTTTTTTTTTTTTTTTTTTTTTTTTTTTTTTGCTTACTTTATTTCTTTGTGATTCACGCCAGGAAGTTCGGGCATGCATCACACAATCGTGGATGGACTGTGGTAACGTGCGCAACGTGTTCTAGTTCTATGTCTCTACAGTGTGTGGCACCAGCAGTCGGCAAACTTCCAGTACACTTACTATGGCGGCGAGAAAGACTTGCTGACAAGGTGCTGATATCCATGTTTTGACATGTGAAGCTATCATATCCGACAGAGAGTTGATTTTATATGATCCACTATGTCATTTCTTTCAAAGGCATGTTACTGAAAGATGGTGCAGATTATAAAAATGTGTAGTGAAGTTCCAAAACTGACAATTGTATGGGTACAAAATTATTCGAAATAAATTTATTTTCTTTTTTGCAATGAATTACTGTATGTATATTGCATTGGATCTGAAAGGGTTAAAGATAATCGGTGCAAAGCAGGGACGAGTTCAGCCAGTGGCGGGACTATGGGGGGGGGGGGGGGATGAGAGGGATAGAAACTCCCCACAGACACCCCCCAAAAAAAAGAAAGAAATCGTATAACAGCAATCTGGTAAAAGTAAAGATTGGAAACTTGGAGTGTTTTACTATAAGCTTTCTTTTGTGTCCCAGCCTCGTCGCCGCTTTTGTGTCTTGTATCCGTCGTAGGTGTCGGTGGCCGAGTGGAATGAGACCGACACAGGAATAAAGATAGCCCGCTGGTGCAGGTATGGAGGGGAGCAGCCAGAAACTAGAAACACTAGAGTAAATTAGAACGAGATATATATTGCACAGAATTTATACAATACTTAACTTTTACATAGTACTGCAGAAGGCTGATACATAGTTGAGCTAGAGGCCTGCCTAGTGCCTGTCCGATAATCAAGTCTTTACTGGTGCCTATCTGATGCCGAAGTGTTGACTGGTTCTTATCTCAGTCCGAAGTGAACGATGTCGTTCAGTGGTGGCCACGAGCGGCGTTGTAGCAGAGGGCGCTCGTGGCTGACGTCGTGAGAACGCCGCGCCGTGCGTGAATGGCGGCGCGCGGCAAAAGTAGGTGGCGCGCACTTTGGACTTGTGCGACACCACACTTTCATTGGATGGGAGTGAATTAGTTTCTTCAGCGGGAGTGGTAGGTGGTAGTCTGTCTGGAAACTGACTAACATTTTGCTCGTCAAGCAGATCTATCCCTCCCCCCCGCCCCCCCAAAGCCAAGTCCTAGTTACGCCACTGAGTTCAGCCAATTAGTAATAAAATGAATACAAAGCATTAAGTCATAATTATTTAATACCGAAAATTGTAACCAGATTTTAAAAAATGTTTATCGAAATTGGTCACAAATTACAAGGTGAGTGAGCAACAGAATCTGTACTCGCTGGTGGGCAAACTTGCTGAAAGTAACGAGTACAATTTGAAAGATTGCACCGCTCTATTCTATCCAAATTTGTGAGAAAACTAGGGGAGCTATAAAAAAGTTGTTTAAATAAAAACTTTCTCGCTGACGAAAATGTCCTGACCCAAAAATAAAAACAGTGACAGACATCTAATTTGTCGTAATTTTAATTTCATATAAAAGTAAGCCGCGGTGGAGTAGCCGAGCGGTCTAAAGCACCTCGCTGCGGAGCGCGCGGTTGCTCGCCGTGGAGGTTCGAGTCCTCCCTGGGGCATGGGTGTGTGTGTGTTTGTCCGTAGGTTAGTTTACCTGGGTTTAAGTAGTTTGTAATCTAGGGACTGATGACCACGCAGTTTGGTCCGATAGATTTACAGACATTTATAAAAGTAATAGGTTCAATTATTATTTTGCTAAGAACACTGTTGCATTCCTTCAGTATTCACGTGTCTGCGTGAAAATTTTGGTAATTTTTTCCTATCCTAAGGGGTTCAAATGACAAGCGCCACTTGAACTACGCAATTATCGGCCCATCTCCGAATCTACACCGAACCAAGATGTCTGCTGTGTTTCATTGCCTGTACCATGGAGGTCAGAATAAAGGGAGGTGGCGCTACGTATCCCAGTCTTACTACGCTTTGAAGCTATGGCCTCTACGACACTCGGACCCAAACAGTGGCAGTGTGTTACAGCTATGTCTGTATTTACAGTCGCTAATTCCGTCATATACGCATGTAAGGTCCTCAAACTGGTTGTTTCAAGTTTTTGTTTAAAATAAAATCTCGAAAAACGAAAAAAAATTTCGCGTTTATTCGGTTTCAAAATAGCTGTTTCTAAAATATTACGAATCACAAACATGGGTTCTTTCTTTAGCTAACGTGACGATCATCAGATAAAATAATTAGATTGAGTGAAACAACGCCAGATTTACGAGCACAGTCACGATATCTTTTCTTTGTGTAGTAAATTTCACTAATATTGAAACTAGGTTTTGCTTTCGAAATCATTGACTTAATAAAAATCAAATTAATATTTTATTCCTTATTCATTAGTAAATAGTATGTCTGTTGTTATGGTCTTCAGTCCGGAGACTGGTATGATGCATCTCTCCACCCTACTCTATCCTGAGCAAGCCTTTTCATCTCCTCATAACAATGACAACCCACATCCTCTTGAATCTGCTTACTATACGCGTCTCTTGGTCTCCCTCTGCGACTTTTACCCCACACACTTCCATCCAATGCTAAATTTACGATTCCTCGATGTCTAAGAATGTGTCCTACCAAGCGATCCCTTCTTTTAGTCAGGGTGTGTCGAAAATTCCTTTTCTCACCAATTCTGTTCAGTACCTCTTCATTAGTTATGCGATCTACCCACCTAATCTTCAGCATTCTTCTGTAGCACCACATTTCAAAAGCCTATATTCTCTTCCTGCTCTCACTGTTTATCGTCCATGTTTCACTCACGTACAATGAAACACAAATGCCTTCAGAAAACACTTCCTTACACTTAAATTAATATTCAAAGTTTGCAAATTTCTCTTTTTCAAAAATGCTTTTCTTCCCATTGCCATTCTGCATTTTATATCCTCTGTACTGCGACCATCGCATGTTATTTTATTACCCAAGTAACAAAAATCATCTACCACCTTCATTGTTTCGTTACCTAATCTAGTTCCTTCAGAATCTTCTGATTTTCTAAGACTGTATTCCATTATCTTTGGTTTGCTCTTGTTAATGTTCATTTTATACGCTCTCTTCAACACACTGTCCATTCTATTCAACTGCTCTTCCAGGTTCTTTGCTGTGACTGACAGAATTACAATGTCACCAGAAAAACGCAATGTTTTTATTTCTTCACCCTGAACTTTAATCCCTATTCCAAATTTTCCTTGCTTTCCTTCACCGCCTGCTCGATGTACAAATTGACTAACATCGGAGAAAGGTTACAACTCTGTCTTACTCCCTACCCAACTAAAGCTAATAGTATGTTCACTGGGGGAAATAACTTTCATCTTCAGGAAATCGAAAATCATGAGAGAAAAATACTCCACAAGTAAAGATGTTGTATTGGATTGTTCACAACAAAAGGTGAAATAACACGTTAGTGAGGCAATTTACACATGAAATGGTATTTCCTAAGATTTCGCGTCACGATTCGTACACATAAACATCGTACAACTCACCATAACAGTCCAAACCCTTCCAGAAACGAGCGACAGGCATACGAAACGAGCTAAATTCAGCAGTGTTGTGGTCGGATCAAGATGGCTGCCCTTGGCTTCACAACTGTGGCGTCAGAACGCTTCCGTTTATTCTTACTTCCATGGCCTGTAGACTGATGTAGGCGGTACAGCCTCTCTGTGTTATTCTGTGCTCGCTGGATTTTCACAGGATTTAATCCAGTGCTTTCCAAACTTTCCCTCATGGCGACACCCTTTTATAGCTTACAGTTTTGCGCGACACCCATTCACTAATATAAATACATGTGGTAGATGGTTCTAGCGGGGGGGTAGTGGAAATGAAGTATCGCTAAAATGTAGTTTGTAAACGAAACTGAAATCCTCGTACGCATTGACATGTTTAATGTTGATCCTGACTGTAGCAATTACGTACACTCATCGCAAGAAAAGGACACATTAGGAACTACGGAGATGTACAACAGAGCAACACCGCAGACAACAATGCCTAATTCACACAGTAATACTTGCCTCTTCCACATGCGACCCAACTTCCGAAACATGAAAACTGAATTTCGGAAACCGTTTTTCACTGTCGTGTGTACATGTCAGGGCCAGATACGGTTTTGCTGGATCGATTGAAAACGGCATCTGGAAATTAGCTGCTCGGACTTCTGATTTAGACAGCACAGTGGCTGTTTCCTTTCAGTTCAATATTATCACATTATTTTCAGATATAATGAGGACTATTTTTGACAAGTGATGAATCATTATTTAAGTTCTATTGTTAGGTTCTTGCTTCACCACGACCTCGGAAGTCCCGACATAGTCGAAATAATGGATAAATATTTGCGACAAGTAAGAATATGAATGGCATTTTGGTCTCAGAATCTGTTACATACAGGAAACTGAGAGAAAAAATATAAAAACATACCAGGATTCGAAACAACGATCACTGCATTTAAAATACTATTCTCCGTTAATCACCCGGCCATACTCCATACTAAACATCGCTACTGAATAACTTTAGTCAGTGGACAATTGTGACTGCTTTTACAATCTGTGACTGCTTTTACAGCCAATGTGTCATTGATTGTCATTTAATTGTAAGAAACGCTACCGAGGGTGACGTGGCATTGATAAAGTCATTAAAAAACGCTCATGTGCAGCTTTTTGAGAAAGAAAGCAGACTTCAATGAAAGTTCGTTCAAGCAGCTGCCAGTTCCAACAAACTGCGCATGGGAAGAGCTGTTATCGAGGTTTGATTCCTTTTTTTTTGGAACGGTGTGCACAGCGACCATCAAACAATGAATACAATAACTAAAGTATGCAGCATTGTTCGTTTTTTATTAAATTTTTTGTAGCAGATCATATGTCATATGTCATATGTCAAATTAGCAAATTGACATTCAGCTAATTTGACATACGATTATGCATAGCTGATATTACGATGAATGGTGCATTGAGGATATCACTATGTGATCGAAATCGATCTACTGCAAAAACATTAATAAAAACGAACAATGCTCGTACTATAGTTATTGTACTCGCTGTTATCGAGTATCAGTAGCAGCTCTGCGATTGCGCAGTTTGCTTGAATCTGGCAACTGTCAGCTGCTTGAACGAACCCTGAGTGTCTACTGCTGCTGAAGCAGAGCTGCCGCCTAGCGGCTGAGCACGCAATTAATGTGCACCGATCATTCCTTTAGTACGTGATCTGTGGTGCACTGAATGAAGAGGAGGATCATTAGCTGCAGGCGAGTCTTCAGGGTAGTATGAAGAGAAGGATATTTTGTTTTATTTTATAACAAGTTTTTTTGTTGTTTTTTGTTTGTTTAGGATCTGAATTTGTTAGTCTCGTGACACCCTTGATAGTACTACGGCACACCCAGGGTGTCGGGACACCCAGTTTGGAAAGCTCCAATACAAGCTAATGTGCACAGTCGCACACTAGGCAATGCTTTTAGAACGGCACTCCAGATAGTACTACGCGACACCCCAGGGTGTCGTGATACCCAGTTTGGAAGCTCTGATTTAAGCTAATGTGCACAGTCGCACATTAGGCAATGTTTTTAGAACGGCACATAGTGTCGACATACCTGCGCGAGATGCACGTGCGTGCCATTCCTGGTGACGTTGACGACTGGGTAGCCAGCGGTGGACGTCCAGAAGGCCATGTTCTTCCGTAGCTGATCGTCCGACGTTGAAGGTGCCAGAGCTGCGAACAGGTCTGCCGGCTGGGCGCTGGTGTAGTCGCTGCAACACACGAGGCTAGCGTCTGCCAGGTGTCTCCCTCCTGGTGCATGCAGCTGCACTTACTTTTTTATTTATTTAATCGTATGGTCATTTTATGCAATTATACATAACATACAATTTGCTCATGGCAGGGAGCGATCTTATAAATGTACTAGGCGCGTCCAGAAAGTAAGTTCCGTTTGGTAATAAAATGAAATTGTACGCAGATACAGAAGAAATTTTTATTGCATAAAATTCTACAACTCTTAAACTACGTTTCCACACAACTGCCGAAATTTTGCAGGCATTTGTCATAGCGTGGCACAAGGTTTTGTATACCTTCTTCATGGAAATCTGTCGCCTGTGTCTTCAACCATTTGGAAACAGTTTCTTTCAGCTCGTCGTCATTGCTGAAGTGATGACCGACAAGGAAAGACTTGACATGTGAGAATAGATGAAAGTCGCTAGGAGCGAGGTCAGGGCTGGACGGAGGATGGTCAAACACATTCCAGCCAAATCCCTGTAGGAGGTTTTGCGTCACATTTGCAGTGTGAGGTCGTGCGTTGTCGTGAAGCAAAACAACACCTTTTGACAGCAATCCCGGCGCTTATACTGAATTGCACGGCGCAATTTCCAAAGAGTCTCGCAACAAGCATCTGCTTTGATTGTTTGCTAACATGGTAAGACCCCTCAGGGGCTCAGCATTCATTTGCTGAGTACGGGCTTGGCGAACCCGGGGTCCTGAGCTGGGGACTGGTAAGCGCCGCCAGTGCTCTAGATACCGTAACCTCTGGGCACGCTTCAGCGACCACCGTGTGGCGCGACGGTGGAACGTTGTGTGTACCGGGGAATGGGGATCTTGGCTTGACCGCTTGGGTCGCGAGGATGGTACAAACCTCTATAAAAAACCCTTCAATCCCAAGGTGTGCTACGTGCTGTTGGGATGCATGGCTGTTGAAGAGGAACAGTCGCTAGCGAGCAACCTCTGGGGATGAACTGAAGGAGGAATGGGCTGCAGACGGTATAGTCGATGTGCAGAACATGAAGAAAAGGGTGAATGGAGAACTCGTTCCGTCTGAGTCCTTCATCCTCACCTTCAATAGCCCTCGACTACCTGAGCATATTAAGGCGGGTTTTCTGCGTTTAAATGTACGACCGTATGTCCCTAACCCCATGCGCTGTTTTAAGTGCCAGCGCTTTCGGCATACCACCTTGGGATGTAAGGGAGAAGCTACCTGTGGCAAATGTGGTAAAGCAGCACACGATGGGTTTGACTGTGACCTGTGTCAACTGTTCTGGCGACCACTCAGTCTGGAGTAGGGATTGTGCAGTCTACCTTCAGGAGAAGACAATACAAAAAATTAAAACTACTCAGCGTCTCTCCTATGCCGAGGCCAAGAAGACCTTCAAGGCCATGCAACCTGCTGTGTTTACCAGCTCCTTTGCCTCAGTACTGCAGAAGCCAGTTGCCAGAGCTGATGCCTGCACACAAACTGAGGTTGTCAGTATAGGAACCAACACGTGCACTTGCCAGTGCCAGGCCAGGCCGTGGAACCTGCACCTTCCGTAGCCCCACTGACGACAGCTGACAAAGGTACGGATACTGCCTTTGAAGAGCCCGTGGTACTTCTTCCTGCAGAGCCCGCCATCACCGTCACTGCCACACCCACCACCAACACCGCCACCGTCACCACGGTTGCAATCACGACCTCTGTCTCCACCACCAAGCCACCTAAACCGAAGAAGGTTTCCAGCAAACCACAGTCACAGGCAAAAACAGCTATGCACCTTTTAGACTTCATTGAAGTTATTCCGCCTGAACCTTCGTCTGACCCAGCTCCGGACCTCATGGAGCTGGATCTCCCTCAGGGGCAACCCTCTCGCCCCCATTCTGGACCTCCACCACGTTCAGTGTCTCCGTCTCGGAAGAAAGAGAGGGTGAAGATCCAACCTCCCTGATAAATGGTCCCAGTACTGCAGTGGAACTTGCAGGATTTCAGGACGCATGTGGAGGAACTCCGTATATTGACTCAGGGTAGACCAATTTGTATATGCCTTCAAGAGACGAACTTCAACACCACTGACAACCCTGAGCTCCGTGGCTATGTACTCCACAGGAAGGACGATCTTAGTGGAGAGAGAGCGAAAGGCGGAGTGGCAATTTTTGCTAATACGGCGTATCACTCTGAGCCCCTCTCTCTCACTACCAGTTACAAGCCGTTGCAGTTTCCGTCTATGTGCGCCACCGTTTGACAGTGTGCTCCCTCTACCTGCCACCTCACGACACGTTTGATGTAGCGGCCCTCGAAGACCTTCTGATGCAGCTCCCCCACCCTCTGTGGGGATTTTAATGCACACAACGTGCTTTGGGGCTCTGCTAGAACCTGCCCCAGGGGTCGAGCGACCGAGAGGCTTCTCTTGTCATCGAGCGCACATTTATTGAACACGGGACAGCCCACACATTTTTGTACTGCAACGGGGTCGTTCTCAGCCATAGATCTCTCGCTTTGTTCTCCAGCCCTCGCCCACTCTACACACTGGGAAGTGGTCGATGACCTGCATGGTAGTGACCATTTCCCCATCTGGCTTCACCTGCCAGATGGTGTAGAGCCTCAATGTAGACCATCTCATTGGGTGATCAGTAAAGCCGACTGGACATTGTTCAGCCAACTCGCTGAACTAGAAATTCGTGGCAATGTCCAGGAATGGGTGGACTGTATCACTCAAACTATACACAGTGCTGCTGATGCATCTATGCCGATGTCGTTAGGACGACCAAAACGGCAGCCTGTCCCTTGGTGGACGGCCGAGTGTCGCTCAGCGATTAGGGCCAGGCGTGCAGCTCTGCGTAGATTTCAGAGTCGGCCAACTGCAAACAACCTCGCGGCCTTTCGGATGGCGAGGGCAAAATGTAGCCAAATTATACGAGAGAGCCGAAAGAGATCTTGGCAACAGTTCCTGAGTACCGTTACCCGCTCCACTAAAAGTTCCGCTGTATGGGAGACCATACGGAGGATTTCTGGGAAAGGGGGGAGGTGTCCAGTGACTGCTATCATGGGGAATGGCGTTCTCCACACCAGCCCGCGGGATATTGCCCAGCACTTAGCTATGTATTTTGCCAGTGTTACAGCTACTGCCAACCAGGATCCGGTATTCCGGCGCCACAGAGTGGTTGCTGAGAAGGGCAATTTGGACTTCAGGTCCACTGGTCATCAGGATTACAACTGCCCTTTCACACTGTGGGAGCTGGATTCTGCTTTGTCTGTGGCGCATGACACATCCCCTGGCAATGATAGCATTCACTACAGTATGCTGAGGCACCTAACACAGCGAAATAAAGAAGTCCTCCTGAATCTTTTTAATGCCATTTGGTCGTCAGGTCACTTTCCTGATTCGTGGAGAGAAGCAATTTTAATCCCCCTTCTAAAACCTGGGAAAGATCGTACGTGCCCAAGCAGCTATCGTAGTGTTGCCCTTACTAGTTGCATTGGAAAGACCTTAGAGCAGATGGTCAACCGCCGCCTTGTCTGGATGTTGGAATCCAGGCAGCTCCTTAGTCGCTTCCAGTGTGGGTTCAGGAGGTATCGTTCCACCTTCGATAACCTGGCCTCTCTGGAGGCGGCTATCCAACAGGCGTTCCTGCGACGTCACCACCTTTTGGGCGTATTTTTTGATATCGAGAAGGCCTACGATACTACTTGGCGGCGTCTTATACTTCAGCAGCTTCACGACTGGGGATTTAGAGGTTGTCTTCCCATTTTTATTCGGTCTTTTCTTTCTCCACGTTATTTTAGGTATCGCGTTGGTGGCGTGCTCTCTGACCGCTTTGAGCAAGAGAATGGTGTCCCTCAGGGTAGTGTTTTAAGTGTGACGTTGTTCGCTATTGCTATTAACGGTATTACTTCTGTTATGAAACGTCCTGTCCAGTGTTCCCTGTTTGTTGATGACTTCTCTGTCTTCTGTTCTTCCTCCAGCCTTGCAACGACAACACGTCAGTTGCAGCTCACTCTCCAACGGCTGGACGAATGGGCACAGAAGACCGGTTTTAAATTTTCAACCGAGAAGTCTGTGTGTGTTCTTTTTAACCGTTCGCGTTCTATTTTTAACTTACCCGAACTACGGATGAGGGACACTGTTCTGAATTTTAAAGACACTGTGCGTTTTCTGGGTCTTACATTTGACTGTAAGCTTACTTGGTTGCCTCATCTTAAAGACTTGAAGAGACGGTGCCTCAAAGCACTAAGTATTTTAAAGTGTCTTAGTCACACTTCATGGGGAGCTGACAGGACTCGTCTGCTCCAGTTTAATAGAGCGTTTGTACGATCCCGGCTTGATTACGGCTGCACGGTGTATGGGTCTGCAAGACCTTCCTACCTCAAAATATTGGACGTGGTGCACCATGAGGGGATTCGGTTGGCTACAGGGGCATTTCGCACCAGCCCTATACCGAGCCTTTGCGCCGAGGCTGCTGAGCCACCGCTTTCCATACGGAGACAGCTCCTCATGGCGCGTCAGGCGTATGCAGCGTTGTCCATCCCGTATACACCTGCTTACGATATTGTCGCTCGGCCGCCTATGGAACGGTTGTTTCGTAATCGGCTTCGAGCTACGAGGCCTTTTGGGATACGTGCTAAGGACTGTTTTTTAGATATGGGTGTTTCAGGTTTTACTGTTTTGCGTCGAGGATGGAGTCGTTATCCCCCTTGGTTATTACAGAGACCCAGCCTCCTTTTAGATTTAACCAGTTTTAAAAAAGATTGCACCCCGGACATGACGTTTCGGTCAGAATTTTACGACATTTTAAACAAGCATCGTGATTTTACAATTGTGTACACTGATGGATCGAAACAAGGGGACTCGGTGGGGTGTTCTGCAGTGTTTCCAGGTCACCTGATAGGGATGCGCCTGCCCGCTGCCTACTCAGTTTTTTCGGCAGAGCTGCATGCTATCCTACAGGCACTGGAACACATCCGTCGTGGTCGAAGTAAAAAATTTCTACTCTGCTCCGATTCCCTTAGTGCCCTCCAATCGCTGCTGGTCCTGTACCCGGCTGAACCCATATCACAATTGATCCATGACCAACTTTACCTCCTCCAACGGCGGGGTAAAGAGGTGTCATTTCTTTGGGTACCTGGGCATGTTGGGATATGCGGAAATGAAGCGGCTGATGTGGCTGCCAAGGCGGCCTGCGGTGACCCAAATGTCACGAAGTGTGCCATTCCCTTGCGGGACGTCTACTCGGTGCTGCGCCAGAGGTCCCTTCAGTTGTGGGAGGAGACGTGGCTGGCAGCGACAGGTAATAAACTGCGGTTGGTCAAACCAACTGTCCGACCGTGGCGAACCTCCTGCCAGCCATGTAGACGTTTCGAAGTGACACTGACGCGACTTCGCATTGGACACAGCCCTTTGACCCACAGCTTTTTATTCCGTCGGGAGAATCCACCGATTTGTGATGCTTGTGGCGTGCAAATCACTATACGCCACATTTTAATTGAGTGTATTTTATATCGTGCTGAGAGGGCAGCGGCTAATCTTGGTCGTGCCCTACCCATTGTTTTAGCTGACGACGAGGTGAGAGTGACGAACGTTTTACAATTTTGTGAACGTTCCCGACTCTGGCCTAAGCTCTTAGGCAGGAGATTTTAGTGTGTTAAAGGACGGCTCGCTGATGCCTCTCACATCAGCGATCAGAGTCCCCCTATACTCCGACATTTTCTTTTTAAGGACTTGTAAGGTTGGGTACTGCGGTCTGCCACTTTACATCGCTGATTTGCAATATGTGTTCGTGTTGTTGCCATGGCTTACTTCATTTACTGTTGTTTAATTCTCCTGTCAGGGCGCTAAAAACCTTGCTGTTGTGCGCCCAAAACATCCTATCCCTATCCCTAACACGGTAAGAAGTCAATGAGTAGGACGGCTTTCCAGTCCCAGAACACTGTGCACATCATTTTCCGAGGTGTCATGATTTGCTTTGGCTTTACCTTTGGTGGGGATGAAGTGTGCCTCCATTCCATTGATTGCCGCTTACTCTCAGAGGTGTCGTAAGAAACCCACGTTTCATCTCCTGTGACTATCCGTCTCAGAAATTCTTCGCTGCTTTCAGCATAACGGGTCAAAAACTCAAGTGCACTACCCATCCATTGTGTTTTGTGTTCTGCGCGGCCACTACGGTCGGGGGTTCGAATCCCCCCTCGGGCATGGATATTTGTGCCGTCCTAGTTCTTAAGTAGTTAATAAGTAGTTTGTAAGTTTAGGGACTGATGACCCCGTAGTTTAGTCCCATAGACTATACAAACATTTGAACATTTTTTTTTGTGTTTTGTGTTGCTCAGTGAGAATCTTTGGTACCCAACGTGAGCAAAGTTTACGGAATTTCAGTGGTTTGGTAACAATTTCATGCATCAGTGATCGTGAAATTTGGGGGAAGTCCATAGCGAGAGCACTAATTGTAAACCTACGGTTTTCTTGGATCTTGTCATCAATCGCGTGAACCAGTTCTTCTGTAACCAAAGGTGGACGCCCACTTCGTTCTTCATCGTGCACGTCACTCCGCCCATCACTGAACTGTCGGACTCATTTTCTCACCATTGAATCACTCATCGCATTTGGTCCGTAAACATCGCAAATTTGCTGATAAATTTCACTTGGTTTCACATTCCTCGCATTCAGAAACCGAATCACCGACCTGACTTCACGGGGAATTTCAATCAACGCCGACATTTCAAACAAGCACAACAAAGCGTACGTAACTGACAGCGATCTCCAAATGGCGCACGTTCTTCTCCTTGATACACATCGTGCACAGCGCATGTGCAGAACTGCAGTCGCAGCGCTGCAGCGGAGATAAATTGAAACGAAACCTACTTTCTCGACGCGCCTCGTATTTTGTAAATAATGAAATGACAAGTTCGCGGTATTTCGTCTTTATTTGTGAGAGACGACCGGTTTCGATGCACACAGACATCATCTAAAAAAAAGAAAAGGAACATGCAGAACATGCAATATAACTGTATGTATAGGTAATCATATGTCAACAGTTTTCATCACATATCTGCACTACATAGCAACATTATTACATAAATGCATATTGTAGCCAGGTGGATTGTACTGGTGGGTTGTCACACATTAACCCTACACTGCATGGTGTTGCTGTTTGGTAACACAAGTTTTTGTTTCATTTGTCACGCATACTTCTTGTTGCCAGATGACAACACTGTGCATATTGAATACATTGAAGTCTGTTCTAAGTATTTAGTTAATCGTTTCCTCCATAGATGGCAGCGTTGTCATGAATTGAGGAGAAATGCAACAAAGAGCGCCCCAATGGATTTTACTCACTGTTGGGCCTTAAAGTGCGTAAAGTAATTACAAAATGAGACGACTTCTGTCAAGTAAAAACATTTTATCATGTTACAGCCATCTAATAGGAGTAAAAAACATGTTAGATATGAATATTTTCCTTGAAAGAAAGTTTCTGTGTAAAGAAAATTATGTGTTGCCCCGTTCGGCAACACTATGCACGCAGTCATAATATTGTTGCGTATTTGCTTAGGAAGCTTGCACTCAGCGCTTACGAAATTTCTGACATTTCAGTGAAATAGTGCTGTTTCTTTTGTAAAATAAAGTATCATGAGTGCTGAAAAAGTTTATTTTGTGGATGATGATGGACGGTTAAAGGAGTTGACAGAAGAAATTTGGTTTTCAATACCAGTTCCGAGTGGAAGTGAAGATGACAGTGCTGATGGAGATGAAATATGTAATAACAGCAATAAATTCGTTAAATCACAAAATGAAACTTTTGATCTTATTGGATCCAAATTGTCTTCAAATGATTCTAATTGCGCTGGGCAGTCAATGGACACCTCGGTAGCTGCATCAGGAACTATAACTGCAAGTAGGAGTGGAGGTTCTGCTCCAATAGTAAAGGGGTAAAATACTTGAGTTTATTGGAAATTATGAAGGAACAGAGATCTCAAATGTAATCTGGAAGGACAACAAGACAGTTATGTTGTTATCCACGTTTGTAGGAAGTGACCCTGTAAGCAATGGAAAGAGGTATGACAGAAGTAGGAAGGAACATATTTTTGTATCATGTCCAAAAATTGTGAAAATTTATAATAAGCATATGGGAGGAGTGGATCTCCTAGACAGTCTCATCGGCAGATACAAAATCATAATGTGGAGTAAGAACTGGTACTTTAGAATATTTTACCATCTTATTGATATGGCCATAATCAACAGCTGGATTTTGTACCGCAAAGTTAACAGCATCCGCAACCCAGTGTCTCAAGCTAAGGAGCTCCAACTAGCAAATTTTAGGATTGAACTGGCTGAAACTTTGCTCAAAATTGGTTCCAGCTCTACGCCAAAGAGCGGTAGGCCAAGTTGTGTAGAGAAACCACCAGCAAAGAAGAAGACAGGTCCACACCATCCAGCTAAAAATGTCAGATTCGATCAGGTCGGACACTGCCCTGTTTATTTAGATAAAAAACAGATGTGCAAACATGAAAATTGCAAAGGTTATACCATTATTAAATGCGAAAAATGTAATGTGGAGCTGTGTCTTAAGAAGAACAATAACTGTTTCACTGTACTTTAATGCTTTCAGATTTATTTCACAGAAGTATCCTGCTTTAAATGCCACTGAGATATGAAATTAAAATTCAAAATCAAATATCTCATAAAATGTATGTTTCATAGAATGCATTTGTAAATAATTTTCCTGCTTGATTTGCTGCTGTAAAAGTTTTGATTACTGGAGAGTGAGTTATGCCTAAATGCATAATGTTGCCAAATGGCAACAGGTAATAAATAATGACTTTCACATTGTTAAATCACTTATATATTTTTATCAATATTTTTCCCCTTAATTTCTGAACATTTTCTACCGTTTAAAATTTTTTACCCTAAAATAAAAATTCATGCAGTGTAGGGTTAAAATATGCCGTTTGCTTGTCAGATATAATACTCGAGTAGTCATATATAAATAAAGAACCGCCATATTGTACAGCTGTGAGTGACAACAAGCTACTAACAGGCGGCGTTGTGATCACTATAATGTTACCGTAACATGCCGATAGAGTGCGATAATAAAATTGAAAATTGCAGGAGTATCTACTGAGGTTTCGTCAATTTACATAAAATTTTAACTAACCTATAACGAAGAAACGGTTTCGTTATTTAAAATTACGATAAACTGAAGAATAAAAACAGTACTCAGCACATTTGTAAGATACAGCATGTATAAAATCTACCACTGTGAAACCACATTATAAACCTTTTGTTGATTATAGGTAAATTAAAATTTTATGTTAATTGACAAAACCTCAGTAGATACTCCGGCAATTTTAAATTTTATTATCGACAAATGACAACAGTTGTAGGACTTCACATACAATAACACTCTCTAGCGGCATGTTAAGGTAACATTAGAGTGATCACAACGCCGCCTGTTAGTGGCTTGTTGTCACTCACAACTATACAATATGGTGGTTCTTTATTTATATATTACTATACGAGTATTATATCGGCATATAAACGGCATATTTTAATGTGTGACAACCCACCAGTACAATCGAACTGGCTGCAATATGCATTTCTGTAATAATGTTACTATTTAGTGCAGGTATGTGATGAAAACTGTTGACATACGATTACCTATATTTGCAGTTATATGGCATGTTCCTTTGTTGGTTTTTTTTGTAACCATACATTTTATGTTCACCGTTAGAGACCAGTAGATGATGTCTGTGTACATCGAAACCGGTCGTCTCTCATAAATAAAGACGAAATACCGCGATCTTGTCATTTCATTATTTACAAAATACACATAACAAGATAAAATCAAACTTTAAAGTCCAGTCTTGTCAACCATACAGTGAAACCGGGTTTGAGAGCGAGCAACTCGTCCGGAATGCCATGGTACGAATGAAGAGGACACCGTTTGACCCAGATGTCGGATCGTTTGTTCTTCCAGGTCACACCCACACACCGGTGAAATGACCCAGCTCCACTTGTGCCTCCTCTTATCTAGTCCTGCCTTGCTTCAAAGACGGCGCATTACCACGCCACAGAACAGGGAGTGACCACGTGTTTACCATGGTCGACTGTACGCATGTACGTCCAAGACTTGGTACATCCATCGCCCGCTAGTATACTAATAAATAAATAAACATTTTATTGTCGTTAGGCCATGATAGCAATAGGCAACGTCAAATGAAAATACATTAATAATACAGTATGATAAAGTATTAACTAATTAGCATATTTTAGTTTATTACAACAATACACAGTAGGTCAGCTACTGAATTACTAATTTTTTACAGTTGAAGAATTCATTAATGTCATAAAATGCGTGGGCACATAACCATTCATGCAGTCTTTCTTTGAATGTTAGTTCAGAAAGATCCTGTATAGCATGTGGCAGCTTATTAAATAGTTTGCGCCCTATGACCTCGTAGCTATTTATTGATTTTGAGAGACTGTGGTAAGGCATATATATGTGTCTGCTGCTTTTTGTATTGTAACTGTGTACATTTTCTCTGCGTTTCACATCTTGTAAGTTCTTCTTCGTATAGATTAAGACATAGCATATATACAGGTTTATTACTGTCATAATTTTATGTTCAGTAAACAAGGGTTTGCAGTGAGCCTTGTGTGACGAATTTGTATTTATCCTAATGGCTTTCTTCTGCAATATTAGTATGTCATGTATATGGCTACGATTACCCCACAAGATTATGCCATGGGTTAATATACTTTGGAAAAATGCGAAGTAAGATGATCTGACGTATGTTTCAGGTACACAATTTCTAAGTTGTCTTAATAAATAAATTACTCTACACAGCTTAGCACTAATGTAATTTATATGTTGGCTCTAGAATAACTTGTCATCTAAATAAACACGTTGAACTTAACAGAAGTAGGGTCATCAGTTAGTGGCTTGTCTCTTAAAGTGAAGAGAATCTGCTGAGTTTTGTATTCATTAAGTAGGAATCCATTTGCTTTGAACGAGTGGGCGATGATACATCAATTGTGCACTGCAGTCGCGTCTCAGTGTTAACAACTACTCAGTGGTGTCAACTTGCAACAAAATGTAGTCCACTGCATGTTGTCCACCCCCTGGAGATATCTCACGTCTGTAACAGACTGACACAAAGGCGGGTGTTTACATTCCTGGTTATAATTGCCCACGCAGACCCTACTATCTCAAAGAGGAGAACACCTGCTATCTTCGACTTGATATAGATCATAGATGAGTGTTAGTTTGATGCTGCTGAGATGGGAGACAGCATTTCAAATATTATTTTGATTGTTACTTACTGGGAGGTGAGGTAATTATTCAGCCTTTCGTAGAACACGTCCTCACCGAGCCAATTGCTGAACATCCGCAAGATGGACCCTCCTGGAAATACAGAAAATTTGATTAATTTAACGTCTGGTTTTAGAAGTATACACAACTACCTATCTACAGTTATAGCTCAATATACAAATGCGATAAACAGTCCAGAGCAATTGTAAAAGCAAGGGTTGAGTTATCACATGTCTCAAGTTGTGCGAACGCCAACGGTTTCGCCAAAGCTCGGTAAATATCGGAGTCTATTCGATTTTTGTTCGGCCTGTCATATACTGACTTTTGTTGGTACTCAACAATCTGTCTTAGAAATTTTTAATGCACTGTGGATTTTAGTCATTAAAATAAATGTGAAGCATAGATGAAAATAACGTATAGTCTATGTCCAGACCACATGTAACAACGGCAGCTAATAACTAAATAACCGACTGCAATCATGGTTCTTTCCGATTCTCGAGCATTCACGATCGGATGACGTCTGATGAAACTTCTACACCTAAGACATGCCTTACCGCTACAATTTGTCAATGTTAACAGTTTTCCAACAATTACAGTCACTTTATCACGATTTATTTCATTCGTTTAGAATCTAATCATTGAATAATTTCTTTCCTTGTTACATCTCAGAGTTTGCTCTTGTTTTCTCACTCATTACAATTTGGTAACGTTTTAAACTATTTTTAATGCGTTCTTTTCAACCCAGTTTTTACTTAAGTACAAATTCTCCTGTCTCGTTTACAAATAAACGATTATACTCAGTTCAATCGAGTTCATTTTATATCTACACACACACACACACACACACACACACACACACACACACACACACACACAAACGCGCGCGCGCGCGCGCGCGCGCAATGTGAATGACAAGGAAAGATACATGCTTTAACTTTTTCAGGGGGAGGGGGGATACTACTCGTGATTCTGAACAAAAAACTTCTAATAAACATGTTCCCCTTTCTTTATTGTTTCCAGCTATACCAATGAAAACAACTATCAGTGGAAACGTGAAGGTGTTGTTGTTGAGGTCTTCAGTCCACAACACTCTATCCTGAGCAAGCCTCATAAGCCTGAGCAACTCTACATAAGAATGGCAACCTACAGCTGTCTGAATCTGCTTACTGTAGCCATCTCTTTGTCTTCGTCTGCGGCCTTTACTCTACACACTTCCCTACATTGCTAAATACACCCCCCCCCCCCCCCGGGGGCCCACAGCTCTTTTGTGGGTACATGTGTGGCGCACACTGGTCCCCGAGCCATTGCGGCCTTCCTGTTTCCCAGGCCGCTTTTCCTCACCCTGGTTCCCTCCCTTCCTAATCCTTTTTCCCACCCTACCCTTCTCCAACCCCGTCTCTAGGTGTTCTCGTGTTGACGGCCCGGCTATTCCCATGGTACTGCTGGTTTTGCAATTGTGTCTTTGTTTGCCGTGTTCACAGTTTTCGGCCCAGTTAGGTCCCCATTGTGGTGAGCCATTATGGGGAAGAACTCCCAACCTAGCCCCTACGGCGCGGATTCCTACCCTTTCCTTCCACATCCCTTCCTCGCCGTAGCCCCCTCCCCCGCTACGTCACCAGCACGGTAGCCAGTCCGTGTGGTGGGGCTGTTATGTACCCTCATGGTTGAGCCCCCTGAATTGCACAGGGATCACACTGCCGATGCCTGAGCTGTGACCTCCTCATGAATGCCAAGGAGTCGATGCTTGTCTTTGCGGGGCATCAGGACTCCCGGCAACGGTCATCCTGCCAGGTGACGTTGCTGTGGCTGGGTGGCGCCCTTGAGGAGAGCCCCTGTTTTGGAGTGGGTGGCATCGGGGCGGACACTCCGCAATGAAGAGGAAACAACCCTCTGAAAATCCTGGCTCTAAGTCAGGTGTCTCCAAGTGTGGAAAGTTTAATTTCAATGCTGCAAGATACGACCCCAAATCGTTCCCTTCCCTAACTCCATCATAGGGGGAACGTGGACCCACTAAACAGACAGAGCCATATACACCACGATATTTAGTATGTACCAGACAAGATGGGGAATCTTTCCAGGCAACTAAGCCCTCTTTCTTCGTGGAACACCTCGAAGAAAGGTATGGCGAAGTTGCCGGAATGTCAAAACTGCGAGACGGTTTGGTCTTGATACAGGCGGAGACCCCGGCTCAGTCACGAAACCTCCTTACGTGTGACCATTTAGGCGACATTCCCGTGTCAATAACGCCTCACAAGTCCTTAAATAAGGTACAGGGGGTCATATACCACAGAGACCTATTGTTGCAGACAGATGAGGAATTACGTGACCATTTACGACGACGCGGAGTCCACTTTGTCCGCCGCGTCTTTAGGGGACCAAAAGATAAGAGGGTGGCCACTGGCGCATTTGTTTTGGCCTTTGAGGGTGACAATCTGCCTGAAAAGGTCAAAGTCATGATGTATCGCTGTGACGTCCAGCCATACATCCCCCCTCCAATGCGATGCTATAAATGTTGGCGCTTCGGGCACATGTCCTCTCGTTGCAACGCTGCTGCAACCTGTAGGGACTGTGGCCGTGCCTTACATCCTGACACTGCCTGTGCCCCTCCACCTTATTGTGTCAATTGCGGCGGTCACCACTCTCCCTGTTCGCAGGACTGTCCCGCTCTACATAAAGAGAAGAAGATAGTCGAGTATAAAACGTTGGACCGACTAGCATACTCAGAGGCGCGAAAGAAATATGAAAAGCTGCATCCTGTTTCACTAGTAAGTTCCTACGCTGCTGCTACATCGATGGCGCCACCACCGCTGGCCACATCTCGCCCCGCTCTACCTCCGTCTGTGGGCCCTATGGACCGCCACTCTATCTCTGCCTCCCAGACATCTGGAGGCACACAATCTTCTGTGGGGCAGGTACTGCCCCCCACGTCGGGAGTGGCTACCCCCACTCCCCAGCCAGAAAAGGGTTCCCCTTCTCTGGCTTCTGTTTCTGGGAAGGGAACCTCTTCTGCCCTTCCAACCATGTCCCCCCAGATATCTGACACTAGCCAGCGGCTGAAGGACCCTCGGCCAGAAAGCCGCCTGGCTCCTCAGTCTTCCCACACTCCTCAAGCCCCTCCGGAGAAACCCTCCTCCTCCGGTAGGCCCAAGGAACGACGGGAAGACAAGAAGGAAAGAAAAGAGAAAACGGTGAAGCGCAAGGAGACACTGGCGGCCTCGGTGCCCCCAGCCCTTGCACCTGACGCGCCTGAGGATGATGTGATCCTTCTAGCGACGCCAGAAGATTCAGCCTTTGCCGATCTTGGGGATACCATGGACACGGAGGATCAGGCTTCACAGCCAGCGACGAGTGCTAATACCACTCCTCTTCCATCTTCATCTTCATGCACCGTCAACCAGGAGACAGTCTGATCCTCCAATGGAATTGTGGAGGATTTTTCTGCCGTTTGGCTGAATTGCGTCAGCTGTTGAGCGCATTTCCACCTCTTTGTGTTGCTCTCCAGGAAACCTGGTTTCCTGGTGATCGGACCCCCACCCTTCAGGGCTACCGGGGGTACTTCAATAATCGCACCATTTACAATAGGGTGTCGGGTGGGGTATGTCTATATGTACATACCTCTGCCTACAGTTCCCCAGTGCCACTTAACACAGCCCTGGAGGCTGTTGCTGTCAGGGTTCGAGCATCGGGGGACATTACCATCTGTTCCCTTTATCTCCCTCCTGATGCAGCAGTGGCACCAGCTGACCTAGCAGCCTTGATCGCTCAACTTCCTTCACCGTTTCTTGTTTTAGGAGATTTTAATGCACATCACCCCATATGGGGGAGCAACGTGACTACAGGACGTGGTCAAGAATTTGAACTACTTTTTAACCAACTTGACCTTTGTATTCTTAATACAGGAGCTCCTACCCATTTTAGTGTGGCCCATGTCACCTTTTCCGCCATAGACCTTTCTGAGTGTAGTCCGGGCTTACGTCCACTCCTTAACTGGTGGGTACATGATGACCTTTGTGGAAGCGACCACTTTCCCATCTTCCTTTCGCTTCCCCACCACCAACGCCATGCACGTCCACCCCGCTGGTCCTTCCTTAGGGCCGACTGGGCAGCATACACGTCAGCTGCAACGCTGGATACCCCTCTCCCTGCTGATGCAACAATGGCAGTAGACCAAATTATTTCCGTTGTCGTTTCTGCCGCTGAGTCCGCGATACCATGTTCTTCTGCCGTATCCCGGCGAAGACCAGTACCCTGGTGGTCACCGGAGATAGCAGCAGCAATTCGCAATCGCCGCAGAGCTCTGCAGCAGTATCGGCGCCACCCCACCATTGACCACCTGGTTGCCTTTAAACGTCTTCGGCCCAGACACGCCGGCTTATCCGGCAGCGCAAGCAGGCATGCTGGGAGGAATACGTATCCACAATTGGACCCCGTGTCTCCTCCAGCCAGATTTGGACGAAGATTCGCCGTATATCAGGCTACCGTCCACCGGCAGGGATCGTGGGTCTCTCTATCCATGGAACTGTTCATACCGACCCGACCATCATTGCCGAGTCTTTTGCAGCGCACTTTGCTCTTATTTCGGCGTCCACTGCCTACAGCCAAGGTTTTTGTACCTTAAAATAGCGGGCTGAGCGAAAGCAGTTGGTATTTCGCACAAACCGCCAGGAGCCGTACAATGCGCCATTTACCGAGTGAGAATTTCAAAGTATTCTTGCCAGTTGCTCCAATACATCTCCAGGACCGGACCGAATCCACTGTCAAATACTGAAACATCTTTCTGCAAACTCGCAGCGCCATCTTTTGGATTTCTTCAACCGTCTCTGGATCGAGGGAGCATACCCGTCCCAATGGCAGGAGAGTACCGTTATCCCTCTGCTGAAACCAGGTGCGGATCCATTGAACGTTGACAGTTACCGTCCCATATGTCTCACAAACGTCCTTTGTAAGCTTTTTGAACGTTTGGTGAGCCGGCGACTTCTATGGGTTCTCGAGTATCGGGGTCTGCTCGCCCCACAACAAGGTGCTTTCCGGCAAGTTCGCTCTGCCATTGATAACCTCCTCTCTTTGGAGTCGGCGATCCGTACTGCTTTCGCCTGACGTCACCACCTCGTCGCCATCTTTTTCAACCTCCGGAAAGCATATGACACGGCATGGCGTCATCACATCCTTGCCACACTACATGGGTGGGGTCTCCGTGGCTCCCTCCCAATTTTTATTCAGAATTTTTTATTTTCGCGCTGCTTTCGAGTCCGCGTTGGCACCTCCTTCAGTTCCTCCCATATCCAAGAGAATGGAGTACCACAAGGGTCCGTCCTAAGTGTACCCCTCTTCTTAGTGGCCATTAATGGTCTAGTGGCTGCAGTGGGGCCATCAGTTTCTTGCTCTCTCTCTACGCGGATGACTTTTGCCTGTACTACTCTACCACTAGTACAACTGTAGCTGAAAGACGACTGCAGGCAGCCATTCATCGGGCGCAGAATTGGGCTTCTGCCCATGGTTTTACATTTTCCCCTGCAAAAACCAGGGTGATGCACTTTTGTCGCCAACGCACGGTACATCCGCATCCGTAGCTCTACCTTGATGGTGAGCTCCTTCAGGTTGTGGATACACACCGTTTCCTGGGTCTCCTTTTTGACTCGCGTTTGACATGGCTCCCTCATCTGCGCCAGCTTAAGCAACGGTGTTCACGATATTTGGACATCCTTCGTTGCCTCAGCCATACTGTCTGGGGGGCAGCACGCCCCATCCTCCTGCGGCTGTACAATGCTCTGGTGCAGTCACGTCTGGACTACGGAAGCCAGGTCTACGGCTCAGCCTCTCCATCTGCACTGCGAGCTCTCGACCCAGTGCATCATACTGGCATCCGTCTGGCCACTGGAGCCTTTCGTACAAGCCCTGTCACAAGTCTCCTGGCAGAGGCTGGAGTCGCCCCATTGCGATACCGGCGCCAACAACTACTCGCCCAGCATGCTGCCAGAGTTCACTGTACCCCTCGGCATCCGAATAACAGACTCCTCCTTCCGGGAGAGGTCACTCGTTTGCCGCAGAGGCGACCTCGGTCGGGACTCCCAATAGCAGCGCGTGTCCAATCGCTACTATCGACCCTGGACTCCTTTCCTCTTAACCGTCCCTTCCGCTCGACTCTCCATGCTCCTCCCTGGACCGTTCCTCGGCCGCGGATTCGGTTGGATCTTTCCTGTGAGCCGAAGACCTCTACTTCTCCTCTGGTCCTACGGCATCAGTTTTCTGCACTGCTCCGTGAGTTCAGTAACTCCAAGGTCATTTATACAGACGGTTCTTCGGATGGCGACCACACTGGATATGCCTACATACATGGCGCCCATGTTGAACAACGCTCTTTGCCACCCGGCAGCAGCGTCTTCACCGCAGAACTGGTGGCTATATACCGCGCCCTTAACCACATCCGCATGTGCCCCAGGACCTCGTTTCTGATCTGTAGCGACTCGCTGAGCGGTTTACAGGCCCTTGATCAATGTTATGCTCGTCATACATTGGTCAGGGCCATTCAGGAGTCGATACTGGCTCTTAGTGACTCCGGTCGCTGTGTTACATTCGTTTTGACCCCGGGCCATGTAGGCATCCCGGGCAACGAGAGCGTTGACCAGCTAGCCAAACAGGCTACCACTTGCCGCCCTCTGGCGATTGGCCTCCCAGAAGCAGACTTCCGCCCGTTGCTTCTCAATAAAAACTGTGGAACGCCGAATGGTCCGCTCTGGACGTGCCCAATAAGCTGCGTACGATAAAGGACACAACATCTGTCTGGAAGTCCTCGCAGCTGGGATGCCGTAGGGACTCCGTGGTTCTCTGCCGTCTCCGCATTGGTCACACCCATCTGACGCATGGTCACCTCCTCCGTCGAGAGAACCCGCCCATGTGCCAATGGGGTGCCCCATTGACTGCGGTCCATCTCCTACTCGACTGTCCCATTTTAGCCCCACTGCGGCATTCTTTTACCCTCCCGAACACTCTCTCTTTGGTGCTCGGCGACGATGCCTCTGTGGCTAATTTGGTTTTACGATTTCTTCGTGCTGCGGGGATTTACCAGTTGCTGTGAGTCCCTTGGGTGGTCTTTTAGATAATTTTTTATGTTCCCCTTGACGTGTCTTTTGACTACAGTTTTTTATTTTGTACGCTATGTGGTTGACTTTTCCCTTTTTATACACATGGTCGGTCAACCACATTCACTGGCTCTGTCATTTTTGTCTCGTATTTGTTTCTGTGTGTCTGGTGTCTTTCGTATTGTCTCGTGTTGACTCTGTCAATAATTCATTGACGGTGCATTATTTCATTCTGCTTGGTTTCAAATCACATTCAGGCACATTTTTTATGGTTCTGTTTTTTCTGTGTGTCGCCTAGATATGAAGCGGGGGACTGATGGCCATAGCAGTCTAGTCCCCCTAAAACCCCCCATAACAACAACAGCTAAATACACAATTCCTGGATGTATAAGAATGTGTCCTACCAATCGGGGATAGCGCGAGAAGCCACCGGAAGCCGGAAAATCCCCGAAAAGAGCGGTGGTGGGGACGGACGGTGAGATTAGCGCGAAGGGAAGGTTCGCTAACTATCCCACAACCAAAGGGTGTGGAAACCTCTGTGGTAGCAGAGCCAGAGATAACTATGCAAAGCGAGCTATCACTCCCCACATTCAAACAGCCATAGATTCTCGTACACACTTAAAAGTACAACTGCACATTCTCACGTGGGTAGCGGAGAAGCCGTACTTGTGCCACATTAATTAATATAATAATAAATTATTAACACAACAAAATAAGAAAAACCTATCAATATTAACTAATATTTCAACACATGAAATAAAGATGCTATTCAAAATGATAATCTAACGACATTAAATAAATTATAACTTTACAGAAATATACAAAAAATATATGGAAGACGACAGACGGTCGTCTTTCAAAGTCCAGTATCATCCTGTACTCTCTACAACATGTGATCCAAGAAATAAATAAATACACTACAAAAAGAAAGAAAAGCCAGGGTGTTTCGGTAGAGGTCATACCAGTAAGTGCTATTTCCTTAACGTGCTCTGCCATCTGAGCCATTGCACCGTCTTCCAAGATTAACAAGCCAGTTAACAACCCACCATGTGCTGATCACACGTACAAGAACCTCGCAGCTGCTACAGCGACTGGGCCGGTGCCGTACCTTTGCTGTAGGTGATGTCATCGAAGGGCGCCGTCGTGTTCTCGCCGGTGGTCATGGCGTGCGTGTCGGCCGCAGAGTCGGACTCCAGGCCGCTCGTCAGCTCCTCGGCCAGGAACTGGTCGCGCAGCTGCCAGCCCTCCGTCAGGCTTCCCTGGACAAAGGACGCAGCGGTCAGCACGGAAAGCTAGAGGCGCTACACTGGCTGTATCCGAGCGTGCTGGCATTTATTACCATCTACTCGCATTACGGAACCTCCCAAAACCGTTGTCGCATACAGTAGAGTCTCGATTATTCGATCTACGGTTATCCGATCTTCCGTGTTATCCAACTCTTTCACTGCACCTGTAGTGGAGTGGACGTGTTGCACTTGGTTTATAAAAATTTGTGTTGATGGTTTCGACACGGAAAACGGTGGTCGTTCCAATGGAAGAAAAACGTAAAGCTTTAAAAAGAGACAATGATGAAACTTTATTTAAAACTAGCAGGAACCCCGGCGTTGCCCGGGTATTTATTTATTTATTCCTGACATATTTCAGGTATATATTCATTTCTATAAGGGCTGTAAGGCTCTAAACTCTCTTGGGAATACAGTCAGTAGTAATGAAGGAGCTCATATCTCATGAACTGCGTGTCGTACTGATATACAATTTAGAAGGAACACTCAACTATATGCGTGTATACTGTCTGTAAAATTTACTGCAGCCACAATTTGTAGTGTAGAAATTATAAATTGTAATGTCATACCGAAAGCTGTAGTTTTAGTCCATGAACAGCGGAACGTTACTGTTTATGTTCTCATATCTCATGAACTACGTGTCGGAATGTGATACAATTTAGAAGCTACATTCAGCTATATATGTGTATAATGTCTGTAAAATTTCCTGTCGCTACAATTTGTAGTGTTCAAATTATAAATTGTAACGTCGTACTGAGAGCCGTAGTTTTACTCCATAAACAGCGGAAAAGTAGTAAGCAAGAAACTTTTTTCCTTTCATCATTTTACTATGGTTGCCAGCGAGAAAAAATTTAAGAAAGGTTTGAAATTATGTATAAAGTTTGTTGCAAGTCGCTAAGCACTCTCATTCTCATATAGTGTATTCGTAAAGTCTCATCGCATTATGGCTGTTTCTTGCAACTCCTGTCGTTTATAGAATTTTTATAGAATTATATCTCTTCAAAAGAGACATTTGGGGACAAGAAAAGCAACTCTACGAATATCAAGAACTCAGATGGGAAGCCGGTTCTCAGCAAAGAAGGGAAAGCTGAAAGGTGGAAAGAGTACATAGAGCAGCTCTACAAAGGAAATGAACTTACAGACAATGTGGTAGGAAGGGAAGAGGACGTAGATCAAGATGAAATAGGAGATGCTATACTGAGAGATGAATTTGATAAAGCCTTGAAAGACCTAGGTCGGAACAAGGCCCCAGGAGTAGATGACATACCCTCAGAGCTACTAAAGTCTCTGGGAGAGCCAGCCACGACAAGACTATTTGAACTGGTGTGTAGGATTTATGAGACAGGCGAAATACCCTCAGACTTTAAGAAAAATGTAATAATCCCCATTCCAAAGAAATCAGGCGCAGACAGGTGTGAAAATTACAGAACCATTAGTTTGATAAGTCATGGTTGCAAAATTTTAACACGAATTATCTACAGGAGAATGGAAAAGCTGGTAGAAGCTGACCTTGAGGAAGATCAGTTTGGATTCAGGAGGAACGTAGGAACCAGGGAGGCAATACTCACTTTACGTCTTATCTTAGAAGATAGATTAAGGAAAGGCAAACCTACATTTTTAGCTTTTGTAGATTTGGAGAAAGCATTTGACAATGTTGACTGGAATACACTCTTTCAAATTCTGAAGTCAGCAGGGGTAAAATATAGGGAAAGGAGAGTTATTTATAACTTGTACAAAAGCCAGACCGCAGTTATTAGACTCGAAGGGCATGAAAGGGAAGCATCAGTTGGGAAGGGAGTAAGACAGGGTTGTAGCCTTTCTCCGATGTTATTCAATTTGTACATCGAGCAGGCGGTGAAGGAAAGCAAGGAAAAATTTGGAATAGGGATTAAAGTTCAGGGGGAAGAAATAAAAACATTGCGTTTTGCTGATGACATTGTAATTCTGTCAGAGACAGCAAAGGACCTGGAAGAGCAGTTGAATGGAATGGACAGTGTGTTGAAGAGAGCGTATAAAATGAACATTAACAAGAGCAAAACAAAAATAATGGAATGCGGTCTTAGAAAATCGGGCGATGCTGAAGGAATTAGATTAGGTAACGAAACAGTGAAGGTGGTAGATGAGTTTTGTTACTTGGGTAGTAAAATAACATGTGATGGTCGCAGTACAGAGGATATAAAATGCAGAATGGCAATGGGAAGAAAAGCATTTTTGAAAAAGAGAAATTTGCTAACATCGAACATTAATTTAAGTGTAAGGAAGTCTTTTCTGAAGGCATTTGTGTGGAGTGTTGCCTTGTACGGGAGTGAAACATGGACGATAAGCAGTGCGGACAGGAATAGAATAGAGGCTTTGGAAATATGGTGCTACAGAAGAATGCTGAAGATTAGGTGGGTAGATCGCATAACCAATGAAGAAGTACTGAACAGAATTGGTGAGAAAAGGAATTTTTGGCATACCCTGACTAAAAGGAGGGATCGCTTGGTAGGACACATTCTTAGACACCGAGGAATCGTAAATTTAGCATTGGAGGGAAGTGTGTGGGGTAAAAATCGCAGAGGGAGACCAAGAGATGGATACAGTAAGCAGATTCAAGTGGATGTGGGTTGCCGTTCGTATGAGGAGATGAAAAGGCTTGCTCAGGATAGAGTAGGGTGGCGAGCTGCATCAAACCAGTCTCCGGACTGAAGACCATAACAACAACATCTCTTCAACCATGTGTCGTATGTGGTACGTACTCCTACAGAAGATGTTATCACATGTAAGGAATATGTGTACCAAATTTGGTTGAAATCGGTCCAATGGCTTAGGAGAAAATGAGCATCATTGTCGCTTATGGCAGCAGTTTTTCGCGCATCTCATTGTTTATGACGTCATATCTCGTGAACTATATATCGTATGTGATTCTTACAGTTACGGCGACCGTCCTCATGGATTGAAGCTTACTTGTACAAAATTCCATGAAGACTGGAACAAAAATGTAGATTTGTATGCAACACGTACAAATATATGGACACTCTGCTTTATATATTATATGGCGCAAGATTATAACGTCGGGAAACCAACAGTTGGAGACTGAAGAGGAATCGCAATGAAATTGAAAAGTGGTGTTCTCAGCGAGCAACCTCGACTGTTTTGGAAGTTCGGGAAACCATGGGAAAATGTGATTATGAAAAAGTAAATGAAGTTTTGCTCCTATGGTTTACTCAACATAAAGATAAAGGTGTACCCATTTTCGGACCTATTTTGCAGGAAAAAGCCTTACATTTTCGTAACGAACTAAACGAAGGTAAACCTCTCCGAAAACTGTCTTGAGCAGTTAAACCGGCAACCCACGCGCAATGGAAATATTCTAGACCTTATAGCCACAAACAGGCCTGACCTTATTAACGATGTCTGTGTAGAGACAGGAATTAGTGATCATGACATCGTCATAGCGTCGATGGTGACCAAAGTTCATAAACCAGTCAAGAAGGCTAGGAGCGTGTTTTTGTTGGGAAAAGCCGACAAGCAAATGTTACGATCGCGCTTAGAAAATGAATGGGCATCGTTTAATTCTGGGACTAAGGATGTAGAGGAATTGTGGACTAAATTTAAATGCATTGTTAATGAAGGGTTAGAGAAATATGTGCCAGTAAAGACGATTAAGGATGGAAAAGATCCACCGTGGTATAATAATAATGTTAGAAAGCTGCTGAGAAAGCAAAGGCTGTTGCATTCTCGATTCAAAAAAGAACACGCAAATGGTGACAGGCAAAAGTTAGTAGAGATTCGTGCGTCTATAAAAAGATCGATGCGTGAAGCATACAATAATTATCACAGCCATACCTTAGCAAAAGATCTTTCCGAGAACCCGAAAAAATTCTGGTCCTATGTAAAATCGATAAGCGGGTCAAAGCCCACTGTCCAGTCACTAGTTGATCATTCCGGGGCAGTAATAGAAGAAAGCAAACGGAAAGCTGAAGTTCTAAATTTAACCTTTAAGAAATCTTTCACGCAGGAGGACCGCGCAAATATACCATCATTTGATCAACGTACTAATTCCGAAATGGGGGACATAGCAATAGGTATTTCCGGTGTAGAGAAGCAGCTGAGAGAGCTAAATACGAAAAAGTCTGCTGGTCCGGATGGATTACCAGTTCGGTTTTACAAAGACTATTCTGCGACTTTGGCCCCCTACTTAGCTTGCATTTACAGCGAATCTTTAACTCAGCGCAAAGTTCCTAGTGATTGGAAAAAAGCGCAGGTGACTCCCGTGTATAAGAAAGGAAAGAGAACTGACCCATACAATTACAGGCCAATATCGTTGACATCGGTTTCATGTAGAATTTTGGAGCATATTCTCAGTTCGAATATAGTAAATTTCCTTGAAACGGAAAAGCTTCTTTCCATGAATCAGCACGGGTTTAGGAAACATCGTTCATGTGAAACTCAGCTTGCCCTTTTCTCACATGACATCTTGCGAGCCATGGACGAAGGGCAACAGGCGGATTGTGTTTTTCTCGACTTCAAAAAGGCGTTCGACACGGTGCCACACTGCAGACTCCTAACGAAAATGCGAGCTTATGGAATAGGTTCACAGATTTGTGACTGGCTGGAAGATTTCCTAAGTAATAGAACGCAGTACGTTGTTCTCGACGGCGAGTGTTCATCAGAGACGAGTGTATCGTCAGGCGTGCCCCAGGGGAGTGTGATAGGACCGCTATTATTTTCTATCTATATAAATGATCTGATGGACAGAGTAAGTTGTAATTTGCGGCTGTTTGCTGATGATGCTGTGGTGTATGGGAGGGTGTCGTCTGTAACTGACTGTAATAGCATACAGGTTGACTTAGACAAAATCTCTAGTTGGTGCGAAGAATGGCAGCTAGCTCTCAATGTAGAAAAATGTAAGGTGATGCGCATGAGTAGAAAAAACAATCCTATAATGTTCGAATACAGCATCAGTAGTGAGCTTCTTGATGCGGTCGCGTCGTTCAAATATCTAGGCGTAACATTGCAGAGCGATATGAAATGGAACGAGCATGTAAGGACAGTTGTGAGTAAGGCAGACAGCCGACTTCGGTTTATTGGGAGAATTTTGGGAAGATGTACTTCACCTGTAAAGGAGACCGCGTATAAAACGCTTGTACGACCACGTCTTGAGTATTGCTCAAGTATTTGGGACCCGCAGCAGATCGGTTTGAAAGAAGACATAGAGGCGGTTCAGAGGCGAGCAGCTAGATTTGTTACCGGTAGGTTCGACCAATGCGCGAGTGTCTCGGAAATGCTCCGGCAACTCAATTGGGGATCGCTGGAAGAAAGACGACGTTCTTTTCGTGAATTTCTGTTAAGTAAATTTAGAGGGCCGGAATTTGAAGCTGAGTGTAGTACGATCTTGCTGCCGCCTACTTACATTTCGCGTAAAGATCACAAAGACAAGATAAGAGAAATTAGGGCTCGTACGGAGGCATATAGGCATTCTTTTTTTCCTCGTTCAATTTGGGAGTGGAATAGGAAAGGAAATGCCTAGTAGTGGTACAGTGTACCCTCCGCCACGCACCTTACGGTGAATTGCGGAGTATGTATGTAGATGTAGATGTAGAACCTGGTTTTACAGCTAGAAAAAAAGACACGGAATACGGCAACTTAATGTATGTGGTGAGAAGCTTTCAGCAAATTTTGAAGCTGTTCAGTTGTTTACGAATGAACGAAAATAAGAAGAAGACGATGAAACGGATGTAGTAGAGGAAAGAGCGCCGAAGATTTCTCACACCGTAGATCACAAAGAGAAACTGCTTTAAAATATGTAAAGCACCTGGAGGAAACATTGTCTACCGAGGTTTTACTTCTTACGAGACTACGTGATTTAGTGGGGAAAAACTGTTCATTCTAATTTGATTTTATTGTATTAAATTTTTAAATAATTTGTCCTACTTAAGTTTAAGTTTTGTGTAACGTAATATCATAACTTTTCTTTCATTGCCGTCTAATGTATTTGAACGTTATATTCAGTTCTTGTACACATATTTAGTAATTTTCTATGTTCAAATATATTTTTAAACTATTTATGTTATTTTTCTTATTATTTTCCGTGTTATACGGCCTTCCCGCTTATCCCACCTTGCCGCGACCAGTTTAGGTCGGATAATCGAGACTCTACTGTAATACACTCCTGGCCATTAAGATTGCTACACGACGAAGATGACGTGCTACAGGCGAGAAATTTAACCGACAGGAAGAAGATACTGTGATATGCAAATGATTAGCTTTTTAGAGCATTCACACAAGGTTGGCGCTGGTGGCGACACCTAAAACGTGCTGGCATGAGCAAAGTTTCCAACCGATTTCTCATGCACAAACAGCAGTTGACCGGCGTTGCCTGTTGAAACTTTGTTGTGATGTCTCGTGTAAGCAGGAGAAATGCGTACCATTACGTTTCCGACTTTGATAAAGGTCGGATTGTAGCCTATCGCGATTGCGGTTTATCATATGGCGACATTGCTGATCGCATTGGTCGCGATCCAATGACTGTTACCAGAATATGGAATCGGTGGATTCAAGAGGGCAATAAAGAACGCCGTGCTGGATCCCAACGGCCTCGTTAACTAGCAGTCGAAGTTTTTTTAATTAGCAAATATTAATCAGTTCGTGTCAGAGGTATATTGTTAGAGTTCAGATAGTATGCTAATTAGTATTTCTGTTAAAACCAAGTTAATTCTTTTCTCATAATATTAAAGTAGGTATTACTATGTTTCACAAGTAATGTTAGGAAAGTTTTGCACTCATTAGTTTCTATATAATTCTCATTAATTACGAATGTATTGTTGATAAACCTACTTTTTAAATACGTAAATGAAATAGGACTACTATTAATTGAACCGAGATTTGTATTTTAATTTAATCGGTATTACTTACGCTATCTTTTAACTGTATCCAGTTTCATATAATTGTTTACTTTTCCATTATAATTAATTTAATGCACATAATTAACAATACGCAGTTTTCAGTATCATAGTTTGAAAGATATAAATAGAGTAATAGAGTATTGTTTCGTCCGTTCTCAGGGTCATAATCCATGCCAATTGAAATTATTATTTCGGCCGCGATGTGAGGTACAATCCACGCCAGTTTGAACTTTAATTTTGAACAATTATGTACAAGATGTTCCGTATTAGTCATTTGGAAAGCGTTTCTACTGGTATTATGAGTAGACTATTAATATTTGTGCCACATTAAGATGTACATCTCGAACTTTTGAATTCTACACTTCAACTCTGTAAATTCGTATTATGGATGTGTGGAATGTGCATTCCTGGTCACATTCATTGTAATTAATGAGACTTGTAGGCTGGCCATAAATGGGAACAACTGGGCATTTGTTGTTGTTGTGGTCTTCAGTCCGGAGACTGGTTTGATGCAGCTCTCCATCCTACTCTATCCTGAGCAAGCCTCTTCATCTTCACCTAAGAACGACAATCAACATTGTTTTGAATCTGCTTATTGTATCCATCTCTTAGTCTTCTTCTGCGGTTTTTACCCCAAATACTTCCCTCCAATCCTAAATTCACGATTGCTTGATGTCTAAGAATGTGTCTTACCGATCCCTTTTTTTAGTCAAGGTATGCCAGAAAATCTTTTCTCCCCAATTCTGTTCAGTACCTCCTCATCAGTTATGCGATCCACCCATCTAATCTTCAGCATTCCTCTGTAGCACCACATTTCAAAAGCCTCTATCCTCTTCCTGTCCGCACTGTTTATAGTCTATGTTTCACTCCCATACAAGGCAACACTCCACACAAATGCCTTCAGAAAGGACTTCCTTAGGCTTAAATCAATATTCGATGTTAACAAATTTCTCTTTTTCAAGAACGCTTTTCTACCCATTGCCATTATGCATTTTATATCCTCTGTACTGCGACCATCATTTATTATTTTACTGCCCAAGTAATAAAACTCATCTACCTCCTTTATTGCTTCGTTTCCCAATCTAATTCCTTCAGCATCACCTGAATTTCTTACACTGCACTCCATTACCCTAGTTTTGCTCTTGTTAATGTTCATCTTATATGCACCTTTCAGCACACTGTCCATTCCGTTCAATTGCTCTTCCAGATCCTTTACTGTCTCTGACAGAATTACTATGTCATCGGCAAAACTAAGTGTTTTTATCTCTTCACTCTGAACTTTAATTTCTTCTCCAAATTTCTCCTTGCTTTCTTTTATAGCTTGCTCAATGTACAAATTGAATAACATTGGAGGAAGGCTACAACCCTGCCTTACATCCTTCCCAACCTCTGCATCCCTTTCATGCCCTTCAACTCTGATAACTGCTGTCTGGTTTTTGTACAAGTTGTAAATAACCTTCCTATCCCTATATTTTACTCCTGCTGACTTCAGAATTTGAAAGAGTGTATTCCTATCAACATTGTCAAAAGCTTTCTCCAAATCTACAAAAGCTAGAAATGGAGGTTTATCTTCCTTAATCTGTCTTCTAAGATAAGCCGTAAGGTGAGGATTGTCTCTCTTGTTCCTACATTTCTCCTGAATTCAAACTGGTCTTCCCTGAGGTCGGCGTCTATAAGCCTTTCCATCCTTCTGTAAATAATTCGTGTTAATATTTTGCAACCATAACTTATTAAACTGATGATTCTGTGATTTTCACACTTGTCTGCTTTCTTTGAAATGGGGATTATTACATTTTCATAAAGTCTAAGGGTACTTCCCCTGTTCATACATCTTACACACCAAGTGAAACAGTTTTGTCATGGCTTGTCCTCCCAGAGACTGCAGTAGCTCTGAGAGACCTTGAGGGGCCTTGTTTCGACTTAGGTCTTTTAGTGCTCTGTCAAATTCATCTCTCAGTATAGTATCTCCTATTTCATCCTCATCTACTTATTCTTCCCTTCCTACATTTCCTTTGTAGAGTCCCTATATATACTCTTTGCACCTCTTCAGCTTTCCCTTCTTTGCTGAAAACTGGTTTTCCATTTTTCTTGTCTCCAAAAATTTTTAATTTCCTGTGAACTGTATATATTTTTCCCCTATTTATACATTCTCCTATATCCTTGCATTTGCCTTCTAGCCACTTCTGCTTAGCCATTTTGCACTTCCTGTCTATCTCATTTTTGAGTCGTCTGTACTCCAAGATGCCTGTTTCATTTACTGCATTTTCATGTTTTCTTCTTTCATCGATTAAATTTGGTATTTCCTGTGATATCTGAGGATTTTTTTATGTCTTGCCTTCCTACCTATCTTGTCCTCTGCTGTCTTCACTATTTCTTCTCTCAATGCTATGCATTCCTCCTGTACTGGTTTTATTTTTATTTATTTATTTATTTTCTTTTATTTTTTTTTTTCTTTTACTTCCCCCATTTCTGTCAATTGTTGCCTAAAGCTCCCTTTGAAATCCCTTTGAAGGTCAGTCCCACCTGGCGAGGGTCCCACACTGGGCAACAGTACTCCAGGAGAGGACGCACAAGTGTGATGTAGGCAGTTTCTTTCGTGGAGATGTTGCATCTTCGAAGTGTTCTGCCAATGAAACCTAACCTTTGGTTCGCCTTCCCCACAATATTTTCTATGTGTTCTCTCCAGTCAAAGTTGTTCGTAATTGTAACTCCTAGGTATTTGGTAGAATTTACGACCTTACGGTTTGACTGATTTATCGTGTAATTGAAGTTCAGCGGATTTCTTTTAGTGGTCATGTGTATTACTTCACACTTTTCTTTATTTAGTGTCAATTGCCAATTTTCGCACCTTGAAGAAATTTTGTCTAAATCGCTTTGCAGTTGCTTTTGATCCTCCGTTGACTTCACTAACCGATACACGACAGCATCATCCGCGAATAGTCTAAGGGAGCTTTTGAGATTGTCTCCCAAATCTCTATATATAAATGGAAGTATCCCGATTGACTGACTGACTGACTGACTCATCATCGCCCATCCCAAACCACTGAAGATAGAAACTTGAAATTTGTGGAGGGTGTTGATCTTATTCTGTAGGCGTCATTTAAGAAGCGATTTTTCGATATTCCGTCCGTAAGGAGGTGAAATAGGGGATGAAACGTTTTTTGAAATTACGTTGCTATTTAGGCAATTTTGAAGCTAGAAAAACATAATTTCGGATTTTAATTCAGGTTTCTAATTTAAAAGACACGTTTTTCTGCACTTTTTGAAATTCGACAAATAAGAGGGTAAATAGGTGACGCAAAAAAAATGATTTTCCAAAATATGTTGCTGTTAAATAAAATTTTAAGCTACAACTACGAAATTTCGGATATGGAATCTTGGTCAGGATTAAAAATCCATGAATTTTAGTATTTTTGGAAATTCAACAAGTAAGAGGGTTAAATAGAGGATCAAAAATTATTTTTGAAAACACGTTGCTATTGATACAGTTTTGAAGCTAGAGCTGCAAAAATTGATATTTGTATAGTTGGTTAGACGTTAAAAAATACGTGTTTCGGTATTTTTGGAAATTCAAGCATCAAAGGGGTTAAATTGGAGAGGGGATGTTTTTCGAAAATATGTTGCTATTTAGGAAATTTTGAAGTTAGAACTACAAATTTTCGGTTTTGGATTCGGGGTACAAATTTAAAAGACACGTGTTTCGGAAGTTTTTAAAATTCAACCAATAAGGGGGTATAATAGAGGACGCAAAAATTGATTTTCAAAAATATGTTGCTGTTAACTCAAATTTCAAGCTATAACTACGAAACTTGCGATATGGGCTCTTGATCAGGATTAAAAAGACACGAGTTTCGGTATTTTTGGAAATTCAAAAACTAAGGTGGTAAAAGAGGGGATCTAAAATTCTTTTCGAAAACACCTTGTTGTCAAGACAATTTTGAAGCTATAGCTCCAAAAACTGGTATTTGTATTGTACGTAATGATTTAAAAATACGTGTTTCGGTATTTTTGGAAATTCAACCATCAAAGGGATTAAATTGGAGAGTGGGTGTTTTTCGGAAATATGTTGCTATTTAGGCAATTTTGAAGTTGGAACTACTAATTTTCGGATTTGGATTCGGGGTTCAAATTTAAAAGACACGTGTTTCGGTATTTTTGGAAATTCGACCAATAACGGGGTGAAATTCGAGATGCAAAAATTGATTTTCAAAAATATGGTGCTTTTAACTCAAATTTCAAGCTATAACTACGAAACCTAAGATATGGATTCTTCATCAGGATTAAAACGAAACAACTGGTGCAGACCAACCGGTCTATACATGCGAAGCAGCGGGGATTCAGCTAGTCGTTTATAAACACAAGGAAGAGTAGATGACCTATTACGCTTCCCTGTGGAACGCCAGATGTCACTTCTGTTTTACTCGATGACTTACCGTCAATTAGAACGAACTGTGTTCCTTTTGTGTTCGCCCAGACGAGTGTTGACACTTCTTTTAGTTGTACCTGTAAAAGGAACTGCCGCCTGGGACATACTGATAAATCAGCTGTAGCGGAACACGTGTATCAACAAGGTGACCACGAAATAAAATTTAACGAGGCGTCCGTCATAGCAAAGACATCGCATTATTATGCGCGTTTGTACAGAGAGGCCATTGAGATTTTTAAACATCGAAATAATTTTAACAAAAATGAGGAAGGTCTCAAACTTGATAAGATATGGACGTCAACACTGCAGGAACAGCATCACAATCGATTAATTTCAATCGAGGAAGTTGGCAATAGCAGAGACCACAGCACAGCCGCCACCACGTGACTGCCAGCAGCGCCCTCTGTTTTGCCTATATATACGACGCTCACTCGCGCTCTCGTGGCAGTACGCCGCTTTACCTCCGAGGATGCCTTCCGCAGACGAGGGCGAAACGTCAGGGGAAAGTTTCATACGTGGACCACGGCATCTCAGCCCGGAAGCTTTAAGTAATGTGTCCTTTCTGATAGGAAATCGTGAATCCAATCGCACAATTGGGGAGATATTCCATAAGCACGCAGTTCTGGTCTCCCTTACCAGATCGGCGTGATAGGACCAGTAGGTGGCGAAGCCCTCGTTGAGCCACAGCACGTTCCAGAAGTCCGGACTGACCAGGTCCCCAAACCACTGGTGCGCCAGCTCGTGCGCGATGGTCGTGACGACGCTGCGGCGGGACTTGGTGGTGCTCTCCGCCTCATCGATCAGCACTGCGCGCTCCCTGCAACCAGACACATCCACGCGATCACTCAGTGCAGCCACAGCGCACAGTGGTCGTTCATTAATACAGCTGAGTTTGGAAGACAGATAGCCTACATGCTATGAGGGGTGACACTACTGGTGATTCCGAACAAAACCTTCTAGTGTCCAGCCAAACCTATGCAAACAATAGGAACAGGATGGGTGTAGCATCATCATCATTTGGTTGTCTGCCGTACGGCAGGTTTAGACTGCATAGCCCACTATGCTAATCTGTCTTTTGCGATCATCTTCGTTCTTTCTACATATACATCTACATGGGACACTCTGCAAATGACACTTAAGTGCCTGGCAGAGGGTTCATCGAACCACCATTATACTATTTATCTCCCATTCCATTCTCGAATAGCGCGGGGGAAGAAAGAACACCTGAATCTCTCTGTTCGAGCTCTGATTTCTCGTATTTTATTCTGATGATCATTTCTATCTATGTCAGTGGGAGTCAAGAATATATTTTCGCATTCGGCGGAGAATGTCGGCGATTGGAGTTCCGTAAGTAGCCCACGCCGCATTGATAAGCGCCGTTGTTGTAATGATTCCCATCCCAGATCCTGTATCATTTCCGTAACGCTGTCTCACCTGTATCGTGACAATACGACACGAGCTGCCCTTCTTTGGACTCTTTCGATGTCCTCCGTCAAACCCACCTGATAAAAATCCCACACTGGGCTGCAATACTCCAAAGATGGACGGACAAGCGTAGTGTATGCAGTTTCTTTTGTAGTTCTGTTGCATCTGTTAAGGGTTCTGCCAATAAAACGCAGTCTCTCGTTCGCCTTTCCTACGACTTTGGCTGATTGTTATTTGAGTTCTTAACTCCAAGTACCATAAATATATAAAAAAAATGTAAAATCTGATACCCATGTGGTCTCTTTGTTAGTTTTAGAGATATTCAATTTTTAAACCAGGATATCCATTTTTCTGAGAACCTACACCTTCTGTATTTCTAAATCTATTAATGCTATGGTTATCAGTCGGTAGAATTACAAACTACTTAAAGTAAATTACCCTAAGGACAAAACACACACACACACACACAGCCCGAGGGAGGACTGCATCTGGGAACGGCCTGGCCTCCCAGATCGTAACATTACGGATTACGCGGCGCTGTGACGTAACATGCAGTGCTAGAGCCCCGAAAAACACAGGCTGGCGCACCCGCCATTTTAATTCCCTTCTTATAGCTGCATTCTTCAGCTTCATGAAGATCTATCTACTTTTTAGTTTGTGGTTCTAGTTCTTGTGATATTAACGGATTCAGTACAGTACTGCAAGAAATCCGAAAATTTTGGATTGAAAAATAGAGGTCGCTATGAATTTGCGTTTGGTGTCAGTTAGGTCATATGTTGTTGCGGCTGAAATGTAGCTAAAATGTTGAATTATTCTTTGAAGTTGGAAGGATGTCGCTATATATCACCAATCTCGAGATAATGGGTTGTATGTAAAGCATTTGTTCCCCATCACGCGAGTCAGCGAAGAAAACTGAACGAAATTTTCATAAAATCCCTTATATCTCTTAAATGATTGGAGGTATCGAAGAAAGATTTTATCACACGATATCACGCAAAGGGAAGATTATGATCGGTTTACGAAACTTTCGCATGAATCGCGATATTTAACAAACTAAAGATTTTAATAAATGAAGTACTGAGCTTTTTAAGGGCCATCAATAGCTAGTGAATTGAAAATTGATGTTTACTAATTTAATTTTAGAATGGGCATTTTCATGAAGTACAAATTATCTTGTCCTCAGTATTATTAGTTTCAATATTCTGGACGACTCGATCACCCTGTCGTTTAGTCCCCTTACAAATCGGAACACTAAATGTTCTGTTGCTATTTTATCTGCATAAAAATGTTAGTTTTACCGGGTATCTGTGACTCCTTAAAAGTCTGTTACTTAAATGAATAAAACCTGTAGTTGCTTCATATGCAATTTTCGTAAATTGATAGCATGACAAAATAAACTCCTCTTTGCGTACTATCATTTGATAAAATCTTGCTTCGATACCTTCAATAATTTAAGAGCTGTAAGGGATTTTATGAAAACTAGTAGTGCCTGTGGTTGAAAATCGACGAATTGTGTTTACAATGGTCACTGGGGGTAAAATTTTATGTACCATGTCGGCGGCCTCGCGTGATTATGTAGACAACATCAACAACACGATAGAAAATCTTTGCCCATTTGTTCGAACCACATAGAATGACTTGGTTAGTGTATCGTACAGACCATGAAGTAAAGAAATAATGTTGTTCCTGCTTTATGGTTGACAGGTTCTTGTATGTACTCTCGTCTGCTCATTAAAAATAATTGCCCTCGTAAAGCAAAGATTCCATGAAAAAACATCAGCGTTGTCAAGCGATTGGCTAAAATGAAGACTCACAGGATTCTCACTATTCAGCATCTGTTGCCAACATTATCATAGGAGGCCGCTGGGATATTTGGTAAAATTTAACCGGCACTGGGAGGTATGAAACGGTATCATTTATGTGTTAAGGAAAATGCCTGACACAATAAAACAAATAAAAACGGAAGTATATACTTCTCATGCCATTTTCAAATTATAGAACTTTCATTAGCCTAATATTTGAAATGTAACTACAATTTCGGTGTTCGTATATTTATACAAAGACAAGAAATAATGTTATTTCGATACTGCGATATTCAGAATTCCAGAGCTGACAACATGTCGACTTCGTAGTTCCACCCGTGCACGCTACATGCCTCTCCCGGCGCATCATCATTTATATCGGCATTCTCGACTTCGTAGTTCCACCCGAGCACCGCTAGATGCCTTTCCCGGCGCATCATCCTTTATATCTGCATTCGTATGAAAACATCAATTTCCTTTAACCACACTTAATCACTGCGAAAATGAAGCATTTGAACGGCACAAGAAAGTGAGTTGGGAGTACTCCAAGTTTCGATATTCACTTATTTTAATACGTTATTTTAATACTGCAGATGCCCTGAATTACAGCGTCTTTGGTCGAGGCGAATAGCCAATCAGTGAGCTGATTGTTGGAGAATGTAGAACTTGACCCAAGCTGTAGATTGGAAAATTTCTACTTCCTTTTACCACTTTTAATGGCTAAATGCGCACATAATATTTATATTCGTGTAACCTACGACAAACAATCTTTCGAATTATGTAACTTTCATTGGCCTTCTTGTACGAATAAATTAGTAATCTGTACCATAATTTTCGTGTTAGCGTATGTATATAATGATTTCGTCCGTTTTCTTCGCTGACGCGCGGGATCAGGAACAAGTGCTTTACATACAAACCATTATCTCGAGATTGGTGACGCCGCATTTGAGTAACCGAGCGGTCTAAAGCGTCTCGCTGCGGAGCGCACGGTTGCTCGCCGTGGAGGTTCGAGTCCTCCCTGGGGCATGGGTGTGTGTGTATGTCCTTATGTTAGTTTACCTAGGTTTAAGTAGTTTGTAAGCTAGGGACTGATGACCACGCAGTTTGGTCCGATAGATTTACAAACATCTGAACATTTTTTTGGAGATTGGTGATAGATAGCAACATCCTTCCAACTTCGAAGAATAATTCAATATTTCAGCTACATTTCATTCGCAGTAACATATGCCCTAAGATGTACCAAACGCAAATTCATAGGGACCTCTATTTTTTCAATGTAAAATTTTCAGGTTTCCTTGTAGTACTGTACTGAATCGTAAATAATAAAGCAATATCAGCTCTAACAAAATAATAGTCAGTTCATCATGATGCAAAAGAGAGCATCTGTAAGTTGTGCGAGAATCATATTATTTTTACCGAATAGTTCCTTTATAATCGTTTGAGAAAGAGTGCACTTTGTTGGCAGGTGCAAGGCACTGCGTTCCGTCTGGTGTGTTCTCTTCGAGTTCCCGCCTTGCTGGCTGCAAGATCACACGCCAAACACGCCTCCTGATTGGCCAGCGCAGATAGCATTCCGAAAGCATGCGAGAATAATAGGACACGCGCTATATCCGGAATCCTGCAGCAAACAGCCAGCCAGCAGGAAGCAGGGTCGACATGTCATCTGACCTGCCTGCTTCGCGGCATACTTCCCGCAATTCTTGCTCCGTGTGAGAGTGGCTTAAGGACAACACAAACACCCAAGTCCGAAAGGGAATTAGAACCCCTGATGGCGAACAGCCGTGCGCACCACAGCACAGCGACCCAATGGCCCACCTAATCTGCCGTGGCGATCGTGAGGATGAGATTAGATTACTTACTGCACGCACGCAGGCATTTAAATAATCATTCTTCCCATGCTCAGTACGTAAATGGAATGGGGAAAAACCCTAATAACTGGTACAGTGGGACGTACGCTCTGCCATGCACATCGCAGTGGTTTGCAGAGTATTGATGTAGATGTAGACTGACGTTACAATGAACTGCTTCGTTAGGACCCTTCAGCATCACGTGTGGTTTGTTTAGCACGTCTTCTTTCTTCCCAATACCTCTTCATTCCCTCGCTTCTTCTGTTTCTTTCTTCTTCTGTTATGAAGAGATTGATTTTGGTGTCCGGCCACCTGTGACCTTCAACCAACCGTTTCTACTTCTCCCTGTCCTGCACCAGTGCCTGCAGATTCCTTTCTTTTATTCCTACAGCCTTCCAGTCATCTCTGACTTCCTTCACCCAGTTGTTCGCCGTATGACATGTTGCATTCCATATCTTCTTAGACAACCTCTCATCTTCCATCCTCATGATGTGCCCAACAAATCGTAACCTTTTCCGTATCTCGCTCGATATAGGTTCAAAATTTTCGTACAGTTCCTCTCGTCTTCTGTGTATCCAGATATCCCCATCTTTTTAGTGCCTCACATGTCTCTTAAAATTTTCCGCTCCTTCTTATCTAACTGTATACAACCTCTCTTACCGAGTGTGATCGTTTCTGGTGCATTGAGTGCTGTGTAGTGTCGCAATTTGGCATTCCGTGACAGATTTTTCTTGCCATGTGTTGTTTTCACTGCGTACCAAAGTTTCTGCAAGAGCTGCTGTGTATTCCACCAGTTATCTTCTCTCCCAAATACCGAAAACTCTAGACTTTCTCAACCACTTGTCCATCTACCTTCAAGTGAGGCCCAGTGTTCAATGTCTTGGTCTTATTATATGCAATCTTTAGTTCAATCTTTTCTGTTCCTTCAGCTAGATTTTTATTAATTATTATTATTTTATTAATTTATATAAGCAAAGAAAACATATATGATGTTGCGGTTAATTGTAGTGTCAGTAGTGTACGCATTGCCAAGGAACAAAATAATATTTGCCACTGCGCGGAATCGAACCTGCGAACCTTTCAATAAAAATCCGATCTCTTACAACTGAGCCAAACACCGCTTTCTAAACAGACTCTCTCAGGTGCATATGGTGCAGGTCGTGAATCATCCGTAACAAACTTCTTATTTCCTAAACGCTTAGCTACCTGGAGATCCCACTTGGTGCACTTTCATATCTCACCACGCCCTACATGTACCATAAATATGGACGCATTCGGCGATGACGAGTAGGTGTCCTCTCCTTGTAAAATAAAATGTCGTACTTCGACGTCATAAATGCTGCTGGCCCACCAACAAAAAACTATTGGGATAATCAATCTGCATGTCATTCAAAAGACATTTCTCCACACACACACTGTAAGATACCTGCTATGGAAAGGTATGCATTTCATACTCAAATGTACCGCGAATTTGAGACCAGTGTCAAGCTAGTCAGGCATGGGTCGTTTATCTTTGGTTGCAGGCTTATTTTTCGATGTCAGTACTATCGATATTGGAGACGGTGATAGTATTGTTGCCGGGAAGTAAGGTTGTGATTATTGAGAGTGCAGACTTTGCTAGGCGCGCGGATGAGACTGCAGAAGCGTGGGGACCGTGGTTGTGTGCAGTTGTCGTTCCGACAGGAAAGCCGAGGAGATGTATAGACTTGAATGCTGAGCCAAGCTGTTTGTTTAAGATATGGAGACGAAAAGGAATAAACGACGTTGGAGAAACGATCTTTTTAAGTTTTTATAAGATAAAGTTTTTCATGAAATACTTGGCATGTTTCTATGGCACAACTTTGCATTGTTAGGCTGAACTGATGGTGACAGTAACGGTCGGGAAAGATATTGCTGTTAGCTTGTGGTCCCACGATTCATGCTAGGGACCCCTTTCTGTGTTAGGGAAAGTATTTATTGTAATAGTTTAGTTTTGAAATTGCGTTTTTTATTAAATAGGAATTTCATGGACAGTGTTCTTGAAATGTGGTATTGTTTAAACATTGTTTGTGTAAATCGAGTTAAATTTATTAACAGTAAAGAAATGTTTATATTTGTTTAAAAATAATTTTGTAGGCAGATTAAATATCTGAGTTATATTTTCATGAAGTTATATCAGTTAGAAAATAAATCAGATATTTCATTTTTAATAATTAGTTCGAATTTCTTAAACAGATTACCAGTTTATCCCTCCTCACATTTTTATTGAAAGTGCCATAGATGTTTTCTGTAGTTAGTTTTCCAGTAGTTAGTACAGCAGGAAGCAGTTTGGTGTTGCACAGATTTATGCAGTAAGTGAAAGTGAGAAAGAAGAAGTTTTTGTCAAGCTTACAGTTCAGTATAATTTACAGATTTCAGGGTAGGACAATTCATACAGTGTTCAGGTTAACAAGTGTTTGCACTGAGTCAGATTGAATTGATAAATATTGTGTTCGTTACATTCCGTTAAAGATTGTTATTTCAGTCAGAAACAAGTTTGTAGGGCCAGAATTATTCACACAGTCATTTTTAGTATCAGTAATTTTCAGATAGTTAACTTTCTTACGACATTTTCATACAGAAACAATTAGCAGTTTGTATTACATTATCATAAACATTACGCAGTCAGATAGGTTTTGAAATATCTTTACATTCACATAGAATACAGTTAAAAAAAACCGCACTGACTTGTTTTATGGCCCACTTTGGATTTGTAGTTTTATAAGTTTTTGCCAACATTTTGGACCAACATAATAATGTGAATAATACAAAATTAATTAATAAGAGTGTCTGAAATCCGTTTAGGGAAAAAAAATTAAGTAGTGGTGGGTTCCGAACTACTGACCTTCACCATCACAGTACAACGCCTTGCCCACTATGCTACAGCTATCAGTTAAACATTGGGCTCTTTAATCTCGTACTATTAGTGGCCGTTGTTAATTGATGCTAATGTGACATTTGTAGGCACTAGATTATAATTTATCGTACGAAGAACGAAGTGTTTTTGTTAATTCTTCAGTGCGCCATTGCTTTGAAATCATCAAATACGCAATGCAAGGTGGCGTATGCCAGAGAGTTTTATGGGTGGGGAATGCCACGTGACATCTCCGAATGGCTGGTTTTCGTTAATTCAATGGAGGGTGTCAAATCTCCGTTATTTTTGCAAATATCTCTCAAACGATACGAGATATGAAAAAAAAAAACAAAGAACAATAAGGGAACAAAGTTGCAGAGAATTTTCTCCTCTAAAAATTCGGTTATTTAATTTTCGCGTCAGATGAACGGTTTATTTGCAATTAAAATTACATTACAAACGGCTTTTTGGTATTACTAACGTATTTATCGTCCGAAATATTTCAAAAAGCGAGGTTCTGGTCTCTGGTGACCAACAATTATGTCTGTAAAATTTGGTGCCGATCCGTTGAACGGCTCGACCTAAAACGTGGGAACACGTTCCAGACAGACAGACATCGTCAAATCGCCGTTATTTTCGCAAATATCTCTGAAATGATGCAAGATATGAAAAAAACATAAGAGAGCAAAGTTGTAGAGAATTTTCCCCCCTACCAATTAGGTTATTCAATTTTCGTTTGCAATTACAATTATATTACCAACGGTGTTTTTTTATTACTACCGTATTTTTTGGCCGAAAAATTTGAAAAAGGGAGGTTCTGGTCTCTAGCGGCCTACAATTATCTTTGTAAAATTTGGTGCTGATCGGTTGAATGGTTCGTCTTAAAAACAGGGAACACGTTACGGACAGACAGACGGACAGATGAACATCCTAAAATCGCCGTTTTTTTTTTTTTTTTTTTTTTTTTTTTTTTTTTTTTTTTTTTTTTTTTTTTCTTGCAACTATCTCTTTACAGAGAATACAAAATGCAGAATGGCAATGGGTAGAAAAGCGTTTTTGAAAAAGAGAAATTTGTTAACATCGAATATTGATTTAAGCCTAAGGAAGTCCTTTCTGAAGGCAATTTGTATGGGCTGTTGCCTTGTGTGGGAGTGAAACATGGACGATAAACAGTGCAGACAGGAAGAGGATTGAGGCTTTTGAAATGTGGTGCTACAGAAGAATGCTGAAGATTAGGTGGGTGGATCGCGTAACTAATGAGGAGGTACTGAACATAATTGGGGAGAAAAGGATTTTCTGGCATACCTTGACCAAAAGAAGGGATAGATTGGTAGGACACATTCTTAGACATCAAGGAATTGTGAATTTAGCTTTGGAGGAAAGTGTGTGGGATAAAATCCGCAGAGGAAGACCAAGAGATGGATATAGTAAGCAGATTCAGACAGATGTAGGTTGCCGTTCTTATGTGGAGATGAAGAGGCTTGCTTAGGATAGGGTATTGTGTAGAGCTGCATCAAACCAGTCTCCGGACTGAAGACTACAACAACAACTCTGAAATGATACGAGATACGAGAAACAAGATAAGAGAGCAAATTTGTAGAGAATTTTCTCCTCTACAAATTAGGTTATTCCATTTTCATGTCAGAAGAATGGTTAAGCCGTTATTTTCATTTAAATTTCGAGCTGTCAAAAGACGATCGCAAAGGCCTACTTTTAGTGGTAACTACCGTAACCTAAAGCGGGCCAATACGCAGTCAGATTAACATAACGTTGTACAAAGGCATTCGGCTAGAACAAGTTCAAACACACAGCAGACGGAAATTTTGTAAGAGAGAAGGAGAAGCGAGAAACTTTCAACACAACTGATACAGTACGTGAAGAAGTGGACCCTGGGCCAGCATACCTGTACGTGACGAGTCCCCAGTTCTCCATGGCGCCGGCTTTGAAGTCGGGGATGGCGACCTGGTCCATCTTGGTGTTCATGTGGAGGAAGAAGTCCGGGAAGAGGCGGCTGTACGCCTCGAGCGCCGCCGCCGCCACCTTGACCGCGTAGTCCCGCTGGCCTTCCAGGTCTCGCCTGGACCAGACGCGCACCGGGCCGTGCCTCTCCGTCGCATCCATGGTCAGGTTGCCGAACGTCTCCGTGTCGTACACTACAAACGCCACCAGGTACGTCGACATCGGATTTGTCGTCGCGAAGTACACCGGGGTCCTCTCTGTGGCTGCAGCTGGTACCGACCTGGAAACGAGGTCATTAGACACTCATTCCAGAGTAAATTTTTCATCTTCCCCCTTTAATTGTAACTCCACTGCCTGTATCATTAATAGAAAAGGAGAAGGTTGTGTACCTTTGACCACTTTTGATATTTTTAATTGTAAATGACCCATAAATACGAGGCGCGTCCAGAAAATAAGTTCCGTTTCGTAATAAAATGAAATTGTACACAGATACAGAAGAAATTTTTATTGCACAAAATTCTACAACTCTTAAACTACTTTTCCACATAACTGCCGAAATTTTGTAGGCACTTGTCGTAGCGTGCCACACGTTTTTGCATGCATCCTTCACAGAAGGTTGCCGCCTGTGCATTGAACCATATGGTAACAGCTCTTGATCATCGTTGAAGTGTTGACAACCAAGGAAAGATTTTAGCTGTAAGAAGAGATGAAAGTCGCTAGTAGATTGGTCTGAGCTGTATGGAGGATGATCATACAGGTCCCATTGAAATTTCCGTAAGAATTGTTTGGTCACATTCGGTGTGTGAGGTCAGGCATTATCGTGAATAAAAAAAAAATCTTTTGACAGTAATTCTCTTCTTACCCCTAAAATCTGTCCTTGGTGGACAACACTTCAACGATGATGACGAGCTGAAAGAACATGTTACCACATGGTTGAATACACAGGCGGCAACATTCTATGAAAAAGGCACACAAAACCTTGTGCCATGCTATGACAATTGCCTTCAAAATTTCGGAAGCTATGTAGAAAAGTAGTTTAATAGTTGTAGATTTTTGTACAATGAATATTTTTTCTGTATCTGTATCCGTTCGTTAAGATATAACCAAACGGAACTTACTTTCTGGACGCGCCTCGTATTTTAAACATTATTTTTATTACGTTACTTGACAGTACAAACCTAATCTCATGTTATAACGCTATTTAATTTTATTTGTCTTAAACAGTTTCATAGAAATATTATTTTTAGAAGAATTCTGCAATTGGTCAAAGGTACAATGCAGTGGTCGTACCTTTGACCATCTACTGTTTGACCATCTGAAGAAAATACGAGGTACGTCCAGAAAGTAAGTTCCGTTTGGTTGAAAAAAACAAACGTGTACAGATACAGAAAAAATATTTATTGTACTAAAATCTACAACTGTTAAACTACTTTTCTACATAGCTGCCGAAATTTTGTAGGCACTTGTCATAGTGTGGCACAAGTTCCTGTATGTCTTCTTCATAGAAGGTTGCCGCCTGTGTATTCAGCCATGTGGTAGCATGTTCTTTCAGCTCGTCATGATCGTTGAAATGCTGACAGATTTTTTAGGTGTAAGAAGAGGTGAAAGTGGCTAGGAGCGCGGCCCGGGCTGTACGGATAATGATCAAACACGTACCAGTGAAATTCCCTTGAGACTTTTTTGGTCACATTCGCCACGTGAGGTCGAGCACTATCTTGGAAACAAACACGACCTTTTGATGGAAATCCTCCTCTTACACCTAAAATTTGTCCTGTCAACACTTCAACGATGACGAGCTGAAAGAACATGCTACCACATGGCTGAATACACAGGCGGCAACCTTCTATGAAGAAGGCATACAGAAACTTGAGCCACGCTATGACAGGTGACTACAAAATTTCGGCAGCTATATAGAAAAGTAGTTTAAGAGTTATAGATTTTTGTACAATAAATATTTTTTCTGTATCTGTACACGTTTGGTTTATATAACCAAATGGAACTTACTTTCTGGACGTACCTCATAGAACATTAGTATGACAAGTAACCTTACATTATACTTTTTTCTTTAACAAGACAGAAATATAACAAAAATGTAACTTGTTCATATTGTTGTGTTACCATTTTAATGAAACATTATAAAAATTTTATTTGACCACGACATTGTGGTTGCACTCGTGTGAAATTCCAACAATTTCTCCTTTTAACACAGCAATGATGTCATCCACATGTAGCATTGTGAAAATGTTGATATGCTTTCTGTACTGCCTCATAAGTTTCACTTCAAATTTATTTTTCCCAATTGCTTTTAACACTTGAGCTGTAAAAAATTTACCACTTTTTCCTGCATCAAGGATGACATGTTAAATGAAGTGCTTCAAAAACTCCAAAAGAAGCTGTTAATTGGACCATCCTAAACGAGATGCTCCTCCAATGGACCCGGGTGGTGCATCAAGCAACAAATTTCTTAAAGTGGACTCTTGGAATAATAATTAGCATCGGTGGTATTGAGTTTCCTGCAGCAGTCATCGTCACATTTGCGCCTCTTTCCCCTGATGTGACGGCTACAATTTGCTTCAACCCCTTTGGGGCTAGGATTTTGTTGGGAACATGGACTGTTGACATTCCAGTCTCGTCCAAGTTCCAAATGTCGATGGCTGGAAAGGATATCGATATAATATTTCTTTATACTTCTGGAAAACAAGTTACACAGTCTCACGATTGAATGCGGTGACTCGAGCAAGGCTAGTTCCTTCTGGTTTTATTAAAGAAAGTACCTCTTTTAACCACTGAGTCCAGCTTACTCTTCAGTTTTCCAGGATAGAAGAAATTTTTTATTGTTGGCCACAGCGTATTGGTATGACAGTTACCTTACAATCATCAGGCTCAAACCATAGTGCATCTTCGCAGCTTCTTTTATATGTTTAACCAGCAAAAGTTCATCCTCCTTATTGAAAACTTTCTTCACAGCCAATTTTGGTGAATATACAAACTTCTCTTTTATAGACGCACTGAACTGTTTTAAATGAAAAATCAGTGTAGGGTTGTTTTTCTTTTTATGCTGAAGTGTTTTTCTGCCTAGCCTGTGGTTATATCTCCTGACTTTACAGCACCTACTGCTTGTTCCATGTCTGCTTTCACTATTTTCTTCGTGGTTACTCCTGCCTTACTTCTTGGCATAAATTGATGTTGTACCTTTGACCGGTCAAAGGTACATCAAAATGAGTGGTCAAAGGTACAACATACAACAAGGTTCTCACTTAGGACCACATGTCCATGTAAGGTTATGTTTCAACTTCAAACTTTGTTACAAATATCACTCATAATTGACAGTACTATATATAAATAATGCCTTATTTAAGATTGACAATAATTTGCGTGACAAAATAACTTCGTAAAGTACATGCATTATATTTACTTTTCTGGATGCAAGTGGATAACTTCGTATTTTGGAAATATGCTTCCAAACAACACCACAAAAACAAGTGAATATGCTGCCTCTATGGCAAAACTGTAAACTAGAGCATATAGTTCCCTTCTTCAAACAAACATGGACCCAGAGCTCACAGTGGTCAAAGGTACAATGTGGTCAAAGGTACACAACCTTCCCTACTAACATTCATCAACCAAGTGTATTTTTGAAACAATACTTTAATTTCCCCTGGACATGATGTCTCATTATATCAAAAATATTGAATAAAAATAGAGATGTGAAATTAAAATTTGTGTTGTGATTGGGATTCGAACCTGGGACCTCATACTTACTAGGCAAGCATTTGAGCCACTTTTTCTCCTTTTTTTTTTCATTTTAGTTAGACGCCTTAACTTTTTTTTTTTTTTTTTTTGGCCTTCTTACCTCCCCTCACAGCCCATCCTTTCGCTCTCCAAGACGTGCCTTCCACGGCGAGCTTCTTTTGCTTTACTCTTTCTTCGATGCTACCATTTTTGTAAAAAATCAAATCAAATAAAGGCCTTCTTCGGCTGAATCCTGTATTTTGGATTCCTTTTCTTTTCTTATTTTTTTATTTATTTATTTTCTTTTTTTTATATTTTATTTTTTTTTTTTCGCCTCCATTGGCATAGTAGTGGGAAAAAGATAAACACTTTTTCTTAAGGGAGAAGTATAAAAAAGAAATTTTTTGAAGCTAAATAGTACTGCTCTACCCTGTCTACCCTGTTCATTGGACACTTGAAAAAAAATCCCTCTTCTTCTGTTTAGTGATGGTGCCCTTTCCTTGGACATCTGAACTAAAATAATAATAATAATAATAATAATAATAATGATAAGTACAAAAAATCTTCTTTTTTTCAGAATAATAATTTAAGTGCAGCAACTAAGTCTGTTGTGTTATTCGTAACCTGTTATTGAGGTAAAAACTGCCTTTTCAGAGTTCTGCTGAGGCCTTCACGGCTACCGTAGCGGCCGCGGGGCCCACCAAGTCCCCACCGTACCTCACCCTCAGCAGCTGTCCCCTACTTTAGCAAGTTTTTATCTCATTGCCGTTGAGTTTAGGTTCTTACCCTATTCCTTGTTTCTCGAACACGATTCTCATCATGTTACCAAAAATTTTTTTATGATCTTTCTTACGACATATTTTGTAATATTCTCCTCGTATAAATTCTCTATACTCCTGTATTTCAACTTTTCGTTTCCTGTTTATGACGTACCATATATAATGGGCAAACAACCATAGTATGACGTTATTTTTCTGTGGAGGAAACGAAACGTTTTCTGGGAAGAATATATAATTTAAATCAATTTCTCTCCCATCGGTACGCTTAAGCAATGAAACCTGGTGTTTGAGTTCCTGCCATATTTCTCTATATCCTTTACAGAGGAAACGATGGTTCAGTGTGTCAATTTCATTACAGTTCGTGCATTTGTTTGTTTCACTGAGACCTATGGAAAATAGTTTCTCATTAGTACTTACAATGTTGTTTATGACTCTATACCATGCTACCTGCGTCTCTGTAGGAAGTAATTTATTATTTATATTTCGCCAATAATTTTTCCAGTTCTTATTTGGAAATTTTACTTGCATTTTGTTTTGGTTCTCCTTTGAGTTTAATTTCGTGGCCATATAATGGAAGTTTTTCTTGCTTTTATCCTGCATTATACATGTCATGTAACTCAGTTCTAAATAAAATAAACTGATGTGTCCAAAATTGTAGTCTATGTTACCAATATTTACTGGTGGCTGCAAGCTTTCGGGTTTAAATTGATTGAATAATTTTGCTGTTACGCTAACAGGGTGGCTTTCGATGAGTTGTAGGGATCTCTTTAGGAACAAAGCAGTGGTTTTCTTCTGGATGTCTGTAAGTCCTAATCCTCCGTCTTTTTGTTTTTAGGTCGTTGTCCCGATTGCCACTCTAAAGATCTCTCCTTTCCAGATGTAGCGGCAGACCGTTGACATAATAGATTTCGCTATTTCCTTTGATACCGGTAGAATTTGTCCTACATATATAGCTTTTGAAAGAATAGCGCAATTTATTATTTTAATTTTTTGCTTTATATTTAGATCCCTTAAGTAATTCAAGATGAGGTGCCTCTAATCGTATCTAATACCTTTTTCCAGTTAGAGGCTGAAGTGCGGAGAGGACAACTATATAGCGTTATACCTAGGGCAGTGTGAGATTCGTCACATTTCGCCCAAGGAATCTGTACAGCTGTTAGACCATTCAGGTTCAGGAACGCACTCTTCGTCTTATTTATTTTTGCCCCTGTTGCGTAGCAATAAAACTGGAGGTGCTCTGTTGTTCTGATAACGTCTTCGTCACTTCTTATAATCACTCCAACATCATCCGCATACGCTTTGGTGACTATTTTCCTTCCTGATACGGATATTCCCTCAAGTGCGTCATTTAATCTACGTAAAAAGGGTTCCAAAGCTATAACAAAGAACATCATAGATAAAGGGCTTCCCTGAGGAACTCCGTTTTCAATTTTAATGTCCTTGGTGTATTTTCCATTGATGGATATCTTCGTATTTATCCCTTTTAAAATGTTTTTTTTTAAACGTTCACAGTATTTTAGTTTAATCCCATGTATGTCAAATTTTTAAAAAGGTATTCGTGATTACCCTGTCAAAGGCTTTCTCAAAGTCTATAAATAAAAGCCCGCCATGTGCTGGTGTGTTGGAAAATATAGAAATGACATCCCTATACTCACTCAAAGTTTTAAATATACTACGCCCAGGGAGACATGTCTGGTGGACACCTAGTATTTTTTCTAAGACTGGTCTAAATCTGTCTTTGATAACCCGTGCTATTAGTTTATAATCCGAATTCATTAGGGTTATTGGTCTCATGTTCTTTATGTACTTTATTTCCGAAGTCCTACCTTTTGGAAGCAGCACAGTTAAACATTGTTTAAAATCTGCTGGGACAGCCTCACCGTTCATTATTTCCTTTATAATTTCAATGAATTCGCTACCTATGAGATGCCAATAGGTATTGTAAAATTCTATGGGCAATCCGTCCGGACCTGGTGATTTTTTCTGGGGGGAGGATTTTAATATATCTAAAACTTCTTCTTCTGTTATTTCTTCACAGATTTTTCTGTTACCCTCTTCTGATATTATGTTACCAAGTCCCGTTGGGGATAAAAATTGTTACTAGGTTTTCCTGTACCTGCCGATCATTGTGGAGGGTTCTATAAAATCCATAAGCCTCGTCTAGAATGTCTTTTTGATTTGTCAAGAGTTTGTTATCCTCGGCTCTGAGACATTCAATAAAATTTCTTCGCCTCTGCTGCTGATGCCGTATGAGATGGTAGATTGAGGCATTTTCCTCCTCCACAACAGATTGTGTATGTGATTTGATTTGGAGACCTGCAATCTGTTGACTTTTGATTTTAATTAGATGTGCCTTAGTTCTGTTTATTTGCATTATTACGTCCTGTGTCAATGGTTGCTCGTAGAGCTCGCGAAGACATGTGTAGTGAAATTCTACTGTGTTTCTCATCCACCTCGCTCGTTCTTTACCATACGCTATTGATGTGGCTCGCAACTTTTTCTTCGCATCAGCAGTCCACCAGGCAATACTGGATCTGTATTTACGACGCTGTCTTAAGGAGACCTGCCAGGTCCTCGCAAGTTGGTCAGCTAGGTCGTTTTCTGCCAATATACAACTTCCATACGGGCCTAGCCCAGTATGTCTTTTGTTTACTTAAATTGACACTGCATCTTACTCCAAGGTGATCGGAGAAAATTGTGGGTATAACTTCGATACCAACTACATGGTTTTATAAGTTAGCCGAAACATAAATTCTATCAATCCTACTCTAAGATTTTTTTTGTGATATAAGTAAACCTGATCATAGTGGGATATTTTACCTCCCACGCGTCTTTCCAGTTCATGTGCTGGACTAACCCCTCAAGTTCCCTGGATTTATTAAAATTTGGGCGCTGGTCCTTTTCGTGTAAAAGGCAGTTCCAGTCTCCACCAATTAAAACGTCAGCAGGATTGTCATAAAGTAAAGCTAAAATATCACTTTTCTAAAACTTGGCCCTATCTTGTCTGGCATTGTTGCCAGATGGGGCATAAACATTTATAAAAGTTTTATTTAAAATATTACATCTAATACCCCTACCAGATTCTAAAAATTTGGGGTCTCGCAATTCAATTCCTTCTTTGACAAGGATGGCTGTCCCGCAACTGTGCTCAAGAGCTACGTTTAAAATTTCTTTGTAGCCAGCCGCATAAAGATCCCTAATGTATACCTCCTGCAACAATGCTATGTCAGTGTCTGACTGATATAAAAAATCTTTAAGAGCAGCCGCTTTGGTTGCATTTTGGATTTTGTTAATATTTAATGTAGTTACATTGTATGTTTGCAGCATGAAAGATATGGTAGATAACTAGTTTTTTAAAATTATTAAAGGACTAGGTATGTCTTTCTTTCTTATTTCTTTCTTTCTGATTTCTTTCTTGCCGATTATTTTTTCATTTGTCTCTAATAAAGGTCCCCATAAAAAATGTCTTCATCTTGTGCCGGTTCTTCTTCCATATCTTGATCCGTTCGTTCCTCTTTGTCTTCTGCCCAGTTTAATTTTGCCGCGGAATTGCTTTTAGTTAGTGATTGATCCAACGTTTTGTTGGCAGTGGCATTTACTGATAAAATGTCCAGTTTAACTTGGCTTCTGTTTTCTGAAGATACCTGACTGGCTCCCTCCGTAGTACAAACTACCTTCTTCTTTTCTCGCTCTTGGATGGTTCTCAATTTTTCCTTTAGCGCAGGAGCAATATTCTCTGCCGCTTCGTGTGCTATTCTGCGTTTTTTATATTTCTTCCGTTTTGGAGTTCCCCCCGGAGACACATCAGGTGATTTTTCTCCAGAGTCAGTTGAGGATTTCTCAGCCGACATCTGCTCAGCCTTTTCGTCTGAGTTTCTTTTGTGTGTGTCATGTTGAATCTCAGAGATAATTTTTTTTCTCTGCGCTATTGCTGAGCTTTGCTTCTCTCTCTTTGCCTGTTTGTGGGTCGTTATCGTGTGCTTGACTTATTACTTTCTGACCGTTTCCTGTTTCTGACGTATTTTCTTTTTTGGGAATCTCCTTTTCCGGTTGGTTGTCTATTGTTTGTTCTGTATCCATTACCATCATATCAGAAACCGATGGCTCTTCATAATGCAGAACTGAAGAGCGCGGCGCGATATCGGATTCTGCGGTTGGCGATGCATGTGGGAAACCTTTTGTCATATTCGGTCCTTCATTTATTTCCGTATCGGGAGAACTTACACCACTTCCGCCGACGTCGGCACCACTGCTTAATTCAATGTCATTTCCGGGTACCGCTACAGGATTTGCGTCATGCGCCGTTGTTGACAGCTCTGCGGGTAAGCGGCGGCGGCGGCAGCGTACGTCAACTTGAGGCTGACTGCCTGGCCGGGGACAGCCGCCTCTCCGTGTGGTAGCTGCGCTGCGGGACACGCCTTCTGCTACATTCGTTCCTAACGTGCGTCGTAGAATTGCATAAGGCACATGTTCTAGGTTGTCCATCGTATTGCACAAGTGCACGGTACCCACACACATATATATAAGCGGGAATATGCCGTTGCAATTCTATTTTGATTTGGCGGACGCCGTTCAACACAGGAAACATGTAAGCCTCCGACCATTTTTCGGCAATATTCGAAACAATTCTTCCGTACGGACTGAGTACACGGTTAATTTCTTCGACCGGAGTCTCGAAGGGTAGTTCGAAGACACGTAAGGTCCTGATACCTAGCCCTGCATGAGAGACTAGAACGTCGCTTACTTTCCCATCAGAATGAGTAAACTTAATAACGCCGCCGCAATTATCTACAATAGCACAACATAATTCTGGACTCTGCAGCTTTACATATACTGCATTGGATACAAAGGATAAATGTTCTCCTACAACGTCGTCGCCATTTATCTTAACTTTTTCCTCAAACCACGGCTTAATTTCGAAAGCTTTTGGTCTTACGAAACTTCTATCAAATGTAAGTTTGATCGTATCTTTCCTCAGCTGTTCGATCGTGTTCATTCTGTCTTAGAAACGTTCATAACTGAAGCCACAATCACAAATGAAGTGATCTCACCAACCGCAGAAACAGCGACATAGCCGGCGTTTACACCTGCGCGCGAGCGCCGCCGCCGCCGCCGCACGTCCTCCTCGCTCCGCGGCTGCGACGCCGCTGCCACTCGGCTGTCGCAGACGTATGTACAATGTGACTGCGAGGACTTTTTTCAGTGCATGTCTCCCACCTCAACACAAATTTCAATTCTGCCTTGATTTTCCCTTGAATAAAATGAATAATTGTTGCTAGGCTCTCCAATATCAGAATAGCAGCCCAGTAATTAATGTTAATGGGAATGATTCCAGCCTTATACCTCCATAATAGGTGATATAAATATCAAACAATAATTCAGTTTGCAGAGACTCATTATGTTATCTCATTTTGTCGCAGATATTGAGTAGAAAGAGAAGCACTCAATTAAAATTTGTGCCTCAGCCAGGACCTCCTGGTTACTAGACAGTCTTTATCCACTCAGCTATCATAGCCTTATTATTAATGTGACTACAGAGCTATCTTATGACCTGTCTCCCTCAGCAACATTGATATGTAGCGGAACTGCAAGACAAAATTAAAGTTTCTGTTGTGGAGGGAGACCTGCTCTTAAGACAGTCAATGTACCCGCTTTATCCATTAGCCTACAACAGCTGCCTACTAAGCAGGGGGTCCCAGGTTCATATCCCGGCCATAGCACATATTTTAAATCAACGTCTCACTTGTTACTCAATTGTTTATTAAACAAGTTTTGCATTCGTATATTCATATACAGAGTGATTATTCCCAATGCGAACAAATCCTGAGGTTTGACCAACAGGAGGATAATTAAGGTTAAATAAACTTATGTCGAGAAATATATGGTTTCCACGCTATAGAACACTTATTCAGTCAAAAATTGTTACAGAGACTGCGGTGTAACATGCACTGTACCATGCAACCACAGTTACAGTATGCATTGAAAGTGGTTTCCATGGGCCTCAATGCATATACAGGGTGTTACAAAAAGGTACGGCCAAACTTTCAGGAAACATTCCACAAACACAAAGAAAGAAAATATGTTATGTGGACATGTGTACGGAAACGCTTAATTTCCATGTTAGAGCTCATTTTAGTATTTGCAGATGAGGCTTCATTCCAGCGTGATCAAATTGTAAATTTTCACACTCAACATGTGTGGGCTGACGAGAATCCGCACGCAATTGTGCAATCACGTCATCAACACAGGTTTTCTGTGAACGTTTGGGCAGGAATTGTTGGTGATGTCTTGATTGGGCCTCATGTTCTTCCACCTACGCTTACTGGAACACGTTATCATGATTTCATATGGAATACTCTACCTGTGCTGAGAGAACATGTGCCTTTACAAGTACGACACAACATGTGGTTCATGCACGATGGAGCTCCTGCACATTTCAGTCGACGTGTTCGTACGCTTCTCAACAACAGATTCGGTGACCGATAGATTGGTAGAGGCGGACTAATTCTATGGACTCCACGTTCTCCTGACCTCAACCCACTTGACTTTCATTTATGGCGGCATTTGAGAGTTCTTGTCTACTCAACCCCTTGCTACAAATCTAAATTCTATGCTTGAGCCTATATATTCTTGTGAATAATGAAATGCCAATATCGCGATATTTCGTCTTTATTTATAATAGACGACCGGTTTCGATGTACATAGACATCATCTTCTGGTCCCTAAGGGCGAACATTAAATGTATGGTTACAAGAAATCAACAAAGAGACATGCCACATAACTGTATGCATAGTTAATCATGTGTTAACGTTTTTCTCACATACCTGCACTAAATTATAACATTATTACAGAAATGCATATTGTAGCGAGTTGGATAGTACTAGTGGGTCGTCACACATTAAAATGTGCCGTTTGGTTGTCAGAAAGAAGCACAACAAAGCGTACATAACCGACAGCGATCTCCAAATGGCGCACGTTCTTCTCCTTGATACACATCGTCTACAGCGCATGTGCGGAACTGCAATCGCAGCGCTGCAGCGGAGATAAATTGAAACGGAACTTACTTTCTGGACGCGCCTCGTATATTTATAAGATCGCTCCCTGCCATGAGCAAATTATACGCCTATATATTCTTTGCTATTAAGACTAGGTCTGTGATTCTTCAGTTTCTCCCGGCGTATTTGATAATCAAAATATCCACGGGTGTACTGCCGGTCTATGGTGTCCAACGGGCACAATATTTCGGCGATCATACATGTCGCCATCATCAGGTGAACTGACGGACTGAGCTCCTGGAAACGCGCCGGCACGGAGATCCGCACGCTACGGCTGCTCGAAGGGAACTGGGTTCTAGCCCGGTGGCGGGCGATTTAAACACCCTCGGCCCGCGGAGCGACCCCTCCGCGGTCCGCGCCCCGCGCCGCGGTCGCGCAGTGGAACCGATTGCGACGGCGTCTGAGACGACGTCGATGTGAGGGCTCTGTCCGCCGTGGCCGTCACTTCGTTACGTTTGCTAGATTTACTCTTAATTAACCCAATCGCTGGATCCCAAGCTTTGCTAAGATTATAGCCAGAGTCACGGTTTATGTGGTCGTCACTTGTGAGAATTTCGATGTCCTCTCTAACGACGCAGTCCCAGTATCTCGACGTCTGTACCAGAATCCTAGTGCGTTCATATTCCATCGCATGATTCTCCGACAAACAATGTTCAGCGACCGCCGACTTGCTCGGATACATCAATCGTGTGTGCCTCTGGTGTTCAACGCATCGATCCTCGACGGTACGCATTGTCTGTCCAATATATGACTTTCCACACTGACACGGAATCTGGTACACGCCGGCCTTCCTCAAACCGAGAGCAGCCGTAGCGTGCGGATCTCCGTGCTGGCGCGTTTCCAGGAGCTCAGTCCGTCAGTTCACCTGATGATGGCGAGATGTATGATCGCCGAAATATTTTGCCCGTTGGACACTATAGACCGGCAGTACATCTGTGGATATTTTGATTAAGACTAGGTCTGTTTCCAGAATAATTCGAGTGAGATCGCGACTGTTCAATCCTGTATCAGAGGCATGTGTGGTGTGTGATGCTAGACCTACCTGCGTGCACGCCCACTCGTTAGAGAAGGGCCGTTAACAGTCGCATTCGTCGGTGTCGTCGTCGTCGTCGTCGCATTCGTCGGTGTCGTCGTCGTCGGTGTCGTCGTCGTCGATGACGTCGTCGTCGTAGTCGTCGGCGTCGCTGTCGGGGTCGTCGGCGTCGCTGTCGGGGTCGTCGGCGTCGCTGTCGGGGTCGTCGGCGTCGCTGTTGGGGTCGTCGGTGTCGTCGTCGTCGTCGTCGTCGTCGTCGTAGTCGTGCTAGTTGTTGTCGTTGTTGTTGTAGGCGGCTCTGTGGGGTCTGTGTTGAAGAGTGCCGAGTAGCCCTTTGGACAGTTGATGACCATGGTGAAGTTGGCCTTGAGTGCCGGCTCGTCAAAGCAGGGGAAGGCCTTACGGGCGCTGGTCGCCTCGAACTGCGTGGACGCCAGGTACCTGCAAAGGGAAACATACGGAGGTCAGGCTTTAACGTCCGACCCGTCTCACATGCCGCACGCGTACAACAGTAGAGCGACAACAAGAGGGGCGTGTGTGGAACAGAAGCATTTACGTGAATGGGCAAAGTGTGGCCATCATTTTTCATGCTGCTTGTCGCCATCTGCAGTTTGCCCTTGGCTGAAATCAAGCCACATTTTTCCCGCCATCTAAGTTCTTTACATTGGTTGTGTATATCAAGGAGCGTTGTACAGGGTGTCCAGAAAAGGACTCACTGATTTCAAAATTAAATATCTCGGAAACAAACATCGATAGAGGAATGTAGTAAACGGTATGTTTATTGTGAAAGCTGTAAGACGTTTATACAGCAGTTTGAAATAATAGTTACAAAAGCTGCTAACTGATGGTTCTGTAATCGCCATACGTAATACCTAATATAAATAGTGATCCGAAGCCCAGAGCGATCAGTTCCACTATTGGAAACGTGAAAGGAGGTTGGCGTACGGAAGGAAGAGATTAAAACCGTGTACTCCATTGAACAACGCGTTTTCCTGGTACTAGAGTACCACAGGTTAGAAGAGTGTCCTACGGCAACAAGGCCCAGTTTTCAAGCACGATTCAATGTTCCAAAAGGATCCTATGCGAGAACCATTCGTACACTCTTCGCAAAATTTCAACGAACAGACAACGTAACTGATGATCTACTGGGGCAAGTTGGCCGCGAAGGAACCGCAGTTACGCCTGAAAATATCGCCACCGTTTCTGGAATTATTCAGCGAAATCCAATGTCATCCGTCCGCAGAATTGCATCTGAGACTTGTTTGAAGCGTTCCAGCACACAGAAAATACTGAGAAAGAGCCTACACATGTTTTCAATCAAAATTCAAACTCACCAGGCCATACCCGTACGAGCTGTGCAACAAAGGGTTGCCTTTGCTAATTAGATGCTCACAATGATTGATAGTGAAGGATTTAATGTTGGCTGCATCTGGTTTACAGATGAAGCACATTTCCACCTGAATGGATACGTGAATAAGCAGAACTGGCGATTTTGGGGTTCCGAAAAGCCATATTGGTGTGAAGCGAAACCCCTGTATTCTCCTAAAGTTACTGTGTGGGCTGCAGTACGCAGCAGAGGCATTATTGGCCCTTTTTTCATTCGAGAAACGGTCACAGGTGCACTTTACGTTGCAATTTTGGAACAATTTGTCGCCACACAACAAACGTTAGAGGATCGACCAGGTACTGAATGGTTTATGCAAGATGGAGCTCGACGACATCGGACCGAACAAGTGTTTCGCTTTCTTGAGGAATGCTTCGGGAATCTTGTCGTTGCTTTGGAATACCCCAAATTTACTGGTGCAGGCATGGATTGGCTTCCATATTCAACGGATTTGACTCCCTGTGACTTTTTTTTGTGGGGCACAGTGAAAGACATGGTCTACCCGAAGCATCCCACCAAGCTGGACGAGCTCGAATCGGCGATCTCTGTGGCCTGTGAATCCATTTCGGTTGAGACACTACGAAATGTGATGGCGAATTTCATTCTTCGTTTGCGCCACCTCTGTAGTGCCAATGGTGAACATTTTGGAAACATTGTTATGTGATTGTTTGCAAAAGTGTTTTCATACGATTATTTCACTTATGTATGCTGATAAGAGCTGTACATCGTACATCGCCATCTATTAGCAGCTTTTGTGACTATTATTTCAAACTGCTGTGTGAACTGCTTACAGCTTTCACAATAAAGATACCGTTTACTGCATTCCTCTATCGATCTTTGTTTTCGAGATATTTAATTTTGAAATCAGGGAGCCCTTTTCTTGACACCCTGTAAGTATTGGTAAAGTTTCGTTTCAGCAATGGCACAGTTCTGTACCTTAGAGTGTTCTGTACAAGCCAAGAAGAGAGATAAACTTTGTAGACTTCTATCTGAATTCAGAAGCGCAGCAAGACCAAGAGTCTGCTAATGAAAGTAAGCAGGTTAAGGGAGTGTAGTACACAGTGAAACAAAAATTACTCTTTTGATTGTTTCGCATAAAATGCTCCTCACAAAACAAATTTTCTTTGTTTAATAGAAAGAACAAAACTTTGTCAGTATTTTGGACCAAAAAATAATAATTTTGCTACTGATTAGTAAGTGAAATAACAACTTTAAACAACCTATGCCGCCGTGGCCGAGGGGACTGCGGCGCGCCAGTCACGCTCTGCACGGCCACTACCGTCGGGGGTTCGTATCCCCCCTCGGGCATGAATATTTGTGCCGTCCTTAGTAGTAGCTAGTTCATAAGTAGTTTGTAAGTTTAGGGACTGATGACCATGTAGTTAAGTCCCATAAGCTCTACAAACGTACAACCTTTGCAAATGTTTCACTATGTACCGTGTATAGTACACAGTGAAACATATGCAATTTTTTATATTTATTACTTGCTGAGTGACTTATAAAACATAAATATATTTGTTAAATACAAGTACATGCATTATCATATACTAAATTTTGTTCAACGAATATTAAGTCCGTTAAAATTGATTGGAAAACGAATGTACCGGGGGTTGGAGAGTCTCTTACTAGCCATAGGCAACGCAGGTGGCAAAATCATCGCAATGTCCTTATATGAAACACAGACTATGTCTTCTGCAACTGGGAACACAAAACCAGTGATTTTCTTTTGCCTTTCGGAAGGTATGAGACTTTAAACTCAGTACCACAAAATACTGACTTCAAGACTGTAGCTATAAAATATACATTATTTTGGAATTTCACCAAAGTGTAGTCACCGATCATAAGGTCCCTCTTCAAGTTAAAAAGATCTAATAACACACTTATATGTTTCACTGGATGGCCTTCATCTTTTTCACTTTCTTCGTCACTTTCACTTGAAGCTGTATTAATTACACACCACTTCCTTTTTTATCGTTGACTCTCTTCATACTTTTTTTCTCATTTTCCTCCAGCTTTGTCCTTTTCTCAAAGTCATTTCTTCAATAACGCCTCGCTCTGGTGTTGATGTTAATTTTATGCTTCAGCCTTTGGAACGTCCACTCGTTTTTCTAGGAGGTGCTTTGGGCAAACCACGAAACTCTTTTGGCGAGATGTACGGTTTACTGTTGTTACTGCAACTGGGTGCCTCATTATATTCCATAGTACCCTCCAAAGTGTTAGGAGGAGTCATACATCCCTCTGAGGACAATGTCCTGTTTCACTGTGTACCACATACAAGTGTTTCACTGTGTGCCAAAGTCACCATAAACTAAAAAGTTAGTCACAATTCTTAACCTCCGTATCTACCAAATTTACTATTGGTCAATATATAGCTAAAGATGTGTACGTTATCACAAAACATAATATTTCTTTTAGCTGTATGTTATATCGAAAATATTAAACTTAAAGTGACGTTAACTATAACTTTTGACCACCGAAAACCAATAATAACATATAGAAACAAGAATAATTAACCAAACTGTGCACCATTACAGCCAAAGATGTATTTTATCATAATAAACAAACCGGGATACCAACAAGTAGAAAAAATATTACTAAAAACAAATGAGATGGAATGTTTCACTGTGTACCGTGTTTCACTGAGTACTACTCTCCCCTAAACGTGACAGCAAGTAGCTCTCGGTTGTGTGGTGTATGATACTGTATATTAATGAATGAAAGATCCACTGTCGATTAGTATTCACCACACAAAACCGTGTAATCAGAATAATTGCTGGAGCTCACCGGAGATCATCCCGTAGACATTTATTTAAGGCACAGGAATCTTCACAGTAGCCTCATATATATACAAAATATGTTATTAATAAGCTACCCAACCCAAATTATAAATAATAGCAATGTGCATAACTGCAACATTAGGAGAAAAGATTATTTTCGCCATTCAGTGTTAAATCTAGCTTTGGTCCAGAAAATGGGTGAAATAGGTGTTCACAACAGTCTTTGGCCACTTGCCAAATTGCATCATAAGTTGACAGATAGCCAAATGCCATTTCTTTAAAAAGTTAAAAGACTTTCTGAGTGGCAACTCCTTCTACTCAATAGAAGAATTTTTAGATATAAATTAGAAATTTTACAAAAAAAAAAAAAAAAAAATCAATCAATGCACGTAATCAAATATCATGTAAAGATACATTTTGTTAAACAGACATATTCCCCATTATTACGACATGTCGTATATATGATCTATGGAACAAACACCAATCTAATCTAATCTAAGGAAATACCTACAGTTCCTTTAGCTTGAATAAATATGTGGTGAAATTTCCTGCATACTATTGTGAGGATAAATAATTCATGCATTGTTGTTTTCATTTGTGGGTAGTTGCTGGAAGTTCATAGAAAGTTTGATATTTAACATAGCAGCCTAAACTGATTCTTGTTTACATTACCTGAAGGATGCTATTCTTATTTGTTTAAACACGATGAGTGTATCAATACAGGACATAAAAACTGAAAAACGAAAAACATTAGACAGGCAAATGTAATTGGATTGTAAAGAGACTTTTTTTATGTAAGATGTACAATGTAGCAAAATATTCGTTAAAGACTTGTCCATTATAAACTGTTTTCTGAATTTACAGTTTGCTTCAATGACAAAGTCTTCAGTAAATACAACAGTGTGTGTCTGAATATTAGGCTGAGCTACAGATCAGTCTGACTATACCTGAACTCCTAGACAACCAAAATAGAGTGTTATTTCTTTAATGGAGGCCTCGAACCTCCGACGGCGTACGGCCGCGCGCACTGCATGTGCATGGCTAATCCACCGCGGCCAAAGAAACTAGAATACTCATCACTAGGGCCGCGGTAGAGTAGACGAGCGGTCTAAGGCGCCTCGCTGCGGAGCGCGCGGTTGCTCGTCGTGGAGGTTCGAGTCCTCCCTGGGGCATGGGTGTGTGTGTTTGTCCTTAAGTTAGATTACCTAGGTTTAAGTAGTTTGCAAGCTACGGACTGACGACCACGCAGTTTGGTCCGATAGATTTACAAACATTTGATTTGAATTTGGAGACTCTAGGGAGGTAAAGATGGAAGGTGTTGAGGGTTAAAGGAAGGTATCACAGTCCATGCAAGTTCTCTATAATTATGCAGGTTCAGGGTGCCCAGAAAAGGGCTTCCTAATTTCAAAATTAAATATCTCGAAAACAAAGATCGATAGAAGAATGCAGTAAACGGTATGTTTATTGTGAAAGCTGACTAATAACGCTCTCAGCCGCCACGGTAGCAGTTACAAAACCAGAATCACACAGTTCCTCTACGACAACAGGTCCGATAACTGTAGATGTGGTAAATCCAACCCATACCGTGACTTTCTCGTCGTGCAATGGAGTTTCCACGACAGTTCTAGGATTTTCGGAAGCCCAAATTTTGCAGTTATGGGCGTTGACAGACCCTCGGAGCGTGAAATGAGCTTCGTCGGCGTTACTCAACCAATCGTCATCTTCCGCCATCTTTTGAAACGCCCACACCGCAAATGCCCCTCGCTTCACTAAATCGCCAGATAACAAACAGTTCATGATGCCGATGGATTTTGTAAGTATAGCATCGGAGGGTACGCCCAAGTGCCAACCAGACAGTAGTGTATGGAATGCCGGTGCGACGTGCGACTGCACGAGCGCTGACTTCCCCTTGCAGAGACGAACCCGCTAGTCTCCATTTCTTGCTAAACTGCCTCAGCAGCATTACGCCTTGTGCTATCGTCTAAACAACCCGTGGCTTCGAACTGGGAAATCATTCTCGCCACAGCTGCATTTGTCAACGGACCTTTACCCGTTCGAATCCCCTTCCTGTGGTGATAGGATCGTAACGCTGAACTAGCACATTCCCCATTCTGATAGTACAGCTTCACTCAAAGCGCCTTTTCAGGTAACGCCAACATGCTGCGACTGCTGGTGCATCTGATACTCATTACAGCTCCTTTTATACACGATTTTCATGCGTAGTCACTGACGTTTTGCTGTCCAGTGCCATTTGTCGGACATTTTTATTTTATTTTATTTTATTTATTTCATTTCTTTCTAATAACACCCCATGTAATTCCAAGCATGTGTGATACTTTTTACCTCTCTATCTACATTATTCCGTGATTTATTAAGTTTTCAAATTTATACTGACTTTTTGATCGCCCTGTATTTTACTGACACTTACAAACACACACACACACACACACACACACACACACACACAAATTAAATTGCAGTACTTGAGTTTTGAATCAGACTGCATGGAGAGGTTAGCAGCGGCAATGCAGCACATACTTCTATGTGGTACTCTGCTCTGCCTGTGCTGTGACGAGTGTGTGCTGACCTTTTTGTTATATATATAGTTTTATTTACCGGGCAAGAAACAGAAAAGAAATTTTTGGAACGGAATAGTTGGCCTGTGGCGAATAACAAACCTAAAGGCTTTGCAGACGCACGTGAAACGTGTGAAATGAGAAGGCAACATTCGGGTGAACTAAAGAGAAGAAGAGAATGTAAATTCCAGCCCTGTCATGGAAAAATCTCAAGATCCAGCCGCGAATGGGAGCTGGCGAACACAAAACGTAAAGAGGACGCTCGTCCGCTAAACGGATGTCTGGGAAACGAAACATAAATTCCCAAATGATTATTTTAAGACAGAAACCAAGAATCAGCTACAACAGTTGCGAAAAAGGGAACTAAAAAGCAACTCCTAAGACTTATTTCAAGTAAAAGGTACTGCGAAGGGGCGAATTAATTAGCAGAATTACAAGAAGGACAACGGGAGTCTGTGAAAATAGACAACACATAAACTGCAAGGAAAAATGTAAGTTGGCGCATGTAGCATTAAGCCCTTTTCAAACGATGAACGAAAGCGAACAAGATAGATAATAGTGTACTGAAGCGCTCCTATCGTACTAGCCCTGAACTACAAACACATGCAAGATCTTGTGGCAGCGTGTTTAGACGATACACGTAATCAGACAGTAATACCCGATGTTGAAAGTGAGGTTATGACTGGCGATTTGTTATGTAGGAAGTCATAGTTTAACACTGGAATTGAGGAAACAACGCTGAATGTTACTGACGACCATAGAAAACTTTGCAATATATGTTTCTGGTCAACTTGGTGTGGTAAAGTGCTGGGAAGTGAAACAACATTTCAAACATGGACATCTATTTTCAAGTGAAAAAAATAAACACATGAACTCATCAAACAATATTTATAAGAGCATAAGTTGACCTTCTTTACTTTATCTACTACGATTTGCCCACTGACATTGTTAACAACGTCATGCACAACTGAATTTTTGTCCTTCATTTGGACTGACTTTTTCATTTAAAATATTTAATGAAAATTGCGTCATCAAATTACAATCTTATTCAAATAAACAATTGGCTTCAGTCTTTTCTGTTACAATATTGCAAAACATAAACCATTTTTCGGTTTCAGATATACGACCTCAGACACTCAGTTGAGATAAATATTCAAGTAGTCATGAACCATTTGCAATAAACGAAAGTATAATAATAAAATAAGAATTAATAAAACAAATTTGCGTGAAAACCGTGTAATCGTCGAATATAATATGAAAATCGCGTGACGAAAATAGTTTAACTTCCAATGTCAGCAGACGACCGTTCAATCAAAACAATCTCCTCAAGAAAGCTTAAACGTGACGTTGACGTGAAGTGACGTTCCAATGAAGGACAGTGTAAATGGCGTCATTAGAAATACATTGTGGAATACATTGTGATGGTAAACGACGACAAAACGCAAATACGAAGGAAAATGGCGGACTAACTGGAGCGGGGACTGCAGCAGACAGCTACTAGCTCGCGCATGCGCAGTGAACCCACTAGTACCGAATTCAGACCTGGCCCTATTTCTTTATCGCTAGAATTATCGCGCTCCGTTACTAGCGCGATCATACTAGTGTAGCAGTTCAAACGACAACGGCCGCCATTAATTCAACTTGTTATCAATCTATTACAAGTTCGTTCATCGCTTAAAACGGGCTTTAGCGAGGGAATATGCGTTTGTAGCCATGTACGAGTGCCACTGACAATAAGTTGGAAATCTTCTCCTGATAGTATCTGAGCGACTTAAGCCCGTTTTAAACGATGAACGGACTTGTAATAGATTGATAACAAGTTGCGTTCATGGCAGCCGTCTGTTGTTTGAAAGGCTTCACTAGTATGATCGCGCTAGTATCAACGCGCGATAATCATAGCGATAAAGAAATAGGGCCAGTCCTAGTGGCTTCACTGCGCATGTGCGAGCTAGCAGCTGTCTGCTGCAGTCATCGCTCCAGTTAGTCCGCCATTTTCCTTCCTATTTACGTATATTATGCGTTTTGTCAATGTTTATGATCACAGTGTATTCTACAATGATTTCTAAAGGCGGAATTCACACTGTCCGTCACGTCAACGTCACGTTAATCTTTCTCGAGAAGAATGTTTTGACGGAACAGTCGGCTGCTAAATTGAAAGTTAACCTACTTTCATAACGCGATTTTCATGTTGTAGTCGACGATTACACGGTTTGCACGCAAATGTGTCTTATTAATCTTTATTTCATTACTATATTTTGGTTTAGCGATAAATTGCAAATGTTTCATGACGACTTAATTTTTTTTATTTTTCAATTGAGTTTCCTCCTAAGAACGAGGTCGTATATATGATATCAAAAATTGGTTTATGTTTTGCAATATTATAAAAGAAAAGACTGAAGCCAATTGTTTATTTGAATAAGATTATAATTTGATGATTAATTAAATAACATTATAAATGAAAAAGTCAGTCCAAATCAAGGACAATTCAGTTGTGCATGACGGTATTAACAATGTCAGCGGGCAAATCATAGAGAATAAAGTAAATAAGCTCTATTTATTCTCTTTATTGTTACCTGTGTTCGTATGTTCATATTTTCGCTGGAAAATAGATGTAAATGTTTTGAAATGTTGTTTCACTTCCCAGCACTTTGCCACTCTAACTTAATAACATACATTGTAAAGTTTCTTTGGCCGTCAGTAACATTTAGGGTTGTTGTTTTCTCAATTGCAGTATGAAACTAGGACTTCCTACATAACAGAACGCCAGTCATAAACTCACTTGCAACATGGAGTATTGGGATAAACAAATTGATGTGATGGACAGTGTGAATACAACTAGGTGTGACAGTCTGAATTGGCCTGTTGTATCCACAAGATGTACCACTGGTTTACAGCCCCGAAAACCAACAACAAACTAGACTAGCAAAACATTCGCTAGTAGCATTGTTTACTGTCTGATTACGTTTATTGCCTAAACCCTTTGCCACAAGATCTTGCATGAGTTTATAGTACAGTATAGTACAGTACAGTATGCTAAGAGCGCTTCAGTAGATTATTATATATTTTCATTCATCGTTTAGAAATGACTTTAGCCATATTTTAATAATATGAATTATATAATTTCAACACTGTATATTCTTAATTCGTATTAGTTACACTATAAGCTTATTTTGATTTAAAAGTCATCTTCATGTGTTACACATGCTATACATAAGTTTTCATATCATTTAGTACTATGCTGCCTACTTGTATTATACTGAGGTAAAAGAAATGATACATACCACATTCTGTTATGCTGTGCTTTTCGATATTACTGTGATGTGATTTATTATTATTTTCTTATATAGTTGCGTTGCAATGGAAGCAGGCTTGGCTTCGAAGGCAACTAAACACAGCACTTATACTGAAAGCACGTTTATTACGAACTCAACATACACGCAGCACTGACTGCCTCTCAGGCAGAGTGTTCTGCTCGTTATACACAGACAGAATTTACCAGAAATTAGAAGAACAGTTAACATAAGAAATAAGTGGAATTTACAAGTGAACATAAGAAAGATGTAGAACCTTCTGGAATTGTTAATTACAAAGGAACAAGTTTTTATTGTTGGTGGGCAGGATTGAACCGGCGACCTTCTGCACTGTAGTCCGTGACGCTATCCCCTGCGCCACGCCGGCAGTCGGTGTTCGTCGTCTCTCGCGGCAATATATATAACTGGAACAGGGGTTCGAATCCCCCCTCGGGCATGGATATTTGTGCTGTCTTTAGTATAAGGTCATTCATAAGTAGTTTGTAAGTTTCTGGACTGATGACCCCGCAGTTAAGTTCCATAAGCTAAGTAAACAATTGGACATTTGGTCCCGCTGGATTGCAGGATCCCACTTTGCAGGATTGCAATCGCTAGGCGTGCCATGGCCTTGCTCAGGCACAGCTGAGGTTGGGATTCCCTTCTGGACCTCCTGCGCTCCTTGGGCAGGGGGGGCCAGTAGAGGGGAGACGTCGCCAGTCACAGGCGAGTTTGTGCTGGCCAAGGCACCGGCTCAGGCCCTGCACAGGTAGAGGAAAGGTGGCCCATCATTTGAAAAGCCTGGCGCACACTTGACGCAGCACAGGCAGTGTAGGCTCATGCCTCTGGAATCGCCTGGAAACAGGGGCGATTCAATGTATTCCTTCATCTTCTGCCATCTGAAGTCCGTAGTCTGTGGTACAAGCTGGCGAGCAATGGACTATGGACCAGTGAGAGGCTCCCAGATATCCACCCCTCAGGGGCTCAGCATTAATTTGCTGAGTACGGGCTTGGCGAACCCGGGGTCCTGAGCTGTGGGCTGTGTCGCGCCAACAGTCCGCTACACCGTAAGCTCTGTGCGTGCTTCAACGACCATCGTTCGGCGCGACGGTGGAACGTTGTACGTTTCAGAGCCCGGGGATCTTGGCTTAATCGCCCGGGTCGCGAGGACGGTACAAACCTCTATAAAAAAAAACTCAATCTCAAGGTGTGCTACGTGCCGAGGAGATGCATGGCTGTTGAGGTAGAACAGCCGCTAGCGAGCAACCTCTGAGGAACCTGCCGCACCTCAGTTGTACAAGGCTTACCCAGGCAAGCGGGGCTCTGCCTGGGTGGACCTTATTTCCCTAGCTGCTCGTGGGACAGAAATGAAACGAGCCATAAACAGCGTGGGCGGGCGCAAAACCGCCATCTCTAAGAGAGGAAGAAATGAATTTAATGGTGCACAGTATGACCCCAGGTCGTTCCCTTCCCTGGCTACACCTTGGGAAGAACGTCAGGCCCTTAACAGATCTGAGCCTTACTCACCCCAGTACTTAGTCTGTACTCGGGCTGATGGGGAATCCTTTACTAATACTAAGCCGAAATTTTTTGTTGAAACCATCGAAAATAGATTTGGCGAAGTCGCATCATTTTCTAAAATGAGAAGCGGGTCTGTCTTAATACAAGCGGCACCCCTGCACAGTCAAAGGCTTTACTCGCCTGTGACATGCTAGGAGACGTCGCCGTAAGTTTCACGCCGCATAAGACGCTCAACATGATCCAGGGCTTAATATTCCACCGTGATCTTCTGTCACAGACTGACGACGAATTGCGCGCTGATTTAGAGCGGAGAGGAGTTCACTACGTCCGGCGCATCTACAGGGGACCGAAAGATCGCAGGGTTGCCACCGGTGCATTTATCTTGGCCTTCGAGGGCGATGTGCTGCCTGAGAAGGTCAAGATAATGATATACCGGTGTGAAGTAAAACCGTACATCCCTCCCCCTATGCGATGCTTTCGGTGCTGGAAGTTCGGGCATATGTCCTCCCGATGCACTTCCAGTCCCGCATGTAGGGACTGTGGGCGTCCATCACACCCGGACGCGCCATGTACACCTCCTCCTGTGTGTGTGAATTGATTACCGTACTCAGAGGCCAGACGAAAATATGAGCGTCTTCATCCCGTTCGGATGTCGTCATCCTTTGCTGCCATTGCGTCGTCTCCGACCGCTATGGGGACGTCAGCCTCCCATGTCACGCCACCTTCTGTGGCCCCTGTGGGCCGAAAACATCAAACTGCCCCCTTGACGGTTGGGGGCCCTTCCTCTGTTGCCCCCCCACCACCTCCTGTGGGGGCAACTGCCCCACACCCTTTGGGGACTCCGGTCCCTAACACCCAGCCGGAGAAGCAGCAGCCTTCTCCGGCACCTCTCGCCAGGAAGGGGTCCCTGGGCTCCCTTCCTCCTATGGTTTCTCCCACTGATAATGTGGGTACCAGTGGGTGGCTGACACAGCCACTTACTTTGACTCGTGGTCGTAGGGCTTCAAGGTCCTCCTCAGTCCCTGAGGCTGAGGTCGAGGCCCCAAAGCCCTCCCAGCAAGAGAAACCTAAAAAGGAGCGAGAGAAGAAAAAGTCGAAAGCTGCTAAGCAAACGCCTTCCACGGTGGAAACTGTGCCGCCTTCCTACTCTCGTAGTTCACTTCCTTTGTAGAGCCCCTCTATATACTCTTTCCACCTTTCAGCTTTCCCTTCTTTGCTGAGAACTGGTTTTCCATCAGTGTCCTTGATATTGATAGAGCTGTTTTTCTTATCTCCAAATGTTTCTTTTATTTTCCTGTAGGCTGTATCTATTTTTCCCCTATTTATACATTCTTCTACATCCTTGCATTTGCCTTCTAGCCACTCCTGCTTAGCCATTTTGCACTTCCTGTCAATTTCATTTCTTAGTCGTCTGTACTCCATTTTGCCTGTTTCATTCACTGCATTTTTATATTTTCTCCTTTTATCGATTAAATTTAGTATCTCCTGTGATATCCAAGGATTATTTTGTAGGTCTTGCCTTCCTACCTATTTTGTCCTCTGCTACCTTAACTATTTCATCTCTCAATTTTACCCATTCCTCCTCTACTGTTTTATTTTCCCCTGTTTCTGTCAATTGTTGCCTAAAGCTCCCTCTGAAATTCTTAAGAACCTCAGGTTCCTTTAATTTATCCAGGTCCCATCTCCTTATTTTCCTACCTTTTTGTAGTTTCTTCAGTTTCAGCCTACAGTTCATAGCCAACAAGTTATGGTCAGAGTCTATATCTGCCCATATATATATATATATATATATATATATATATATATATATATATATATATATATATATATATATCAGATTAAAAAAGGTTGGAATAAATATCTTCACCTCAAAGAGAGACATCCATTAACACAAAGCTCGTCCCCTTGCATCACCCTGGAAACCCCTATCTTTATGGCAGATCTGGATTCTCCATGAAACATTATGTACTTTTGTATGTAACACTTTTGTTGCACTGTAGATGGCGCTGTAATCGGCAAAACAGAAAATGAGTTGAAAATTGTTGAGTAGCAATAGAATTTTTATTTAATTTTCGGAGAAGAATGATATTTGATTCTAGAGATATCAGCCCATGTGTGATTGTTCACAATAGCAAAATGTTTGAAAATGCCAAATGCGAAAATGCAGTGTTTGAAGAGTTGTATCTTGGGGAGTAGCAAATGAGTCAAATGTTATCCGTTTCCTATTTTCGAAAATCTGTATTCGTTATCATGATACGCTAAAACAAAAGTCATAATTTTGGGTAACAAAAGTCACGCTTCGCCAGAAGATGACAAGAATGACTCTCATCGAAACTATTTTTGAGAACATTATGGAAAACATGGTTTTCTATGTTTCCGTATGCTACATATGTCTTTTATGTGACCATATATAAGGTAATTTTAAATCCGTTTTCATTTTTCTACCTGATGAACCATTCTATACAATAATTTCGTTTGCTGCATATTGAAATCTATTATTGTATAACTTCCGTTAGAACTTATACCCGATTGGCCAACATTTAAATTAGAGGGTGAAGCTAACAGTACTTAAAGGATGACTGCACCTACTGCTACAGCAGTCAACATTAAAGCCTTAGGCAGTTCCAGCTGTAAACAACCGGTGGCTATCATTACAGGTATATTTTATTCTTATTTCAAATACTGAATTTAGAAATAATTTATCCCTCTTTTAATAAATTATGTATCATTCCAGTTGTGGTCTGATGATGGTCATGTAATTGGCCGAAACCGGTTACAAGGAAATAAAATAAAATGCGATTTACACTGACTTGTTATTGTTACTTGAATTAAGAATCTCATCGAAACGTCACGGAATTTTATCGTAGATACCCAGATGGAAGGCAGAGAAGATATCACCAACAAGAGTACTAATTTTGTGAATTGTAACATCTGCATTTTCTGTTGATGACAGATTGTGGAAATGTTTACGATATGTTCTGAAGATGATGTTTTCTGGAAGGCTTGAAAGTATTCTATTACTGAGATTTCGAGATTCGTAGGTTCCTAGTTACCGTATATATGCATGTGTGTGATGTCTACTTGTAGTTTCAACTAACGTAGTGGACATTTGGCAAGGGTTCTTTGTTGTGATATCACGAAACTAAGTTTATAGTCGCCATTTGCTCACCACGGACGTATGTAAAGGTCACAGATATCGTAAATTTCGTCTGCGATGGAAAAATTTTCAATTTTTACCAATACCCGTCATAGGTCGCTGTACAATGTGCTTGTGACAGATTTTTCATGGATATACCCAAGGAGATTAAAATAAAAGTGAGATGGAGTTATCTATGCCGAGCACACGCGTCAGTTGAAGCCTGTCCGCCATCTTGATGGGTTATGGAATACTATTTCTCTGTTAAAACTGTGCAATAAATTGACTCTTTTGCTGTTAATCCATTGAACTGGCAGTCAGTGCAAAGAATATACTTTCAAATAATGCACTTTGTTGAATAGATACTAATAAATACTCGTTGTGGTATCTTATCACCATAAATTATGTCTAACGATAAACTCTTTCCAATGAGTGACTCCTCCACATCTGTAACTCCCCATGTTACATGAAGGCCTAGGTATTCATGATAATTTGTTTCTTCACAAAAATAGTGGTGTATGTAGGTACCTCCCCCGCATTCTAAGAGTATTCCAATAAATAGGCCATTACTGAGAAAAATTATCATCAGTATCTCTGCTAATCTCGTATAACTTGTAATATCTTCATTAAGACAGTTGAACATTATTATTGCCCCCCTTTTCCTTCGACAAATATATTTTTATAAACTGACCATTGATCAAGAAATGATTAAAAATGGCACTACCAATCACAGAAACATAAGATAGTATCTTCACTCTGAAAGTTTCGTCAGACTGATATAATTGTGGATATTTAAGATAATCCTTAGCATCTTAAATGCATAATCCTGTGTGCAGGCCTGACTGGGATGTATATAACGGTTTGCAAGCAGATTTAGATCTGTGCATGTTTATCTGGTAGAAAGGTCACCCTCATAGCTGATTGGTCAGCACAGCTGGTTGCCACGTGGAGAAGTCAGGTTCGATTCCCAATTCTGACAAAGTTTTTTATTTGCTGGGAGGCACAGGAATGGGGTGCACTGAGTCTAGTGAGGAGATACTCTACCAAGAAACCTGATGACCTTCAGGAGACCCATGCCACTATCAACATTTCAAGAGGTCTTCAACATATTTCTTCCAATTCAATAGCTCATCAATGCAAACACCTAAAATTTTTCATATTCTACCTTAGCTACAGATTTATGTTCAAAGTCTAAATGTATTAATGGTGTCATGCCATTTACTGTATGAAACTGTATATACTGGGTTTTATCTGAAAGATATCATTTACAATTTCATCAGTTAATTCCTGTTTGTCAGGTGTGGTAGCTAGACTTGTATCATCAGCAAAAAGAACTAGCTTAGCATCTCCGTGAATGTAGAATGGCAAATCATTAATATATATTATGAACAGCAAAGCACCCAAGACCGAACCTTGTAGGACCAAATTTTGACAACTCCCCGGTTAGAGGAATTAATTGTTTCATCTATATCATGTGAGCTGCTTATTTCAACTTTCTGCACTCTTCCAGACAAGTATGATTTAAACCATTTGTTTACTGTCCCCCTCATCCCACAATACTTAAGCTTATCTAGAAGAATCCCATGATTTACACAATCAAAGGCCTTTGGGAAATCACAAAAAATCCCAACTGGTGCTGTCCGGCTACTCAAAGTATTTAATATTTCATCAGTAAAGGTATATATAGCATTTTCAGTTGAAAAGCTTTTTTGAAAACCAAACTGATATTTTGTTAGAACTTTATTTTTACTAATATGTGAAGCAACTCGAGAAAACATAACTTTTTCAAAATTTTTGGATAAAGCTGTCAGAAGTGAGATGGGGTGGTAGTTGTTGATGCCAGATGTATCCCCCTTTTTATGCAAAGGTTTAACTATAGCATATTTCAGTCTGTCTGGGAAAATACCCTGCTTTAAAGAGCTATTACAAGTATAACTAAGAATCCTACTTATTTCTTGGTAAGAAGCCTTTAATGCCCTGCTGGAAATACCATCAATTCCATGGAACCGTTTACTCTTGAGAGAGTTTATTATTTTCCTAATTTCTGAAGGAGAGGTACCGCATCTAGAGACGCCATTGGCACAGGATTAAGTGCAGGTTGGTTGAGTCGAATTGGTCCAGTTAGGACCAGAAGCTGGAACTTTGATTTGCTCTTGGTTTGATAACAACAGTGAGTGCTGTGCGTCCATGTAGCAACACTGCCCCCCTCCCTGGCTGCTGTGGCCACCAACCTGGTCTTGTTGCCCGCCTGGTAGGTGCTGATGTAGAAACCGTCCATGTCATCGGCCAGTTGGCCCTTGTAGCTGATGTCGATGCCGACGTTGCCGCTCACTGCCGACTCCAGCTCTAAGGTGGCCATCTCGGACGCAGTGTCGCGGATCACATTTGTCACGCGGATGCTCTTGTTCACTGCAGTGTCTTCATTGTACTGGATGACGTTCACAGTGTTATTGTCAAAAACGAGGCTGCTGGCTGCGTGCAGGGTGATCTGTGGACAGAAAATCAGAGTAAAATTCAACCTCTGAGCCCCACCAGCAGAGTGACCTCTAGCAATTATGTATCCAGGCTTTTTTTTTTCAGATGGAAGGCACAGCTCTCTTCAATGTTCACTTTATATGCCAATAGTCCGTTAGGGACGTTCATTTTGTTATTTGTTCACTGATAATTCGCTTAAAACTGGAAAGCGCCAAGGACCAGAAAAGAACAGTATCTGGCAGTCTTTCAAAAATGTGCTTCTAGACGTTTTCTGACATATTTATTATGCCATAAAGTTTTGGGATTGCAGCTGGCACAATATTTCAGCTGATATTCTTTCAGCCACTGGGGAATGCTAGTTGATGGTGACACCTTTCTAGCTGAAGTTGGCGCACAGAAGCATTTGCAAAAGCAGCTATTACAATAGCGGCCTCTGTCAGATTTCGTGCCCTCTATGCTGATCTGAATATGGTGCACCGGCGCATGCACAAAGGTGAAACTACATGTCCACCCTCTATTAGAATGTGCACTAAAACTCATATGTCAAATCATAATTTTTTGACTGTCTCTAGTCATGTCAAATGAATAAAATTATATTAATGAAATCACTGGGTTTCAAACCTTGTCCAGTTTCTAACCGACATCACAATTAATATCTTGTGCCAATCGTATTTAGACAGGTCCTGTATCAATTAATCCAGAAAGTATCTCACTGTGGCCAATATTTCTGTGGAAACCAATGCTGAGGTATGGCGATTTACTGGACTGCAAAATTCATGTTCCATGGCCCTTTTATGCGTTATGGAAATGCACTTTGCACAAGATCCTACAAATCGTGATGGCTGTTTTCAACTTCTTAAGCATTGGGACCCACACAGAGGAAACATTTTATTCCTATCAACACATCTAGCTACAAATTTAAAAAATTATAATTTTACATCTGAGTCGAGGGCGCAAAATTTGTCGAAAGGCACTCATGTAATGGCCACTTTTGCGCATGCATTTTCTTGTTAACTGTTGCTAGAAAGGTGTCGACCTGAACTAGCAATCTTCAGTGGCTGACACTGACCTGAAGATGCCTGAAATATGCACAAAATCGTGTAATTAGAATAATTGCTGGAGCCCACCCAAGAGTATCCTGCAGATATTTATTTAGGGATCTTCACTGCAACTTCACAATATATATATATATATATATATATATATATATATATATATATATATATTCATTCATGAAATTCGTTATTAATAATCCAATCCAATTCAAAAGTAATACCAGTGTGAGAAAGGAATAGGAGAAAGAGTGATATTCACTATTCAAGGTTAAATCTAGCTTTGGCACAGAAAGGAGTGAATTATGCTGCCACAAAAGTCTTCTGTCACTTACCAAGTAGCATCAAAAGTCTGACAGATAGCCAACTAGTATTTAAAAAGAAATTAAAGCAATTTCTGAATGGCAACTCCATCTACAATGTAGATGAAGTTTTAGATAAAACTCAGAGAGAAATGAAAAAATACAATAAAAAAGTAAATAAAATATCCTTAATATATTGCATATTTTTGTTTCACTTGTGGGGAACAGCACTCCTATTTAAATGTATATATAAAGAACTGTCTAGAGTGCAAACAAATTTTTTTCGGCTCGTTTCAATATTATTTTAGACCATCTTCAGGAAATTAAGCTCTGAAATATATCATAATTACATTTAGAGGACTTTCAACAATATACATTAGTGTCAAACTTAAACTAAATTAATAAAGAGAAATAAAACGATGTTAGACCCACTGATGTTGTGGAGCTGGCAGGAAACTTGGAGCCTTCTAGTGCATCCCTGCCGGCTGGAGCTATACGAGGTCTACTGCTCTGAAATAGCTGAGGCTCCACCCTTTGCCAGCTCCACCCATCTTTGATAGCCAATGAAAAGACTACATAGATGAGTTTAGCCAAAAAACATAAAATTATAATTAGCCACACATTTCTTTTTCAATATTTAAGATAAAAGAATTATAGTCATCTTTCTGATATTAAAATAAAAATTAAAACATTAAAATACTGACAATAAATTGTATTAAGTTCTTATGAATATTTTCGAAGGTATTCTATGAGTGGTACTGCAGCGCTGTATGTAATTTTACTGGTATTAAAAATTAATTATAAAATTTAAGATACATAGAAAAACATTTCAGGATATGATACCTTGCAGAAAACCATTTGGTCCATCCAAAGCACAATACAAATTTAAAATCATTCTGACGACCCTTAACTTGAGTGAATATCTTAATGTTATCCTTTATACTATTATGAACTAGTTATGTGTTTTATTCCATGACGCCATTTGAATTGTAACTTGTTCTGTTTTTGACATCTCATTGCTAATATTTTACAATGTTACAACACAGCATATATTTTGTAATGACAACCTAAGGCTTTATACAATAGATCATGAACTTTTCATATGTATATAAAATGCATTCCCTTTGCCTTACCTTTTTCCAATAGCATTGTAAAAAGTACAATCAAACGTTCTTTGTATGTTATAAATAAAACAATAGCTTTACACAAAGTTCAACAACAAATGAACCAAATGGTTTTCTGCAAGGTTATTTACTTTTTTAAATACCAGTAAAGTTACATACAGCACTACAGTACCACTCATAGAATATCTTTGAAAATATTATTAAGAACCTGATACAATTTAATGTCAGTATTTTATCTTAGATTGACAAAGAAATGTGTGTGTAATTATAATTTTATATTTTTTGGCTAAACTCATCTATGTAGTCTTTCCATTGGCTATCAAAGATGGGTGGAGTTGGCAAAGGGGCAGAGCCTCAGCTATTTAAGAGCAGTAAACCTTGTATTGCTCCAGCCAGCAGTGACACACTAGAAGGCTCCAAGTGTCCTTCCAGCTCCACTACATCAATGTGTATAACATCGTTTTATTTCTCTTTATTAATTTAGTTTAAGTTTGATACTAAAGTATATTGTGGAAAGTCCACTAAATGTAATTATGATATATTTCAGAGCTTAATTTTCTGAAGATGCTCTAAAATTAGACTGAAACTAGCTTAAAAAATAAATTTTTTTGCACTTCAGACTGTTATTTATATATAAACTTAAAATATTGATTGTCATGTATGTACAACAAATACTAGACTTGCATGATAAAAATTTTTTTGAAATGTCTCAGTCGAAACATGCCTTATTTCACATGACACGTTTAGAGTACATCATCATCAGATCTTCATAAAAGTGCGGATTGCTTTCCTTCTTGCTAAAAACCTCATTTTCACTTTGTCCATTGCCCGATGACACACTGTGTTTATCACTTGGGTCATGAAATCTTTCATTATGTGGACAAGCGACCAAACGTTGGCGTGCATGATAATTTTTTTTTTTTTAAAGTCTCGGTCACAATATGCTTTATTTCACATGACAAACATGGTGCCTCGTCGGGCAATGGACAAAGTGAAAACGTGGTTTTTAGCAAGAAGGAAAGCAATGCGCGCTTTTACGAAGATCTGATGATGATGTATTTGAAACGTGTCATTTGAAATAAAGCACATTGTGACCGAGACTTTTCAAAGAAAATTTTCATGCATGCCAACGTATGGTCACTTGTCCACATAATGGAAGATTTCATGACCAAGTGATAATTACTAAACTGACACGTTCCACATCATTATGAAATGTCATATATATGATTTATGGAACAAGTATTAAGCTAATCGTCAGCTGAAATATTCATGCCAGGAGGTGAACGTTATGTGGCTGTAATGACGAAATTTCAGCAAACAATAACACAGTATCGAGAGAATGGAGCTCACCGTCTGTGTCGAGCTGGCGACCGCCTCATTGACTGTGGCACTGATGAGGACTTTTCCTTCAAACTCATTCTTCTGGAAGTCACCCTCCGGCTCGAAGTAGGGCGTGATTTCGAGCTGGTAGTGGTTGGGCAGCACTTGCAGTGGCAGCCGCTGCACCGCGGTGGCGCGCGAAGTCTTGGCACGCTGCACTCGAAACCTGCCCGCTCCCGGGCGCACCAGGGTGGCACGCGTGGGCGACGCCAGCGCCACCACCAGGGCCGCCAACCACCAACTGCTGACGCGCATCCTGCCAGCAAACAGACGCACTACTTGCTGCTCTGTGCCAGATATCTTCACAGAATTACTGTGCAGCTATTGTTGACGCAAGCCCCCCCCCCCCCCCCCCCCGAATACAGCTCCTAAGGCAGGTATTACACTGTAAAGGATCTTTGACAACGATCTTTTATCAAAGCTCTTTGGTCAAATCTTTGACAGTGTAATGGGTCATCTTTCATAAAAGATTTCTTTTATATAAGATATTTGATAAAAGTTCGCCATTGTATACATGCGTCATTCCTTGATTTGACGCCTTTTAACCTACAAATTAACGTAAAAGTGTATTTGTTGTGTCGCTACTGCCCCAGTGATCGTTTCAATGTGAGAAGTGTGCAGAATATTTATTAATACAAAGCACATTTACTAAAATGTAGGGTTAGAATCGTATAGAGAGAAAGCTACTGCTGTCAGTTGCATTCAAAGTGGCTCACTGAGGTTGATGATAGGGGAGAAATTATATGGATCAAAGGATATATGGAGATGCATAAGTGAAATAAATGTTTTTATTTGTACTCTAACCTAACCTCGTAATTCCTCCTAAAGTGATTTACATCTTGGTTCACTTATGTCTGGAATAATACGTGAAATCTTAGGCATACACTGTAGGATTCGCGTGTTTTACTGCCTGCTGGAATAGATTTTGTATGTGGATATAAACGGGAGGATCTTCAGTGGAAAGGGATTCATGATTTGCGTAATGAGGAACTGCACTAGTTAGCTCCATATTTTTTCTTGCTTTGCACGATGCTTTTAGACATTTAACCAAGAGTCCTTGTATTTATACGGATATTTTATGTTTCGGAAAATCAGGCAAAACAAATGTCAGACTGCAGCAAACTATAAAAATGTCTTTCGCAGCGCATAATCTTCAATAAAGCATAACATGAAAGAACTACAAAAATATTCTCTCTTCTTAATTATGATAAAGTGTCTAACGAAGTTATGTTTAGCATGACACACGTTAAATCATTTCAGTGTTTCATTATTTACCCATTGACACAGCTTTCGGGCTTCCTGAAACATCGATTATGATGAAGTATTTCTAAATATGTGGGTGAATTACAATATTTGGTCAAACGCTCTTAAACAATTTAGGATATTATTTCCCAGCAGTGTAGCTCGTGGAGTACATTTGTGAGGGCAGTTTTCGTATTGTCCTCTTGCTATTCACGGTTTTACCTGAAATTGTTTCCATTTCTCGTTCTTTCCAATGACTGCAATTCCGAGCAACAATATATTACGTACTATAATATAGACGCTTTACTATTTTAGAGTCTTATTCCGAGCAACTATGACGAAATATTTTACGCTAGTGTAATATGCTCCCGTGAAGATCTTGGACAAAATTTTTGACAAAGATCTTTGTCAAAGATCTTTTACAGTGTAATACCGGCCTAAATACCCACGCTGAATCGTCCGCCATGTTTTCCCCAACGTGGTTGGAATCGCGCTGCACTAACAGCGTAGAGGCGCATACCCTGCCATCTTTCACAAACGATTTCGCAAAAACTAATTGGCAGAAATATTTAGCTTTTCCGCTACTTAAATCTTTATATGTTAGCATTGTGACGAAATGCTCGTCATTTTGTTAATAGTCATCCCTATATATAAAAGGGAGTGTCCCGATTGACTGACTGACTGACTGATTGACTGACTGACTCATCATCGCCCAGCCCAAACCACTGAAGATAGAAACTTGAAATTTGTGGAGGTTGTTGATCTAACTCTGTAACTACGAAACTTCGGATATGGAATGTTGGTCAGGATTAAATAACACAAGTTTCAGTTTGTTTGGAAATTCAACAAGTATGAGGGTAATATATGGGATGAAAAATTCTTTTTGGAAACATGTTGTTATTAAGACAATTTAGAAGCTAGAGCTGCAAAAATTGATATTTGTATTGTTGGTTAGAATTTTAAAAAATCGTTTTTCGGTATTTTTGGAAATTCAACCATCAAGGTAGTTCAATTGGAGAGGGGGTGTTTTTCGAAAATCTGTTGCTATTTAGGCAATTTTGAAGTTAAAATTACAAATTTTCGGATTTGGATTCGGGGTTCGAATTTAAAAGACACGTGTTTCGGTATTTTTGGAAATTAGACTAATAACGGGGTGAAATACGAGATGCAAAAATTGATTTTCAAAAATATGGTGCTGTTAACTCAAATTTCAAGCTATAACTACGAAACTTAAGATATTGATTCTTCATCAGGATTAAAAAGAAACAACTGGTGCAGACCAACCAGCCTACGCATGTGAAGCAGCAGGGGTTCAGCTAGTAGTTAATAAGATATTGCCTTCAAAATAAGAGACTGCACTACATTAGGAAAAGTTTGCAGTCAAAAATAGAGGCTGCTATGATGTTTCGTTTTGTGCTTGTTGCACCATATATTGCTGCAGATTAAACTTTCCTAATGGATTGAATTTTATTTTCGACTTAGGAGGAGATCTTTACCTTTCACTCATACCGCTAAACTTTATTTTATTTATCGTACTCATTGCGATGGCAATAAGGCCAGAATGAATCATTGCATATGTCATACACGGTTGGAGGTATCAAAATCGTATTTTGACAAATGATAACACGCAAAGAGGCGAGTATTTTGCCACATTGTTACTACGCAAAAGTTCATTAACTGTCGCGTTATTCAAGGAAATACATAACTGTAGAATGAAAAAGAGTAAAGTTTGTGATTTATTATTCGATTAGCAGATATTCCTTCCTCACAAATGTTTATTTCTTTGCTTCTTCTCCATTGTGGTTCACAGCTACTACTCAGTTTCCAAAATCTAATAGGAGTTACATTTCCTTCAGTTTAAAGCCTAGCAGTAACAGAATGGAAGTTACTAGAACTAATGAGGATTTTATGTGAGAATACTTGAAAATGACAGATAGCAAGGATCTCTTCACTAGCTAACGAACTGACTTGTTCTCATTTCCTAACATAATAAAGCATTCTGTATTGAGATATATAGAATATCCTTTTCATACAAGTGAAAAATTGAAATTGAATATTACATAGAGACACAGCACTTTTGTAGTTTGCAATTATTAAATTTAATGCGTTAAAAGAAGTCAGTACCAGTATCTACAAGTATGGGTGTTATGCAGAAACAACAGGTCACCAATTATTAGGAGCTCTAATACGGAATACATGTTACTACTAAGCGGGCAGGCGGATCCCAGTGCGTTACATTTAACTGACATTATCTGAAGTTACACATTTCTTACAGAGTTCTGTTTGGAGAGGATGAAAAGTTGATGTATTTTGAACATTTCATTCGCTTAATGTGTTCACCTGACTTCAACAGAAAAAAAGTTCCTCGCATGTCGAAAATTCCGTAACATCATCAGAAAGTGCATTGTCGTAAACTTTCAGTATATGCTGTTTATAAATTATTGCCATAAATAAAACTAAAAAGAAAATGTAATGTAGTTCTAAACGAAGACATTGATGAAAATTCCACGTTCATGCATTGAGTAGTTTGCGGGTGTGAGCGAGTTGAATGAAATGCGAGGTAACGCGTGAGGTCGTCCGGAACGTGGTAACTCCTACAGCTTGGGGAAAAAAATGGCGGATAGTTCAGCATGGGTTTATAGGAGCCTTACCCCCGAATACACCGCCGCAGCCAAAGCCAGAGAAGTCTCTGCAGCTCAAGATATTTGGAGCAGAACGTTATTCATTTCATTTTTGTTTTCTGCGTGGTTCAATGAAGAAAGGTTCTGTTCTTGTTTTGAAGTGTATTGACCATTTTTGTCGTTTCGTATTTCTTCAAGAAATGAGTAACTCGACAGTTACAACTTGAAAGTTGAAGTTTTTCTCCTCGATCCTGAAACCACTAGAAAAATGAAGATCTTCAAACACATCTCAAATGTTGCAAACACACAAATGACAAACCAGAAATTATAGTAAAATACCCAACGTATTCACAATTAGTGACACACACGAAACAACATATCACTTTACTTTGAGAGTACATTATCACGTTTAGGAGAATTGTTAAAAAAAGGATACTTTTGCTGTTTTAGGGAATGGTTGACGGTTTCTTACACTGAAATGATATATGAAAAGTACTATCAAATCATAAGTACCAGTACTGTACCTACTAATACCATGCAGGCAAATTCATTTTGAGCATACATTTGCTGTAATACAGGTTAAAGAGCGAGTGTATTAATTTCACGTGACTTGTGATGGTTTGATTTTTAGAAATTCCATTTCCATGTTTTTCAATTTGCCATAATATGAGTCTTGGATATACGAGCATTTCTCTAACTTCTTGCTTGGGCTAAGAGAAACACAGATATTTCTTTGTCGTAAATCAGGTGGAAAAAAAGAAAAATGACACCTAACAGCCAGCATTGGGGTATTAAACTGCACCATCTTCTCAAATAATGGGACTGAAATGAGACTGAAAAACGAAATATGAAATGTAAAATTGGTCTATTCCACGTTTGCCTAATTCGTACACAACCTCTGAGTACATTTTTGTAAGCATAATAACAACTACTCTGACACTGAAGGAACGTATGTATAAAATGAGATAATTTTACAGGGGAGCTATACAATTCTGCAGATCCTCAGTTTGTTTTCGTTTAACAGCTGTCAGCTGTACTGCAGATCACATGCTATAATGTATCTCTGGAGTGACGTCTATCGGCATAACCAGGTACTTGACATTTTTATCTCTGGACCTTTCCGGCGGTATATTCGGGGTAGACGCATGTTGCAGCTATGTGGGCTACATACTGCGAAAATTGTAATAGGTGAAGAAGGGTGGATATGTATGCAAGCACGAGGCCTGTGGCTTATACCTTCTGGTTGCCCCGAGGCTCTACAATCCCATAAGTGGCCTACTGCAAACAGCGTACAATGCAAAATGTGGCCATTATGGTGCTGAAGTGGCATTCCAAATGTCCAGGTGGGGCTAAATATTGCTAAAACTAGTTTAAATAATGCAGCAATCAGTTTCAGGGTCATAGTTTTTATTTCTGAGCAGTTATTGCACTTCAGGTGGAAAAGTATATCACATATGCTAACATGGAACTATGACCCTGCACCTGATAGCTTCCTTGTTTAAATATTAAACAGTGTGGGTGTGCTGGACAAAATAATCGTGAAAATTGCAGGAGGCAACGAGGGGTCCAGATATATGTAACAGAAGAGGGTCTGGGGAAACTTTCTGTATGCCCCAAGACCCTAAAAACCCATAAGTCATCTGCTGTGAACAGTAGGGCCAGTATGGTGCTAAATTTGTGACCTAACAATCTGGATTGGATAGAACTCATGGTTAGTTGGGGCGATCTAGAATCAATTTAACACTAGAATGCCCAGCTTAGATCTACCCCCTGGAACGCCCAGTGGAGATCAATTGGCCATTATGTTTTTTATAATATTTTAAAATTCTTTATTTTAGAGAATGTAAAGATATTTCGTATTTATTGTCATTAATAATGATTTTACTATTTTTACATGTGCAATAATAATAATGTAGGCACATTCTTATTTGAAGCTGATAAAATTTAATCTATATCACACAAAAATAAGTGACACCATAGTATTGATAAATAAAATTGCTTAAATTTTCAGTGTTTCTATTTTAGGTGACATAACAATTAGTCACAAATGTTGTTTTCACAGTATTGCTTAATTATTCATAAATTACTTTTTTCTGTAACAAATAAGTACTGCTTTACTGGACTACTCACGTGCACATTTCACATAACCCTTTACTTAGATACGAATCACATGCAGAATTTTTACATATGAAGCAAATGTCTCTGGTTTTGTTTTTGTTGCACAATCCAACTTGGCAAGTTTTTCATTTCCTTCCTTTACATGTTTCTTCTTCTCTGTCAGCAGACAAAATATATCACATATGCTGTCTGGTGGTGCTGAGGGCGATAACTTCTGACTGGTACCACCAAACAAACGTGTAATAGAAACTGATAATTGTTGGCTTACAAAAGCGCCAAATAAACCGGATAAATTGCATAGTCGTGAGAAGCTGTCTATTGACTGTCATCGGTAACCAATGGTAAATGTGTGAAACTCTTTCAAAAATTGCAGTTACAAATCAAAATTATGAAGGTAACTTAAAAGTCGTCTAAGACTATTAAAAGTCAGAAAATCACAGGAACATAATATTTTAAACACCGAAGATATTCCCCTCTTAAAATGACAAAGGGTCATGTGACCCCCACTGGGCGTTCTAGTGCTAAACAGTTTTCCAGCTAAGATCGCGTATTATTCATTTGGATGACAATTTCAGTGTATATTGGACGTTATCTTCTGTTCTCTTGTACCTTTCAATGCTACATCTGATGTAGGCCCTAGCTGTTTCCTCTTAGTACAAATATCTTGGTAGAATTGCATGCATCTATACAGATGTGAAATACTAACAATGATGGTGGAGTTTTATACATCATTAGATTTAAGTTAACTGAAACATTTGAGTGCCTCTTGTGTGGCCATTGAGGAAATGTCTACAGTAAATCTAATGATGTATACAACTCTACCATCATTGTTAGTATTTCACATCTGTATATATATATGCAATTATACCAAGATATCTAATATATAAAGCAGAGTGTCCAATTGTGTGTACGTGTTGCATACAAATCTACAGTTCTGTTCCAATCTTTATGAAATTTTGTACTCATAAGCTTCAATCCATGAGGACGTTCGCCGTAAGTGTAAGAATCACATACGATATATAGTTCACAAGATATGACGTCATAAACAATGAGATGCGCGAAGAACTGCTTCCTTTTTCGACAATGCTGCTCATTTTCTCCTAAACCATTGGACCGATTTCAACCAAATTTGGTACACGCATTCCTTACCGTGAGGTAACAATTGCTGCATAGTTAAGAATCACATATGGCACATAGTTCAAAAGATATTACGTCATAACCAATAGAAATCGCAAAAAATGCCATATAATGCGGCGAGACTTTCGAAATACACTGTATGAAAATGACGGTACGTAGCGACTTGCAACAAACTTTAAACATAATTTCAAACCTTTATTAAACTTTTTCTCGCTGAGAACCATAGTAAAATGATGAAAGGGAAAAAAGTTTCTCAATTACTACTTTTCCGCTGTTTATGGAGTAAAACTACAGCTCTTGCATGAATGACAAAATGGCAGACACTGAAATGAATGTTTGCATGATACAAAAGCAACTGAAATCGCTCAACAGAGGAAAAACCACTGGACCTGATGGGACACCAATTCAGTTTTACCTGTAGTATGTGAAGGAACTTGCCTTCCTTCCAGCAGCGATGTCCCCCTGTGGGTTCTGGGGTAAGAATAGGCCCGCGCTATTGCTGCCTGTCGTAAGAGGCGACTAAAAGGAGTCTTCATACTTTTCGGCTTTCCGTCTGTGGTCCCCTATTTGGGTTTGACCCTCCATTTTTCAAAATTTTTTCAGGAGAGCGAACCAATTGGGGAAGGACACCTTACGTGGTGCATCATGTAATTCTCGTGCCATGCCATACTAGGCACCCATCATGGAATGGACTTGCGACTGCAGCTTCTATTCTGCCATCGGGCATGCCATCTCTTTATCATGCAAGTCGCGTCCATTGTGCACCGATATCTCAGCACTCTCGATTATGATGGTTCACGTAGCGCCAGAAAGCCAACACGGTAGCCTGTCCGTTGTGGTGGGGTCGTCATGTACCCTCTTGGCTGTAGCCCCCTGACAACGCAGGGATCGCTCTACCGATGCCAGAGCTGTAAGCTCCTCATGCAGGCCTAGGAGTAGATGCTTGTCACCGTGGAGCATCAGGACTCCCGGCAACGGTCATCCTGCCAGGTGACGTTGCTGTGGCTGGGTGGCGCCCATGAGGAGAGCCCCTGTTCGGAGTAGGTGGCATCGGGGCGGATGATTCGCGATGAAGCGAAACAAATCAAGCCACCAAAATCCTGGTCAGACAGGTGTCTCTAAGCGTGGAAAGTACAATGCAGTTACTTATGATCCCTCATCGTTTCCTTCCCTGACTTCTTCTTGGCGGGAACGTGGGGATCGTCATAATGAGTCGTATGTCCTGAAATTTCTGGTGTGTACTAGGACAGATGGGGGATCCTTCCAGGCAACCAAGCCCATGTTCTTTGTTGAACATATAGAGAACAAGTTCGGTGAGGTTGCGGGAATTTCCAAGATGCGAGACGGGTCTATTCTTATACAGGCAGAGTCCCCTGCACAGTCTCGTGCTTTGCTCACGTGCACTACGCTTGGCGACGTGCCAGTGTCTGTAACGGCACATAAGACTTTGAATCTGGTGCAGGGAGTCATTTTCCACCGTGACCTCTTGCTGCAGTCTGATGAGGAGTTGCGCGAAAATCTGCAACGACGCGGTGTCCATTTCGTCCGCCGTGTCTTTCGGGGTCCAAAAGACAATAGAGTGGCAACCGGGGCCTTCATCTTGGCCTTCAACGGCGATACCTTGCCCAAGAAGGTCAAGGTGATGGTATACAGATGTGATGTCCGACCGTACATCCCTCCACCCATGCGCTGTTTCAAGTGCTGGCGGTTTGGACACATGTCTTCCCGTTGCGACGCGGCCCCTATTTGTCGTGACTGTGGCCGTCCCGTACACCCCGACGCACCTTGTACCCCACCACCTTCCTGTGTGAACTGCAGCGGCCATCACTCGCCTTGCTCACCGGACTGTCCCGCTTTCCAAAGGGAGCGCAAGATCATAGAATATAAGACCCTCGATCGCGTAACTTACTCTGAGGCCCGCCGCAAGTATGAGAAACTCCACCCGGTATCCATGATGACTACATATGCTGCTGCCACAGTGTCATCACCTCCATCGAGGGCGGTTTTCCGACCCCCTATCACACCTTCTGTGGGCCCTTTGTGCCATCAGTTAATCTCCGCTCCCCAGACGCCAGGGGGAGCACCTTCTTCTGCGAGGCTTTTGCCTCCCCCTTCAATGGGGTCTTTGAACCCCGTCCCTCTGCCGGAGAAATGTCTTCCTTCTCCGGCTCTTCCTTCAGGGAAAGGGCCTGACGAGCCCCTTCCACCACCTCCTGCAGTTCCCACTGTGTCTGACACCCTGGATGTCAGTAGACCTACTGCTGCACGGAAAGGGTCTCTTGAGGTCTCCGAAACGCCAGTTTCATCGCAGCCAAACGTCAGCCAGTGGCTCAAAGTCCAGGTACCCGCTGGTAGCCGGGCCTCCCCATCTGCGTCGACATCCGACGCCACTTCTGGGAAGCCCACTCGAGCACCGAAGCCCAAACCCAAGCGGGAGCGGGCGAGAAAAAAGGATGTCCCTCAGGAGAAAGAGCTGGCAGCAAAGGCGGCTTCCTCGATGCCGTCTGCTACCAGTTCTGACTCAGACAATGAGGTCGAAATCCTTGCGTCTAAAGAGGACCTCGCTCTTACAGACACCCTAGACGCAATGGATATGGACACCACAGACCCTCAGCGGGTGGCGGCAAGTGACACTGAGGCGCACCGCGTCTCTTAATCGCTTTCATGCCTCCCCAGTCCTTAGGCAGCACTTTCCTCCAATGGAATTGCGGCGGTTATTTTTCCCACCTAGCAGAGTTAAAACAACTTTTAAGCTCTTCTCATGTACTGTGCGTTGCCCTCCAGGAAACCTGGCTTCCGGCAACGCGAACCCCAGCCCTCCGTGGCTATCGTGGGTTTTACACGAATCGTCCTGTATATGACAGAGCATCTGGTGGCGTCTCCATTCATGTCATCAACTCTGCCTACAGTGAAGCTGTGCCCCTTCAAACACCTTTGGAGGCAGTGGCTGTTCGGATCAGGACGCCACTAGCTATAACCGCCTGCAGTGTTTATCTCCCACCTGATGGTGCAGTCCCCTGCCACGTGTTAGCTGCACTGATTGCTCAGCTCCCCCCACCCTTCCTCATCATGGGCGATTTCAACGCCCATAACCCTTTGTGGGGTGGCGACATGACTACTGGCCGAGGTAGGGAGGTTGAAAATCTTGTCTCCCAGCTCGACCTTTGTATTTTAAATACAGGTGCTCCCACGCATTTCAGTGTGGCACACGGCACCTACTCGGCCATCAACCTCTCTATTTGCAGCCCTGGCCTCGTACCATCTCTTCATTGGAGAGTGCATGACGACTTGTGTGGCAGTGACCACTTTCCGATTTTTTGTCACTGCCCCAGCGTCATTGCCCTAGCCGTTTGCCCCGTTGGGCTCTTAACAAAGCTGACTGGGATGCATTTACAACTGCTGCCACTGTTCGATATTTGCCAGACACTAACACTGATGTGATGGTCGATAATTTAACAGACGTCATTGTCTCTGCAGCTCAGTCTGCAATCTTCTGGTTCGTCCCGGCAGAGGTCCGTGCCCTGGTGGTCGCCGGAAATCGCTGCCGCAATCAGAGAACGTAGGCGAGCTCTTCAGCGTCACAAACGGCACCCATCAGTGGCCAACCTCATCGCTTTCAAGCGACTTCGTGCCAAGGCTCGGCAACTCATCAAACGAGCCAAACAAGAATGTTGGGAGAGGTATGTCTCGACCTTAGGTTCTCGTGTCTCTCCATCTCAGGTGTGGACTAAGATCAGGCGCCTCTATGGCCACCAGACTCCTGTTGGCGTCCCTGGTCTTTCTATCCATGGGACTGTGTGTACAGACCCGAGTATGATCGCTGAACATCTTGCTGATCACTTCGCTAGGTGCTCTGCATCTGCTAACTACAGTGCAGCATTTCGCTCCCGCATGGAGCGTGTGGAGCGACAGCGCCTCTCCTTTGCGACGCGCCGTCGGGAGTCCTACAACGCCCCATTTACCGAAAGTGAGCTGCTTAGTGCCTTGGCCAATTGCCCAGATACGGCTCCTGGTCCCGACCGTGTCCATGCACACATGCTGAAACACCTCTCGTGGGATTCTCAGCGCCATGTCCTAGAGATATTCAACCACATTTGGGGTTAGTGGCGAGTTTCCGTCCCAGTGGCGGGAAGCCGTCGTCATACCGGTGCTGAAACCTGGCAGGGACCCACTGGAGGTTGATAGTTATCGTCCCATCTGCCTGACCAACGTTCTATGCAAGTTGCTCGAACGCATGGTCGCACGTCGCTTGACTTGGGTGCTCGAGTCCCGGGGCCTTCTGGCGCCATCACAGGGTGGATTTCGCCAGGGTCGTTCTACGACAGATAATCTGGTGTGCCTGGAGTCAGCGGTTCGAACAGCTTTTTCCCGTCGTCAGCACCTCATTGCGGTTTTCTTCGACCTTCAGAAGGCCTACGATACCACATGGCGGCATCACATCCTTTCTACACTGCATGAGTGGGGCCTTCGGGGGTCACTTCCCATCTTTATTGCAAATTTCCTCCGACTCCGCACGTTTCGGGTCCGAGTCGGTGTTGCCCATAGTTCGCCCCACATCCAAGAAAATGGGGTCCCACAGGGGTCTGTGCTGAGTGTCTCACTGTTTTTGGTGGCCATTAATGGCCTGGCTGCAGCTGTGGGGTCATCGGTGTCTCCTTCCCTGTACGCTGATGATTTTTGCATATCTTTCTGCTCCACCACAACAAGTGCTGCTGAACGCCGACTCCAGGTGGCCATCCGCCAGGCACACATGTGGGCTCAGCATCATGGCTTCCAGTTTTCCGGCGGCAAAACACGTGTAATGCACTTTTGTCGGTGTCGGACGGTGCACCCCCACCCTGAACTCTATCTTGATGGCCAACTGCTTCCTGTTGTGGATACCCACCGATTCCTCGGCCTGATTTTTGATGCCCGACTGACCTGGCTCCCTCATGTTCGTTTTCTGAAACGGGAGTGCGGGCGACATCTCAACGCCCTTCATGTTTGGGCCATACTGCATGGGGAGCTGACCGCTCCACCCTGCTGCGGCTCTATACAGCCTTGGTGCAATCGCGTATAGATTATGGGTGCCTCGCTTATGGCTCTGCAGCACCTTCAGCGTTGCGCTTATTGGACCCTATTCACCACTCTGGGGTTCGAATTGCGACGGGAGCCTTCCGAACCAGCCCTGTGGCCAGTCTTCTAGCGGAGGCCGGGGTCCCCCCGCTACGGGTCCGCCGCCAGCAACTGTTGACAGCGTATGCAGCCCGCGTCTATAGTTCCAAAGGACATCCCAACTACCGCCTACTTTTTTCTACTGTGGCTGTTCGTCACCAGCAGCAGCGCCCCAGGTCAGGACACACAATAGCCGTCCGCGTGCAGTCCCTCCTGGGGGAGCTTGAGTCCTATCCTCTACTACCTCCATTTCGGGCCCATTCACACACACCTCCATGGTGTCTGCCACGGCCATGTCTTCGTTTAGACTTGGCCCACGGGCGCAAGGACTCGCTTCCCCCTGAGGCTCTCCGACGCCAGTTTCTTGCTGTCGTTGCTGAGCACCCCGGCTACGACATTGTTTATACGGACGGCTCGATGGTAAACGGCCGCATTGGCCTTGCCTACGTACATGGTGACCATGTTGAGCCGCTGTCTCTGCCAGAAGGCTGCAGTGTTCTTCCTGCAGAACTGGTGGCCATCTTCCGTGCCCTCGAGCATATGCGTTCCTGCTCAGGTGAGTCTTTCCTTCTTTGTAGTGACTCCCTGAGTAGCTTACGCGCTCTGGAACAGTGTTACCCACGTTCGCCATTGGTGATGGCCATCCGAGTAGCTGTTTTTGCCCTTATTCAGTCTGGCAGATCAGTGGTGTTCCTTTGGTCTCCGGGTCACGTCGGCATCCCAGGCAACGAACGTGCCGATGGGCTTGCCAAACAGGCGGTTAATGCCTCTGTCTTAGAGATCGGCCTCCCAGCTTCAGATCTCCGTACCTTGTTGCGCCGTCGGGTACATCAGCTTTGGGATGCTGAATGGCGCAACCTGAGCACGCCCAACAAGCTTCGGGTTGTCGAGGAGTCTACGGCTGCGTGGCGCTCCTCAATGCGGGCCTCTCGCCGGGACTCGGTAGTCCTGTGCCGGCTCCGCATTGGCCACACTTGGCTGACCCACGGCCATCTCCTGCGCGGTGAGGACCCGCCTCGTTGTCGTTGTGGCTCTCCCTTGACAGTGTCCCACATTTTGATGGACTGTCGTCTTTTAGCCGCCCTGCGGCGGGATTTTAATCTTCCTGCAATTTTATCTGACGTTTTATGTAACGATGCCAATATGGCTGATTCTGTTTTAGGTTTTATTCGTAACAGCGGTTTTTACAAATCTATATGAAGCTTGATGAAGCTTGTGTTGCCCCGTGGCTGACCCTTCCTATTTTATTCTCATGGTCGGTCAACCACGAACTTTGACTTTGTCATTTCATTTCCACACTTGTTTGCTGTTTCCGTGTGATTGTATCCTATCATGTTGTCTCCCGCCTTGTTGCCCTTTGTCGAATTTGTTTACATTTTATTGATTGAGTGGGGTTTTCCTCCCGTAACAGTTTTAACTCTGGGCGGACTTTTCAGTGTTTCCACACTTCTCTAGCTCTGTGATGGAATGGGGGACTGATGACCTCCGCAGTTTTGTCCCCCTAAAACATCAAACCAACCAACCAACCAACCAGCAGCGATGCACTGAGGTTTCTAGAGGAACGGAGTGTTCCTAAAGATTGGAAAAGGCACAGGTCATTCTCATTTACAAGAAGCGTCATCAATATTGGATATGCAAAACTACAGGCCTATGTCGTGACTTCAGACAGTTGTATAATTATGGAACATGTTTTATATTCATGTGCTATGACATCTATGAGGGTCGGATCTTTGGAAGAATCATTATGGTTCCTGAAGGCAATGATTATGTGAAAGAACTCATGCTATGAGAGCTAAGGTGCAGTATGTACACCATCCCAGGTAGATGCCATATTTCTTGACTTCCAAAAGGCATTCAGTACGTTTCCACAACATCGCCTGATGGACAAAGTTCGAGCATTTATTATATCAGATCGACTATGTGACTGTATTAAGACGTATCTAGTGCACAGAATGCAGCATGTCATTCTCAATGAAGAGAAGTCTTCAGATGTGAAAGTGATTTGAGTCATGTCTCAGGAGAGTCTGATGGGACCATAGCTTTTTACAATATTTATAGATATTTATAAGTATCACAGCTTGTAAGATATCTTGTAGTATCTTGAAAGCTGTGTTTTAATTTATGTATTGACTAAGTGCTATGTTGCATGTATTATTGAATCTTTATTTTGTAAGTAAGATGATCAACTTATAAAATTTGATAAGACCAAATGATGGTGGCATTGTCCACAGAAACCGGTTGTCATTAATTAAATATTTTGTGATCTTGGCATTTTACTTTTGAAGATTATTAATCTATCTGATCGCCTCCACAACCTGTGCTGTCAGGTGTTGTCAACAATACTAGTTCATTTAATTGCAATAAATTACAGATGTGCACTAAAGATGTGGGGTCCTTTTGTTGGAGTATACCTACACAGTGTGATTTGTTGGGCTGGTGCAATGTACTCCATAAAATCAAACCTTTTAATAAGCATACCAGTTACATTTCCTTTGTAAAACTGTAACCTATCAAATGGATTTCAAAATGAAAAATATAAAATGATTTTTATTTCTTCACAGGTATCTGATGGCACAACTGAGAGCTAAGATAGAGTGACCATTATTCTTTTGAACCAAACAGATGCATAATAGATGTTGAGCTGTTGGCAACATTGTCAGATTTGATTCTTTTGGAGGTAAACGATTGGTTTTGTGTTTTCAGAATCGCTTTTTACCACTCTATGAATTGAAGTTTTTTGGTTTGGTACTGGAGAGTATCTACATCATAATTTGAGAGTAATAATAAGCTTGCAAAACTGGTTAAATAGTGGCAAACGAAAGGCTCCGGATCATAAGTGGGAATCTGGTGAGAGCAGTGGTAGATGTGGCGACCCAAGTTCCTAGAAAAGAGTGATCATCTCAAAGGATAAATATTTTAAGAAGGAACTTATGAATGTAGGTGGTAAACGATTTTTTTTTCAGATAAATTCAGTGATTCTTTATTTTCAGTATTCTGCTCAGAGTCTGAGTTCAAATACTTGAAAACTGGAAACTGGTGTCTAGTAACTAAAAACAAAGACCCTGGTTCTTATTATTGTGATTAATTTAGCATGTTTGGTGTAGGATCACAACAACCAGCTAAAGAGAGGGTTGATGCAAAAGTTACTAATTTAAGAAATTCCAAAGAAATGTAAAACAATCGGTCAATTCAATGCTATTTCCACATCAGAGTGAAATAAAGAATATTCAGTGTTAAGAATGACATTTACACTAAAAATAGGAACAGTTTGTTGGTAGAACCAACCTTAAAAACTTTGCAAGAAGTAATTGGCTGTTAATTGAAAAACTTTAATCCAGAATAATTTTATGTACAGTCTTGGCTGATATCAGACCTGCTCAATAAAGTCCATTAGGAGTGTATCTGGAAGTTTTGTAAGTGATTTCTGATTAATACCACTTAAATGTTTTCACTAACTACAGCACTGGCTTCACACATTTCCATACAACACCCCCAGACAGCTGGTACAGTGGGTAATTTTTGCAACAACAGTTGAAACATAGGTAGACTTATTCATATCTGAGGTCTGCAACGTTGAATGCCTGCAATCGAAATTCTCTGGCTCTGCGAGTACACTCTTTGGCGTAATTGCATAGTGATTGTTTGAAAGCTAAATTTTAAAACTTCTGTGTGAGCTTCAAGCAGACGAATCTTTTTATTTGCAAGAAGAATGGTGTATATTTTCTCCACAGATGATGAGGTAAACCAAGTTTGAGAGTTGATTGATTATTGATGATTATCTGGTACTGTGAATAATCAAGGTAAGAAAAACATTTATATCATTATTAGGTGCTCTGTGTAATTGTTGTCCATCTCTGACAGACATTCAACATGACGAGTTAAAGTTCGTCTTTTTATATTCACTTTTTAAAAATAAGCTAATTTGTAGTGTAGAAGTTTAATATAATTTCTCTGAATGTGAGGAGAAAATACGACGATGATATTCTTGATTTTTATTACATCGTTTAATACACTAGCTGGTGTTTGGACAAACAAAGGAAAACTATTGCTTTATGAAGTTTGCAAAACATAATAATTTTCTGTAAAGAATTGTTGTGCATTCTTGGATTCAGCTTGTCACTAACACTAATCTTGTAACAGAAGAAGAACCACTATTGTAATTATTTCATGTTCGCCATTCTTATGATTAAAATAAGAGCAACCTATTTTAAAATCATAAGTTCAACTTGATATTTTATTCCTGTCGCGATTTAATTTTTTTTAAATAACAGAATGGAGAAATTTTGTATTTGTGTAGTTAGTGGATTTGCGTAGCACACTGGCGAGTTCTGGGATTCGTTTGATTTTCCGCTTTTGCAGTAATTTTGCGAGCAGTCTCACATATGCAGTTTGGTTGCATACAGGTAGGCCAGAAATCAGTGTTGTTTGTTACATGAGGTACACCTGGAACGACCGTTAATTTGTGACCTAACTTGCAATCAGTTGCTTTCGCAAAATTTATGTTCATGGTTCTGCTAGCTTCAGTCATTAATATGTCAGCTTGACTTCGATCTCATTTTAAACTGTTTCCAGTTACTGAGTAAAGTGTCAGGTTCGGAACATTTATTAGACATTTGGTTTTGACCAAGGTTATATGCTGTCATTTTGATAATGTTTTCATAGTAAGAGTAGCGAAGCTTCAGGTAAAGTGCAGAATCATTCTCAATCACCCATCACACACACAACAACAACCTGATTTTTAAAGCATTGCTCATGTTATCTCAAACAAATTTTATGTTATAACTAGCTTAATTCCTACTGCTTCTCACATGTAGCCTGTATGGTCTGCATTGGTTGTTTTTACTACTAAATATAAATTTTCATAGATTCAGTTTAGAAAATGCTTTCCTAACCAAGTATTTTGATAGAACTTGCCACCCCCTATTACATCATTGATGGCAGAATTCAAAACATCCAGAAACAATTTTTTTTTAATTCTAACCTTCGTTTCAAATCATAATTTTCTCATTTCTAGCATGAAAATAGTCTTAGTAGCACCTTTAAAAGATTTTCCCTTATTTCACCCACTTAATGGTTGAATGAATTTCCAAAAATATCGAAAAAAGTATTTTTAAAATTCCAATCAAAAATTTAAATCCGAAGTTTTGTATTTCTTGCTTCAAAATTTCCTTAATAGCAATGTATTTTCAAGAAACTGTTCATCCCCTATTTCACCCTCCTAGGGATGGGAATATCGAAAAATCGTTGATGGGTACAGTGTAAGATAACAACGTCTACAAATTTCAAGTTTCTATCGTCTATAGATTCACTTTTCAGCGCCGTTTTCTGTCTTTTAGAAACGGACGGAGAACGAGAAATTTCTTTCTTACACTTTGGCATCTTTCTTGGTAGTTCTACTTTTCAAACTGCAATATGCACTTATTTTTCTTCGTTCGTATACTTGTTGCAGAAAAACAACTGAAGATAGTGCATCACGTTTCACTGTATATAACCACATTGCTGTTATAGCTGTTATAGTGTCAAAAGTACGAATTTTATATAAGCTGACGACTTTCAACCACTATATCTTCGGCCCACTTATAGCTATCGATACGGAACTGCTATGGTATGCAACGGGAGATTTTGTACTACAACAACATAGAGAGACTGTTCGTCTCCATTATGTAGTTTTTGGTGAAGAACAAAATATTGATACCACAAGTAGAATTTTATATAAGTCAGTAACTTTCAAGTCCCGTATCTTCCATCCCGTTATCATTATCAACCCTCTACCACCATAGTTCACAATGGGAGACTGATACCTACTACCACATACAAACACTATTCGTTTGCAATGTGTAGTTTTGGCTGCAGAAATATAGGTACAAATATCTCAATTTTTATGTATACGAGGGTAAGTCAATTATTATTCGCAATTTAGTTATATTTTTGTTTATGTCGGTAGTACTGTCGTTTTACGTTGGTGACGCATGGTTTGTTTATTTTTTGTTATATCTTTGCAATTTTCAAGCTACTACGTTAGTTTCGTTGTCACTGCCGTGCTGTTAATCATGGCTGCTCCACTGTCTACTTGCGTCAAAGAAGAGCAACGTTCAGTGATAGGTTTTTTGTGGGCGGAAGGTGTATCAGGGGCTGAAATTCATAGAAGACTTTCAGTACAGCAGTGTTTTGCCACAACGAAGTGTGTACGAGTGGACTGAAAAATTCCGAAATGGTCGCACGAGTGTTAAGCACGACGAAGGAGCCGGACGACCGTTTACCGCCACAAATGAAGAAACCATTGAGTGATCACGTGAAATGATTCTCTTAGACAGACGATTAACTATTGATGAAGTGGCTCATCGACTTCAAATTAGTCATGGTTCTGCCTACGAAATTATTCACAACAGATTTAGGTTTCGTAAAGTTTGTGCAAGATGGGTCACAAAACAACTCACACAGTTGCATAAGCAAACGCGCCTCGATTTCTGCAAAAAAACATTTTGATCGCTATGGTAATGAAGGGGACAACTTCTTAGACAGAACCATTACTGGTGACGAAACTTGGATCCATCATTACGAGCCGGAGAGGAAACGGCAGAGGACGGAATGGAAAGATCCGAATTCGCTGTGCAAGAAAAAGTTCAAGACCCAACCGTCCGCAGGGAAACTGATGCATACGGTTTTTTGGGATGCACGAGGACTTTTACTGGAACATTATGGTGAAAGGGGCACAACAATAAAGCCTGTAATTTGAAGCAAACGCCGAGGATTGCTGTCAGAAGGTGTTGTGCTGTTGCACGACAATGCCCGTCCGCATACTGCTGTCCATGTGGTGTCGCACAAGTCCAAAGTGCGCGCCACCTACTTTCGCCGCGCGCCGCCATGCACGCACGGCGCGGCGTTCTTACGACGACAGCCACGAGCGCCCTCTGCTGCAACTCCGCTCGTGGCCACCACTGAACGACATCGTTCACTTGGGACTGAGATAGGAACCAGTCAACACTTCGGCATCAGATAGGCACCAGTGAAGACTTGATTATCGGACAGGCACTAGGCAGGCCTCTAGCTCAACTATGTATCAGCCTTCTGCAGTACTATGTAAAAGTTAAGTATTGTATAAATTCTGTGCAATATATATCTCGTTCTAATTTACTCTAGTGTTTCTAGTTTCTGGCTGCTCCACTCCGTACCTGCACCAGCGTGCTATCTTTATTTCTGTGTCGGTCTCATTCGACTCGGCCACCGACACCTACGACGGAAACGAGACACAAAAGCGGCAACGAGGCTGGGACACAAAAGTCGACACTGCTGAAACGCTCCAGAAACTAAAATTCGAAGTACTGGATCATCCTCCATGTAGTCACGATCTTGCCCCTTCTGACTATCACTTGTTTGGTCCACTGAAACAGGCCTTAAGGGGCCGTCGATTTGACTCGGACGAAGCAGTGAAGGAAACGGTGCATTCCTGTCTTGCAGCTCAACCGAAAACCTCCGTTTATGAGGGCATAAGGAAGCTTATAGAGCGATGGACGAAGTGCATTGAAAAGCAAGTTTCGTATTTTATTACAATAAAATTTTATAACTACTTTGCGGATAATAATTGACTTACCCTCATATTAAGATTTTTAAACCTTCACCGTGTTGAGTAACAGAGTGTGTTTGCCTGCTGCAGGGACTTACGTGGGTGCGGCCTAGGTACAGAGGCGATGTGCTGCCTGGAGCTGACACACTGGACTGCCCTCAGATGGCTCCGTGTGCAGCGCCCCAGTTCGTCATTGTGTGAGGTGTGTGGTGGCTGCCATATGGCGCCGTGTACCGGCAGAAGGCAGCCACTCGACTGCCGCTGATAACGCCCAGTCACTGCTGCACGCCGCAAACAAAAGCAGCCATTTCCTGCATTTCACTTCCAGGCTTCCAGGTATGTGGCAATGAATACTTCTGGCACCACTGTAATGTCCTCACAGTTCGGCACAAGACAGATAATACAGTTTTTTTTTTTTTTTTTTAGTAACACTAAAAGTGGTGGGCCTTTGCGATCGTCTTTTGACAGCTCGAAATTTAAATGAAAATAACGGCTTAACTATTCATCTGACACGAAAATTGAATAACCGAATTTGTAGAGGAGAAAATTCTCTACAATTTAGATCCCTTATGTTTTTTTCATATCTCGTAGCGTTTGAGACATATTTGCAAAAATAACTGAGATTTGACACCCTCCATTGAATTAACGAAAACCAGCCGTTCGCAGATGTCACGTGACATTCCTCGCCCAGAACTCTCTCTGGCGTACGCCATCTTGCGTTGCGTATTTGATGATTTTCTTATTGTAACTTACACATTGACATTTCAAAGCAATGGCGCACTGAAGAATTAACAAAAGCACATTGTTCTTCGTACGATAAATGATAATCTAGTGTCTACAAACGCCATATTAGCATCAGTTAACAACGGCCATCAATATTATGAGATTAAAGGACTCATCTTTTGATTTGATAGCCGTAGCGTAGTGGGCAAGGCGTTGGACTATGACGCTAAACGGTCGGTGGTTCGGAACCCGCCACGAACTAATTTTTTTAAACGGTTTCAGACACTCTTATTAATTACTTTTTATTATTTTGGTCCAAAATGTTTGCAAAACGTTATGAAACTACAAATCTAAAGTGGGCCGTAAAACACGTCAGTGCGATTTTTCTTTTTTTTAACGACATCATTTTTTCCATCCATCTTTTTTTTTCTATTTACCAGCAGTGTCAGCACACTGTGTGTGCTCACTTGTTCAATGGCAACCTAAAATAAAGATGATAGTGAAAAAAAAGTAGAAAAAATGTACTGATGTGTTTTATGGACTACTTTACGTTTATGATTTTTGTAAATATTTTGGACCAATAATAATAATATAAATAACATAAAATTCAGTATATAAGAATATTACTATAATGTATAATATTTAATAAAATAATACAAAATTAAATTCATATAGTATTCCATTACAATGTTTGCTTTATCTAATTCATAGCACTTATTATTTATATTATTTTTATTTTTTGTCTGAAATATTTGCAAAAGTGGGCCATTCATTTATAGGCGCTTTAATTAAATTTTTCTTTCACCTTTTGCAACAGTTTTATTGGTAGTTAGTTTATTATATTGACACCTTTATTTACTAAGTAACATTGCAATTTTTATGTTTCATTTTAAAGAGGACCCACCTCCTGACTCAGTCTTACTGTCACAATATTCTCTTCATTTAGTGCATTGTCTTTCTCTTTTAATGTAGCTTCTTTATTCTTGTATTGTAAATTTTTTCTTAGTACTTAAGAAACATTTTTGTATTTACACATTTTTATGTCATCATAAAAGGTATCATCCCTACATGAAACAACAACCTGGAATCATTCTTCATACCTCCATTACATAACTGACAGCAAAAGAATTTGAAAGTAGAGTCATGTGAAGAATTATATCTTTATATGTGTCTACAAACTTTTAACAGTCAAATATAAAAAAATATGACAAAACTTAGTCAATATTACACAATGGCTCAAACACAAGGGAAGGGGGGAGGGAGGTAATGGAGCTGAATTTTACCCCTGGTAGCCCTTAAAGATCCTTACGTTTTATTATTTTTTATTGTTTTAATTCTTTTTAAACTGGTTGGCACTGGAAATTTCAAATAGTTCACATGTAATAAATCACAACGTAGGCGATGCACAAGTGATCATGACAGTGGGTCGCCAACGTGATGCCGCCACTGAGAACGTGTGCTGCTGTCACTGTGAGCGCTGTTGTCACTGCTATGCTCAAGTTGTGAACCGATTAACATATGTGGCGACCCGCTGCTTAGCAGGTCAACGGCGCCATCAAGTGGAATCTTACGAACAGCAATAGTGTTATTTTAGTTCAATTTTTACACATAGAGTCTCTTGTTAATTCAACTGTAAAAACCTGTCTCTTTGGCTAGTAAGATAGAAGCTGCTTAATTATTTTACGATCTGATTTTATACACTCCATTTCCAGTACATTGCTCCTCTTCCACTTTCAAATTAATGCAAGCCTGCTCTTTTTATTTCTTGGGGAATTTTCGTAGTATGATTAGTTAAATTATAACAAAGTGTAAAAATAAATCATAGATTAATACATTCAATAGGCTTTATTTTTAAAAAATTGGCCCTCCCTCCCCTCACAGAACCAAATCCTGACTGCACCACTGATATTACATTCTGTACGACTTGAAAATGTTTTCGATCCATCTCATAACAGCTGCGACAGGACATAGTGCCGCTCTCCAGTAGCGTCCAGTTATGCAAGCAACGGTAGGTTCTGGTCACTGGCCGCCAACGAATACGTCTGTAAAATTTGTTGCCGATCAGTTCAACTAGACTCCCTAGATGATCGGCTCGACCTAAAAATGGTAACACCTTACAGATACATACATGCACAATATCTCTCATATGGTGGGAGATACGAAAAAGTATATACAATTTTCTTTTCAGATAAACGATTAAAGGCCAATTCACACTGTCCGTCACGTTGCATCACCGTCCATCAGAACATTCCGCAATTTATTTCTAATGGCGGCATTTCATACCGTCTGTCACCGAACCACGTCTCATCAAGCCTTCTCCAGAAGAATGTTTTGACAGAACGGCCGCCTGCTAACATCCCAAGTTAGTCACGCGACTTTGATTTTGTAGTCGACGACTACACAGTTTACACGTAAATGTGTCTTATTAGTCTTTATTTTATTATTATACTCTGTTTTACCGGTATATAGCAAATGTTTCATGACTTAAATATTTTTCTCAATTGAGTGAACTACTAAAAGCGACGTAGGACATCTGAAACTGAAATATGGTTTATGTTTTGTTATATTGTAACAGAAAGGTTAAAGAAAATTGTTTATTTTAATAAGATTGTAATTTCATGACGCAATTTTCATTAAATAACATTTTTAAGGAGTAAGTCAGTGCTAATAAAGGGCAAAAATTCATAATGGATAAAGTAAACAGGCTCTACTTATGCTCTTCTACAATTCTTCAATATTCTTTGATGTGTTCGTATGTTTATTTTCTTCGCTTGAAAATAGATGTCGATGTTTTGATATGTTGTTTCACTTCCCAGCACTTCACCACACTAAGTTGACCAAAAACATACATTGTAAAGATTTCTTGACACGTCAATAACATTTAACGGTGTTGTTTCTTCAATTCGAGTATTAAACTGTTGCCTTCTACGTAATAGTTCGCCAGTCATAAACTCACTTTCAACATTGGGTATTGGGATAAGCGAATTGACGTGACAGACAGTGTGAATTGGTCTTTAGGCATTACTTGCTATAAATTTGGAGCTGTGAAACGGCCATCGCAAATGGGCAACTTTTAGTGTTACTAACCTAAAGTAGGTAAAACAAGAAGAATATTTGTACTCTCAGTCGTTCAGATATGTTCAATTCAAATTCCAGTTGCACACCTGAGCATTGGACAGACTCGTCTACAGCCGTATTGCCCTATTCTTAATGAGAGTATACCTGCCGAGCAAGCTGGTAGCAGAACTGGGCGAAACTGCTAACATCTCTAATTGAGTCGGAATAATGAATAGAAATTCACAACTTCAACTGCCTTCGTAGATCTCTCTTTTGTCTATGATACTGTTTCGAGGAAAGAGCTTTTTGTGAAATTCTATGACCTCATCCTTGTCGTCTTTTATTACGGTTTCTGGAGACTATGTTAAGTGATTGTCTGGTCAACTTTACTTGGGGCAAAGGGAGATCAGGTTTGACATCTTCACGATGGCCTTCCACAGAGTCCGGTACTTGCTCCGATACTTTTCAAAGTTTTCACTACGGACATTCCTGCAACACAGTCCCGAAAGTTCATCTTCGCATTGCCATTGCGACTCAACATACAGATGTTCACATGAGAGAAACCACTTTAACAAAAACAAGAGAGAAGTAACACGTTTTCACCGTAATAACAGGATGGCTAAGTACAAACTGAGAGTCTGGTTCGATGGCACTGGGAAGATCTCTCACATTCAAGAACCACCTCCAAAAGTCGCGACACTCGCTGACGTAAAATCTGTTACCGCCTGACAGCTAAAGCCCCGTTTACACCGAAGTGAACGCGCAACAGCGAGCGAGAATTCGCTCCGGTGTCCGGTGTGATCGCTTTGCGCGCAGTGTTCGCTCGTGCGCGTGTTGCATTCGCGGGTGTTCGCTCGTGATCCGATGGTTGTCGGTTCCAGGGCGGACGGTCAAAGGAAATTAGCGTCCTCTCCGCATCGACGACAGACGACGGACACTCGCTTTGCCACAGTGTATTGTTTTTCCGCGTGAAACTTTGTATAGTATTTTGAACGAGAAATGGAGTGGTGTTATAGATAGAAGAGTACAGATCTCGCGGATGTTTGTGAGATCCTAGAGACCCCCAGTATAAAATAATGAACGGGTAGAATGATGCCTGGCAAGAAATTGCCGACGTTATAAATATCCCGACGGAAGAAGTGAAGAAGAAAATGAACTCTCTGCTCTCCTCTTTCCGACGAGAGAGTACGAAAGAGCGATCATCATCTGGGATGGGCAATTTTAATCCCCCAGAAGAAGATTTGCCTGTGGAGATAATACACACACGTCCCCCAACACTTCAACAGACAACTGTTGAGATATGATTCAGAAATTTTATTTATTTGACTGTTCACTTCGGTAAAATAAATTCTATTATATTAAACCAAAGAAAGTTCACTAATGTAAGATAGAAATACACAAAAGTTCCTATCATTCACTTGGTTCACGCTCAATGTAACTGTGATAATGTCACGGTTTAGCTACTATTATACTACAGTTAGAAACAATAATTGCAAATGGTTTTTCTCTGTTAAATTGAGAAACTTAAGTTGTGAAATAGCCTAAAACACTGGTCTTTTGTATAGTTCTACAATACATTACTCATTTTCATTGCCTCTATTTCTTTGCCATTTACCTTTACAAAATCCTTGAGTGTTTCGCATACGGCACTGCATACTTCAGGTATTATCTGAGAAATAGATGCTTTAGACACACGAAACAGATATTAGAGGCTAGCATAACTGTCACCTGTTGCTAAGAATCGCAACGTTAGTACTAGCCTCTCTTCTGCTGATAAGTCTCGTCGATAATTTGTGTCCTGCTTTTTAATTTTTGGTTCACTTGCGGCTAGAAGAAGGCGAAAATCGTCGATTGACATACGGGTGAAGTTTTCGAATAAACCAAGCAATGGTTGCAGCTGCAAATCACTTACAATACTCGCCTCGACACTTCTTTCACGCCTGCGCAAAAATTCAGACATCCAAATTTTTCTCTCTCTACGCCGTTTGCCTTTTATGACCAAGAATGTGCTTGCTATACAAGATAAACCAAGTTGTGTGATTCTGTTCTCCACCATGTTGCATGAATACTAAAATAACGCGCCAACGGTTTAGCGCTAATAACAAACACATCGCGTGCAGTCGCTTATGTTCGCTCCAGTCCAAACGCTGTTTGTAGCTACAGTTAAAAGTGCTAGCGAATGCGCGTCCGCCCGCGTACGCCAGTGTTCGCTTCGGTGTAAACGGGGCTTAAGGCGACACTAGCGCTTCAAGCGGCGAGCAAGGGAGCCGCCTCTTAACTTGAAATATATCGTATCAATAACACTTTATTCTCGGACCCTTTTCTACGCAATTCACGATACGACTGTTTTATTTTACATACAAAGGTTTTAGTCTAATATCAGACAAAACGGATGATGCACAAATAAACAGTACTGGAACTAAAACAGTTGATGAAAGCTAGAACCTCCTCACGCAGAAACATGTGCCACCGAATATTTTTGCAGCTTTCCCCATTGAAACGGAAGTAACGTAAGGCTAAGAAGCGTGCCGTGTAGTTGCAAAGTGAACGCGTACGACACACAATTTATTTTCATTTCCTTTCGTGTTTTACTTTTTAGGACAACTGTTAGCATAACTTTTGTCTTTCTTATTGTCCTGTATCGAACGAGATGCTTCCAACTAACAGTTGAAATACGTAGAAAACTTAGTTGAACGTTTACGAACTGTCCTCCTTAGGTTTACGTGCATATTTCCGGAAAAAAGGCAGAGTATGACCACTGACGCCCAGATTTGAGTTTGATATTTTCTGCAAATATTGAGTATTTGCGTATCTCCCTAGGTGGTTTTCATCTTATTTTCCGAACTTTCAGTTTTTTATTAAAATATAGGCTGAGGTTTCAGAGTTTTGTAGCATACTCTTCAGAATGTTACTTTATATCTTAGGCCTATCATACGCTTCTTTTCTGTTCCTTTGAACATCCAGACTGCAGTACATAGTTGTCTATATACACTATGAGCCTTTTTATTCTCCTAAAAAGGTCGAACACTTATATATAAATACATGCAATTTTCAGGTGAATCGTAACGGAAACTTTTCAGCAGAATGACTGTTACATACCTCTCAGTGTCCTTAGGAAATTTGAAAACAGACAAATGAGGTATGTTTTTTCTGGTTATTGCTGCATTTTATTGCGCTACAAGCGTTTCCCTTTTCGGAAAGCATCACGAAAATGAATATACGCTCAGTGGCGTAGCTATGTCACCAAGGGCCCCGGGGCAAAAATGACATTGGGGCCCTCTTTAAAGTAAAACTATACAGATAGAAAACTATATCATCAGCTGCTTACCGCCCACTGGAAGGCATAAGGTACACCTAAATACTACCAAGTAAATGATTGTGTTACGCAGCATATAATATTTAATCGTACTCTCTAATATAATTGTGAAAGTTTGTTCGTTTGTTATGCTTTCAAGCAAAAATTAATAGGTGATTTGGGTGAAATTTTGCAGAGGGATAGAGTTGGACCTGGGTAGGACATACAGATGAAAATGCCTCATGAGATACTTTTCGTCAGCGGTGACAGCAGGCGGACTTTTGCCAGTGCCGACAACTCACTGTCGCTAAACTACTGCGCTGTTGGCTCATTTCGTCAAAGAAGGAAAACAGGGGAAATATTCGTGTAGGGTGGTTTCTTAAAAAGTAAGTTGCCGGATTTTGTTTGATGAAACACTTTGGATTGAGCCGTGCCCCTACCGGGCTTCTTGAAGTAAATGTTAGTGTCTGGCCAGGAAAAAGTAGTAAGTAAAATAACTAAGTCGATATCTTCGCTTATTATCGTGACAGTGGGGTGGAGGGCAGCGTCTTGATGCACAATTCACTATTGAGACAAAGTAATTATGACATGAAATTTCTGATTCGTGAATGTAATTAAACCTTTAAATGGCAGAATGAACAAATAGTGTGCGGGTAGAAACGTATCTTAAAAGATTGTGTGAAGTGCTGTATTCTCACCATTACTTTAAAACACAGTGAAGATGTTTGTTTTTCACATAGAAAAACCGAGCAGAATGCGGCGGAGGGTATAGTGTTAGTATGAACGTGAATTGAAGAGCGAGTAGTTCTTATGGTATGTGGAGGCGATTTCCAGAGAAAAGCCACAGGATGCCGAAGCCATTTCCCGCCTACCATTGTAAGGTAGTGCGTAGAAGCATGTAGATTCTGTTGGGTATTGCTTTCAGTATTAACACATTTGTGGAAAATAAACATGCCTGTTTCCTGGCGCAACGCATTTTGTGGAAAATGCCCACTCTCCAGGTCTGGCTGCGCAGTACGTCATCTGTGATTTATGAGGTGCACTGTGGAAGGGTCGGTACTGTGGTATCGCACAAGTCCAAAGTGCGCGCCACCTACTTTCGCCGCGCGCCGCCATGCACGCACGGCGCAGCGTTCTTACGACGACAGCCACGAGCGCCCTCTGCGGGAACTCCGCTCGTGGCCACCACTGAACGACATCGTTCACTTGGGACTGAGATAGGCACCAGTTAACACTTCGGAATCAGATAGGCACCATTGAAGACTTGGCTATCGAATAGGCACTAGGCAGGCTCTCTAACTCAACTATGTATCAGCATTCTGCAGTACTGATGTAAAAGTTAAGTATTGTATAAATTCAGTGCAATATATATCTCGTTCTAATTTACTCTAGTGTTTCTAGTTTCTGGCTGCTCCCCTCCGTACCTGCACCAGCGTGCTATCTTTATTCCTGTGTCGGTTTTCCAACTCGGCCACCGACACCTACGACGGAAACGAGACACAAAAGCGGCGACGAGGCTGGGACACAAAAGTGGCGACGAGGACGGGATACAAAAGGTACAACTTTGTAAGACACCTTGTAATTTCCTTTTGCGACGTAATGGGGTAGACAAAGTGGGGGCTGTTTTGCAGGCGCACAAAGAACGGCAATGCCTGACCATTCCAGCGGTCTGCCCTTTCCCGCACCTTCTGCCATCTAACCCCCCTGCTGTCACCTGTCACATTCCCACAACAAATTACATGCCCCAATACTGTTCTACTCTACTGAAATATGCTGTATGCATTCAATATTTTGTAATAGTCCATTCTGTTTAACAATAACTAGCCTATATTAACATATTGGCTGCCAAAGGTATACCTGGGTTACCGACCCCCCGGGACCATTTACTTTTTTTTTCCATATTCCGCTTTAATTTGCTTGAAGTAAGCTATTGAAGTACAAATAAGTTGAAAGTATTGCAATTTAGTACCTTAGTTTATGTTTGTGTGTGTGTTACGTATGACTCACATGGCGCCAGAGTAAAGTGCCAGATGTGTCATTTGCTATGTCGCTAATAATTTTGGGCTGGTACTCCTGTAAGTCTTTCAATCCACAACATTATTTGCGTACAGTTCCATCATTGTTTCTCTGCATTGTTACTACGTCTTCATTCAGTGTTGTTTGCTCCGTAACACTGTGATATTGTAGCAGGAGAAAGTGTCTCGTACAAGTTATGTAGATGAACAAAGGCATGTGCAGGAGCTTTTAGATGAAGTTACGGACATAAGTGATGAAGATACTACTGAAATGGAAAAATAAGAGGAGTGTGTTGATGCTGAGTACTGTTCATGCAGAGGAAGAAGCTGAAGTTCAAACCAAGAGCTGCACAAAGAAAACACCAGCAATGATAACTGACTATAACCAGTCACCTCTCTCACCAAATAAAGTCCTATATTGTCTAAGACAGGGTGTGAAATGGTACAGGAAGCTTGCAATTGAACTGTTGACAGGGTCAGCACCGGTAAATGCTCTTGTGATTCACCGATACATCAACAAGGTCATCTCAATCACAGAAGTCAATGAGGAAGTGAGTTTGAGAGTACTCCATACAGAAGATTCCGATGCCCCGAGCTGCCTGCAGATTGTGCTCTTGTGGACATGGGAGCAGCAAGTCATAGGTGTACGGATGCTAGGAAAAAATGAAGGCCGGCCGCTGTGGCCGAGGGGACTGAGGCGCTCCAGTCACGGTCTGCACGGCCACTACGGTCGGGGGTTCGAATCCCCCCACGGGCATGGATATTTCTGCCGTCCTAGTTCGTAAGTAGTTCATAAGTAGTTTGTAAGTTTAGGGACTGATGACCCCCTAGTTAAGTCCCATAATCTATACAAACATTTGAACATTTTGAAAAAAAGAAGAATGAATTTGGACGAGAGAAAGCTGTCAAGAAGTGCAAACAAACTACATGGAAATATAAGAAATTGTGACTCATATTTTTGCGAAGAGTGTTTTTCATAAAGGACAGTGCTTGCAGGTGTTAGAGATACAAAGTGGAGTTACCCATTTTTTCTGTCTGTTTCATTGTTGTTGTTGCAATTAAAGTTGGAGAATGTAATTAAAAAGGTATATGATATACAATCTACTGTATAATATGTAACACGAAATAATAAATTATAAAAAAGGAATCTCCAATATGACTGGGCCATGTGAGTTATATATATGTAATTCACGATTCCAAGTGTCAACAAGTACTCTTGAGCTCTTGAAAACTGGAGGCTACGAACATGATTTGTTACTGGGGCCATAACGTACTGTAACACCAAGTCACAGCACGCTACTGTGAGTTACAACTGCACCACGGAGCTTTAAATGTCCGTGAGTTAACACCAAGTCACAGCACGCTACTGTGAGTTACAACTGCACCAAGGAGCTTTAAATGTCCGTGAGTTGTATTTACTTTACGTGGCCCGAAGAGAAGACTTCCTGTGACTTCTATTTAACTCACGTGGCAGTCAATGTGTTAAAACATTGTTTTCTAAAACTTGGGATTTTTTTTAATTTCTTGTAACACGAATACTATTGGTTCTTGAAAAAAATTATTATTAATTTTCTCGCCTCACTGTGTATCACGAACTTAATGAGTGGCGTTTTCCAAGTCGTGCGGATTTCGTTCGTGTTTCTTCACGCACATAAGTCAGAATGAAAGAATACCTGCTGGAGTAATACAATGCTTCAAACTGGTAGATTGCAGATGTTGGCAAAGATATGATTTCTGATCGGTAGTTATCAGTTAGCGTTTTCGTGACTGCAGTGCAGTACATTATAGTAATAATATGGGTGCACAATTAAAAAGTAGTCAATTTTATTTTAATAATTATTTGCAATCTTTTCCTGCCTTTGGTTTTTGCAAAATCATCAATAAGGTCTGTTGACTTGATGCAACCTTGTTTTCGATTGCTATGAGTGCCAAATGTCCGTGTCGAGCTTGAGCCATACTGTACCTCAGATGCGTTTTGATAATTTTTAATTTGCTGAACGACCTTTCGGCTGCTGCAGAAGAATAAAACTGCGGTAAATACTTCCGTAAACTAATAATGCATGTTTTGTTATCATTTGCTTACATAATTGGCGAACTGTGCATGTTGGGGATCGATTTCGGCAGGAGTAATTAAAAGTCGAAATTCTTTCATTCAACTACATCTACATGGGATACTCTGCAAATCACATTTAAGTGCCTGGCAGAGGGTTCATCGAACCACAATTATACTATTTACCTCCCATTCCATTCTCGAATAGCGCGCGGGAAGAAAGAACACCTGAATCTCTCTGTTCGAGCTCTGATTTCTCGTATTTTATTCTGATGATCATTTCTACCTATGTAAGTGGGAGTCAAAAATATATTTTCGCATTCGGAGGAGAATATTGGTGATTGGAATTTCGCAAGTAGCCCACGCCGCAGCGATAAGCGCCGTTGTTGTAGTGATTCCCATCCCAGATCCTGTATCATTTCCGTAACGCTGTCTCCCCTATATCGTGACAATACGAAACGAGCTGCCCTTCTTTGGACTCTTTCGATGTCCTCCATCAAACCCACCTGATAAGGATCCCACACTGGGCTGCAATACTCCAAAAATGGACGGACAAGCGCAGTGTATGCAGTTTCTTTAGTAGTTCTGTTGCATCTTTTAAGGGTTCTGCCAATAAAACGTAGTCTCTGGTTCGCGTTTCCCACGATATTATCTACGTGTTATTTCCAGTTTAGGTCTGAAGTAATAGTAATTCCTAGGTATTTTGTGGAGTTTACGGCCTTCACGTTTGATTGGTTTATGTTGTAAACAAAGTTTAACGGATTTCTTTTCGTACTCATGTGGACGACTTCACACTTCTCATTATTTAGAGTCAACTGCCAATTTTTACACCATACTGATATCTTATTCAGATCGTTCTGCAGTTGGGTTTGATCTTCAGATGATTTTACTTGACGGTAAATGACGGCGTCATCTGCAAACAACCTAAGAGAAGTAAAATATTATATACTGTATAACGTCTATTATCTGAAGTAATTTGGGGACATGGATATTTGGAAAACCGGTTTGTTCTGATATTCGAACTGTACACTTGTATTTGCCAATAAGAAGTACTGTACAGTAAATGTATTTACACTGTATTTGGAGGAGCGCGATCCTTCACATTGCACGCCGCAACACTTGGAAACCGCAGCTGATGCTGTGAGCAGCATTGATGCTGGCGCTGCTTCTGCCGACTGAAGTGTGCCGATTGTTGCACACATTGACTGGCAGCTTCGCCTGTCTTGAGAAGGCCCAATTAGACGCATTGTTCCGCCAGCCGGTGGCCCAGTGCGGCTACTGTGGGAAACTTGGTTTGAGGGGAAGGGAATATGATGGACGATAGGGTTGGAGGTAAAAAAATTAAGTAAACAATTCGAAGCTCTACTGTAACTCTTTTCGATCGTCGCTCACGAAGGCAGAGGGGCCCTTTGAGCTCGGGGACCCCGGGACGCTGCCCCGCCTGGCCCCATGAGAGCTACGCCACTGTATACGCTACGTGTAACCCGACGTAAAATGTGTCCTGTGAAGTTGGCACCCCTTTTTTGGAAAATGTAATTTTTTTTCAGAGTTCTAGAGAGATAGATTTCTCTGTGTCTGAAAAAAATGTACATTTTCCAAAATAGGGTTGCCAACTTCACAGGACTCGTAAAATGCACGAAATACCGGCAACTCAGTAGTGTCCCCTTCTGGCCGCTTGGTGCGCTGCTGTCGCGGTGGTTAACGAAAATTTGCTCGAGTGTCGTGACTGGTATGTTCAGCGCCGGCGCAAGGCACGGGGCGGCACTTTCCGAGGGGCGGCAAATCTGCCGCCCCCTTTTTTTTTTATTTTTGTAGGATAAACTCAACATTCATGCCCAAGAGGGGATTTGAAAGCAAACCTCGAAAGGAGCGTCTTCGGGAACTGTGGCACGGCGCCTCGACTACCTGCCGGCCGCCCCTGTTGAATAAGGGGAGGAAGTAGGACTAATTTCTTGCTCGCCACCGTGGCAGCACCGTCGTGTGTACGCCGTAGGAACACAGAGGGGGAGCGGTCTGGCGTTTTCTTACGGAGCGTTGCCAGCCTGTCACGCGCATCGCGCAGTGGCGTAGCGCGGACTCCTGCCACCCGGGGCCGCCCCCCTCCCCCCAAATCGTATTTTCGAAATTGAGCAACAACAAGAATTGAGAATTTGGCAATACGTACCAATATTGCTTCAGTGTATATCACAATGAAATAGGAACCTTGTAATTTATTTGCCCTGAATATTTTTTTAGTTTCTTCTATTTTTTACATTATGCTGAAGAAATCCTATTTGAAGATTATTTTTACGACTTATTTGTCTGCGGTGTCTGTAACAGCAAACAAAAGCTTAACACATGTAAGATAGTTTCAATTAATAAGAAGTCTTGCACTGAGAAGTAAATACTTTGCAACATAAAATTTAGGAGCTTGGAGGGCTTTCATAGCAACAAGTTGTGGTTTTCTGGTCAAAGTCTGGTGAATACTTTCACATGTATTAGGCGTAGAAGTTAATGTCAGTACGACTCCAGTATCCATTACATGAAGTGCGTCAAGTCTGCGTGTGGACACACAAACATTCAATTTTGTAGGCTTACCAGTTTCAGATTTATAGCCGGTTTTCAAATCAACTAAATTAAGTTCTACAACACACCCGTTGGCCACATAGTTCTTTTTTTCTGGGTTGACAGTAGATCTTTCGCCGGCAACCATGTGTTAGTTTGTAGAGATAGTAGTTTTGAAGGTTTTTTTACTGTGAAAACAGACTTGTCTGTAAATAGGGCCAAGAGGCAAAGTAGTTGTGACGAGATATCCTTGTCTACCGAATTAGGATGAACCTTTAAGTATTTCAAGATGCACCAATACAAAGTGACTTAATGATTCCTTTACCGATGTGATTTAGAGGAAATTACTTTGCGTATAGAAGTAGAGCGCGCCTCACTTCACCTAGAGCCTAGTGACAAGGTCAGCGGACGGTCTCTCGAATGTGCCTAGAACACGGGAAGGAGCGTCTCAATTTCACTGCTACCTATTCCTCGATGTTGACGGATTACAATCGTCGAAATAATTTTGAATCCAAAGTTTACTCGTAATATCGAATTTCCATCTTCTGAATTATGTATAGATGTACAAGCCAGTGGAGACTTACAAATATTTGTGCCTAGCTGCGATTCGGACCAGGATTTCCTGCTTTTCGTGATCGGTCGCCTGGTACCTTTCGGCTATCTGACCACGTATCCAGGGGCGACCGAAATTTCTGTGTACCACAGTGACCATATATACGACAGTCACTATGTTCAGGATTCATTCGTCTCTAATGTCCTACGTATCATGTCAAATAGAAAGCAACGAAACAAATAAACTTGAGCTATTGATATAAAATTTAAGAACATTTGGTCTATAAGTATGAAATACATTAATTATCTATAATCTCCTTTTGCTTGATATATACAATTTGTTGCTGCCGCCGGGACACCTCATACCTGCAATCGGTCACTCTCCTTTGACCATACTGCACACGAGCGATTTTGAAAGCAATTGCAATTATTATTCCGAACGTCTCTGGGCCACGAAATTTTGTAACGAATTGCTATAATTAGGAGCGGTTTCACTGATTGCGTATGTTGTCCACTCAGTGGCGTAGCTATGTCACCAAGGGCCCCGGGGCAAAAATGACAGTGGGGCCTTCTTTAAAAACTATACAGATGCAAAAGTCCTTCATCATCATCTCCTTACGCCACTGGAAAACATAATAAGGCAAACCTAAATACTACTAAGTAAATTATTATGTGTCACACAGCAGATAATATTTAATCGTACTCTTTAATATTATTATAATTGCAAAAATATGTTTGTTATGCTTTCATGCAAAAATTTCTGAGTGGATTTGGATGAAATTTTGCAGAGGGATAGCGTTGGACCTGAGTAGGACATACAGATAAAACGACCCCATGGGATAGTTTTCGAAGTGGCTCCAATGCTAGACGAATGTTGTCGCAGGCAGTAGCTAGTAAAAAAAACAATGAAGAAGTATTACTCAACCACGAAAACATGGCGCCATGCCGCGAAGGAACCGGCAACAGTCAAGTCAGGACTCGCGCGACCGCTGTACGACAACTCACTCTCGCTAAACTACAGGGCTGTTAGCTCATTGCTCCCTACCCATCAGTCTAATTTCGTTGACATCCCAGTCAAAAATGGACTGAGCCGTGTCCCTACTAGGTTTCATGAAGTATACGTTAGTTGTCTGGCCAGGAAAAAGTAATAAGTAAAATAACTATGTCGACATCTTCGCTTATTATCGTGACAGTGGGGTAGAGGGCAGCTTCTCCATAACACCAGGACAAATCATATCTCCCAATACTTAAATATGCTCTAGAAATTTAATATTTTGTTTTAGTCCACTTTGTTTAACAAAAAATTATATTAAAACATTGGTTTTTAAAAGTTGAGAATTTTTCCATTTCTTGTAATGCGAATACTATTAGTCCTACATAAAAATTCAGAATTATTTGTTGCGCCTCAGTGGGTATCACGAACTTAATGAGTGGCGTTCTGCAAGTCGTGGGGATTTCGTTCATGTTTCCTCACGTGCCAAAGTCAGAAAGAAGGAATACCTATTATAGTAATACAATTCCCCAAACTGTTAGATTGCAAATGTTGACAAAGATATGACTTCTGAATTCTGATCGGTAATTTTCGGTAAGCGTCGGAGGCAGGGGCCACGTTTTCGTGGCTGTAATAATATGGGTACACAATTAAAAAGTAGTCAGTTTTATTTTAACAATTTATTTTACAATCTTTTCCTGGATTTGGATTTTGCAAAATCATCAATGTGGTCTGTTAAATGTAAAGTTGATAAAGCCTTGTTTTCGATTGCTATGTGTGCCAAATGGCGGAGTCGAGCTTGACCCTTACTGTTCGTTAGATACGTTCTGATAATTTTTTAATTTGATTAATGATCTTTTGGCTGTTGCAGAAGTGATAGAAGTTGTATAAAACAATAAAACTGCGGAAAACACTTCCGTAATCAGTTTTGGCAAGACAATGTGATATCTGTTAATAAACTGAAGTGAAAATCTAGGGCCTGTCATATCAAATCACAATCATAATCGACACAAATAGTTGGGCTGGAAGTACTTGTAGAAGGCTGAGTAAAAAATTTATCAATTTTGGTCAGTTTTTGTATACACTCTTCTTTTTCCTGGTGTTGTTTTCACTTTTCCCTGGTTATATTCACGTCATCAAATACTTCTCAAACTAAACAGTCCGAATGCTTCGTTAACCATATGTGCTCAAGTGAAATACACACTGCACTACCTTGTTATTATTTGGCCACGGCAACTACAATAATAGCGCGGTGGTTGCTGGGAATGACCGTGCCCCCACATGATGACTAGTGGGGAGAAAATTTTCAAATGTTTGTAAAGCTTATGGGACTTAACTGTACGGTCATTAATTCCTAAACTTACAAACTACCTTATACTAAAGACAGCCCAAACATCCATGCCCGAGGGGGCATTCGAACCCCCGACGAAGAACAGCAGTGCACATCGCAGCATTGCGCCTCAGTGCTCTCGGCCACTCCTTCGCGGCTGGTGGGGGGAGAGCGGTGAGTGAAGACGGTGTCCCCTGCTTACAATAATTACTCTTAACAATGTGTACTGTAATACGTCGCGGAAGCGTAACGTTGGCAGCACCCCGAGACAATAAATATCTTTCAATTTGTGATCATTTTCTCCGCTTGTGTCAATATAATTATAATGGTCAAATTATCGTGGCAGAAACGTAATAGTTTAGAATGAATCTAATGTAAACACTGCGCTTTGCATATGTATTCTCGATTGGCAGCCATGGCAACTCCGACTTCAACCGACAACACGCTGACGGCGGCAGGGTCCACGTAGTAATAGACCTTGTTATGTTTATATTCTGAGGTGGGAATAATTTTTGGATTTCACTTCGTGAGTCTGAGGTTTGTTAGTCTGAGTTTAAAAAGTTAAAAAAGTCGAAAATCGTGCATTCAATTTAAATATTATATACAGTAGAAAGTTGATTATCCAAAGTAACTGGAGGACATGGATGTTTGGAAAAACAGCTTATTTGTTAATTGATCTGTACACTTGCATTTGCCAATAACAAGTACTGTTCAGTGCCTGTATTTATACGGTATCTGGAAGCGAGCGATCCTTCACACTGCGCCGAGCGCCACGCCGCGACAATTGGAAGGCGCAGCTGTTGCTGTGAGCAGCTTTGATGCTGCCGCTACTTCTGCAGACTGAAGTGTGCCATTTGACTGGCGGCTTGGCCGGTGAGCAGCGCAGCAGACTGGCGTTGTGTGAAAGCCCCTTTGGAAGCAATGTTGCGCCACCCGGTGTCCTAGTGCGGCTACTGTGAAGAATTTGGTTTGAGGCGAGGGGAAGATATGGACGATACGATGCGAGATTTTTTTTTTTTTTTTTTTTTAATCGACGCACTACTGTAACTTTTTTTGAACGTTGCACACGGAGGCCGAGGGGCCCCCTGAGCTTGGGGGCCCCGGGGCACTGCCCCGCCTAGCCCTATGATAGCTACGCCACTGTGTCCACTAATATGTGCAAAACATGGGAAGAAATTCATTTAACTTGTTTTGGAATACTGTTATTCCGAACTAGGCTATCTTACATAATATAATGCATTTTAAATTTACTTTAATTTGCCGTGTAAATTTTTACAATCTGTATTTGCGAAATAACATTCTGGAAATCTCTTACTTGATTTTAAGCAAACTGAGTAAATAACAGATATGACGTCGGTGAAGAATCCATGAATATATATATTCCTTTTTACACATTACTTTCGCCTGGGAATGAAAATTATAGCGATCTGATATCAAGAGGATTGACTTATTTAGAAGTAGGAAATATTATTCGTAGCGCAACGAAAATATTAGGTGGGGTTAAAAATATATCTGAATGCAACATGATAAACACTACTTTATTTTCCTGACAAATCTGTGTCTTTGTACTCTCCTTTATACTTGATATCGCCGAGTAAGACCCAGCTCAGCTGCCTCCTGCCGCCCCGCCTCGGCGGAGTGGCCGAGAGCATTGAGGCGCGCTGCTCCGATACGCGAGGACGTTCCCCGTCAGGGGTTCGAATCCTTCCTGGGGAATGGATGTTTGTGCTGTCTTTAGTATAAGTTAGTTTATAGGTAGTTCGTAAGTGTAGGGACTGATGACGCCACAGATAAGTCCCATAAGCTTGACAAACATTTGAACATTTGAACCTACCGCCCCAAATATGTACCGCCCGGGGCCATGGTCCCCCCGGCACCCCGCACGCTACGCCACAGGCCTTGCGTTTACTCACAACTAATATTGCAGAAGACGAAATCTAATTTGTAAATTCAAATGCAATGTTCGATACTGCGATTATGTGCTAAGCCTCAAGTAATTTTGCTAAGCCCTTCAATGACAGTTTGCGAGTGTTTTATTCTTCCCGCATTATGGATAAAAATGGTTGAACATTACTAGTCAAACATGTCCAACACCTACAATGACTAGAGGGATTCCGAATGGGTAAATACGCAGCGAGTAATTACAAGGGATAAAGATATTCGTAGTAAGCCTGGCATAGGTTTGGTTTCGACGCATTTTTCAAAATTTTTGCTATCCGTTTCTGAGTGATAGTCAAACGTTTTGGTATTTGAGCCATGAAACACCTGTCTGCGCCTGCATGAACAACAATTAAACTCTGACCGGCACTTTTGTTTGACAATACTACTCGCACACTATCACTTTGCCAACATTTATTTACTGTATACGGTTTTCCGTTGAATACATTATCTGTTCACAACAACTGAAAAATGTTTATTTACAATAATTTTGTAAGCTCATGTTGCGCGGGATTATCGAGCGGAGTAAGGCGCAGCAGTCATGGACTGTGCGGCGGTCCCGGCGGAGGTTCGAGTCCTCCCTCCGGTATGAGTGTGTGTTTTTGTCCTTAGGATAATTTAGGTTGAGTAGTGTGTGTGTGAGCTTACCAGTTAAATTGCACAAGATTTCACACACATTTGAACATTTTCGTAAATTCACAAGGGTTGTTAAAATTAGCTCTATTTCGTCAATCAGGTTTAAGTCTACTTTTGAACTGGTGCCCAGCGACTGTTTTGTACAAATCTGTAGAGAATGTCACATATCAGACGCATTTATTTATTTATTTATTTTAATATCCAGATCTACGTGTATTTCGGGTACAGTGTGCTATTCTCAATGCCTTATGTTAACATCTATACCGCCATGCTGAACGTAACTGTCAACCTGGCGGTTTACATGTCAGCACGTATTAAAAGCTTTTGAGACTGGCCACTCAGCGGCCGAAACCCTGGTAGATCTGAAAATAAAAACAAATATTGCGATTGATTGCTGACATTTCCTATAGATTTGTTTAAATGAAATTCCACAAACGTTTCGAAAAAAAAAAGTCGTGGGGTTGCAGGGGGGGGGGGGCGGCAATTTAGCAGCTGGCACGGGGCGGCACTTGGGCTTGCGCCGGCCCTGGGTATGTTAGACTGTGTCCTGATGTCAGGCGCAAAGAAGCCCCAATGAAAGTATTTAATAAGCTTATGGCCGCTCCTAATCTACACATCCTGCAAGACCTCCCACCTTATATCAGCCGCCTGAAATCCCGCAAACCAACTCAGAAAACAGCCTTCCAGCTGGATGAGAGTTTGGTTGGCCGGTGTGAAGAATAAAATGCTCAATCCTGTGACTACGGAGCGGATATTTAAAACAATGAACCACATCCTATCTGAATGTTCACTGCGCCATTTTCCAGGTGGTATGTCTGAGCTACAGTTAATTAGTGAGAAAGCCCTTCAGTGGTTAAAGAAGATGTACCTGGCTCGGGGACAGATATAATTAGTCGAAAACACATAGACGATAGTATGATTTTTCTTACTAAAGAGCTTTTTTTACGGATAACAAAGAATTTTTATGTAGCTAACATCATACCATACAATATATACGGTTCACATCCACAGTCATTCCGCTCCGTGGTCCTTTTTTGTACAGCAATTTGAGAGTGAGACTTAATGATGAACACGTTTCATATAAATATGTTAATTTATCTGGCATCAGCAGAGAGGTCTCTTTGAGTTTCGGTGGACGTTGGCTGTAGCTGGTTAAACTGAGGTTTGAAAAGTTGGCAGAAGAACCGTTTTTGGGCCAATGGGAGGACGGCTTCCGCGAAGTTGAACCGTAGGACCGCTGAGTAAAGCCGTGCGCCCGTTTAAAAAAATAATCTTTATATATATAAAGCAGAGTGTCCGTATATTTGTTTGTCTGTAGGTATTGCATACAAATCTACAGTTTTGTTCCAATCTTTATGAGATTTTGCACACGTACTTCAATCCACGAGGACTGTCGCCGTAAATGTAAGAGTAATGTACAACGAATAGTTCACGAGACTTGTCATCGTAAACAATGAGATGCGCGAAAAACTATTGCATTAAGTGACAATGCTGCTCATTTTCTCCTAAACCATTGGATCGATTTAAACCAAATTTGGTATATACATTCCTTACTAAGGTAACAATTACTGGAGGGGTGAGAACCACATACGCACAAGCTCCAGGAGATATGACATCATAAACAATAGGAGTCGCAACAAACTGCCACATAATGTGGCGAGACTTCATAAATACCACATATGCGAATGAGAGTACTTAGCGACTTGCAACCAACTTTAAACAAAATTTCAAACCTTTATTAAACTGTTTCTCGCAGACAACCATAGTAGAATGAAGAAAAGAAAAACGTTTCTCGCTTACTACTTTTCCGCTGTTCATGGAGTAAAATGGCATTCAGTATGACGTTACAATTTATAATATGTACAGTACATATTATACAGTTGCTCGGCCACCATTGACCAGACGTTTTCAGTTGGTAAGAGATCTGGAGAATGTGCTGGCCAGGGCAGCAGTTGAACATTTCCCGTATCCAGAAAGGCCCGTACAGGACCTGCAACATGCGATCGTGCATTATCCTGCTGAAATGAAGGGTTTCAAGGGGATCGAATGAAGGGTAAAGCCACGGGTCGTAACACATCTATAATGTAACGGCCATTGTTCAAAGTGCCGTCGATGCGAACAAGAGGTGACCGAGACGTGTAACTAATGGCACCCCATACCATCACGCCGGGTGATACGCCAGTATAGCGATGACGAATACACGCTTCCACTGTGCGTTCACCGCGATGTCACCAAACACGGATGCTACCATCATGATGCTGTAAACAGAACCTGGATTCATCCGAAAAAATGACGTTTTACCATTCGTGCACCTAGGTTCGTCGTTGCGTACACCATCGCAGGCGCTCCTGTCTGCGATGCAGCGTCAAGAGTAACCGCAGCCATGTTCTCCCAGCTGATAGTCCATGCTGCTGCAAACGTCGTCGAACTGTTCGTGCAGCTGGTTGTTGTCTTGCAAACGTCCCCATCTGCTGACTCAGGCATCGAGACGTGGCTGCACGATCCGTTACAGCCATGCGGATAAGATGTCTGTCATCTCGACTGCTAGTGATACGAGGTCGTTGGAATCCAGCACGGCGTTCCATTTTGCCCTCCTGAACCCACCGACTCCATATTCTGCTAATAGTCATTGGATCGCGACCGACGTGAGCAGCAATGTCCCGATACGATAAACCGCAATCGCGACAGACTACAACCCGACCTTTATCAAAATCGGAAACGTGATGGTACGCATTTCTCCTCCTCACACGAGGCATCACAACAACGTTTCACCAGGCAACGCTGGTCAACTGCTGTTTGTGTATGAGAAAAATGGGTTGGAAACTTTCCTCGTGTCAGCACGTTGTAGGTGTCGCCACCAGCGTGTGAATGCTCTGAAAAGCTAATCATTTGAATAGCACAGCATGTTCTTTCTGTCGGTTAAATTTCGCGTCTGTAGCACGTCATCTTCGTGGTGTAGCAGTTTTAATGGCCAGGAGTGTACATCTATTACTATAAAAAAAGTTAAAAAAGTAACCTTCGAGGTATTTGGAGGCCTCCCAAGACGAGAGGTCCGGGCGCCCCCCCCCCCTTATGCCGTCCTCTCACGGGACGTGGAAACGCACGTGGAGGAGGACGTGGTGCCGTTGCAGCGTGGAATTCCACGTTCCACTGCCCTGCGAAGCGTGCAATGAAGGATCCGGCATGTTAGATTTCTGCTTCGTGGTGTAAAACGTGGCCAATGAAAAGCGACCTGGTTTTCACGTGACAAGCAGAACTTTTGATCCGCCATATTGCAAACGGAACTCCGTATTTTGTGCTTTCTTTCGTTTTAGCGTACGATGTATAAATAGAATATTTTTAAAGCGCTAGGAAATTGAAGAACTTTTGAAAACGAATAATTTTATGTACGATTTGTTACAATAAAATACCGGAACCTATATATTCATAGTCTTAAAGGATATCGTATTTAACGTTAGTCAGTGTTGTATACCGTGAAAGAATGTCGTTCCTATGCTACGGTTCAACGCCATTATCAAAGGAGCGTCTTTATGATACTTTATCATGGATAAATGAGATATTACAACATGTTTTAGGTGCATAGTACATCAGAAATAAAGCACGCAGTCTACCGTGGAGAAATAGCGTAGCTGGTAGCGCGCTGAGCTGTGGGGCAGCAGTTGAGACTAACTCGTGTTCGTGACTCAATACTTCTAAAATACTTTCTTTCCTTTTTTGTTTCCTTAATGTTTCTGGTTCTTTCATATTAATTTAAGTGTAATATCCGATATTCGTTTTTATTTCTTTTTAAGTAGGCGGTTTAGCGTGGTGGCTAGCGTTACGACCTATGGAAGGAAAAGAGTTGTAAATAACAGGTTTGCATCTACACTCTCCTGGATATTTTTAATCATTTAATTAAATTATGGTTAATCAACTTACTTGTTAATTTAATACAATTATAATATTCGGTAGTCGATGTTATTTATTAGAAACAAAAAACAACTTTGTCCACCACAGAGTTTTCCGTTCTAGGCCACAGGAACAAATACAATTCAAGACAGTACCCTACGTCACTCGGTTTTCCCCAAGGTGTTTGAATTGCGTTACAGTTCAGTACAGTGTTAGAATAGTTCAGTTTCACAGTGCAAAGTGAACAAGGCTAGCGTGTGTGTACGGAAGAAGATGCAGTGTTGGAGGAACAGTGTTTACGTACAATACTAAAAGCCAACATTATCACGGCCAACATTGTCGAGTTGAGGCGTTGTCCCGCGTGTATAACAAGTGAAATGTATTGGTCAGAACCTATTATCTCCTAATATGCAGAATATCTACAACGTGGAAAATGAGAATTGGAGCTGGTGCAAATGATTTATTTTATCGTCGACAATTTATTTTTTTAAGAATTTTTGCCAAATGTGTTTTTATCGTAAATTTGTTTACCATTCTCAACCGCTTTCAGATAAATGTACCATCTTTGTGCTTCTTGAAGGAAAACAAAATTTTGTGAGAGTATTGCGTGCCACATGCAAGCATAAGAAAGCATTTCGTTTTTTTCCCCACGATGGCTAACAGAGATACCGTGTAATTTTACGCACAGCCATCTTTGTAAACACAATGAATGATCGATGCGCCAGCCCGCAACGGGCGCTGGAGAGCGCTGCGGTCGCAAAGCAAATCACGATGAGCATCTCGTCGTGTTCCGTGGGATGTGGCGGGTCGTTTCAGAGCGAGCTGCAGCTGGACTAGACCAGGTCTGGCCTGCGACACGTCCCGTGTGAGGACGCCTTTAGTCCACCCCTGAGGCGGAGTGACATTTCTCGTGGGAATATCGTGCTTCTACATGTCCTCGGGAAACGTAACGGCTGTAACTTCCCCCTTGCTTTCAGCCGTTCGCAGCAACTGCATGGCAAAGCCTCATTAGTTGATGTTAGAAGGCCAGCTCATTCAGTCATCCAGACTGTTGCCCCTGTAACTACTGAAAAGGCTGCTGCCCCTCTTCAGGAACCACACGTTTGTCTGGCCTCTCCACAGATACCCCTCCGCTGTGGTTGCACCTACGGTACGGCACGCAAGCCACACAGGACGTTAGCGGCAGCAAAATACCAACCAGAAATGCTTGTAATTTGGCAGTCAGAAGTATAGTATCTGTATCTTGAAGATCTTTGAGTAGGCTACGCAACGCAAAGTGACAGCTCAGAATGAAAATAAAGCAGACGATCATGCTATTTTGTGTTGACACTTCGGTAGTGTTTACCGCAGTCTGTTCATTACTCGCGAAATACTTCTTTAGGTATTAAGTAATTTTCTTTCCTGTGCGAGTGAAAAATAACTGTTTCACAGACAGTACGTATCTTTCAGTGACTATTCAACTACTTATTTTTTTAAATAAATATTCAATAATAACGTTCTTTAACTCGTGTACCCAGCCACAATCTATGTTGTACATAGGCCCTGCTGGCTTCTGTCTAGGAGTTTCCAGCCAACGTTTGTTTGATTTTACAACTTACGTTTCACTACCACCAATTTAGATTCAGATTGGCTAGCACTGTTGAAATTTTATACTTCATTGCTCTTGGAGGGCGAAACGTGGGCAATGTCAGCAGCTCATAATGGGGCGATACGTCTGACTAACCTCAAACTTCGACAGAAAATCTTGAGACAGATGCCAACGGACAACATGTCAACAAACGACCATAAAAGCTTGAAATGTATCATAGATAAGAACTTGGGAAACGTCTTTAAACATCTGTGTTTCTTAGTATGTATCTTGAAGCTCCAGTAGCTGTGACCGTTATTTATCTTATAATTGCCGATACCAATATATTGTTTGGATTGTACCTACCTTGTACCCACAATAAAACATTTTCATGCACACTGTGTCATTAGCCCCTGTTCTGCAGATGACTAAAAATCTGATTATAAAATATTTGTATTATCACATTACTCAGACAAACCTGTGTTCGGCTATCAACGTTTTCTTTATTAATGACCCCACCAATGAATGATGTCTACTGCCAAGTCTTAAATACAGAACTATTTATCATTCGCAGTGTACTTTGTTAAGTGATATTACCCATCCGAAAATATTATTACATTTACAGTGATTTGTTATTAGGACAGTATTCCCTCAAATACACACTCGGAAATCGTCACATATTCAGAAATTACTATCCAAATAACTGTTTCGTCCTTTGTTTTCTAATCACTTGTAAATGTAAATAAAAGGCAGAAACGTAGAACTAACTTTTAATCCATTCAGAGAAGTTCATTTAAAAACGTAAAGACGAAAAAATAATATGAGTCGAAATGATAACCTACACTTTATGTATAGATACAAATTACGAATCCACAACGCTATCCATTATGCTGCGATGACATGAGATAGATGAGGCTTTAGATACTTATACCTACACTTTAATAATTTGCTACAAATTCCTATTTATTTGTGAGGTAAGCGTTTTCGTGATTACTCTTAAAGGCATCATAATTGCATTCTTAATGTTTAAAGTTTACAATTTCTGAATAAGCTCAATTTAAAATGGCGCCTGTCACATCGTGCCAAAGATTCTATCCGTGCTGTGTATAGTCTCTGGTCCAAAACGGAAGTGGTATTTTTTCGCCGCTAACGTATACTTCCCATGTGAAGACGGCTTTAGTCCACCACTGAGTCGGAGTGACATTTCTCGTGGAAATATCGTGCTTCTGCATGTCCTCGAGAAAAGTAACGGCTATAGTTTCAGCCGTTTGCAGTAACTGCATAGCAAAGGCCAGCTCAGTCAATCATCCAGACTGTTGCCCCTGTAACTACTGAAAAAGTTGCTGCCCCTGTTCAGGAACCACACATTTGTCTGGCCTCTCCATAGTTACCCCTCCGCTGTGGTTGCACCTATGGTACGGCACGCAAGCCACCCCACCTCGGCAATGTCTGTGGTTCGCGGGAGTGGATCGTGCTTCATCTGGGTCAAGGCCATTCCACACTGCAAGTGGCGTGCATGTCTGGATGCCACGCTAGCCACGTACCATTTCACACAGCGGCCACAGTTGCCATGCTGTACCGGCCACAGTTGCCATGTCAACTCCGACGGTTCCTTGGTGTCAGTCTGGATTTTCGTGTCGCTTACCTAGGTTTGATGACACCAGCAGCAGCGACAGTAGTGCCGATGAGCTGGTTTTATTGTATTCTTTGGCTTCAATGATTGATATTCTTCTTCTGTACTGCCTACTTGATGTTAATATGCAAAGTGCAAGTTTTTGGGGGCCCACAGGGCTTGGATTCTAGCACTGAAGATGGTCAGACACTAACCAAAATCGATCTGTATTATATATAAAAGCCGGCCGCGGTGGCCGAGGGGACTGAGGCGCTCCAGTCACGGTTTGCACGGCCACTACGGTCGGGGGTTCGAATTCCCCCTCAGGCATGGATATTTGTGCCGTCCTTAGTATAAGGTAGTTGATAAGTAGTTTGTAAGTTTGGGGACTGATGACCCCGTAGTTAAGTCCCATAAGCTTAACAAACATTTGAACATTTTATATATAAAAAATAAAATTTCAATGTGGCCAAAGCTGTTTCTTCCAATTTTAATAATTTTAATGTGGTCGTCTGCATCAGACTCCGGATGGAGTCGGCTACATGACAAATATCATTAATAAGTACAGTGAACAATTATGCTGACTGGATACTTACTATATTTATCAATATTGCCGGTTTAATAAAAGATTATGAAATTTTTTTTCTAAGATATTTAATACTATTAACGCAGGATATGTATGTACTTACTGTCTTTTGATAACGCTTCGGCAATTTCATCACATGCTTTTTCTTTCAAAGTTACATCTCTGTAGATTTCCAATATTGAGTCACAAATGACAGGATGAGAGTGTACTTGTTCAATTGACTGCTCCATTTTGAGCCTAAAACGTTACTGGAACGCACAATGGCACACCAACTACTTGTAAATCATCAACAATAAACGCAACAGCTGAGACAAGAAAGATGACGTGCTGTGTAGTGCTCGAAGGTTGGCTTGCACGAGGTCTTACCTTCGCTCTGCGCATGCGCGGACTGAAGACGTGGCCGGCCACGTTGAGAAAGATCGCTCAGGGAGCGAACGGGAGCCACGCGTGTCCGTGGCCCCGCAGTGTGAACAGCCCCATCTGATAACGCGGGGAGCCGCACAGCGGCGGAGCTACACGAAAACTGGGCGTCAGCGAACTCGTCTTTCTACATCTACATCTACATACATACTCCGCAATTCACCGTAAGGTGCGTGGCGGAGGGTACACCGTACCACTACTTGGCATTTCCTTTCCTATTCCACTCCCAAATTGAACGAGGAAAAAAAGAATGCCTATATGCCTCCGTACGAGCCCTAATTTCTCTTATCTTGTCTTTGTGATCTTTACGCGAAATGTAAGTAGGCGGCAGCAAGATCGTACTACACTCAGCTTCAAATTCCGGCCCTCTAAATTTACTTAACAGAAATTCACGAAAAGAACGTCGTCTTTCTTCCAGCGATCCCCAATTGAGTTGCCGGAGCATTTCCGAGACACTCGCGCATTGGTCGAACCTACCGGTAACAAATCTAGCTGCTCGCCTCTGAACCGCCTCGATGTCTTCCTTCAAACCGATCTGCTGCGGGTCCCAAATACTTGAGCAATACTCAAGACGTGGTCGTACAAGCGTTTTATACGCGGTCTCCTTTACAGGTGAAGTACATCTTCCCAAAATTCTCTCAATAAACCGAAGTCGGCTGTCTGCCTTACTCACAACTGTCCTTACATGCTCGTTCCATTTCATATCGCTCTGCAATGTTACGCCTAGATATTTGAACGACGCGACCGCATCAAGAAGCTCACTACTGATGCTGTATTCGAACATTATAGGATTGTTTTTTCTACTCATGCGCATCACCTTACATTTTTCTACATTGAGAGCTAGCTGCCATTCTTCGCACCAACTAGAAATTTTGTCTAAGTCAACCTGTATGCTATTACAGTCAGTCACAGACGACACCCTCCCATACACCACAGCATCATCAGCAAACAGCCGCAAATTACAACTTACTCTGTCCATCAGATCATTTATATAGATAGAAAATAATAGCGGTCCTATCACACTCCCCTGGGGCACGCCTGACGATACACTCGTCTCTGATGAGCACTCGCCGTCGAGAACAACGTACTGCGTTCTATTACTTAGGAAGTCTTCCAGCCAGTCACAAATCTGTGAACCTATTCCATAAGCTCGTATCTTCGTTAGCAGTCTGCAGTGTGGCACCGTGTCGAACGCCTTTTTGAAGTCGAGAAAAACACAATCCGCCTGTTGCCCTTCGTCCATGGCTCGCAAGATGTCATGTGAGAAAAGGGCAAGCTGAGTTTCGCATGAACGATGTTTCCTAAACCCGTGCTGATTCATGGAAAGAAGCTTTTCCGTTTCAAGGAAATTTACTATATTCGAACTGAGAATATGCTCCAAAATTCTACATGAAACCGATGTCAACGATATTGGCCTGTAATTGTATGGGTCAGTTCTCTTTCCTTTCTTATACACTGGAGTCACCTGCGCTTTTTTCCAATCACTAGGAACTTTGCCCTGAATTAAAGATTCGCTATAAATGCAAGCTAAGTAGGGGGCCAATGCCGCAGAATAGTCTTTGTAAAACCGAACTGGTATTCCATCCGGACCAGCAGACTTTTTCGTATTTAGCTCTCTCAGCTGCTTCTCTACACCGGAAATACCTATTGCTATGTCCCCCATTTCGGAATTAGTACGTTGATCAAATGATGGTATATTTGTGCGGTCCTCCTGCGTGAAAGCTTTCTTAAAGGTTAAATTTAGAACTTCAGCTTTCCGTTTGCTTTCTTCTATTACTGCCCCGGAATGATCAACTAGTGACTGGACAGTGGGCTTTGACCCGCTTATCGATTTTACATAGGACCAGAATTTTTTCGGGTTCTCGGAAAGATCTTTTGCTAAGGTATGGCTGTGATAATTATTGTATGCTTCACGCATCGATCTTTTTATAGACGCACGAATCTCTACTAACTTTTGCTTGTCATCATTTGCGTGTTCTTTTTTGAATCGAGAGTGCAACAGCCTTTGCTTTCTCAGCAGCTTTCTAACATTATTATTATACCACGGTGGATCTTTTCCATCCTTAATCGTCTTTACTGGCACATATTTCTCTAACCCTTCATTAACAATGCATTTAAATTTAGTCCACAATTCCTCTACATCCATAGTCCCAGAATTAAACGATGCCCATTCATTTTCTAAGTGCGATCGTAACATTAGCTTGTCGGCTTTTCCCAACAAAAACACGCTCCTAGCCTTCTTGACTGGTTTATGAACTTTGGTCACCATCGACGCTATGACGATATCATGATCATGATCATGATCTTTGCGAGGCCCCTTTCATTTTTTCATTAATGAATAAAATGTTAAATGAGCTGAATTATACATCAATAATCATACTAAAATTCAATCAGTATAATTTACGAGTATTATTGCAACGACAAAAATTACAATAAACAAACACAAATTAGAGAAACTTTTCAACTTTTCGTCTCACTGATTTTTTTTAAGATCACATCTTAATACTAGCCGCTATTTCGGCTTCAGTTGATAGTACTGACAACGCAGATAGTCTTTCTTGGCTCACTGTGCTTTTCAAGTTAGTCTTAATCAATTCAAACTTTGTGAAGCTTCTCTCTGCCGAAGCTGTCCTGACTGGAACTGAGCATGATTCTGATTGTTTTAAAAAAATTTGAATATACTTGTACCAAATCGTTCTTTAAAATGTACTGAAGAAATAGTTTTGCAAGTATTTAACTAAAAATTGATTCACTGCTGCACTCATACGGAAATAAATACTAATAACTAAATAGCTGCCGGCCGGGAATGGCCGAGCGCTCTAAGGCGTCATACCACGGTGAGCGAAATCGCTCTCGTCGGGGGTCGAACCCCACCCTTGGGTACGGATGTTGTGTTCTTCAAATGTCCAAAAAAATGTTCAAATGTTCGTATAGTCTATGGGACTTAACTACGGGGTCATCAGTCCCTAAACTTATGAACTACTTACGAACTAGGACGGGACAAATATCCATGCCCGAGGGGGCCGAGGGGGGGATTCTAACCCCCGACCGTAGTGGCCGTGCAAAAAAATGTTTGTATAGTCTATGGGACTTAACTACGGGGTCATCAGTCCCTAAACTTACAAACTACTTATGAACTACTTACGAACTAGGACGGCACAAATATCCATGCCCGAGGGGGGACTCGAACCCCCGACCGTAGTGGCCGTGCAGACCGTGACTGGAGCGCCTCAGTCCCCTCGGCCACCGCGGCCGGCTGTTGTGTTCTTCCTTCGGTTAAGCTAGTGTAAATTAGATGTAGGTCGTCGTTACAAAACCTAGCAGTTGGAAAGCGCCGTTAAACATCAAATATAAAAAAAGAAACAAAAAAACTAAAATGTTAACAATGTTTTGCGAGGCCCCCACAGGCGCGAGGCCGTCGGCGGTGGCCGACGTCGCCGACGCCTAGCGCCGCCACTGAAGCCACACTTTGAAACGTAGCTAGCGTACGTCCGGACACGCACGCCGCGTGCAGTGTGCAATGGCCTCAAAACTCTGCGAGCTGCCAGGTGTGTATGACTTTGTACATCTGCTGATGGTGGCGTGATGTGTGTTACGCAATGGAGTGAGGTTCTGCAGCTGCCGGACAGTGCGGTGGTGGCGCAACCTCACTTCAGCAATCTGCCGGGCTGGACCTCCGCAATCTCTGGCAGATAACGACAGCAGGCGGGCGCCGATAGTCGATAACCAATAAATTACTATCTCTCTCTCTCTCGCCCTATCTGGAAGTACTAGGGCTGGCCGAAGTAAAAATCCGTTCCTAAATAGCGATCCAAACCAGTAATAATACCAATACAGAACACCATTATCCATATGTTAGCACTGCAAACTATTTATAAAGGAGCAATACTGCCTGTATGAGGTGCATTCAAGTTCCAAGGACTCCATTTTTTTTTTTTCTAATTAACTACTCACCCAAAATCGATGAAACTGGCGTTACTTCTCGACGTAATCGCCCTGCAGACGTACACATTTTTCACAACGCTGACGCCATGATTCAAAAAATGTATGATAAGCTTATGGGACGTAATTACAGGGTTATCAGTCCCTAAACTTACAAACTGCTTATCAACTAGCTTATCCTAAGGACGGCACAAATATCCATGCCCGAGGGGGGATTCGAACCCCCGACCGTAGTGGCCGTGCAGACCGTGACTAAAGCGCCTCAGTCCCCTCGGCCACCGCGGCCGGCGCCATGATTCCATGGCAGCGGCGAAGGCTTCTTTAGGAGTCTGTTTTGACCACTGGAAAATCGCTGAGGCAGTAGCAGCACGGCTGGTGAATGTGCGGCCACGGAGAGTGTCTTTCATTGATGGAAAAAGCCAAAAGTCACTAGGAGCCGGGTCAGGTGAGTAGGGGGCATGAGGAATTACTTCAAAGTTGTTCAAATCAAATGTTTGTAGAGGTTATGGGACTTAACTATGGGGTCATCAGTCCCTAAACTTACAAACTACTTATGAACTAGCTACAACTAACGACAGCACAAATATCCATGCTCGAGGAGGGATTCGAACCCCCGACCGTAGTGGCCGCGCAGACTGTGACTGAAGCGCCTCAGTCCCGTCGGTCACCGCGACCGGCTTCAAAGTTGTTATCACGAAGAAACTGTTGTGTAACATTAGCTCGATGTGCGGGTGCGTTGTCTCGGTGAAACAGCACACGCGCAGCCCTTCCCGGGCGTTTTTGTCGCAGTGCAGGAAGGAATTTGTTCTTCAAAACATTTTCTTAGGATGCACCTGTTACCGTAGTGCCCTTTGGAACGCAATGGGTAAGGATTACGCCCTCGCTGTCCCAGAACATGGACACCATCATTTTTTCAGCACTGGCGGTTACCCGAATTTTTTTTGGTGGCGGTGAATGTGTGTGCTTCCATTGAGCTGACTGGAGCTTTGTTTCTCGATTGAAAAATGGCATCCAAGTCTCATCCATTGTCACAATCGACAAAAAGAAAGTCCCATTCATGCTGTCGTTGCACGTTAACATTGCTCGGCAACATGCCACACGGGCAGCCTTGTGGTCGTCCGTCAGCATTCGTGGCACCCACCTGGATGATACTTTTCGCATTTTCAGGTCGTCATGCAGGATTGTGTGCACAGAACCCACAGAAATGCCAACTCTGGAGGCGATCTGTTCAACAGTCATTCGGCGATCCCCCAAAACAATTCTCTTCACTTTCTCGATCATGTCGTCAGACCGGCTTCTGCGAGCCCGAGGTTGTTTCGGTTTGTTGTCACACGATGTTCTGCCTTCATTAAACTGTCGCACCCACGAACGCACATTCGACACATCCATAACTCCATCACAACATGTCTCCTTCAACTGTCGATGAATTTTAATTGTTGGCACACCACGCAAATTCGGAAAACGAATGATTGCACGCTGTTCAAGTAAGGAAAACGTCGCCATTTTAAGTATCTAAAACAGTTCTCATTCTCGCCGCTGGGTGTCAAATTCCATCTGCCGTACAGTGCTGCCATCTCTGGGACGTATTGACAATGAACGCGGCCTCATTTTAAAACAATGCGCATGTTTCTATCTCTTTCCAGTCCGGAGAAAAAATATCGGAGGCCTTAGAACTTGAATGCACCTCGTATTATCGTACGGCTCACCGATGTGGATAGATGCACTGGAGCGACAATACAACAGTACCAACATTAATAGAGTCTAACGGCTAATCGATTTAAAAATGGTCAAAGCTTACAGACCGGCATCCAGCGAAGCACTCTGTGTCTTATCAGGTATCATGTCCATAACTCTTAAGATACAGGAAACAGCCAAATATTATAACCTGGTCAAAACCAAAGACACCAACCAGACAATCGGCATCACCCTAGAGTACAGAAGCTGGGCACACCCGGCAGAGTTTACAAGTATAACTGAGAAGGACGCCAGCAAAAGCTATTCTGTTGATGTGTACATAGATGGAAGCAAGTGACACGACGGAGTGGGTACGGGGATAGCAATATTTGTTAATAAGAAGCTTATTTGAAGAGTGGAAATGCTAAAGGATGTAAGTGTCATTTTTTGACTTTCGGGGTTTTTCACTGCTAACCGATCGATGTCTTCGCGCCAATACTCTGCTAAGAGATTTATGAGCTCCTTCCTTGTAGTTGCTACTGACCCCAAGAGATTGCACTAGTCCTACGTCCAGATGGGCCTGCGCTGCTAACGGATCTATGTGACACATGCATCTGGCGCTAGTCGAACAGAAGTCTATATTCAAGGTTATGCCAAAACGCTATTGTTTTGCTTACTGAAGCTGTTGCTTGCTATCTAAAATGATGTACCTCTTAATAATGATACTATGAACGCCAGTGATTTTAGTGGTGATGGAAGTGTTTAGAATGTTACGTTCAGGAAGAAACAGGATAAGGCAAGATTAAGCGGAACGTCGTACCTCATGCAGAAGAAGCAGAACAAGGAGGGAAATTGCTGCAAAACAACCGTCATCTTTACAGTAAACTTATAGTATGAAACAAGCCTACATTATCCAGTTGTAGCAGGTTGATGTACATATTTTTCGTTTGTTTTGTGTTTAGGTGTTCTGCAACTGTAAGTACAGTTGATATGAAAACTCAGCTCTCAGCTCTTTGACGAATACCATCAACTTGAACTGAACCAATAAGGCAATTACCTGATGTGGTTTACAGAGATTTTTCTTACTCAAAGACGACGTCATGGGACCTATAATGAAGACGCAGAGAGGTAAAAGGCAGTCAACTCTCTGCTACACACTTACGGGACAGGACACCTCAAAAGAGTATGCAAAGCTGCATTTTTAAATACCTTTAATATTTTCTGCTAAAAAAATCGAACAATTGTTTCGAAGAAAAAATCAGGTTCTGAAGTTTTCAAAGACACAGCTTTGATCAAAATAAGCAAACAACAGTCTGGTATTGTGTCCTGCAAAAGTTGCTTTTCCGATCAGTGTGATTTGGTGAATTTTCATGTCGTGAAGAAAGGCAAGACAATGAAAGACACTGCAGCTGTGGAATTGATAAAACTTCCAGCTACTGTTTCACTGGTACCAAATAAGAAAACGATTTTTCCACTATTATTAATTACGTGGAAAAAACGACTTTTCCCGACAGCTGTTACCTCCATAAGTCAATGTTGTCTCATGGCACTTAGATCTATTAGCTATGACAAAAAGAGCAGCTCGATCACGATAATCGATGAGCTACAACAAAAAACTACAAGTGCCGTAAAGAAGAAACTTCTAGAAGAGTTCAGGAACAAATGGGACACTGAGTGGCAAAGAACAAAAAACGATCCGTAACGTTTAATGATTAAACTTCCAATATCTCCGAATTTTACAGCAATGTTAACAGGTCATGGGAAACTTAAAGCCTATTATCAACGGTTCACAATAATTTAAGACGGAACGTGTATATTTAACAGAGCTGTCCAAACTATTGACCACGTGCTTTTTGACTGCTGCAATTTACTGAAAGAGAGGGACCATCTCAGGAAAAAAAATAGCTGCCAAAGGAGGAAGATGGCCCGTCAGTAAATATGACTTGGTACATAAATTCACTACAGACTTTTACAGTTTTTGTAATTCAATTGTCCCTTTGAAAAACCCTGTCAACTTATGTACTGTACTTGTGTTTGCGAAAATACCTGATGTAACCGCCTGAATCTAACCATCAAACATGTAATATTACTATCTAAATAATAAATAAAATTTAAAAAAATTCATATGTTCTAAAGGAATGGACATTACCGATTGTCCGCAGCTATAAGTTTTAAACATCCGGATATTAATTCGCAATTTGCGAGAACTTCCGACTTTAGCTGCTCTTCTTCAGGTGGTCTATCATTTTGTAGCATATGAAAATTTGATCTGGACCAGTCGACTACACGAACCGGGATCTATATCTACGTAAATACTCTGCAAGTCACATAGCAGAGGGTTCATCGAACCGCTTTTATGTTCATCTACAGTTCCTAACCATCATCATCATCATTAGAGACTGATTATGCCTTTCAGCGTTCAGTGTGGAGCATAGCACCTCTAATAAAATTCCTCTATGATCCCCTATTCAATGCTAACATTGATGCCTCGTCTGATGTTACGCCTTTTACTTCAATATCATTCTTCACCGAATCTGAGTACTTTCTTCTTGGTCTACCTCGAATCCTCTTACTCTCCGCTGCCGAGCTCATGAGTCTCTTAGGTAACCTTGCTTCTCCCATGCGTGTAACATGACCCCACCATCTCAGTCTGTTCGCTCTAATTGCTTCATCTATGGTGTTCATTCCCAGTTTTTCATTGATTTCATCATTATGGACAACCTCCTGCCATTGTTCCCATCTATTAGTACTTGCAATCATTCTTGCTACTCTCATATCTGTAACCTCTACCTCGTGAATAAGATAACCTGTATCCACCCAACTTTCATTCCCATACAAAAAAGTTGGTCGAAAGATAAGAGTGTGCACTGCTAGCTTAGTCTTGGTACTGACTTCCTTCTTGCTTAAGAAAGTAGATCTTAGCTGAGCACTCACTGCATTAGCTTTGCTGCATCTCGATTCCAGTTCTTTCACTATGTTGCTATGTGAGAAAATACATCCCAGGTACTTGAAACTGTCTACCTGTTCTAACGTTGTTCCTCCTATTTGGTACTCAATCTGTTTAAATCTCTTTCCCACAGACATTACTTTCATTTTGGAGATGCTGAACTTCATGTCATAATCCTTGTATCTTTGATTGAGCCCTGAAGTATTAGTTTGCAACCTTTTAATTGAATCGGCCATTACAACTAAGTCATCCGCATATGCGAGACTGCTTATTTTGTTTTCACCTATTTTAATCCCGCCCTGCCAGTCTACTGTTTTCAACATATAATCCATGAATAGTATGAACAACAGTGGTGACAGGTTACAGCCTTGGCTTACCCCTGAAACTACCCTGAATTATGAGATTAATTTGCCATCTACTCTAACTGCTGCCTGACAGTCTACGTAAAGCCCTTTAATTGCCTGCAGAAGTTTGCCTCCTATACCATAATCTTGTAGAACTGACAGTAGCTTCCTCCTAGGAACACGGTCATAAGCGTTTTCTAGATCTATGAAACATAGATAGAATGCCCTGTTCCCCTCATAGCACTTTCCCATTACCTGCCGTAAGCTAAAGATCTGGTCCTGACAGCCTCTAAGAGGCCTAAACCCACACTGATTTTCATCTAACTTGTCCTCAATTACTACTCGCACTCTCCTTTCAACAATACCTGAGAATATTTTGCCTACAACGCTAATTAAATTTCTAATAGCTCGCGGAAAAAAGAAACACCTAAATCTGTCCGTTTTCGATCTGATTTTTCTTATTTATTATTATGATCTAGTCCTCCTATGTAGGTGGGTCCTAACAGAATCTGTTCGCATTCGGAAGGGAAAGTTGCTGAAAGAAATTTCATGAATAGATCTCGTCGCAACGAGTAACGCCTTTCTTTTAATGATTTCCACAACAACTAGTGCGTAATTTCCTGTGGCACTCTCTCCCCTATATCGCGATAGTAGAAAACGAGCTGCCCTTCTCTGGACTTTCTCTAAATCGTCCATCAGTCCCACGTGGTATGGATCCCACAATGCGCAGCAATACTCCAAAATAGGACGCACAAGTGTATTGTAGGGAGTTTCTTTAGTAGAGCTGTTGCATCTGCTAAGTGTTCTGCCGTCGAAACGTAGTCTTTGATTTGTCTTCAAATGTTCAAATGTTTGTATAGCTTATGGGAGTTAACTGGGGGGTCATCAGTCCCTAAACTTACAAACTACTTATGATCTACCTTATACTAAGGACGGCACAAATATCCATGCCCGAGGTGGGATTCGAACCCCCGACCGTAGTGGCCGTGCAGACCGTGACTGGAGCGCCTCAGTCCCCTCGGCCACCGCGGCTGGCGATTCGTCCTCCCTACAATATTTTCTGTGTGTTCTTTCCAATTTAATTGTTACTCCTAGGTATTTAGTTGAATGAGCGGCCTGTAGTTTTGAATGATTAATCGTGTAAATGAAGTTTAACGGACTTCTTTTAGTGGTCTTATGGACGAGTTCACACTTCTCATTATTAAGGGTGAATTGCCATTTGTGCACCATGCAGATATCTTATGTAGATAATTTGCAGTTGTTTCTGATCATCGAGTGTTCAGATGCTAAGAATATAGCCGCCAATAGAGACCCTGCTAGTGAGCAGGGTGCCCCAGAGCCAGATTGAAGGACATCAGACACTCCTGTTCCAATGAAGTCGAGTTCTGTCTTTCATGAACCACATCTTGTCGAAATCAGGGCCGCTTTGGACAATAGGGTTGATATCTTCACGTACCGTTCGGCAGTCAAATTGGCATCAAGGAACCTCACCGCGATTATTACCTGACTGGACACTGTACCCGCACAGAGTGAAGAGACTTTCCGATCGCGAAACACAGATTCTCTGTCCCACAAATGCACCAATTTAGCGTATTGACGAATCCATCAAAATGAAGGTCGACTTAGATTAGATTACATTAGATCAATACCTGTTCCATAGATCATACTAGCTTAAACCCGCGGCGTGTTGGTTGATTATGATAGATAAGTTATCCTTCAATAGTGCGCTATGAGACTGGTTTTGAAGGATGAAATGAAATACAATACCTTCTTTAGAAACAAACTGAAAACTATACTTATCAGATTGCAGAAGTTTATGCACTTACCGTTTATCAGGAAAATAAGTAGTGTAGATCAAATCACACGTAAAAATGCAATCGTTTCGAAGAACCCTTCACGAAATTCAACAATAATGATTGTAATAATATCACAGATCGATCACTTGATGTAATGCGCGAAACGTCAAATCGATTTTTTAAAGAGGTATATAAAAAATTTCATTTTTACTGCTTTATTTATTTATTCTTATATTTCCTTATTCGTATGCTTATCCTTACAGAGAAAGAGCTGAAGACATTGTAGCACGCATAGACCAAAGACATGGTCTGTGGCATCACGTTTAGCTGTATGTAACCTCCTTGCTATAGAGTCGCAAACGTCATCGCTGGCCTTCAGTCTGAATTTTTTTTATAATCTGACGATTTTCAACTACCATATCTTCCACCTCATTATAGCTATCGGCATGGAACTACTGTAGTGTACAACGGGAGACTTCGGACAACAATTACACGCAGACCATTCGTTTGCGTTCTGTAGTTTTCGCTGCAGAGCGAAATATTAACACACACACACACGTAGAATTTTATATACACCGATAACTTTCCATCCCAATATACTCCACCCTTTTATCATTATCAACCCTCAAGCAACAATGCAACCAATAAAACCATTTTCAAAGAGTAAATATTTTCAAGGGTAATTATTGTTCCGCATTTCGCGTTGTATACTTCAAATTACTAAATATCTATCAGATCGCTATAAAACCGTGCCTAAAACTTTCCTCTGTTATAAATTAGTAATTGTACAAATATTTAAGTCTCTACGTCTTGTCGTTCGGACGTGATAAGCGTCCACCGAACAGATATTCACTTTAATATATATATAGATAAATAGCTGTATGATCGCCATAAAAACGTGCCTAAAGCCTTCCCCGGGTAGACATTAGTAACTGTAGAAATTTTTAGCTCTTTATGTCTTGTGGTTCAGACGTGATAAACGTACACCGAACAGACATTCACATTTATAGATACAGATATGTGACATTTCGCAATGATGTGGGACGTGTCCGTTTAGTAAATGGTGTCTACACACGCCACTCGATATTTTAAGGATTTATTTATTTTTACTTAAATTTTTTTAAAGGCTGGTCTACACTACGACACTAGGTTGCGAAACTCGTTGCATGAAATGAGTTGCACGCAGCTGGTTTCGTGTATATCTGTAGACACGGCACCAAAACTGAAAGCTTCAATTTAGTTCAAATGTTTGTAGAGCTTATGGGACTTAACTACGGGGTCATCAGTCCCTATCAATTTAGTTGTTTTACGAGTGCCGTAGTCGTAGTAAAATTAAAGTTTTGTCAGCTGTAAGAGTTGCAGCGGAGCTATTACTTCGCTGTGTAAAGCCACTTTATGAGACTAAACATAAAAAGACTAAGAAACGTGTTTCGGTTGATGAGTGGATTAAAAGCTCGGTTGGTCAGCGACCTTGCTAAAAGAGACTGTGGTTGAAGACCGTAGAAATTATTTTAATCATCTTAGCATGTCACATTTTTCGTAAACATAGTAAACACAATACTGTTATGCTTGAAGCACTATCTCCAGAATTGAAATTAAAAGTTACATTACGTTTCTCGAAAGTGGGGATTCATATTCGTCTCAACAGTACTTGCACCGTGTTCCGAAACCCACAACTGGTTAACCAAGAGAATGTGGACAGTGGAGTTTACCAGCCACGAATATGGAGAAATACAAATGCTGCTCGACTAATTGAGGTAACGCTGCATGCCGGCAGCGATAATTATTCAAAGCAGACTGCATTAAGAAGAGAATGGTTAGCTAACCACTTTCTTGCAGAGATATCTGTATCGTGGCAATATCAGCATGTTTAAAAGTATTTACAAATAACAATGTGACTGTAAAACCCTGTCACGTTTTAAATAAATATTTACAAAGAATTGTGAATGTAAAAACAGTCACGATTTAAACAAATATCATTAGCATCATCATTATTAGAGGCTGATTATGCCTTTCAGCGTTCAATCTGGAGCATAGCACCTCTAATAAAATTCCTCCATGATCCCCTATTCAGTGCTAACATTGATGCCTTGTCTGATGTTATGCCTTTTACTTCAAAATCATTCTGCACCGAATCTAAGTACTTTCTTCTTGGTCTACCTCGACTCATCTTACCCTCCGCTGCCGAGCTCATGAGTCTCTTAGGTAACCTTGCTTCTCCCATGCGTGTAACATGACCCCACCATCTCAGTCTGTTCGCTCTAACTGCTTCATCTGTTGTGTTCATTCCCAGTTTTTCTTTGATTTCCTCATTATGGACACCCTTCTGTCAGTGTTCCCATCTATTAGTACCTGCAATCATTCTTGCTACTTTCATATCTATAACCTCTACCTTATGATTAAGGTAACCTGTATCCACCGAACTTTCACTCCCATACAACAAAGTTGGTCGGAAGATAGAGTAGTGCACTGCTTAGTCTTGGTACTGACTTCCTTCTTGCATGAGAGAGTAGATCTTAGCTGAGCACTCACTGCATTAGCTTTGCTGCACCTCGATTCCAGTTCTTTCACTATGTTGCTATCCTGTGAGAAAATACATCCCAGGTACTTGAAACTTTCTACCTGTTGTAACGTTGTTCCTCCTATTAGCACTCAATCTGTTTAAATCTCTTTTCCACAGACATTACTTTCATTTTGGAGATGCTGAACTTCATGTCATAATCCTTGTATCTTTGATTGAGCCCTGAAGTATTAGTTTGCAACCTTTTAACTGAATCGGCCATTACAACTATGTCAACCGCATATGCGAGACTGCTTATTTTGTTTTCACCTATTTTAATCCCGCCCTGCCAGTCTACTGTTTTCAGCATATGATCAATGAATAGTATGAACAACAATGATGACAGGTTACAGCCTTGTCTTACCCCTGAAACTACCCTGGAACCATGAGCTTAATTTGCCATCTACTCTAACTGCGCCGGCCGCGGTGGCCGAGGGGACTAAGGCGCTCCAGTCACGGTCTGCACGGTCACTACGGTCGGGGGTTCGAATCCCCCCTCGGGCATGGATATTTGTGCTGTCCTAGTTCGTAAGTAGTTCATAAGTAGTTTGTAAGTTTAGGGACAGATGACCCCGTAGATAAGTCCCATAGACTATACAAACATTTGAACATTTGATTTTACTCTAACTGCTGCCTGACAGTCTACGTAGAGCCCTTTAATTGCCTGCAGAAGTTTGCCTCCTACACCATAATCTTGTAGAACTGACAGTAGCTTAATCCTAGGAATACGGTCCTAAGCCTTTTCTAGATCTATGAAACATAGATAGAATGCCCTGTTCCACTCATCGCACTTTTCCATTACCTGCCGTAAGCTAAAGATCTGGTCCTGACAGCCTCTAAGAGGCCTAAACCCACACTGATTTTCATCTCAATTAATACTCGCATTTTCCTGAGAATATTTTGCCTACAACGCTAATTAAAGAGATATTTCGATGGTTGTTATACTCTTTTCTGTTTCCATGTTTGAAAATTGGCGTGATTACCGCATTCGTCCAGTCGAGGGAACCTGTCCCGATTCCCACGCCTTCTCAATTATCCTGTGTAACCATTTAAGACCTTAAGACTCTATAAAAAAAGTTCTAAAATAAAAAAATTCAGTATATCAGATTTGTGTCGCCTTTTCTTCTGCGTTCATTTTTTCTTAAAAAGGTCTGCCAGTTCAAACTACAGGATTATAATCTTGTAAACTTGCGCTGCTCCGCAGCCAGATGTTTTTCTAGACTGCATTTTGCAAAATTCTTTTGTATACGTATTTCGTATTGAAGGTATTTTAGTCTGCATATTACCTACGGTTAACCCATTATTAATTCACGAATGATTGCTTCAAGAGCTCCAACACGCCGAATTTTCATCATTAAATTTCCATAAACACCTATGCATCGCAATATGTCCAAAAACCGAATAATTTCTTTCGTTTCTCATTTGATGTTGCGTTTTTGTTATCACGCAAAAACTGTTTCACCGAAGTTGGAAGGTGACGAAACTGTTCAGTTTCGCTGAGTTGAGCGTACGCCTGAAGCGCAGTTGAACTGGCCAGTAGCGCAGTTTCATGAATCCTAGTGTCGTGTAAACTATCCTTAAGTTTTAACTAAAAATTCATATAAAGTGTAGAAGGAATGCCATTTAGAAAGTCCTTTAATTTCTTTTTGAATACCATTTCGCTTTCTGTCACACTTTTGAAGCTGACTTTTGTTGCTGCGTAATTCACCTCTTTCTGTGCCAAAGTTAGATTTAACCTTTAATAGTGAATATCGCCCTTTCTCCTAGTGTTGTAGCTACGCACACTGCTATTACTTTTGAATTGGGTCAGACTTCTAATAACAAATTTCATATTGTGAAGCTACAATGAAGATCCCTAGATTCCTGAATAAATGTCTGCAGGATGCTCTTGGATGGACTTCAACAATTATTCTGATTACACGCTTTTGTCCAGTGAATACGTTTTTACTCAATGTTGAATTGCCCCAGAATATGATCACATATGAAAGCAGTAAATGAAAATAAGCTAATTTACTGAAGAGGTATATCACCAAATTTTGCAATGACCCCGATAGCGTAAGTAGCTGAACGTTTCAGCAGATCTTCGATCAATGCGAACACCTACAAATTATGAATATTCTACCTTAGCTACAGATTTCTGTTCAAAGTCTAAATTTATTAATTGTTCATGCCATTTATTGATTAAAACTTTATATACGGGTTTTATCAAAGTTTAATGAGTGTCCATTTGTAGAGAACCACTTAATAATTTTCTGAAAGACATCATTTACAATTTCATCAGTTAATTTCTGTTTGTCAAGCTTGATAGTTATACTTGTATCGTCAGCAAAAAGAACTAGGTTAGCATCTTCATGAATATAGAATGGCAAGTGATTAATACATATTAAGAACAGTATTGGACCCACAGCCAACCCTTGTGGGACCCAAATTTTGGTAACTCCCCAGTTATAGCAATTAATTTTTTCTTATATATCGTGTGAACTGCTTATTTCAACTTTCCACACTCTTCCAGTTAAATATGATTTATAGCACTTGTGCACTGTCTCACTCATACCCCAATACTTAAGCTTATCTAGAAGAATCCCATGATTTACACAATCAAAAGCCTTTGAGAGATCACAAAAAATCCCAATGGGTGACGTCTGATTATTCAAACCTTTCGTCGCTAAACCAGTCCTTATTCCCATCAGAGTCCTGTCCTTCAATTCTATGGAGAATAGTGTTGGAGAAACGCAACTGCTGTTCCATGGCCCTGGGGTTTAACCCTTTCAGATCTGACGTCCAGTATGTTTTTATGCATTTCATAACACAGCTTTGAGAGCAAGTGGCCTGTTTACTTTTAGGTTCGTGCCTCATGCTGCCCTCTGTCACCCTACGTGTGTACTACTACGAAAAACAGGCTTCAGGCGTGATACCAGTAATTGAAATTACTTTGTGTGTTCATTTCTCTATTTTGTAACGATTCCACTTCGAGATAGGCGTTCCAGAATACATACGCTGTTGAGTTCTTATTTCACATCGTTAACTGCGTTCCAGACGCGGTCACCAATGCATTGTACAATTTTTTATTTCTAAAACCGAGTATGACAAAGTTCTGTTTTGATCAAATATACAACAAATAGGGTCTCGCAAACATGAAAATGTGCAGAATACACTGTATCTTTTGGCGTAATGATCGCCAATACTTACTTCAATCTTAGAAGAGAACAACTTGAGCGGAGACCATAAAAGTCAGTTAGACTATTGGTTGTACAGAAGGAAACACATATAGGAAATAAAGAATACCAAGGTTATATACAGTGAAAGTGTGGCTACTGAACACAAAATCGTAGTGGCCGATTATGAAATGGTAGTGAGGAAAAGATGTGAATGTGTCAAGCTAGGCGAATAAAGAATAATAAGGTTGAAACTGAAAGAAGAGGTGTTCTACATCTACATAGATACTCTGCAAATCACATTCAAGTGCCTGGCAGAGGGTTCATTAACCACTTTCATAACCTTTCAAATCAAATGTTCAAATGTTTGCAAAGTCTATGGGACTTAACTACGGGGTCATCAGTCCCTAAACTTACAAACTACTTATGAACTACTTACAAACTAGGACGGCACAAATATCCATGCCCGAGGGGGGATTCGAACCCCCGACCGTAGTGGCCGTGCTGACCGTGACTGGAGCGCCTCAGTCTCCTCGGCCACCGCGGCCGGCATAACCTTTCTCTACCGTTCCATTCTCTAATAGCGCGCGGGAAGAAAGAACACCTAAATCGATCTGATTTCTCTTATTTTATTGGGATGGTCATGTCTCCCTAAGTAGGTGGGTGCTAGCAAAATATTTTCACATTCAGAAGTAAAAGTCGGTAATTGAAACTTCGCAAACAGTTCACGCCGCAATGAATAACGTCTTTCTTTTAATGATTTCCACCCCAATTCGTGCAACATTTCCGTGACGCTTTCCTCCCTGTAACATGATAAAACAAAACGAGCTGCCCTTCTCTGAACCTTCTCAATGTCTTCCGTCAGTCCCACCTGGTGAGGGTCCCACACTGGGCAACAGTGCTCTAGGAGAGGACGCACAAGTGTGATGTAGGCAGTCTCTTTGGTGGAGCTGGTGCATCTTCGAAGCGTTCTGTCAATGAAACGTAATCTATGGTTCGCCTTCCCCACACTATTTTCTATGTGTTATCTCCAGTCAAAGTTGTTCGTAATTGTAACTCCTAGGTATTTGGTAGAATCTACGACCTTCCGGTTTGACTGATTTATCGTGTAATTGAAGCTCAGCGGATTTGTTTTAGTGGTCATGTGTATTACTTCACACTTTTATTTATTTAGTGTCAATTGCCAATTTTCGCACCATGCAGAAATTTTGTCTAAATCTCTTTGCAGTTGCTTTTGATCCTCTGTTGACTTCACTAACCGATAAACGACAGCATCATCCGCGAACAGTCTAAGGGAGCTACTCAGATTGTCTCCTAAATCGTTTATAAACACGAGGAAGAGTAGGGGACCTATAACGCTTCCCTGTGGAACGCCAGATATCACTTCTGTTTTACCCGATGACTTACCGTCAATTACAACGAACTGTGTCCTTTCTGATAGGAAATCGTGAATCCAATCGCACAGTTGGGGAGATATTCCATAAGCACGCAATTTCATAAGAAGCCGCTTGTGGGGTACAGTGTCAAAAGCCTTCCTGAAATCCAGAAATATGGAATCGATGTGAGATCCCTGGTCGATGGCACTTAACACTTCATGTGAATAAAGGGCAAGCTGTGTTTCGCAAGAGTGATACTTCCTGAATCCGTGTTGACTATTGGTTAATAGGTCGTTCTCTTCGAGGTAGTTCATAATATTAGAACAAAGTATATGTTCCAAAACCCTACTGCAAATCGACGTCAATGAGATAGGCCTGTAATTTTGCGGATCACTCCTATTGCCTTTCTTGAATATTGGAGTAACTTGGGCAACTTTCCAGTCTTTGGGTACGGATCTTTCGCTGAGTGATCCGTTGTAAATTATAGCTAAGTACGGAGCTATTGCATCAGGAAGCAGTATTAAGAGAAGCGAAATTACCAGAGTATGTACAGGAGTGGTGGAATTATAATAGCAGTGTAATTACAAAATCGGCAAAAGACGTACTGGGTGTAACAACAGGAAAGGGTCCACCAGAAGATGAGACATGGTGGTGAACTGAGGAGGTCCAGAAAGTGATAAAACTGAAGAAAGATGCAAGTAAATAAACAATGGGATAAATTGATTTTTCCGTCGGTACCTAACAGAACATGATAATAATATCAAAAAGGAACAACTTCCTGATGTTCTGCAAAACTTATTTATTGGTCACAAACCGGCTTTCGGCTTCTTAGGCCATCATCAGGTGACAACTGACTGTAGCACACATGTTTTCAAAGATGTTAAGATTTACAAAGATGTTATCAAAAACGATCGATACTTCACAGGAAAGTTCATCGCAAGTACTTATTTATGAAAATTATTAACATTTATATAAAAAACTAGGTTAAACCCGCGGCTCCGCTCGCGCGTTGGTTGATTTTGATAGACAATACGCGAAACGTCAAATCGATTTTTTTAGAGAGATGTATTAGAGGAAATTTCTTTTTTACTGCTTTATTTATTTATTCCTATATTTCCTTATTCGTATGCTTATCCTTACAGAGAAAGAGCTGAAGACATTGTAGCACGCAAAGATCAAAGACATGGTCTGTGGCATCACTTCCGCTTTATGTAACCTCCTTGCTATAGAGTCGCAAACGCCATCGCTGGCCTTCAGTCCGGATTTTTTTTTTTTTTTTTTTTTTTATTTTATTTTATTTTATTTTATTTTTTTTTTTTTTTTTTTTTTTTTTATATATATAATTTGATGACTTTCAACTACCATATCTTCCACCTCATTATAGCTATCGGCATGGAACTGTTGTAGTGTACAACGGGAGACTTAGGACAACAATTACACACAGACCATTCGTTTGCGTTCTGTAGTTTTCGCTGCAGAGCGAAATATTAACACACACACACACACGTAGAATTTTATATACACCGATAACTTTCCATCCCAATATACTCCACCCTTTTATCATTATCAACCCTCAAGCAACAATGCAACCAATAAAACCATTTTCAAAGAGTAAATATTTTCAAGGGTAATTATTGTTCCGCATTTCGCGTTATGTTCTTCAAATTACTAAATATCTATCAGATCGCTATAAAACAGTGCATAAAACACCTTCCTCAGGTGTAAATTAGTAACTATACAAATACTTAACACCCAAGTCTCTGCGTCGTGCCATTCGGACGTGATATGCGTACACCGAACAGACATTTATATATATATATAGCTATCCGATCGCCATAAAACCGTGCCTGTACATATTTTTAGCTCTTTATGCCTTGTGGTTCAGACGTGATAAACGTACACCGAACAGACATTCACATTTATAGATATAGACTAGCTGCAAACCCGGCGTCGCCCAGGTATTTATATATTTATTCCTGCCTTGAGTTAGTACTTCTCCTATCCCTTCTCTCTCTGTTTTAATGGTTCTTATTATTATGGGGCGATGTGCTAGATATATAATTCAATACTCAGCTTTTATATTGCAACGACGATTGCGGGGTTTCTGCTTGCGCTGCTTAACTAAACTGGGTTCTTCCCTGGTGAGAAGCTCATCAAAATGAAAATCTCGTGATGCTCTTCCATTTTCGTAACATTTATTTCTCAAAATTGCATTACACCTTGCCGCCATGTCGTCTCTCGAAACTTCCACGTTAGCCAACCACAAACAGTACACTGTCACAGACTTTTAAATAGCTATCTGATCACCATAAAACCGTGCCTAAAGCCTTCCCGGGTAAACATTAGTAACTGTAGAAATTTTTAGCTCTTTATGTCTTGTGGTTCAGACGTGATAAACGTACACCGAACAGACATTCACATTTATAGATATAGATATAATAAGTATGTGTAAGGAATCAAAACTAATATGATTATCTTTGTTGAAAAGGAAGGTTGAAAATAAAACTTATTTCAGTAGAGGGTTAAAGGGGAACTGGATCTGATCGTTTAATACTAAACTGGCATCCTGACCCAAATGTTTATTGATTTCCAGTAGTGCCATCTTTCTGCTTTTCTTCAGATGTAGGATCTCACAGTTTACATCATAATCATGGCCTTCTCTGAGCAGATGTTCAGCAAAGGTTGAATCTGTCTTTTTTAACCTCCAGCTTCCCTCATGTTCTGATAATCTAATAGCTACAGCCCTGCCAGACTGACCAACATACAGTTTCCCACAATGTTTGCATGTGATCTCGTATACACCACTCTGTGATAGGGGTTGAATTTTGTCCTTACTATTGAATAAATACTTGGAAATGTTGTTTGTATTGTAAAATACAGGTTTATAATTCGAGATTTTAACTTTCTACCAATTTGATCTTAAATTTTGCCTGAATATGGGATGGCAAAATGTTCAAATGTTTGTTAAGCTTATGGGACTTAACTACGGGGTCATCAGTCCCTAAACTTACAAACTACTTATGAACTACTTACGAACTAGGACGGCACAAATATCCATGCCCGAGGGGGGATTCGAACCCCCGACCGTAGTGGCCGTGCTGACCGTGACTGGAGCGCCTCAGTCACCTCGGCCACCGCGGCCGGCTATGGGATGGCACACCAGTTTTTCCGACTACTGACTTGTTCTTGTTGACCAGCATATAAAAGTGTTCTGATGTTTCTCATTTTCTTCTTATTCAGTATACTGTCAATAAGGGTTCGGCTATAGCCATTACTGGATGCTATATGTTTGATTGTAATTCAAATGTCTGTAAATCTATCGGACCAAACTACGTGGTCATCAGTCCGTAGCTTATAAACTACTTAAATCTAGGTAAACTAACCTACGGACAAACACACACACCCATTTCCCAGGGAGGACTCGAACTTCCACGGCGAGCAACCGCGCGCTCCGCAGCGAGGTGCTTTAGACCGCTCGGCTACTCTACCACTGCTGTTTGTAATTCTGATTGAAATGCAAAATTAGATAATGGAACATGGTCCATCGCCTCATATCTGTTCCATAATCCATCATGCCCGGCAAACAGATTCCTGCAAACCCTTCTTTCAGAAGTCGCCAATCCCCCACTACCCTGTATGTATATACTTGAAATTTGTAAATATGTTAGGAAAAATTTAAAGGACTCAAACAAAAATTTCAATATTCACGAGCACGAAACAAGGCAAAATGAAAATTTTCATGTCCAGCAAACAAGAACAGCAGCTTATAAATGTTCCACAATAAGTAGTGCTGTTCAAATCTATAATAGCCTACCACATAAGATAAAAATAATATCATCATACCCACTCTAGTGCAGAACTCTAAGGGCATTTTTATTAGACCATTGCTTTGATTCAGTAACTGAGTTTTTAGATCACCGCAGATATAAAAGGCTTGAGCCAAGTCAGTGTAAATACTGCCAGTAGTGCATATTCTTTATGCCATATATGTCTGTTTATATTATATACACAGGGTGTTTCACTAAGTGTGTTTGCCTCTGTTACTTATAAAATAAAAGGTGACGGGAAATTTAATGCGGTAGGTCAACACAAGAAATGTTACACTTTCTGCGGAGCTATGAACATAGTTTATTGTATCATTTTCCAAAGAGTTACAGCATAAAGATTTAATTTTTTAAATGGAACAATAGTTTTTTCTATCGTGCATTGGGTTCGTTGAAACCAGCTGCGTCCAAATCAATTTAAACTACATTCCTGTCACTGTTAGTTTGGGAGCTACAACCCTTCACAGTTCCGGGGGCGGAGGCTGCGATAGCGTAGCTGACTGGCCGAGTGGCTATCTCCTGGGGCACGGCCCACTGTCTCATGACCACTAGCCAGTTAGCTACGCTGTCGTACCCTCCGCCCCTGGAACTTTGAAGGGTTGTAGCTCCCAAACTAACAGTGATAGGAATGTAGTTTAAATTGATTTGAACGCAGCTGGTTTCAACGAACCCAATGCACGATAGAAAAAACTATTGTTCCATTTAAAAAATTAAATCTTTATGCTGTAACTCTTTGGAAAATGATACAATAAACTATGTTCATAGCTCCGCAGAAAGTGTAACATTTCTTGTGTTGACCTACCGCATTAAATTTCCCGTCACCTATTATTTTCTAACTTACAGAGGCAAACACACTTAGTGAAACACCCTGTATATGTGTGTATATGTTTGTATCCCACAATCTGGAAAGATTTTTGGATAAATAAATAAATAAATAATCTGATTCTGCAGTGTTCAAAGAATGCCAAAGATCTATATATTAACCTGCTGGAGACCAACTTACGCTGGTCATGAAATTTAACTACCTGGGCTCTTACATGCAAACTGATGGAGGATTGTAGGCCGATATACAGCACAGGATAAATAGTGGATGGGTGAACTGCAGGAAACTGAGTGGAGTACTGCGTGATAAGGCTAGCTGTAGAATGAAAGGAAAGCTTTACAAGTCTGTGGCGAGGCCTGTGATGCTGTATAGTGTAGAAACTTGGCCAATTACAAAAGCCCAAGAGAAAAATGGAAGTGGCAGAGATGAGAATTTTAATGAAAGTCCAGCTCCAGTTGCATTTATTGGTGCTTTATTTAAGCCCACACTACCGGTTTCGGCCTGTATGTCAGGCCATCTTCAAGTGTGACAAACCTGCATATAACAAGTAGCAATAAGTTTACAAAATTACAAGATAGAATGTTACATATATAAAAAGGTACAGTATAAAAGCAGAATGAAACTTACGTTATGCCGTAGAGAAAGCAACGTCATGTAATTAAAACAATAGAACTCAGAATTTAAAACTTTTGGCGCTCAATGGCGACACGGAGAAAAATGGGCGTGTCATATTTAACATTCCAAATAATTATAATCGGCATGTTCTGATGTGTTCTGATATAAACATTACATCATTGCAAGCATAAAGTTCTAAACATTAGTTGAAAAATGTAAAGGTCAATAATAAAATATTATAAATGTCAGTTAGGATAAAAACGGAACATGTAGTGGCCAATGAGGCTATGTGAAAAGTGGGCGTGTCGTCAATTTAAAATTTTGATACAGGAAGTATAATAATTTAGCATAAGGCCAATTGTATTCGATTTAGTTTACATTAGAGTTGGTTGTATTGTTTAAACAAGGTACAGAAATTCTTAGGATGTAAAATGTAAAATGATTGCAACGAACGAGGCGTCCAAGCCGATAGTCGAGGGGCGGCCTCTAGCGAGCGAAATTTGAACCAGGAACGCTGGTGCGGGCTCCAGAGCAGTTTGGACGCGTCGTTGATTGCTTACATTGTACTGTTTACAAACAGTAGCAGATGTTTCAAAAACAGCCACGAACTTGCGGAGCATTTCATAAAAAAATTTTGTCAATTACTGGGCGGCAGATATCTAAGAAATTAGTATTCTTTAAAGTGCATTGCTCGTTAAGGTTGTATTCCTCGGACTTTTTTAGGTGAGTGTATATAGCGATCTCTTCATAAAAATCCGTGAAATAGCCTTTCTTCATTGTATGGAGTATTGTCAGGTTGTTTTCGATATTGTCTACCTTGTGACTGTTGCGTATAAGGTAAGCAGCGAAGGTGGATCTGCTTTCAGTGTTTTTTCTGCTACACATTTTATGCAGGTTTGTCACACTTGAAAATGGCCTAACGTAGAGGCCGAAACCGGTAGTGTGGGCTCAAATAAAGCGCCAATAAATGCAACTGGAGCTGGACTTCAATTAATATTGAACCACAGTTGCGGCAACAGCAAGCATCCAGTCATGGAGAAACTAATAAGAGATGAGAATGTTAAGGTGGATGATTGGGGTGACACGAAAGGATAGACTAAGGAAGGAGTACATCGGGGGAACAGTGAGAGTTAGGCCCATTGGGAAGGAGGACCAAGAAAGTAAGCTACGATGGTACGGACATGTGCAGAGAAGAGGGGAGTACTTTGTGGGGAGAAGAGTTGAAGACCAGGAAATCGAAGGATCAGGGAGAAGACAGAAATTGAGATGGAAAGACAAGGTAGCAGGGAACCTATGGGAGAAAGGATGACAAAGGCTGAGATGATGATGATGATGGAACATGAAAAAGTGCAAGGATGTGTTCCATTTTTAAAATAATTCAGAACTGATGGGGTTCATGGCTGAAGAGTTTGAATTTTGTGTGGGAAGAGATGCAGGGCAACAATTTCTTGCTGTGTTGATCCCCAGCTGTTGTGCAGTTCGTCTGATCGATTGTGTGGGGCTGGTTTGAAACACATCGCGTGTCTTCTCGGTGTTTTCAGTCTTTTTGGACGATCAACATTGCAGGGACTGTCATCACAATCACTAACCGTTCCCCCAATCTTCCGAATAAAAATTGTTCATTGTTAGCACACCTCCTGACTAGATTAACTCCGTACATCGAAGCCAATCTTCTCACACACCACGCCGGTTTTCGAACAGCCACAAACTGTTGCGATCAGGTGGTGTCCCTTACAACCTACATTGAGAAAGGCTTCTAAATCATATGAAAACTGGAATGAAACTTTCACTCTGCAGCGGCGTGTGCGCTGATATGAAACATCCTGGCAGATGAAAATTGTGTGCCGGAACCGGGACTCGAACCTGGGACCTTCGTCTTTCGCGGGCAAGCGATCTACCGACTGAGATATCCCGATACGACTCACGATGCCGACTCACAACTTTACTTCCGCCAGTACCTTGCCTCCTACTTTCCAAACTTCACAGAAGCTCTTCTCCGAACCTTGCAAGACTAGCACTCCTGAAAGAAGTTTGGAAAGTAGGAGGCGAGGTACTGGCGGAAGTAAAATTGTGAGGCGGCATCGTGAGTCGTGTCGGGATTGCTCAGTCGGTAGAGCGCTTGCCCGTGAAAGGCAAAGGTGTCAGGTTCGAGTCCGGTTCCTGCACACAATTTTAATCTACCAGGAAGTTTCAGATGAAAACTGGTATGGTTCTCATAGATGTTACATCAGCTTAAGTTGCAGTGCGGATCGAAGGGCTACTGCTCACGCTAACTGGAACTATAAAATGCAAACAGACCTACACGTTACTCAGGAACATGTTAACAGGCAGCAAAATCAAGGTCTCTCTTCATTGCACAAACAGCAAGAGCGTGGTTTTGAATAACGGTGTGCCACAGGGCTCGGCACTAGCACCCGCTCTCTTCAATCTGTATGCAGCTGACCTACCGGAAACCAAGTCACGTCAATTTGCGTACGCTGACGGCCTGGCCATCGCGTATCAAAATTTCAGCGATCTCTATGAAACATTGAATGCAGATCTCGAAGTTCTGAATACATATCACTCCAAGTGACACCTAAACCCAAACCCCAAAAAAACAACCAGCACTATAATGCACCTTAACAACAGAGAAATACATAAAAATATTACAACTCTCTATGAATGGTCAGCAGATTAGACACGATAATAAGCCTAAATATTTGGGTTTGAAATTAGATCGCAGTGTATCATACAACTCACATCTAGAGGACAGAAAACAGAAGCTAAAATCCCGAAATGGTATCCTGTCGAAACTAGCGGGCACTTTGAGGCCATCATGACTACCTCATGTCTACAGCGTAGCTGAATATTGCTCTCCAGTCTGGATGGGAAGTACACACATAGCAACAGTGGACGATACGAATAATCTCCAGAATGAAACTTTCACTCTGCAGCGGAGTGTGCGCTGATATGAAACTTCCTGGCAGATTAAAATTGTGTGCCGGAACCGGGACTCGAACCTGCGACCTTTGCCTTTCGCGGGCAAGCGCTCTACCACTGAGCTACCCCGACACGACTCAGGATGCCGCCCCACAACTCTACTTCCGCCAGTACCTCGCCTTCTACTTTCCAAACTCAGGGCCACCCCCTGCGCTTGGCTGCCTGTCCTTGCCAATATATAGCCCTATGAAATCAGGCGATCACATACCAAAAAATCCTAGGCAACCTTGACCCATAAAGATCTAATAGCCACAAATAGGCTTAAATGCAGGGCAGCTTTTTGGAAAACCGGTGAAGAGCCTCAAGACTTCAATTCGAAAACAGTCTGGAAAGAGCTATGGACTACGAGTGCACACAAGAACTGCAATTTGGTGGACGACCCCAACAAGAAGAACGAAGGATTCAATATTCTAAGGAAACTGTGGATAAGTATGAACAGCGTGAGAACAGGTGTCTGCAGATGTGAGCAACTGATGAAGAAATTGGGCCTGACAGACAGCTCTGAATGTGTGGTGAAACCCAAACAATGGGCCATTTACTGGTGTGTGAAGTGTACGGCTATGATGCTGATCTTAAAGACATACACAGACTTAGTGACTCGGCCTTAAAGTGGCTTGAGAGCACTTGTATTGTTAGAATAGTTTACAAGGGCATTGTAATTAATGGATGAATTATTGCTTTTGTACATGCCAACACCATTTACTGGTGTGTGAAGTGTACAGCTACGATGGTGCTTGGAAAGACACACACAGACTCAGTGATTCGAACGTAAAGTGGCTTGAGTGTATTTGTAATGTAGTGAAGCACTTGTATTGTTAAAATAGTTGTATAAGGATATTGTAATTAACGAAAGAATGATTGCTTTTGTATATGCCGAACGAGTAAATAAATACCACTTGGCCCAGTTGTCTTCAGCTTGAACTCACAAGGAAAGTACATGGGCTCGAACAAACATATCTGTATGGTCGTTTGGTTACAGGATCTCTATGTACACCTCATTGTGCTGGTGGGTGTCGTTTTTCTGCAAAGCTCTGTAACCATGCTCTAGATAGCACTGTAGATGTAATTGTAGACGCCATACGTAATGCAGATATCTTAACTACAACTTATGTAATAATCATCGTACATGTTCTCTAGCGAATTGTCATCAAAAGCCGTGATGATAGTCGCAACTTTAACCTTCTTCCCGAAAGACTGTTGGTATTCACTGCCACTGTTTCCATCGCCTCTTCCCGCACTTACCGTAGCACTACCGCTTGCAATGAGTTGTTCGTCATTATCATCCCTAATATCATTATTATGAGTTTGTAATTACAGTATCTAACTTATGCTCATATTTCTGTACCATAACAGATACGAGAAAGCATGCGAATGATTCATCTTCTACACTAATACTATCTTCACGAAGAAGGGTTCTTTGTAACTTCATCTCAACTAATCGCAATACATTAACAGGATTGATTAGCAATCGCCGCCCCATCTGACACTTCACCACACAAATAACATCAGGGCCGGCGCTAGCCCAAATGCCGCCCCGTGCGAGCTGCTAAATTGCCGCCCCCCCCCCCCACACTTTTTTTTCTTTTTTTTTTCTTTTTTTTTTTCCTTTCTCAAACGTATGTGGTATTTTATTTGAACAAATCTGTAGGAAATGTCAGCAATCACTCGCAATTTTTATTTTTACTTTTCAGATCTACCTAGGTTATGGCCACTGAGTTTTTGAAGTAACAGATCATAAGAAAAATAAATATTCCTATTCTGCTATTTTAAAGGAGAAAAATTCTAACGTACTAATCGTTCGTTATATGAAAAGCACTTACCTATTACATTCCAAGTTGCAAGAAATTCGAACGCACCAATCATTCTGTTCTTATGAAAAGCAATGAAAGTGCTTCTGACCATTCTTGACTCCCTCGGCCGACTATCGAAACGAATTCTGTACTTTTCGTTGTAGAGAACGCAACAATACGTATTGCCTGGAAAGGCGAAGTGGTGACGCGGCAGTGCCAGGAACTACTGTAGGTCACGTGACGAGGTACAGCGAGGCTACGGTTAAACTAGCGCCCAAGAAGATGAAACAAGAAGCTCACAGTATGTAACCGATGATATGGATAAATGTATTATCAGGGAGCAATTTCTATGGCATTACGAACAATAGAAAGAAATACAAACATGCGAAAACTGCATAAATTTCGTCAAACGGAAATGAGCTTCAAAGCTAGCAAGGTAACCCTTAGAAGCAATGTTTTGTCTATGGATTTTTGTTTTAGAAGATGTCAAAATTAACGTTTTGTTTTGTGCTGACGAGAGGGCATTGTTGCTAAAGTCCATATTTTTTTCAGGTTTTCATCAGAATCAAAGTGACTAGTAGTTTACTTAGATGAAACATTCAGTGGCGGACTAAGGCTGTTGGAGGCCCGGTGCGGCGACGAAACAAAATGAGGTCCCTCCCCCATCTACTGGGAAATGTATTACTATAAAACAGTAAATTTTGAGATTTGGAGGCCCCAGCAGAACGAGATGCCAAGGGCGCTAAAAAAAAAAAAACAAAAAAAAAACCTTGTGTTCGAGGCATTTGGAGGCCCCCCACGCCCAGAGGCCCGGGGCGGTCCGCCCCCTCCGCCCCTGCCCCCATCCACTTAGTCCGCCACTGCATGGATTCAGACGCATTATACAGTAAGTAAAAGTTGCCAATGTGATAGTGTGTGAGTAGTATTGTCACACAAAAGTGCCGATCAGAGTTTGTTGTTCATGCAGGCGGAGACAGGTGTTTCATGGTTCAAAAAACAAAACGTAGGACTATCACTCAGGAACGGATAGCAAAAATTTTCAAAATTGCGTCGAAACCCAACTTATGCCAGACTTACTACCAATGTCTTTATACCTTGTAATTACTCGCAGCGTATTTACCCATTCAGAATATTTCTAGCCATTGTAGGTGTTCGACATGTTTGACTGTAGTAATGTTCAACGATATGTTTCTATAATGCGGGAAGAATAAAACACTCGTAAACTGCCATTGAAGGGCTTAGCAAAACTGCTTCAGGCTTAACATGTAACCGCAGAATCGAACATTGCATTGGAATTTCCAAATTAGACTTCGTCTTCTGAAAAATTAGTTGAGAGTAAACGCACGGCGCGTAACAGGCTGGCAGCGCTCCACTCATAAGAACACAGGCTGCTCCTCCCCCCCCCCCCCCTCCCCATCTGTTCCTCCGGCGTAAACACGCCGGGGCTGCTACAGTGGCGAGGAAGAAAAATCAGTCCTCCTCTCTGCCCTTGTTAAACAGGGGCGGCCGGCAGGTAGTCGAGGCGCCATGCCACAGTTCCCGAAGACGCTCTCTCCGAGGTTGGTTTCGAATCCCCTCTTGGGCATGAATGTTGAGTTTGTCCAAAAAGAAAGAAGAAAAAAGGAGGGTGGCAGATTTGCCGCCCCTCGGAAAGTGCCGCCCCGTGCGGCCGCACGTTTCGCACGTGCCTTGCGCCGGCCCTGAATAACATCACAAAACGCAACTTGGGAGGCACACTGCACCGTCCCTACTGGCGAACCGACAGCTCAAAGTACAATGCGGCATGGCACACGCAGAGACCTCTAACGGACGACTGCAGAGTTTTGCAGATGCGGGAGTATCACTAGTGCAATAAGGATTCTTTACATTATCCCTCATACGATTTTGGTGTATATGTGTTTGTTCGAGCCCAAGAACTTTCCTTATCAGTCACAAACTTCCTTCGAGCTGCAGTTGGGCTATTATTGCTCGCATAGCAGGCCTTCACAAGCGCTATACGCTCAGCCAAGCTGCAGCGTGACGTTTTCGCGTTCAAATGACCGGCAAAAACAACTATGACCCACAGATAAGCGTACAGTTTGAACATCCTACCACAAACCGTTGAGAAGATATGACGATTTATTTGATGTACATCAGTACTTGTCGCCCTGTACGTCGCTTGCGTCTCCCCACACACAGAAGACCACCTGTAGTCTACTCACCTGTGATCTTAACGGTCCAGCAGATCGGAGGTCGAATGGCGAAACCTGCGGATGTTTGGCCAGATATGGCTCAACACCGCTTGACCCTTATCTCGCACAGTCCGTCCCAGATAATGTGATGGCATCTTATCAATTAGAGCAACTCTCCAATTTCTCCATCGGTCGAGTGCCTTACACTAATGAGAACAGTGATTTGCGTTTGTCATGCCCGACGAAACATTTACCACACTTTCCAGTCGTTGATGAGGTATGCGCCCATATCAGTATTAATTGATAAACAGTGCTATTAGGACGCTGCGTAAAATTACAGGGCCACAGATAGTGATGTGGCCATCATTTATTGACGCGTTTCGATTAAATCATCTTCGTTGTAGGCAGTGAAAGTTGGCTCAAGCCGGAAAGAAGTTCAACAGAAGCATTTGCAAAAGATCTAACTGTGTTCAGAAAGCATAGATTAAACAAAATAGGTGCAGACATGTTTGTCGCCGTCAAAAGTAGTCTTTCGTGTAGCGAAGTTGAAGTTGATAGTTCCTGAGAGCTATTATGTGTAGAGGTTGTACCTGAAAATCGGAAGAAGTTAATAATTGGTTTCTTTTACCGGACTCCCGACTCTGACGATACAATAGCAGAAAGGTTCAAAGAAAACCTGAGTCTAATTACAAAAACGTACCCGACTCACACGATAATAGTAGGCGGTGATTTTAATTTACCTTCGATCTGTTGGCGAAATTATATTTTCAAATCAGGAGGTACGCATAAAACATCGTGCGAAATTGTACTCAACGCATTCTTCGAGAATTGCTTCGAACAGTTAGTTCATGAGCCAACTAGAATTGTAAATGGATGTGAAAACACACTTGATCTCTTAGCAACAAATAATCATGAGCTCATAACGAGCATCAAAACGGATACAGGTATTAGTGAACACAGACCTGTCGTAGCGAGATTGAATATCGAAAGTCCCAAAGTTACCAATAATAAACGAAAAGTATATTTGTTCAGGAAAGCAGATAGAAATAAAATACATTGCTTCTTGAAAGACAGCTTCCACTCGTTTCTAACACTAAACGTAGGTATAGACCAGATGTGGCTCAAATTCAAGGAAGTGGTATCGACAGCTATTGACAGTTTTATACCAAATAAATTAATAAAAGGAGGCGATCCCCCTTGGTACAAAAAACAGGTCAGGACACTGTTTCAAAAGCAAAGGAAAAGGCATACTAAATTTAAACGAACACATAATCCCCAGCATTGTCGATCATACACAGAAGCTCGAAGTTTAGCGAGGATTTCAATGCGAGACGCCTACAATACTTATCACAACGAAACTCTTTCTCGAAATTTGACTGAAAACCCAGAGAGATTTTGGTCATTTGTTAAATATATTAGGGGGAAAACACAAACAATAGCCTCACAACGTGATAGTAATGGCGATCCTGCCGATGACAGCGCTACTAAAGCAGAGTTACTAAACATAGCTTTTAGATGCGTCAGCGGTAAAGACACATCAGGCGAACACTACATTTTCAAAGGGAACACCTTCAAACCGTTTCATACGTCATAGCTTCAGCAAATTTTATGTATAAATACTCCCACATTTAGAAGTAGCAGTCACTTGGTCTTCTGAATCGACGATGCCCAGGAGGTAGTCGTCAATTCACTGGCCTAATCGTTGTGCTCCGTCTTCGTAACAGATAGCAGTACATACGGGTAGCTGCTAGAGGCAGCTAAGAGACGGAGTCTGGTCGAGGCCATACTTCTCACTAAACATCATCTGGGAAGATGGTGATCCGCTGTGCTGACGACTTCGCACGTCTATGGTGGCTGCCTGAGGCCAGCGCAGTCTTCAGTGGTCGGTTACTAAAGGCCAATGTTCCTGTCGTCGAGTCAGCACTCTGGCGGTAATCCGGCCAGCCGGTGTCCCGAGTCGGGAACCAGCACGACATCCGACTTCAGAGGGGTCCCTGCGTGGATCCACTGGTGAAGGGATAGGGCGCTTCACAATAATAGTCTTTGCATCGCTTCCCGGCATCGCGGCGCGGGCACTGCCATCATACGAAACACCGAGGTCGCAGCTCTAAGGCGACGCCACCTACTGCTCTGGCTCCTGTCGAGCTAGCGCCTTCATCAGACTTATGTATGTTACGGAATAAAATGTGTCAACTGTAATTCTGATTCACTAGCGTCCCTTGGCGCTCCACCAGGTTCCACGCCTCATCCCGACCTAAACTGGGAACACATCGCTCCGCCCCAGCAGTGCCTTGAGCTAAACCTATAACATTAAAATTTTCCCAACGAACTTATCTTTGCACAAACCCAATTTTCCAAGGTGACAACACCCCGCCAGAAAAGCATTGATATATATATCCTCTGATGTAAAAAATCAATGCTTTCCTGTCGGGGTGTTGTCACCTTGGAAAATTGGGTTTGTGCAACGATAAGATCGTCTGCGGACTGAAGACCACAACAACAATAATATATATATATATATATATATATATATATATATATATATATATATATGTTGTTGTGGTCTTCAGTCCGCAGACTGGTTTGATGCAGCTCTCCGCGCTACCCTGTCCTGTGCAAGTCTCTTCATCTGACAATACGTTCGGCAACCTACATCCTTTTGAATCTGCTTACCATTTTCGTCCCTCGGTCTCCCTCTACGATTTTTACCCAACACGCTTCCTTTTAATGCTGTTGACAATTGCTTGATGTCTCAGAATGTGTCCAATCAATCTATCCCTTCTCTTAGTCAGTATATGCCAGAAACTCCTTTTATTCGGTTAAGCACCTCCTCATTAGTTATGTGATCTACCCATGTAATTTTCATCATTCATCTGTAGTACCATATTTCAAAAGCTTCTATAATCTTTTTGTCTGAACTCCTTATTGTCCACGTTTCACTCCCATACAATGCCACACTCCAGACAAATGCTTTGAGGAAGGACTTCCTAACATTTAAATTAATAGTGGATGTTAACAAGTTTCACTTCTTTAGAAACGCTTTTCTCCCCATAGCCATTCTGCATTTTGTATCTTCTTTACTTCGTCCATCAGAAGTTATCTTGCTACCCAAATAACAAAATTCATCTACTACTTTTATTGTCTCATTACTAATCTAATTCCTTCAGCAACGCCTGATTTTCTGACATTACATTCCATTACCTTCATTTTACTCTTGTTAATGTCCAGCTTATATGTTCCTCTCAAGACACTGTCCATTCCATTCAGTTGCTTTTCCAGATCTTTTGCGGTCTCTGACGGAATTACTATGTCATCGACAAACCGCAATGCTTTTATTTTTCTCCCTGCACTTTAATGCCCTCTCCAAATTTCTCCTTCCATTCCTTCACTGCCTGCGAAATGTACAGATTGAACAAAATTTGGGAAATGCTACAACCCTGTCTTACTCCCTTCCTAACCTCTGCGTCCCTTTCTTGCCCTTCGACTCTAGTAACCGCTGTCTGGTATTTGTATAGGTTGAATATAACTCTTCGCTCCCTATGTTTTACCCCTGCTACCTTCAGAATTTGGAAGAGTGTATCCCAGTCAACATTGTCCAAAGCTTTCTCCAAATCGACAAACGCTAAAAACGTAGGTTTTCCCTCCTTAGCCTATCTTCTAAGATAAGTCGTAATGTGAGTATTGCCTCCCCTGTTCCTACATTTCTCCTAAATCCAAACTGATCTTTCCAGAGGTCGGATTCCACAAGTTTTTCCATTCCTATAACTTTAAAATTTTTCCAACGAACTTATCGTTGCAGAAACCTGATTCTCCAAGATGACAACACCCCGCCAGGAAAGCATTATTTTTTTTATTTTATTTTATATATTTATTTTTTTATATCAGAGGACTTATCGTTTTTATTTTTTATTTATATAAGAAAAAGGATTTTTTGCAACTTTGCTAGAAACTCCATTTGAAATTTAATTTCCTACATGCTCATATTTTTTGTTTTCAGGTAATAACTTTTGCACCTACTTGTCCCTAATGCTTGGACCATTTGCATCTACAGGGTGTCCAGAAAAGGACTCCCTGATTTCAGAATTAAATATCTCGAAAATAAAGATTGATAGAGGAATGCAGTAAACGGTATGTTTATTGTGAAAGCTGTAAGAGATTTACACAGCAGTTAGAAATAGTAGTTACAAAAGCTGATAACAGATGGCGCTGTACGATGTACAGCTCATATCAGCATACATAAGTGAAATAATCGTATGAAAACACTCTTTGCAAACAATCACATCATAATCTTTTCAAAATGTTCACCATTGGCACTACAGAGGTGGCGCAAACGAAGAATGAAATTCGCCATCACATTTCGTAGTGTCTCAACCAAAATGGATTCACATGCCACAGAGATCGCCGATTCAAGCTCGTCCAGCATGGCGGGATGCTTCGAGTATACCGTGTCTTTCACTGTGGAAGTCAACAATATATTTTCGCATTCGGAGGAGAATGTTGGCGATTGGAGTTTCGTAATTAGCCCTCGCCGAAGCTATAAGCGCCGTTGTTGTAATGATTCCCATCCCAGATCCTGTATCATTTCCGTAACACTGTCTCACCTGTATCGTGACAATACAAAACGAGCTGCCCTTCTTTGGACTCTTTCGATGTCCTCCATGAAACCCACCTGATAAGGATCCCACACTGGGCAGCAATACTCCATAAAAGGACGGGCAAGCGTAATGTATGCAGTTTCTTTAGTAGCTCTGTTGCCCGTTTTAAGGGTTCTGCCAATAAAACGCAGCCCTGGTTCGCCTTTCACGTGCATTATCTACGTGTTCTTTCTAATTTAAGTCAGAAGTAATTGTAATTCCAAGGTATTTAGTGGAGTTTACGGCCTTCACTTTTGGTTGATTTATCATGGAAACAAAGTTTAACGGATTTCTTTTCGTACTCATGCGGACGACAATTCTCACACCATACTGATATCTTATTCAAATCGTTTTGAAGTTGATTTTCATCTTCTGATGATTTTACTAGACGGTAAATGACGGCGTCATCTGCAAACAACCAAAGAGAGCTACTTATATTTTCCCCTAATTCGTTTAAATAAGGAACAGTAGAGGACCAATAACACTACCCTGTGGAACGCCCGATATCACCTACGTTTTAGTCGATGCCTTACCATCGATTACTACAAACTGTGTCCTCGCTGAGAGGAAATCCCCTATCCAGTCGCAAATTTGGGGCGACATACCATAACCACGCAATTTCATTAAAAGTCGTTTGTGAGGTTGGGTGTCAAAAGCCTTCTGGAAATTCAGGAATACGGAATCGATTTGCGAACCCTTGTCGATAGCATACATCACTTCGTGTGAGTAAAGAGCTAGTTGTCTTTCGCATGAACGATATTTTCTAAATCCATGTCGACCTTGGGCCAATAGTTCGAGATAATTCATAATATTTGAATACAGGATATGTTGCAAAACCCTCTTGCAAATTGCAGTCAATGAAATAGGCTTGTATTTTTCGATATGATTTTTCTTTTTTTATTATGATGGTCATGTTTGCCCATATAGGTGGGTGCTAAAATATGTGTTCACTTTCTGAAAGAGAAGGTCTGTAAAAGGAAGTTCACAAATAGATCTCGCCGCAAAAAATAAGGCCTTTCTTTTAATGATTTCCACTCCAACTCGTGCATCCTTTCCGTGACACTCTCTCCCCTATATCACGATAATACAAAACAAGCTGTCCTTCTCTCAACTTTCTCTTATCGTCCGTCAGTCCCACCTGGTGAGGATCCCACAATGCGCAGCAATACTGCAAAACAGGACGCACAAGTGTGGTGTAGGCAGTTTCTTTAGTAGAACTGTTGCATCTTCAAAGTGTTCTGCCAACGAAACGTAGCCTTTGGTTCGTTTTCACTACAATGTTTTCTGTGTCTTCTTTCCAATTTGTTTGTAATTGCTACTTCTAGGTATTTAGTTGAATGAACGGCCTCAAGGATTAACTGTTTTATCGTGTAAATGAAGTTTAACGGACTTCTTTTAGCGTTTATATGGATGACTTCACACTTCTCATTATTAAGGGTCAATTGCCATTGTTTGCACCATGCAGATATCTTATCTAAATCATTTTGGAGTGCTTTTAATCCTCTGGTGACTTTACTAACCGATAAGTGACAGCATCATCCGCGAACAGTCTAAGAGAGCTACTCAGATTGTCTCCTAAATCGTTTATAAATATAAGGAACAGTAGGAATCTTATAATACTTTCCTGTGGAACTCCAGATATCACTTCTGTTCTATTCGATGACTTTCCGTCAATTACAACGTATTGTTTCCTTTCTTACAGGAAATGAATCCAATCACACAACTGTGGCGATATACCATAAGAAGGCAATTTGATTAAAAGAGGCTTGTGAGGTACAGTGTCGAAAGCCTTTGGAAATCTAGAAATACGGAATCTAATCGATATCCCTTATCGACAGGACTTATCACATCATCTGAGCAAAGAGCTAGCTGTGTTTCACAAGAGCGACACTTTCTAAATCCGTGTTCACTACTGGTCAATAAGTCGTTCTCTCCGAGGAGAGAAACGGGACTCTTCGGACTAGGCAAGACGTTTCCGATCATAGTACAAATTCGATGTTTCGTTGAATGGTTCGCAGGCTGGCACTTAAATCGGCATGAGGGTCGCATTTCTGTACGTCGAACTATTGTCTTGAGTCCTCGTTGGTCCCATTCTTGCAGTTTCTTCTTCCGGCCGCGGAGATGTCGGAGATTTGATATTTTACCGGATTCCGGATATTAAGGCCGTACTCGTGAAATGACCGTACGGGAGATCCCCACCTCATCGCTTCCTCAGAGATGTTGTATCCCATCTCCGGTGCACCGGCTATAACAACACGTTCAAACTCACTTAACACTAGAAGTACACGTGGGTCAGTTTTGACCCATGGGGGTGTCTCCAGTTCCCTACCTCCCTCCATATTCATCGTAGCACCAAACCCTTTCCTTACTTTTAATCATTTCTGGAGTTGTAGAACCCACGAAAATGTGCGCAATCCACTGTATGTCTCTCTTTGTTCTGTTAGTTAGGAGTCAGGTTTATGTATCTCTTTATTCTAATTAATGAGCCTACTGTATGTCAGGTCGATGAAAGTACTGAGATAAAGTTCCCAGAAACTGAAGTTTTATATTGAAACTAATGGTGGAGTCGATGTAGTTCAAATTTACAAATGTTTGTAGAACTTATTGGGACTTAACCACGGGGTCATCAGTCCCTAAACTTACAAACTACTTATGAATCAGCTAATACTAAGGACGGCACAAACATCCGTGCCCGAGGGGGGATTCGAACCCCCGACCGTAGTGACCGTGCAGACCGTTACTGACACGCCGCAGAACGCTCGGCCACCGCGACGGCTCGATATACTTGACCAAATGACAAGACATTACAGCGTCCTAGCTGGCATATAAATGTCTTTTACAACAGTCTTCACTTTGGTACGATCAGTGCTCATACAATTTTTAAGTTATGTACATCTAAGGAGATGACAAGGCGAGAATGTATTGAGAGGTGTCTATATTCAGTGGATTTAATATTTTGTAATATTCTGTTGGAATTATAATTTTGTGAATAAGATTCCTGTAAGTCAAAGAGTATATACTGTATAGTTAGCTTCCTCGGACAGAGAGGTAGCATTATTTCTCTGTCTGGCAATGCTGTCGCAATGTAACGGTGGGAATGGGCTGTCGTGTCTGGTTGTTGTACGAGCTGCATTTAAGTTCTAAGGCCTCCCATTTTTTTTCTAATTGACTACTCACCCGAAATCGATGAAACTGGTGTTACTTCTCGACGTAATCGCCCTGCAGACGTACACATTTTTCACAACGCTGACGCCATGATTCCATGGCAGTGGCGAAGGCTTCTTTAGGAGTCTGTTTTGACCACTGGAAAAAAGAGGAAAATCACTGAGGCAATAGCAGCACGGCTGGTGAATGTGCGGCCACGGAGAGTGTCTTTCATTGATGGAAAAAGCCAAAAGTCACTAGGAGCCAGGTCAGGTGAGTAGGGAGCATGAGGAATCACTTCAAAGTTGTTATCACTAAGAAACTGTTGCGTAACGTTAGCTCGATGTGCGGGTCCGTTGTCTTCGTGAAACAGCACACGCGCAGCCCTTCCCGGTCATTTCTGTTGCAGTGCAGGAAGGAATTTGTTCTTCAAAACATTTTCGTAGGATGCACCTGTTACCGTAGTGCCCTTTGGAACGCAATTGGTAAGGATTACGCCCTCGCTGTCCCAGAACATTTTTTTAGCACTGGCGGTTACCCGAAATTTTTTTGGTGGCGGTGAATCTGTGTGCTTCCATTGAGCTGACTGGCGCTTTGTTCCTCGATTGAAAAATGGCATCCACGTCTCATCCATTGTCACAACCGATGAAAAGAAAGTCCCATTCATGCTGTCCTTGTGCGTCAACATTGCTTGGCAACATGCCACACAGGCAGCCTTGTGGTCGTCCGTCAGCATTCGTGGCACCCACCTGGATGACACTTTTCGCATTTTCAGGTCGTCATGCTGGATTGTGTGCACAGAACCCACAGAAATGCCAACTCTGGAGGCGATCTGTTCAACAGTCATTCGGCGATCCCCCAAAACAGTTCTCTTCACTTTCTCGATCGTGTCGTCAGACCGGCTTGTGCGAGCCCGAGGTTGTTTCGGTTTGTTGTCACACGATTTTCTGCCTTCATTAAACTGTCGCACCCACGACCGCACTTCCGACACATCCATAACTCCATCACCACATGTCTCCTTCAACTGTCGATGAATTTCAATTGGTGTAACACCACGCAAATTCAAAAAACGAATGATTGCACGCTGTTCAAGTAAGGAAAACGTCGCCAGTTTAAGTATCTAAAACAGATCTCATTCTCGCCGCTGGGGGTCAAATTCCATCTGCTGTACGGTGCTGCCATCTCTGGGACGTATTGACAATGAACGCGGCCTCATTTTAAAAACAATGCGCATGTTTCTATCTCTTTCCAGTCCGGAGAAAAAAAATCGGAGGCCTTAGAACTTGAATGCTCCATCGGAGGCCTTAGAACTTGAATGCACCATCGGAAGCCTTAGTACTTGAATGCACGTCGTAATGTAGCGGCGGAGTAGGAGGTTGAAGTGTGAGCTGTGGGCAGAGGATGTCTGTTAGCTCGACTGCTGAATAGGCTCAAGATGTTCAGACTAAGAATGTATAAGGTAATATGTATATGTTTCTGTAATGATGTTGCTTTTTAATTTTCAATATAAGTGTGATAATGAAATTTCTCTTCCATTATTTTGTAGTGTGTAGAATATTCCATTATTCCTCCAATAAGTTTTACGACCAGTGAATTGATGTGAGTGTTTTTGAAGTGAAGTACTTCAAAACTACTCAAACGTACTTGCACGTGGTGGCTCTGTGAGTGTATGTTTTAACAGATAACGTTCACTAAAATAATTAGAGTCCAGGTTAGGATTGTTGAAAACTATGTTGAGAATATGATAATGATGAGGCAGTTACAAATGACTGAAATATCAAAGGTAGAGTACTTATCTGTGGGGTAATTCAAATTTTCTGTGCTTATATTAACTGTGAGTAGAGAATTTCAAGAGATCATTTTTTGATAAAGTAATTAGGTGATTAACAACGCTCGATAATGAAGTGTTTGACTAAGTGTGACGAGCCAATTACACTACGTTTCAACTGTTAAAAAAATTCAGTTTACTTCTCAGTAAAGGTATTGGCATCTTTGAAGTGTCACAAGGATTCACTTCATTTCACAGTAAAATATTTATGTGCCCATCAGTTGCTTTTCTGAAACGAGAGCTTAACTTCACCATACACAATAGTTGAGGTTTTTCATTTTTGATACTGATGTTGATACTGAATTTGCAACATGGCATTAAAGTGATGCATTCATTTTGAAGTAATTTATGGAAGTAATTAACGGATAACTTAGAGCTTCTTTTCATAGCAATGCACGACTGAGTTATCCGATGCGCGGGCCTGACATATTTAATATATATGTGAATGTTTGTTCGGTGTACGTTTATCACGTCTGAACCACAAGACATAGAGAGCTAAAAATTTGTACAGTTACTAATTTATACCTGAGGAAGTTTTTAGGCAGGGTTTTATAGCGATCTGATAGATATTTAGTAATTCGAAGAATATAATGCGAAATGCGGAACAATAATTACTCTATGAAAATCATATTTACTCTTTGAAAATGGTTTTATGGCTTGCATTTTTCCTTGAGGACTGATAATGATAAAAAGGTGGAGTATATTGGGATGGGAAGTTATCGATGTATATAAAATTCTACGCATGTGTGTGTGTGTGTGTGTGTGTGTGTGTGTGTGTGTGTGTGTGTGTGTGAGTGTGTGTGTGAATGTTTTGCTCTGCAGCGAAAACTACAGAACGCAAACGAATGGTCTGTGTGTAATTGTTGTCCGAAGTCTCCCGTTGTACACCATAGCAGTTCCATGCCGATCGCTATAAAAGGATAGGCATACGAATAAGGAAATATAAGAATAAATAAAGCAGTAAAAAAGATTTTTTTTTAAATACATCTCTTCAAAAAATCGATTTGACGTTTCGCACATTACATCAAGTGATCGATCTCTGATATTATTACAATTATTATTGTTGAATTTCGTGACTGGATTCTTCGAAACGAGTGCATTTTTACGTGTGATTTGATTACCAACACGCGAGCGGAGCCGCGGGTAAAGTGGCGTAACTAGGACTTGGCTTTGGGGGGGGGGGGGGGGGGGATAGATCTGCTTGACGAGCAAAATTTTAGTCAGTTTCCAGACAGACTACCATCTACCACTCCCGCTGAAGAAACTAATTCACTCCCATCCAATGAAAGATTATGGTAAAACACTCCAAGTTTCCAATCTTTACTTTTACCAGATTGCTGTTATACGATTTCTTTTCTTTCCTTTTTTTTTTTTTTTTTTTTTTTTTTTTTTTTTTTTTTTTTTTTTTTTTTTTTTTTTTTTTTTGGCGTTCTAGGGTAGGTTCTATCTCTTCTCATCCCCCCCATAGTTACGCCACTGGCGGGTTTTATATATATATAGGGCTTAGTTTTTGATCCAGTGTGGGGAACAGTCACAAAGAATTTGATGTGCTTTTCTTATGTGTGGAAAATCCGAATTTTACGTAACCTATCGTTTGTTATCAACAGAAATCACTGCTAGTCAGACAAACAAAGTCACACATACACACTCACACCTCACACGGTCAGATAGGAAATCCCAGTTCCATCTCCAAGACCAATCCAAAGAATAAATTATATTTAATAAATATCATAAAACAGATAACTTTCAGTATTGTCACAGTAGCAGGTCAGCTTACTGCAGACGGGAGCCAACATATGTTTCAAGTGCAACAAGTTTGTGTGCAAAAGGCGCCAAGCCAAAACACTTGTATAACGTCTCAACTGTGATCCCATGCTAGCTAAGACAATGCTGTCAACATTTGTTCCTAAATATTTCCAAACACTTTGAATAAGAGACTGAAATTGCGTTTTCTAATATTTTCGTCCCTTCATTTCAATAAGGAAGAAAATATGTTACATGTTTGCAAATACTCGGCATTTGCCTTAACCCTTTCAGACCCTCTAGCTACAATTGTGTACATAACTTTTACAGTGTCTAACAAGGAGAGGCCGCCAATTGTGAAATCCAGATTCGATTCACTCTGCGCTTAATGAAAGCTCATGGCCAGAGGTGTAATTTGGCTAAGCACCAAGATGCACTTCTCAGCCAAAATTCGACAATTATTTTATTATTTTATTATTTATTTTTTTGTAATTCACATTGAAATATGGAAAGCAGAAAACTGCACGACATCGAGCACATCTGATAAACGATGCGTTTTTACAAGAACAATTGTTTTTTTAAATTATCTGTTGGGAAACACACCTGATTGCGATCCGGCGACCTTCGTATTACGAACCCCAGCGCTTACCGCTACGCCACGCCTCTGTACAATATTGCTAACCGTAGAGAGTATTTCACCGCAACGGCATTTTTTAACTGTCCATTTTCTCGACAACGGCTGAGAAGTGCATTTTGGTGCTTTGCCAAATTACACCTCTGGCCATGAACTTTCATTATCGAATCGAATCGAATCTGAATTTCACAATTGGTGGCCTCCCCTTGTATGATAGATCAGAAACATTTTTTCTCAATTGAAAAAAACATGTATATGACTATGAGTGTTCAACCTTTTCATCGTGCACGCTTACTGTCAACTGCGGAAGATAGATTAAGGAAAGGGAAACCAATGTTTTTAGCATTTGTGGATCTGGAGAAAACTTTTGACAATGTTGACTGGAATTCACTGTTTCAGATTGTGAAGGTAGCAGGGATAAAATATAGAGAGCGAAGAGTTATATTCAACTTGTACAAAAAACATACAGCAATTATTAAAGTCAAAGGTCATGAAACGGTCGCAGTAGTTGGGAAGGGAGTAAGGGTTGTAGCCTTTCCCCAATGTTGTTCAATCTGTACATTGAGAAAGCTGTGAATGTAGCCTTTCCCCAATGTTGTTCAATCTGTACATTGAGAAAGCTGTGAAGGAATGCAAGGAGAAATTTGGAGAGAGAATTAAACTCCTGGGAGAGGAAATAGAAACTTTGCGGTTTGCTGAAGACATAGTAATTCTGTCAGAGACAGCAAAAAACCTGGAAGAGCAATTAAACGAAACGGAAGATATAAGACGAACATTAAAAAGAGTAAAACCACGATAATGAAATGTAGTGTCAGAAAATCAGGCGATGCTGAGGGAATTAGATTACGTAATGAGACAATAAAAGTAGTAGATGAGGTTTGTTATTTAGGTAGAAAGATAACTTCTGACGGCCGAAGTAAAGGAGATATAAAATGCAGAATGGCTATGGAAAGGAAAGCGTTTGAAGAAGCGATATTTATTGACATCCTATATTAGTTTAAATGTTAGGAAATCGTTTCTGAAAGCAATATTCTGGACTGTAGCATTGTATGAGAGTGAAACGCGGACAATAAGGAGCTCAGACAAAAAGATGATAGGAGCTTTCGAAATATGATGCTACACACTAGTCTTGCGTAGTTTGCGAACGAACTAGTTCGGGAGAGCTCTCCCACAGGCGAACTACGCGAACTAGTTCGCAGATCCGTCGCCTCTTAGTTCGTCCGCTCCTTTTCCGAAGACTGACGGGCAACAGCGAGAGGACGCGAGAGCGCGCAGAATCGCGTGATTTCCTTCTGCCAGCTACCATCTTTTCGAGCTGAGATGCAGCTCAGCTGTAGTTTCATAGACATTGCCCAAAAATACGGGTAATAGCATACGCTTGGGCAACACTGATGATTATATAAAAAAACTGTCATAACAAAAGAAAGAGCTCTTTTAGTAGCGGTAGCAAAAGCCAAAAAGAGCGAACGAACTAAAAGAAGAGCTACCGTTTGCGAACTAAAATATGCGCGATCGGTCGGGAAATAAAATATGTGCGATCGGTCGCGAACTAAAATATGCGCGATTGGTCGCGAACTAAAACCTGAGTTATCGTGAACTATTATGCCAAACGTATCTCACTTATTAGTTCGTTGGATTCTTTTTCGAAGACCGACGGGCAATAGCGAGAGGGCGCGCAGCTGAATTAAAAATCACGTGTTTGCCTTTTTCTGGTGAGAGCCATTTCGAGGTGAGCGTCTGCCTGCTAGATTACATAGTTCAGTGCTACAAAATTTCTGTTTCGAAGTATTCTGCACTCTGAAACATATGACTAATAAATTCCATAATGCCAAGATATAGAGATAACTCTGAACTTAAACGCGAGAAATTATCCTCAAACTGTTTCTTTCGGTTTGCGTGATATCTTTAGCGGCTCAAGCAACAAGCGCATGAAGCAGCTAGGTGGGGGAACTTCTCCCTCCACCTGCATGCGCAGACCACGCCGCTCAGCCGTCACTGGGAGCGGACGAACTAAAAGAACTAACTAGTTTGCGGCAGAGCTGCGAACTAAAGTGAGCGCCACCGATTGCGAACTATTATGCGCAAGTCTACTACAGACGAATGATGAAGATTACACAGGTAGATCATGTAATTAATGAGGATGTGGTCAATAGAATAGGAGAAAAAAGGGGTTTCTGGCATATCCTGAGTAAGAGAAGGGATAGGTTGGTGGGACACAATCTGAGACATCGAGGAATAGTCATCTTAGCACTAGGAGGAAGTGTGTGGGGTATAAATTAGTAGAGGGAGACCGAGGGACGGATACAGTAAGCAGATTCAAAAGGGTGTAGGTTGCTGTTTGTTTTCTCAGATGAAGAGGCTTGCCCCGGACAGGGCAGCGTGGAGAGCTGCATCAAACCAGTCTGAAGACCACAACAACAACAACAACTGTTACTCAACGTAGTCACCAGCTCTGTGTAGAACTCGTTGCCATCGATGTGGAAGGCGTAGTATACCGCTAGTTACTATTGATGGCAGGTCAAAAGCTATAGCAATTACAAATTAAACACAAACACAAGCTTTACACATTTTCTGTTGAAGTTGACGGAAAAGGCTCAAATGTATTTGAGTGCTAATTTTTAGTGCTGTACAACTGTTTTAGGAGTTTATCTTCCTTAGGTATCAAATTGTAGAAACCTATACAACTTTAATCTATTTCTTTCATGTTTCCACATAGCATTTATTTTTGAAAACGCTCAGTAATATCCAAGAAAGCTTACACTTGAAATTGTGCGACCGAAATCGATAATAACGACTGTCTTTACGTCAGTATTGGCACGTTACTTATTAAGTTTGGAGAATGTATTTCATTAAATCTTCTAATTAAGAAAGTGCATATGCAACTGGTAGAGTACTTCAAGACGAATAATTTCCAGTTATGATACATCAATAAATATATGTGTTTACTCATCTCGCTAGTGAAGTAACTTCTTTGTTATCGGTAGATTTCTAGTAAGAAAATGTATTTTTACATTATGATCCATTAGTAAATACCCACATTTACACTTCCCGCGTGTGAATAGCCGCGTAATCGACATTCGATTAAAACTAAAATATAATCAACTAATGTCACTGCTACAAGCACTCAAAATATCAAACTGATCGTGCGATGAACAACTCACACAAAAACATACTTCGTAAACATCAAGTATGTTTCTCGCTAAAGGTCTTTGCCTTCAGTCAGCCGAACATTTTTCTTGCACGTATCGATTCGTAAACTGTTTTTACAGTCACAGGAAAAATAGATGACGGTACAATATATCGAACTTGAAGAGCGATAAAGAAAAGATTTTTCGTGTGAATTGTACCAGCATACCAAAACGTAAGGCCAGCAAAGTAATGTATTATGACACACTTTTATTTTAGTATGAAAAGAATGACCACACTGTATATGATGGAAATCTGGGACATTTAGCTGTGCCCAGAGAAGTATTTGGGACACCGGGACATTTTACTAACATGCGGGACTGTCCCGGAAAAATCGAGACGGATGGGAACCTTATTCATGGGGAACCCATCGTGATGGAATTTTCCGTATGCCCAGGCGTTCCTTCAGGATGCGAAGCACAGTCGTACGCGCTAGTCCGAGCTCACGAACCGTCTGGCGTCGATCAGTGTCCAGTAACGCGGCACCAGTCCGCACTTCTTCAGAGAAGCTGGCTAGACCTGCCCGATGCTCGTCTGCCACAGTTTGCCGACCTTCGCTGAAGGATTTTTCCCAACGTGCCTTTCTTCTGTACGGCAATGGCGATTCCCCGCACGCCTCTTGAACACCTTGATGACACTGTCGTGCTGTACGACCTCCGGCACATTCAATATTGATCCAACTCCGTTGTTCCTGTTTAGCAAACATGGTTAACGTTAGACTCTCGCTCACAAGTGACTGTTTCCCTCGATTGTTCGCACGCAAGTGACGTGGGACAGGCGAGTCCATTTGCTCGGAGGTAAGGTAGGTATGTCAACAACGTGTGCTATCAGCGACAATAGTAGATTCCATTACATAGTGTCTCCACTGCAGTTTTTCTACTATTTAAGTTCCAGCCATCGTATAAAGAAGTATGTTTGTTCGTATGTCATGTGGCGCCATACCATTCATGCTATTGGGATGAAACTTTGTCAACATGTCACATGGCCCCATTTTTAAACTATGTCTGCTTGTCCCTCATCGTATATGGCATCCCGTCCTGCTGAGTTCGCCTATAGCAGCGTACCATATACTTACGCCGTTTTATCCCTCTTACTAGCAAATCCACATTTTACTTTTTAATTCGCCGGTTTCACTTGCCAGCCAGGTCGATTCAGTAGTGATGTATGCGATTATTCGCCTAAATCTCGTGATTTAAAACCACTTTAATCATGACCAATGCGTTTTTCGCGGTTTGAGTCACGTGATTCTTCTTCTACTTACTTCTAATTACTCATTTACTCGAGTATGTAATGTCACACTTTTTATTCACTGGTTTCACTTGCCTTTTCGCGTTTTTTAACAAATTGCCACAAGCGATCACCACCCTTGATGTCATCACTTTATTTTAATCTTGAGTAATACAGCCTCCGAAGATTAAAAGAAACTGATCCATTTTACTCCTTTCAATTTACTTTATTGTTTGTAAATCTATCGGACCAAACTGCGTGGTCATCAGTCCGTAGCTTACAAACTACTTAAACTAAGGTAAACTAGAAACGCAAGCATATCCAGGAAACCTTACATAACAGCAATGGTATATTCTTTACAATTACTTCGGTCTGCAGATGCGCCATGCATTATCTTCTGTTTTCTATATATATAAAAATGAATTGCTGTTCGTTAGTCTCGCTAAAACTCGAGAACGACTGAACCGATTTGGTTCATTTCAGTCTTGAAATATTCGTGTAAGTTCAGGGAAGGTTTAAACGGCGGTAAAATATGGAAAAGATGCCCAGAAAAAGAGGAAAATGTTGAAAAAGTGAAGCAGCTTTTTCCAGTGAGATATCAATCCCGTTCCTCAATTTGCGATAAAATGTTGCACATTTCATGTTGCAAGCAAGAGGAAGATTCGCAGCAAATAAAAATTTGTAAAAGTCGCTCGGAAAGTAGTAAAGTTTAGGAAAAACCGAAAGCGATTTTTTTCTATGAATAAAAATCAATTGCCACATGGTTGTAAGAGCATCACTTGAGTACCGCTTGACAGAACAAGGTTTGTATGAAATAATTTTTTTGTAAAATCTACCGGAAAATTGGAAAATTTAAGAAAAACTGAAAGTGCGTTTTTCATTGTGTTTTTGATTGAATTCAGCACTATTCGCACGACGGAGAGGGGTAATTCTTTTTTTGTTTTGTTCATTACGGTCTTGGGAAGTTTTCAGTAAAAGAAAAAAAATAGGAACACTTACAAAGGAGAGTCAAAAAATTCGAACCAAGTTCCTTTTCATTGTGTTTCTAAATGTACTCAACACTATAAGTTGAGAACCGTTCATCCGATTGCGATAAAATTTTGATATTGGACGTTCAATTTAGGATAGTTACTCGGAAAATTTGAAGTTTCGCGAAAAACTGAAAGAGCTTTTTTTTTTCAATGGGATATCAATAGCATATCGACTGATTGCGATAAAGTTTGCATATTTCACGTTCAAAGCAAGAGTAACGTTCTTATGTAATAAACATTTGGAAAAGTAACCCCGAAAATTGGAATATTCTATAAAATATCAGTCCCATTCATCTGATTATGAATGTGACATGAACATTGTCCTGGACATGTGTCCGTGATTTGCCCACTCTTTCCGCCAGCTATCGAACCGATACTTAGACTGTCTGATGATGCCTTTATAAAGCTACTGGGTTTAAATTAATACGGTTTATTTTAAGAGGTAAGTAATACGAAGTTCCCCGGGTCATCTAGTTCTACAATAAATTTTAATAATAACAACAGAGACGTATTTTATTTCTTGAATAGAAAGTCTTATCGCTGTACCAGGTTCTGTAATACAGAAACGTGTACCTATGTTTTTAGCATGAACTGCTATTTGCACTACATGAGAAAGTCGACGAGTAAAACAGAAGTATATGATTTTGAATATAGTTTATCTTGAAAGCAGCAACCGTAACAGTTCGTATATAAAGCAGTGTCCGCATGTTTGTGTGTATATATCTATGAGGACAGTCACCGTAAGTATAAGAATTACATACAACACATAGTTCACGAGATATGTCGTCATAAACAAAGAGATGTGCAGAAAACTGCTGCCTTAATCGACAATGTTGCTCCTTTCTCCTAAACCACGCCGGCCGCGGTGGCCGAGGGGACTGAGGCGCTCCAGTCACGGCCTGCACTGCCACTACGGTCGGGGGTTCGAATCCCCCATCGGGCATCGATATTTGTGCCGTCCTTAGTAGTAGTTAGTTCATAAGTAGTTTGTAAGTTTAGGATCTGATGACCCCGTAGTTAAGTCCCATAAGCTATTCAAATGTTTGTATAGCTTATTGAATTTGAATTTAATCAATCCTAAACCACTGGACCGATTTCAACCAAATTTGGTACACATATTCCTTACGTAAGATAATAATTGCTATACGCAGATGGTTCAGCAGATATGAAGTCATACACAATATGAGTTGCGAGTACTTAGAGACTTGCAACCAACTTTAAACATAATTTCAAACCTTTATTAAACATTTTTTTGCTGACAACCACCTCAAAATACTGAAAGGAAAAAAGTTTCACGCTTACTACTTTTCCGCTGTTGATGGACTAAAACTACGGCATTCGGTATGACGTTACAATTTATAATTACTACACTACAGATTTTAGCCGCAGGAAATTTTACAGACAGTATACACACATATAGCTGAATGTACCTTCGAAATTGTTATCACAGTAAGACACGTGGTTTATGAGCACATAAACAGTAACGTTTATGGAAAATTACCCCATCACGCACCAAGTTTTAATACATTACTTCTTTACTACTAATTGTATCCGCAACAGATTTTACAGACATAATCCACTTATACAAATGAAAATACACCTGAAAAATTATACAATTGTACAACATATAATTAAATAATTATTGAGATCGTACGTATTTTATATGTCATTTCTAATTTGATTATTATCTTCTTTGTTTGGATACTGCACATATAATTTTGTACATTATGCAGGGCAACGTTATTTCTTATTTATTCTCCGATAAATATAACATGTTTTTAGAAAAATGGAGATGGACAGTATAGTGTCACTGAGGATACCGGAGACTATGCGCAAAATACGATACCACCAACGTGTGTTTGTGACATTGCAGTATTGAAGTGGTGAAAATAAGATGTGAATCAATAGACAGTGCTACCGGTGCAGTGAATACCTAACGTGTATAATTGGAATGACCTGTGGTGAATTAAAGCTCTTGTAATTAGGAATAGCAAGAAACAGAACGTTCTAGATTGTGAACTTGTAACGAATTGCGTCAGTTTAGATGAAATTTTGGACCATGTGTATGTAAAGTAGTAAGGACATTGTTTATGATTACCTACAATTTTGCCAGCACTGAACATTTATGCCGACGTTCACGTAATGTGATTAAGTGATGAACATTCTAGAAAGTTCGATAGCTGAAACTGCAATATAAGAGACAGTTGTGTTAAACTGTGAATACAGGTTCCTGATGAACTATTTAGTGTGTTCAGACATATGAAATGCGTTAGTCGTGTCGATAAAAATAAATAACGAACTTTTGTCACTAATTAGAAAAATTACTTATGTAAATAGCTTTGTAATTACAAAGAGTTAGAAATATCTGCTAGCCTATTTTTGTAATGCTCACTGTCTTATGCTTGTGGGTATGTTTGTATAGCTCTTTGTTTCGTCATTAATGGATTCTACTAAATTTATTTGTTAATATTGTTGCTTTGGACAAACGATATATTTCTCAAAGAAAAGAGTCATTTCTTTAATTCCAGTTTTGTCAACTTGATTTGATGTGTACTATTCTGAATGTATTTTGTTATAATTCAACAGCTTGTGATTGTAACTAAATATATTTAATTGTATCCAACAAAGAGAGATGCCATTAGAATTGTTAACAAAAGTATACATAGAGCTCATACAATGTCGCGTAAGGCCAGTGTTTTGAGTTGATGTCTGTGCAATAAAGTCTGTGACAGTGTACTGTTTGTGGTTGGCTAACGTGGAAGTTTCGAGAGACGACATGGCGGCAAGGTGTAATGCAATTTTGTGAAATAAATGTTCCGAAAATAGAAGAGCAACACGAGTTTTACATTTTGATGAGCTTCTCACCCAGGAAGAACCCAGTTTAGTTAAGCAGCGCAAGCAGAAACCCCACAATCATCGTTGCAATATAAAAGCTGAGTATTGAATTATATATCAAGCGCATCGCCCCATAATAATAAGAACCATTAAAACAGAGAGAGAAGGGATAGGAGAAGTACTAACTCAAGGCAGGAATAAATAAATAAATACCTGGGCAACGCAGGGTTTGCAGCTAGTCTATATCTATAAATGTGAATGTCTGTTCGGTGTACGTTTATCACGTCTGAACCACAAGGCATAAAGAGCTAAAAATATGTACAGGCACGGTTTTATGGCGATCGGATAGCTATATATATATATATATATATATATATATATATATATATATATATATATATATATATATATATATATATATATGTCTGTTCGGTGTACGCATATCACGTCCGAATGGCACGACGCAGAGACTTAAGTATTTGTATAGTTACAAGGCATAAAGAGCTAAAAATCTGTACAGTTACTAATGTGTACCCGGGGAAGGCTTTAGGCACGGTTTAATGGCGATCTGATAGCTATTTATCAATATATATATATATATATAAATGTCTGTTCGGTGTACGCATATCACGTCCGAATGGCACGACGCAGAGACTTGGGTGTTAAGTATTTGTATAGTTACTAATTTACACCTGAGGAAGGTGTTTTATGCACTGTTTTATAGCGATCTGATAGATATTTAGTAATTTGAAGAACATAACGCGCAATGCGGAACAATAATTACTCTTTGAAAATTATATTTACTCTTTGAAAATGGTTTTATTGGTTGCATTGTTGCTTGAGGGTTGATAATGAAAAAAGGGTGGAGTATATTGGGATGGAAAGTTGTCGGTGTATATAAAATTCTACGTGTGTGTGTGTGTGTGTGTGTGTGTCAATATTTCGCTCTGCAGCGAAAACTACAGAACGCAAACGAATGGTCTGTGTGTAATTGTTGTCCGAAGTCTCCCGTTGTAGACTACAGTAGTTCCATGCCGATAGCTATAATGAGGTGGAAGATATGGTAGTTGAAAGTCATCGAATTATAAAAAAAAATCCGGACTGAAGGCCAGCGATGACGTTTGCGACTCTATAGCAAGGAGGTTACATACAGCGAAAGTGATGCCACAGACCATATCTTTGATCTATTCGTGCTACAATGTCTTCAGCTCTTTCTCTGTAAGGATAAGCATGCGAATAATTTCATTTTTTTAATTGAATGTTGATTAAAAATGTTTGTTTCTAAAGAAGGCATTGTATTTCATTTCATCCTTCAAAACCATTCTCATAGCACACTATTGATAGATAGCTTATCTATCATAATCAACCAACACGCGAGCGGAGCCGCGGGTTTAAGCTAGTTTACTACAAATGCAAATAAGCAGGCCGTCAAATTCCTTTGCAATTAAATAAGCATTACCTGTATTTCGACACCATCTAAGGGTGTCATCACAAATATAAAAATGTGACACACGCCACACGTTATAATTTTTTACTTCTGATGAAGACATCCTTAGGGGCGCCGAAATCGGGGTAAAGTGTATTTAATTACAAAGCAACAAGTTGGGCTTCTTATTTGCATTTAGAGTAAATAAAACGGAAGTGATATCTCGCGTTCCCAAGAGAAGTGTAACAGGGCTCCTGCTGTTTCTTATCTTTATAAACGATTTAAGAGACAATCTGAGTAGCAGTTTTAGAGTGTTCGCACATGATGCTATCATTTATCGACTTGTAATGTCACCATAAGGTCAAAAGCAACAGCTAACGATTTAGATAAGATATCTGCATCATGCTAAAATTGTCAATTGACCTCGAATAATGAAACGCGTGAAACCATCGGTATGAGCACCAAAAGAAATCCTTAATATTCATGTACACGATTAATCGGTCAAATCTGCAGGCCGTAAATCCAATTAAAGAACTAGTAATCTTATATGTTAAAAGAATCTACAAAAACTAGTCAGTCGGCTAGACCAAACTACCAGGCCAATCTCCTTCATTTTTGTTTTAAGCAAAAGGTATTCATCCACACATTTGTCATCAAGTATCAGCATGTTCATAACTCTCGCCTTCCTTTTTCTATACTCAAATGCGATTTGCTTCTGTATATTTGTTAAGGGGATGTCCTTACTGTAAACTAAAGTCAGTCGGTCAGGTTGTTCTATCCGACCAATTTCATTCATTTTTGTTTTAAACGAAAGGTATTCATTAGCAGATTTGTCATGAAGTATCAAAATTAACTTAAGTCTCTCCATCTTTTTTTTTTTTTTTTCCTTCAGTGCGGTATCTTTGGGTAGCAAGATAACTTCCGATGGCCGAAGTAAAGAAGATATAAAATGCAGAATGGCTATGGGGAGAAAAGCGTTTCTAAAGAAGAGAAACTTGTTAACATCCAATATTAATTTCAATGTTAGGAATTCATTTCTGAAAGCGTTTGTCTGGAGTGTTGCATTGTATGGCAGTGAAAGGAGTTCAGACAAAAAGATTATAAAAGCTTTTACAGACGAATGATGATTAGTTGGGTAGATCAAGTGTCTAATGAGGAGGTCCTCAACAGAATTGGGGAGAAAAGGAGTTTCTGGCGTATCCTGACTAAGAGAAGGGATGGGTTGGTACGACACATTCTGAGACATCAAGGAATTGCCAACTCAGCATTAGAAGGAAGTTTGTGGGGTAAAAATCGTAGAGGGAGACCGAGGGACGAATACAGTTAGCAGATTCAAAAGGATGTAGGTTGCCGAACGTGATTCTCAGATGAAGAGACTTGCACAGGACAGGGTAGCTCGAACAAAGAGATTCAGATGTTCTTTCTTCCCGTGCGCTATTCGAGAATGGAATGGCAGATAAATAGTATAAAGGTGGTTCGATGAACCCTCTGCCTGGCACTTAAATGTGTTTTGCAGAGCCGGCCGCGGTGGCCGAGGGGACTGAGGCGCTTCAGTCACGGTTTGCACGGCCACTACGGTCAGGGGTTCGAATCCCCCCTCGGGCATGGATATTTATGCCGTCCTAGTTCGTAAGTAGTTCATAAGTAGTTTGTAAGTTTAGGGACTGATGACCCCGTAGTTAAGTCCCATAAGCTGTACAAACATTTGAACATTTGATTTGATCTACTTCTTCTCCCCTTCCTACAATATTGCCTCTAAGTTCATTTTCTTCGTAGAGCCTCTCTAGATACTCTTTCCACCTTTCAGCTTTCCCTTCTTTTCTGAGAACTGGTTTTCCATCTGTGTCCTTCATATTCATAGAGCTGTTTTTCTTATCTGCAAATATCTCTCTTATTTTCCTGTCGGCTGTATCTATTTTTCCCCTATTTATACATTCTTCTACATCCTTGCATTTGCCTTCTAGCCACTCCTGCTTAGCCGTTTTGAACTTCCTGTCAATCTCATTTCTTAGTCGTCTGTATTCCATTTTGCCTGTTTCATTTCATTAGATATGGTGGGGATTAGTGAAGTTCGCTGGCAGGATTTCACATCAGGGGAGTAAAATACAAATTCCCTTTCTAGCGTGCTTGCCCCTAGCTCCACTGCACCCATTCAAGCAGGTTAGCCTGAGGGGACGTAGGTGTACGGAAGCGCACTGAGTAAGGCGGCTGATTTGTTTCCAAGCCCGGCCGACTCGTAGTAAAGATAGTCACGAACTCAACCCCGACCACATCAGTATAAGTTCATACGCCAACAAGCTCTTATGATGCTGAGGGGATCGAGGAAATGTATCAGGACATGAAATACCGGGTGTCCGAAAAGTCTTTTCCTGATTACATAAATTAATAAGTCAAGCTAGAAGTAAGATACAAATATGAAATTGATGTCTAATTTTTTACAAACTATCAAAGTTTTTTTCACACATCAGTAAACTTCCACATGAGCACCCTTGGTAGCACGTAGCACATCTATTCAATTTCCGTCCACACATTAGCCAACATCACTGGAGGGATCGATTCAACGACTGTGGTTATCCGTTGCCGCAGGGTTTCGAGATCTGGTACACGTATTCAGTAGACCTCGTCCTTGACATAACCCCTTAAAAAGAAGTCTAATGGGGTTTTGTCAGGAGAGCGTGGAGGCCAAACCGTTGGCCCATCACGACCAATCCATCGCCCAGGAAAGGTCATATCGAGATAGACACGGACGTCCAAACCCCAATGGGGCGGTGTACCGTCTTGCTGAAACGAGACATCGGGGTGATACTGAAGCAGCTGAGGAACAGCATACAGTAGCAACATGTCCAGATAAACTGCAGATGTGATGGTAGCCTCAGCGAAGAAGAATGGCCCGATAATTCGATCGTGCAATAGCGCGCACAAAACATTCATCTTTGGACTGCCTCTGGTGCACTCCATGACCTCGCCAGGGGGTTGTGAACCCCAAATTTCGTCTGAGATAACCATCATCGTCATACGTGATATCATTTCGACCACAAAGTCATATCGACGTTTACTGTCATTGGGCAAAAAGGCCTGAACGATTTGCACTTTGTATGTACGAAACAATAAACGTTTGTGTAAAATGTCATGGAGAAAACTTTTTGGCATCTGTAATTTACGTGAGGCCCTGCGCACAGACTTCTTTGGACTTGGCAGAAAAGACTGCCTCACAGCTTCCAGCCTGTCTGCTGAGGTTCTTGGTCGACCTGACCTCGGAAGCTCAGCAACCGATCCTGTGTCCTTGAACTTCTCATACCAGGCTTTAATGCTCTCGACCTCAGGCGGATTCCTTCTGTTGTCTGGAAGTCTCTGCACTGTGGTCGATGATCGTGTCTCGTGGTACTACAGGACACACTGGGCCCACATGGCTTCTTGGGCACTGCACCTCATCCACTACTTTACTTACGACTGCGAACCTAAAACAGAAAAAAGCTTTGATAGTTTGTAAACAATTCGTCACAAGTTTCATATTTGTATCTTACTTCTAGCCTGAGTTATCAATTTACGTAATCAGGGAAAGACTTTTCCGACACCATGTAAATTACTCAGACAGTTAAGGGAGAGAAAAACTTAATTGTGATGGGGGACTGGATATCGGTAGCAGGAAATGGAAGAGAAGGAAAAGTAGTAGGTGAATATGGAGTGGGGAAAAGTAATGAAAGAGGAGATCGCCTGGTAGAATTTAATCATCACAAACACACGCTTTAATCATCATGAAAGAAGTCGTATCGGCGGAGGAGACTTGGAGACATTGGAAGGTGCCAGATTGACTTTATAATGATAAGACTTAGGTTTAGAAACCAAGTTTTAAACTGTAAGACGTATCCAGGAGCATAATTATTGTCTTTCGACTGTAGATTAAAACATAAGAGACTGCAAAAAGGTAGAAAATTAAGGAGATGTAATCTGGAAAAACTGAAGGAACCAGAGGTGGTTGAGAGTTTCAGAGAGAGCATTAGGCAAGGACTGTCTTAAACCGGGGAGGGGTGGGGGAATACAGTAAAATACGAATGCCACAAAGGACCATATAGACAGAAGGACTGGGCTTAATAGAAATCCCGGGATAACAAAGGAGATACTGAACTTAATAGATGAAAGGAGAAAATATAAAAATGCAGCAAGTTAAGCAGGCAAAAGGGAGTACAAACGACTGAAGAATGAGGTTGACAGGAAGTGCAGACGAGCTAAGCAGGAATGGATAGAGGACAAATGTAAAATTGTAGAAGAATGTGTAACTAGGGGGAAGGCAGATACCGTCTACAGGAAAATAAAAGAGACAAGAAAAGCAGTGGTATGATTATCAAGAACTTAGATGTAAAGCCAGTACTAAGCAAAGGAGGGAAATCTGAACTGTGGAAGGAATATATAGAGGTCCTATACAAAGGAAATAAAGATTAAGGCAGTATTCTAGAAATGGAAGACGAAGTAGAGGAAGATGAGTAGGGGATACGATACTGCGAGAAGAATTCGACAGAGCTCTGGACTAGATGATTTGTATGTGAGCTGCTGATACCGTTAGGAGAGGCAGGCACGATGAAACTGTTCCATCTCGTGCGCAATATGTATGAGACAGAGCGAAACCCCCCAAATTCAAGACGAATATAGTGATTCCAATTCCAAAGAAAGCAAATGCTGACAAATGTGAAAATTACCGAACTATCAGTTCTGTAAATACTAACACGAATGGAAATATTGATGGAATGCGATCTTGGGAAGGATTTGATTTAGGAAAAATATAGGAACATGAGAGGCAATGCATTACGACTTGTCTTAGAAGATAGGTTAAGGAAAGGGAAACCTATGTTTTTAGTATTTGTATATTGGAGAAAAGCTTTTAACAATGTTGACTGGAATACATTCTTTCAATTTCTGGAGGTAGCAAGGGGAAACTATAGGGAGCGAAGAGTTATATTCCACTTGTAAAAAAAAAAAAAAAAAAAAAAAAAAAAATAAAAAATAAAAAAAATAAAAAATAAAAAAAAAAACCAGCAGTTATTAGAGTCGAAGGGCTAGAAAGGGACGCAGAGGTTGGGAAGGGAGTTAGACAGGGTTGTAGCCTTTCCCCAATGTTGTTCAATCTGTACATTGAGCAAGCTGTGAAGGAATGAAAGGAGAAATTTGGAGAAGGAATTAAAGTTCAGGGAGCTAATATATAAAGCAGAGTGTGCGTATGTTTGTACGTCTTGCATACAAATTTCAGTTTTGTTCAAATCTTTATGAAATTTTGTACACTTAAGCTTCAGTCCATGAGGACGGTTGCGTAAGTGTAAGAATCACATACGATATATTGTTCACCAGATATAAACAATGAGATGCACGGAAAAACTGCTGCATTTTGCGACAATGCTGCTTATTTTCTCCTAAACCTTTGGACCGATTTCATCCAAATTTCGTACACACATTCCTTACCGTGAGGTAACAATTGCTGCATGGTTAAGAAACACATACGGGACATGGTTCAAAAGATATTGTCATAACCAACAGAAATCGCAAAAAATGCCATATAATGCGGCGAGACCTTCGAAATACACTGTATGAGAATGACAGTACTTGCAACAAACTTTAAACATAAATTCAAACCTTTATTAAACTTTTTCTCGCTGGTAACCATAGTAAAATGATGAAAGGAAAAAAGTTTCTCGCTTACTACTTTTCTGCTGTTTATGGAGTAAACCCACGGCTCTCGGTATGACGTTACAATTTATAATTTGAACACTACAAATTGTAGCGGCAGGAAATTGTACAGGCAGTATACACATATATAGTTGAGTGTGCCTTCTAAATTGTATCACAGTACGACACGTAGTTCATGAGACATGAGCAGATAAACAGTAACGTTCAAGGAAAGCCGCCCCATCATGCACCATGTTTTAATCTAGTACTTCTTTACTACTAATTATATTCCCGAGAAATTTGACATACAGTATTTTTTAAAATGAATATAACCTGAAAAATTATATAATTGTACAACATATAATTCAATAAATATGAGGTCGTACGAATTGTATAACGTCATTTGTGTTATGACTACTATCTTTCTTTATTTAGATACTGCACTTATAATTTTGTACATTAGGCAAGACAGCTTTATTGCTTATATATTCTCCGATAATGATTTTAGCAGAAAGGAGATGGACAGAGAAAGGAGGCACAGAAGTACTAAGTGAAGGCAGGAATAAGTAAATAAATAAATACCCGGGCAACGCCGGGATTTCAGCTAGTAAAAAATAAAAACATCGAGGTTTGCCACTGACATAGTAATTCTGTCAGAGTCAGCAAAGGACTAGGAAGAGCATTTGAACGGAATAGACAGTGTCTTGAAAGAAGGCTATAAGATGAACATTAACAAGAGCAAAACAAGGGTAATGGAATGTAGTGTTACAATATAAGGTGGTGATGAAGGAATTAGATTAGATAATGAGTCAATAAAAGTAGTAGATGAATTTTGTTATTTGGGTGGCAAAATAACTTCTAATGGCCGAAGTAAAGAAGATATAAAATGCAGAATAAATATGGGGAAAAAGACGTTTTGGAACAAGCGAAATTGGTTGATATCCAATATTAATTTAAATGTTAGAGAGTTCTTTATGAAATCATTTGTCTGGAGAGTAGCATTATACGGGATTGAAACGTGGACGATAGGGAATTAAGATAAAAAGTTGATGCGAGCTTTTGAAATGTGGTACTACAGACGAATGTGGAGATTAGATGGGTAGATCTCGTAACTAATGAGGAGGTGCTCAACAGAATTGAGGAGAAAAAGAGTTTCTGGCATATCTTGACTAATAGAAGGGATAGGTTGGTGGGACACATTCTGAGACATCAAGGAATCGTCAGCTTAGCATTAGAAGGAAGTGTGTGGGGCTAAAATCGTATAGGGAGACCAAAGGACGAATAAGTAACAGATTCAAAAGGATGTAGGTTGCCGAACTTATTCTCAGATGAAGAGACTTGCACAGGACAGGGTAGCGTGGAGAGCTGCTGCAAACCAGTCTGCGGACTGAAGACCACAACAACAACTTTTGTTTTTTATTTTAAATGTTTTTGGAGGTAGCTAGTCCCCATCTTTTACATCCTCGCCTCTGGCTAGGACATATTATCCTTTTGTTGTGCTGTGCTGGCACCATCTTCCATTCTGCCACAGAAAACAATATACAGTGTGCATTAAACGCGTCGTGAACCAGACACTACTCAGGCTAGGGCACACGTCCATATTAATTTTTTCCTTGCTTCAAATGATCGTTCCTGGCACATCCCTGAATACTGGAATTTCGTCCTGGGTCACATTATGCAGTAAATTTCTAGCTTTCGCGCATGATGCGATTAAAAAAAATTATTGATGTAACTATCAAACGGATTTGTGACTTATTTGTTTCATGAATAGTGTTGTAGGGTCCAAAAGGTTACCGCTTTTATTTATCCATGAAAAGTAATTTATTTTACTTTCATTGCAAATATTTACTTATAAATCGACTATTTGTATGTATTACAATACGTAATTTCCACACAAAAAACTCAAATGATAAAAGGAATATAAGTTTATTTAACCCAGCATAACCATCGGGCCTAGTGATCTCGAAGCAAGTTGCTCGACTGGAAACCGAAACCTGATGGCATCACGGAACGTTCAGTCTGCATTTTAACGCAGCCTTCACCTCTCATCGATGTGAGAAGTCACCAGAAACGACACGTGGTAGCCCCCCTTTCCCCGGTTAGATAACTGGGATGTCAAGTGAATCGAAACATAAAAAATCATTTCAGTTTATTGGACTATAAATAACACGAAACAATAATAGGGCGTATTAAATGGTATGAAAAACTATCAGCCTATAATAAGAATGAAACTTTCACTCTGCAGCGGAGTGTGCGCTGATATGAAACTTCCTGGCAGATTAAAATTGTATGCCAGAACCTGGACTCTAACCTGGGACTTTTGCCTTTCGCGGGCAAGCGCTCTACCACTGAGCTATCCAGACACGACTCACGGCTCACCGGTTAGTCTTCACAACTTGAATTCTAGCAGTACCTCGCCTCCTACTTTCCAAACTTCACAGAAGCTCTCCTGCGAACCTTGCAAGACTAGCACTCCTGGAAGAAAGGATGTGGTGGAGACATGGCTTAGCCACAGCCTAAGGTCACTTCTCTGCAGAGTGAAAGTTTCATTCTGGAAACATCCCTTAGGCTGTGGCTAAGCCATGTCTCCACCATATCCTTTCTTCCAGGAGTGCTAGTCTTGCAAGGTTCGCAGGAGAGCTTCTGTGAAGTTTGTAAAGTAGGAGGCGAGGTACTGGCGGAAGTAAAGTTGTGAGGCGGCATCGTGAGTCGTGTCGCGATAGCACAGTCGGTAGAGCGCATGCATGTGAAAGGCAAAGGTCCCAGGTTCGAGTCCCGGTTCTGGCACTCGCCTGACTATGGACAGAAGAAAACTTTTGGTTTGGTCTGTCCGTAGTCACTCGTTTCTGGCACACAGTTTTAATCTGCCAGGAAGTTTCAAGTGTGATATTGGTTGATCTGTTTCCTCCACGGGTAGTCGTGGTTTTTGCGGAGAATTCTTCAGATGTCGTGAGATCACTACTGTTAGTTCTTTTGCTAGACCGAGATCTACGAATGAGAGTTTGAAGCCTTGGCGGCATTCATAATACATGAAAACTAATTAATGCTGGAAATAAAACAGTACTAGAGGACCCTTGCGAATGCTTCGCACCGTTAGTGGAATGACAAAAAAGTTGGGAAAAAATGGAAGTAAAGTAGAATTCTCACACATAGCTTTCTTCAGAATCAATCAATGCAAGTGTTCAAAAGCGCAAATGAAAGAGCTTGATACGCTAAGTTTTGTTAGGTCGAAAACAAATGCATACCTCAATTAGAACAGAAGATATCGTAAAACAAACCGATTAAAATATTCAATGAAAGGACCGAAGGATACCGCGTTTGTATAAAAATAAAGGATGGAGAGACTTAAGTTAATTCTGCTACAAATCTGCGAATGAACTCCTTCCGTTTAGAGCAAAAATGAAGGAAATCGGTCGGATAGAACGGCCTGACCGACTGACTTTAGTTGGGAAAAAATGGAAGTAAAGTTGAATGTTCAAGCATAGCTTTCTTCAGAATCAATCAATGCAAGTGTTTGAAAGCGCAAATGAAACAGTTTGATCCGCTTCAAAAAGAGCTGCGTACCTCAATTAGAACAGAAGATATCGTAAAACAAACCGATTAAAATATTTGATGGAAGGACAGAAGGATACCTCGTTTGAATAAAAATACAGCATGGAGATACGTAAGTTACGCCGCAGCGGATTAGCCGTGCGCATTGGGACGCCGTGCTGCGGTGCGCGCGGCCGCTCGCTGTCGGGGGTTCGAGTCCACCCTCGGGCATGAGTGTTTGTGTTGTCCTAAGGTTAATTTACCTTAGTTAAAGTAGATAAGACTGATAACCCAGCTGTTGACTCCGATAGATTTAGAAACATTTGAACTTAAGTTGATTCTGATACTTTATAACAAATCTGCGAATAAATACCTTTCATTTAAAGCGAAAATGAAGGAAATCGGTCGGATAGAAAGGCCTGACCGACTGACTTTAGTTTACAGCAAGGACATCCACATAAGGAATATATAGAAGGAAATCGAGTTTGAGTATAGAAAAAGGAAGGCGAGAGTTACGTAAATTTTGATACTTGATGACAAATCTGTGGATGAATGCCTTTCGTTTGAAACCAAAACGAAGGGAATCGGCCTGGTAGTTTGATCTGGCCGAATGACTTTAGTTTTGGTAGATTCTTTTCATATATAAGAGTTAGCTGATGAATAAATTTTGGGCACATAGAAACATTTTCCAGCGTTTTAGGGTGAATAATGGCACCACAAAAACTTTTCAACTGCTGACAACGTTTTCGGATCCATCACTAGTAGAATGATCAACAAAGCAAATGGCAGGGACGTCCATTTCACGAGTATCGAAATGAACCCCCTGACACAATTTGATGGTTAAAAAGAGCGGAACGCAACAGTTCGCATACCATTAAGGACTGCAAGTTAACATCTACATTTCCATGGGATACGGTACTCTGCAAATCACCTTTAAGTGCCTAGCATTGATCGAACCACCTTTATACTATTCATCTAGCATTCCATTCTTGAATAGCGCGCGAGAAGAAAGAACACCTCAATCTCTCTCTGTTCGAGCTCTGATTTCTCTTATTTTATTCTGCTGATCATTTCTACCTATGTAAGTGGGAGTCAACAATATATTTTCGCATTCGGAGTAGAATGTTGGCGATTGGAGTTCCGTAAGTAGCCCACACCGCAGCGATAAGCGCCGTTGTTGTAATGATTCCCATCCCCGATCCTGTATCATTTCTGTAACGCTGTCTCCCCTGTATCGTGACAATACGAAACGAGCTGCCCTTCTTTGGACTCTTTCGATGTCCTCCGTCAAACCCACCTGATAAGGATCCCACACTGGGCAGCAATACTCCAAATGAGGACGGACAAGCGTAGTGTATGCAGTCTCTTTAGTAGTTCTGTTGCATCTTTTAAGGGTTCTGCCAATAAAACGCGGTCTCTGGTTCGCCTTTCCTACGATATTATCTACGTGTTCTTTCCCGTTTAAGTCTGAAGCAATAGTAATCCCTAGGTATTTAATGGAGTTTACGGCCTTCACATTCGATTGATTTATTTTGTAAACAAAGTTTAACGGATTTCTTTTCATACTCATGTGGACGACTTCACACTTCTCATTATTTAGAGTCAATTGCCAATTTTTACACCATAGTGATATCTTATTTAGATCATTCAGCAGTTGGTTTTGATCTTCAGACGACGTTACTAGACGATAAATGACGGCGTCATCTCCAAACGACCTAAGAAAGCTGCTTTGATTTACTCCCGAATCGTTTATGTAGATAAGAAACAGCAGAGGACCAATAACACTACCCTGTGGAACGCCCAATATTACCTCTGTTTTAGTCGATGCCTTACCATCGATTACTACGAACTGTGTCCTCTCTGAGAGGAAATACCCTATCCAGTCGCAAATTTGGGGCGATATACCGTAAGCACGCAATTTGATTAAAAGCCGTTTGTGAGGTACGGTGTCAAAAGCCTTCCGGAAATCAAGAAATACGGAATCAATTTGCGAACCCTTGTCGATAGCACTCAATACTTCGTGTGAGTAAAGAACTAGTCGTGTTTCGCATGAACGATATTTTCTAAATCGTTGTTGATCTCAGGTCAATACGTCGGCACTGCAACGTGGAAAGCGAACGCGGTCCCATTACCAACTGGTGCAACAGAATATCATGTTGCAAGCAGATGTCTGATATTTTAACATCGTTCTGAATTTCGGAGCAGATAATCGGTTGTTGATAACAGAACAATGACGGATGATGAAATACCGTATCCATCACGTACTTACACGGTATCGGAAAGAGGCGATATGTTTCCAAGGAGATACGCAAATTGGTCGCAGTTTCACGTTCACACGGGTTCCCGGCTTAATATGCAAAATTGTAGCCTTGCGCTTAATAGTTCGCAATCGGGAGTGCTCACTTTAGTTCGCGGCTCTGCCGCGAACTAGTTCGTTTTTTAGTTCGTTCGTTCCCAGTGACGGCTGAGCGACATGCTCTGCTCATGCAGGTGGAAGGAGAAGTTCCCCCACCTATAGTCGGGCCGCCGAAAGAACGACCCTGACAGTTCTCGCACGTGGGTCGCAGAGGGTGGGGGGGACACTGGAGCACCAATCTGAGCTCTGGAATTCGTCAACGTTGCCGGGGTAACGGTGCCGCGTTGCCACCCTGCCACTCAAGGTCACGCGGGGTGGCATGCATCAGTCGCTGCAAAGCATCTGTCGCGTGTTCATCGTTTGTCTCGTTGTGTTACCGGTTTTGTTCGTGCGGTGTTAAGTGTCAATTTCTGACCTGTGTGAGATGGCTTCTTCCTCTAACCGTAAGAGAGTCGTCAGGGGCGCTACTTTAAAAGAGCCAGTCGCGTGAGCTCGTGTACAATCTACGGTGCTATTTTGAGGAGGAAAGGGACAACAGTGGGCCTCTTTTGCCGTTGTCTAAAGTCATTGAGCAAGTAGCCGCAGCTCTGAAAATTGGAGCAACCACCGTGAAGAGAGTATCAAAGGAGAAGTGTGCTGCAAATCTACAGGAGCCACCTGCTGCTCTGTCGCAGCCAAAACATGGTTTATTGAAAAATTACGTTATTTTATTTCTACTTCTGCGATCAATAGACGCTGTCGAAACTGATCTGTTGATATTACTCGGACACTATACTATGGCAGTCAACAGCGACCGTAAACTAATGAGGCAAAAAAACACTCTTATTTTTATGTAAGAAGATATATTTTACTGGAAGAGGCAGTTTTACTACTTGTAAAGTGGTAGTCCTTATTTGTTTACCCTCTCGGCAGACTGCCGCAATACAGTGTCCGAGTAATAACAGCGAGTCTGTGGAAAATGGTTATAGAAGATGAAATATATAAACAAAATTCTTCAACTAGCAACCTTTGGCTGAAGACTAAATGATACATTATATTTAATGGAATACTGGAACATATGAAACTTTACTTTAACTCGACATATATTTTTAAACCTTTCTTTTTAACTGCAAAAAAGAGTGTTTTTCCATCACTTCGTGCTTGTTATCGTTCGGTCACGCTTTAGTAGTACATAGCAACGGTTCCAAAATATTCGGGCGTGATATTCGTATGCCGGCGACCGACACGGCGTAACAACAAACAGCCGCGTAGCAGCATTGGCAACACAGCCGCTAGCTGTCAGAGTCTTTCTTTCGGCGGCTCGACTATAGCTGCTTCATGCGCTTGCTGCTTGAGCCGCTAACGATATCACGCAAATCAAAAGAAACAGTTTGAGGATAATTTCTCGCGTTTAAGTTTAGAGTTATCTCTATATCTTGGCATTATGGAATTTATTAGTCAGATATTGCAGAGTGCAGAATACTTCAAAACATAAATTTCGTAGCACTGAACTATGTAATCTAGCAGCAGACGCTCACCTCAAAATGACTCATCAGCAGAAGACAAACACATGATTTTTAATTCTGTTGCGCACCCTCTCGCTACTGCCCGTCGTTCTTCGGAAAAGAATGCAACGAACTAAGAAGCGAGAAACGTCCGGCATAACAGTCCGCGACCGATCGCGCATGTTTTACTTCGCGACCGATTGCGCATATTTTAGTTCGCAGCTCGGCCGCGAAGTAGGTTGCTCTCTTTAATTCGTCCGCTCTTTTTAGTTCGTCCGCTCTTTTTGGCTTTTACTACCGCTACTAAAAGAACTCTTTCTTTTTGTTATAACAGCTTTTTTATATAAGTGTTGATCAAGCTTGTGCTATTAGCCTATTACCCGTCTTTTAGGTAGTTAGACATCCAATACTCAAGCAAATAAACCAGTTATTTACACGAATGGGTGATAGAATTGTTCTCACGCAGAGAAACGCAGTTTTGCCTTCGGTGCTGGGCGAGTCCAATCCTTTGTTTCGGAGGGGCGGCCGCCTCAGTTGCATCGAAAGTTAAGCCAGTCCGGTCAACCTCACACAGAATTGATTTTTTTGTATTAATAAATGAAATAGAAAATTTTTTTTTTATCTTCACGCTAGCGACATTGATGACAATGGATTTCGACCTTTACATTCTGACTACAGGCAGTAAACTACAGTTTTGTAGCTAATTAATTCCATACGGGTTCGTTGCTTTACATTGTTAGTGTCGCTTATACGACGTTATCGTCAATGTTCTACTCCGCGAGACGTCAACAGTATCATGCAAGTGAGGGAAAATGGTTGATGCATAATTTCTCGCATATAAATGCAAACAATGTTGTTTTGAGTTCTCTTTACTTCTTTACACTATGGAATGAGGGTTATATTTAGACACTGCTGAATACCTCAGAAAAAATTTGTGTCAGTGAACTATGAAACTACAGCTGAGCTGCATCTCAGCTCTAAATGACGGTAACTGGCAGAAGGGAATCACGCGATTCTGCGCGCTCTCGCGTCCTCTCGCTGTTGCCCGTCAGTCTTCGGAAAAGGAGCGGACGAACTAGAGGAAAGAGGCGAGAGGAAACGTTAAATACAGCACTTTTCCCCGCATTAGTCCCGCCCATTTCCCCCCCCCCCCCCAGACCTACCCGCTTCCCCACCAAAAAGATGCTTCAGAATTGTTTTGTTTTCGTATAGTGCGCGTGTTTCTATTGCTTCGAGGAGTTATCGTTAATTCGCTACGTTTGCTTTTCTGCATTAGGAGTGTTGTGCTATTGTACGTGAATATGAGTTCTTTTAAATGTGAATTTTGTGGACGTGAATTCAATTATCGTAAATCTATGAGGAAGCATATATCGAAAATGCATCCGCAGCAGCTAAGCGAAATTGTGCCGCCAGCTCAAAATAATGAACCTTTATGTAGTCTTACATATGATTGTTACTTGTGCGACAAGAACTTTCATAGTAAAGGCAATTTAAAACGCCACAAACAAAACATCCACGGTGAAATTAAAGTTAAAACTTTTAAGTGCACATTGTGTGTATTTGAAGCAGACTCAAATAAATGTTTGCTGGAGCATTTCCAATCTGCTCATGAAATCCAAGTGAAATCGGAAAATCTGGAGTTTGGAAGCGAAGAAGAATTTTTTAAGTGGAAAGAGGGAATGGAGCGTGTTACGTTGTCGAAATTCATTAAAAACCGTGGGACCAAGCGCGTTGATGATACCTCCACATGTTACTTCTCTTGCCACCGTTCAGGTACGTGTGTTTCCAAAGGTCTAGGCATGAGGCACTTAAAACTTTCCGGAAGTAACAAGTTTAACGGAAAATGCCCAGAAGGATTGAAAGTTATTTGTACGGAAGGAAAGTGCCGAGTTAATTTTGTGTCTACGCATGTTGGCCACGATCTAGAGCAGAGTCATTTGGGTCTGTCACAACAAGACAGGGACAACATAGCAACATATATTGCTCTAGGAGTTCCGTTTTCTGCGATCCTGGATAAGATCCGGCGAACTGTACGGGACTCGAATTTGGAGAGAGTCCACCTTACAACCATGCAGGATTTGCACAATATTGCAGCTGCATACAACCTTGGTTCCAGATCACTAGGCATCCGAATGATGCTGTAAGCGTCGATGCTTGGGTCGAAGAAGTTAGACAGAGTGACAATCCGTGTGTTTTGTTTTATAAACCGCAGGAAACTACCAGCGATCTACACCCAGAACTGAAAAGTGAAGATTTTGTATTGATTATAATGAACAGTGCTCAAGCTGAAATGCTAAGAAAATATGGAAGTGATTGTGTTTGCCTTGACGGGACACATGGTCTCAATGGATATGATTTTGAGGTGACTACATTGCTTGTTCTGGATGCTGTTAGACAAGGATTTCCGTGTGCATTCCTAGTTTCTAACAGAAGTGACTCTGATGTATTGACAGTATTTTTCAACTATGTAAAATCACAGGTTGGACAAGTTGCTCCGAAAGTATTCATGTCAGATCTGGCAGAATCATATAGTACTGCCTGGAACAAAACTATGGGAGTACCCGAAATGAGGCTTTTCTGTACCTGGCATGTTGTTAGAGCGTGGCAGATTAACATCAGGAGTAAAATTCAAGATGAGGAAAAGAGAAAGGAAGTATGTAAACTTCTTAAGGCATTAATGCAGGAAAGAGATGTTTCTGTTTTTCAGGAAGCGTTACAAAAAGCTACCCAGAAACTCATTAATGATGGAGCTACTTCACAATTTGGTTATTACTTTAAGAGTTACTACGAAAAAAATGCAAAATGCTGGGCATACTGTCACCGGATGCAAGCTGGTCTGTATACAAACATGCATCTGGAAAGTATGCACAAAGCCCTGAAGTACTTGGATGGTAACACCAAGCAAATAAAAAGACTTGACAAAGGCATCTCTGCAATGATGTCTTTTGTAACAGCAAAACTATTTGATAGACTTACTGTTAGTGTAAAAGGTACATTGACTAGTAAAATGAGAGATATTCGTCGCAAGCACAAAGATGCCCTTTCAAAAATTAAGGAATTAAGTATTGCTAAGGTAGGCAGCAGTTGGGAAGTGCTGTCCTCAAAGTCAAAGGAAGTGTATGTGGTAAAGGAAAACAACATCCACTGCAAATGCAGATTAGTTTGCAGTGACTGTAATGTTTGTATTCACAGATATTGTTGTACTTGCATCGATTACAGTATTAAATTGAATATGTGCAAACATATTCACAATATTTGTCATATGGAGAGGGGGCCAAAAATTCCTCCTTTGAGTGATGAGGAATATGATGAAATTTTTGATGATAAAAATTTGTGTGTGATGAGTGAGGAAAAAGCTATTTTGAAAGAAATAAGCATAAATGATGATGACTGTAGTGCTCCGGAGGCATTGCCAGAGGAGAAGAAAAGCATTATTGCAATGTTTGCAGATATTGTTGGGGGGATGTCAACAAGTGAAGTGCAACTAGCAAAAAAAAAATGATTGCTTCGTTGAAAGCAAATATTAGTGCGGTTCGTGCCCATAATGGTAGTGCCTTAAAAAATCAGGAAAGGTGTCACAAGAGGAAACTTGTACCTCAAAGGAGGCTGTTTTCCACTAAAAAAAAAATACAAATCACGGCGTATACATATTATGGTTGGCCCAGATGCTCAAGAAAGCAGAAATATTTTGACAAATATTCTGGATGAAGGTTTGTACCACTAATTTGCAATCATTAGTTGTTATATTCATATACCTGAAATGCTGATGTTATGTATTCCGTTGTGATAATTCCCATGTTAGTCGAGTAGGCCTACCTCTCAAAATTCTCTGAGTTTTGATTTTATATATATTTATAGGCCCTGTTAGTGTGAGGCAGCTTGAAAATATTCCTTTGCAATCTCCGCAAGAACTTGAACACAACAGACCAGGTATGAGATAGATGCTTATTGAACGGTATTGACTTTTATTCATGTTTGTTGGTGTGCAATGGTACTTTTTTGTCCCAATGTACTATGTCTAAATTCTAATTAAAGATTTATTTACATGGCCTGTCAGTGTGTGTGGAAGAAAATTTCATACCACTGTGCCAACAGCAGCACCATCATATAAGGTATAAAATTAATTCTCTGTAGTGCACCACACAGTTATTAATTTGTAAAATCATGCACGCCGCATGTTACTTCCTTGTCCTTCTGTACTGTGTGTGGATTCTGATTTAAGTGTTATTTACAGGACCTATCAGTGTGCATGCTGAAGAAAATATCATACCACTGCACAAAGAGCTGCAACACACCAGACAAGGTATGAAATTACTTCTGTGTAATGTGCTAAACTGAAATGGGTTCAAAAAAAGACCAAGATACCACTTGTTTTCTTACATCTGCGACTTCGTCGTATTCTGTTGTGACGTCTCCGTTGTGCGATAATTTTGAGTCTGTGTTAGTAGGTGGTGTGTGTGTGTGTGTGTGTGTGTGTGTGTGTACGAACTAGGCATGTGGTGGAAGTTGAAAGAGGGTATGTTGTTTTTGCTTGTAATGTCCATGTAGTGTGGTTGCTTCTATTAAAGTTGTTTTCTGTTGTGTTTGTGTTATTACCGGTACATGTTTTAGTAGTGTGATGTTTCTGATTTAGTTGGCCTTTCTATGATTTCATGTGTTTTATTCTGTTTTTGTTGGGATGTATATGATGAATAAATTCTCTCTGCCTGTGTGATACACTGGGAGAGACTGTTGGCTACAATAAATTTTTTCAGCTGCTTTGTTTTTTTAACTGATTATGTGCAGCATCAGCAACCAATTAAGCTAATGAAAGCCATTACAAGGGGAGAGTGGGGTTTGCAGTGTGTGTTTGTGTGTGTGTGTGTGTGTGTGTGTGTGTGTGTGTGTGTGTGTGTGTGTGTGTGTGTGTGGTGGGGGGGGGGATCTTATTTTGTACCCTCGAACATATTTTTTGTTAATTTTTTTTTTTAATTCCATGACTTTTTGTTGTGACGTTTAATGGTGGTGTTGGTTTTGTGGCAGGGTGCTCTATATAGTAATCAAGGTCTAGGTTAGCTTGGGAGGCAATAGTTTGGTTGGCGAAGCCCACAAATGTGAAAATACATTAGTGGTTATGGTGAAGAAGATTGTTAGAATGAAATGACAAGTGGTTTATACTATTTATTTGATGTTCGTGCTTGGGGGGAGGGTTGAATTGGCTTCAATTTAGGTGGTAAATTGATACTGTTTTAATGTTGGTGAAATTTGGCTAGTATTTAATTGGTATTGTTTTCATGATTTTAGTTGTAGTAAGTTTAATTGGAGTATTTAATATTGTTTTTATGCTATTGGTTTTGTACAAACATGTTGATTGATATCGCCATCTTCATTTGAGGTGTAGGTCAGTTGAACTATTAGATTCCATGTGTAGTATTTAGGCTATTTGCTGTTTTTATTTTATGTGTCTTGTGTGGGTTTTTTAAATTACATTTTTGTGGCTTGCTATTTGTTTTTTATCCTCGTTTAGAATTCTCCGCCCAAAACCCCTAAATTATCACGGTTGTCCCATTAGTGTCATTTTCTTGTTCTCACATTAATTTTTGTGTGTCTATATGTGGGTTGCCAGTGTTTTTCGTGATTGTTTCGGTCGCAATATTATCTAAGAGTATAAACTTTATTGCGACCATGCTGACGACAACATTGGATCAAAGTTGGTGGATAGTATACCGGTCTTCAATTTTGCCCTGAAGTGCACAGTAATACATCTGAAAAATACTGTCCATGTTATTTTCTTGTCCCAATGTACTATTGTCAATTCTGAATGAAACTGTGTTTACAGGGCCAGGCAGTATGTGTATCAAAGAAAATTTCATACCACAGCACCAAAAGCAGCAACATATCAAACAAGGTATTAAATTAATTTTGTGTAATGCACCACACTGACATGCACAATAAAACATGTGTAAAATTTTGCATGGTCAATGTTGTTTTCTTGTCTCAATGTACGGTGTGTAGATCCTGATTTGAATTTTACTTGCAGGCCCTGTCAGTGTGTGCTTTGAAAAACATTTCGTACCATTCCACCAAGAGTCACAACACACAATACAAGGTATGAAATTATTTGTGTCTAGTGCATCACACTAACATGCACAGTAATGCATCTGAAAAATAATGCATAGTCCCATGTTATTTTCTTGTTCCAATGTACTATTGTAAATTCGGAATGGAACTTTCTTTATAGGACCTGTCAGGGTGCATCTTGAAAAACATTCCGTACCATTGCACCAAGAGCTGCAACACAGCACACAAGGTATGAAATTGTGTCTAGTGCATCACACAGACATACAGTGTAATACATCTGAAAAATCATGCATAGTCCATGTTATTTTTCTTGCCCCAATGTACTATTGTGGATTATGAATGGAACTTTGTTTACAGGGCCAGGCAGCGTGTGTGTCCAAGAAAATTTCACACCACCGTACCAAGAGCAGCAACATATCAAACAAGGTATTAAATTAATTTTGTGTAGTGCACAGCCGCCAACGCACGTTGAGGCGCTATGCTAAGATGCGCAATGCCATTCCCTGTCGGGGCTTCAAATCCCCCCTTCGGGCATGGATGTTTGTGCCGTCTTTAGTATAAGCTAGTTCATAAGCAGTTTGTAAGTTTATGGACTGATAACCCCGTAGTTAAGTTCCGTAAGCTCTACAAACATTTGAACACTTTTTGAAATGCACAGTAAAATGTGTGTAAAATTGTGCATGGTCAATGTGTGTTCTTGTCTCAGTGTACTTTGTGTGGATCCTGATTTGAATTTTACTTGCAGGACCTGTCAGTGTGTGTGTTGATGAAACTTTCATTCCAATGCACCAAGAGCAACAACACTGTACACAAGGTATGAAATTACTTGTCTGGTGCCTCACACTGAAATGCACAGTAATACATCTGAAAAATAAAGCATGCTCCATGTTACAATCTTTTGATGTTTTATGTTTCAATCCCGATAAAAAATTTATTTACAGGCATACCGGTAGACACAAAGCATTGTGTGGATATAGAGCATAACTACGCTATTCCATTTCATAAAAAGTAACAATACAGCACATTGGTGTGACTGTGCTGGGTTGAGTTAAAGTAGTTGTGTGGTGCGGATCATTAATAAACTCGTTAAGATCCTGGTGTGGGTAGGTCACTGGTGGGAAATGGAGCAAATGCAGCCATGTTCATGTTGAAACTATGAGATTTATCTGTGGAACTACCAATGCAACTGCTGCTTAATGCATTTACACAATAGTGGCTTGCACCAGCCAGCACCACAAAAACAACAGCCAGCACTGTAAACACCAGGTATGCAAAATGAAATCAGATGGTAATGTATTATATTGCTGCTCATAATTATTCTATTATCAGCTCATACTAATTTAAAATCCTAATCTGTTGCTTTCTTGTTTGAGAAAATATAGATCCAGACAGTGATAGTAATTAAATTAGTCCAGTGGTGCTGAATAACCCCATGCCGTGGTACTCACAACTGCAGCAAAATACATAGCAGATGGAATAGAAAATTGCCATGGCGCAGGGAGATGCCTTCCAATTATTGCTAATTCTTGATCAACCTGTGCTGCTTGTAGTGCCTTGTCAAGCTTGGCTAGCTGCACAATAGGTGCAATCCCTCCACCCACCCCCCCACCCCCCCGCACACACACACACTTCCTCTGCAATCCATCAATAACAAAGTAATTTTAATTGGAGTATAGTGTGTGAAATTACAATATTTTATGGTACTCCAACAAATTTCTCACTATTAACTGAAGAATTTAAAGATCTCTTGGGTTTGTGTTTATCAAAAATCGTATATTGATAGGCTCAGCATTGAGGAAACACAAGTTGCTTGTTTGTACTCTGATATGGACCACTGAAGTTAACAACAGAATTTGTGAATTTTTAGTTTATATCAAATTACAAAATTGCACCTTGCTACAGAAATTTTACTGTTTAAGAAAACTACTATCTAGTTTGATAGTAGTCAGAAAATTATATAAATAAGTTACTTTATCACGTGTCACGATTTTTTGTAATTCCCGCCACGGTGGAGCAGCCGAGCACATTCAGGCACTATGCTACAATGCGTGAGGCCATTTCCTGTCGGGGATTCGAATGCCCCCTCGGGGCTGGATGCTTCTGCCGTCTTCAGTATAAGCTAGTTCGTAAGTAGTTTGTAAGTTTAGGGACTGTTGACTCCACAGTCAAGTCCCATAAGCTTTACAAAATTTTGAACATTTGTTGTAATTCCCTACATTTCGCGTTACTTATTTCTACACTACATTGTAAGCTGTAGATAAATTAATGAATAAAGTTACTTACATTGAAATTTAATAATGGAAAGTCCAGGTTGGAATTAACAATATAGTAACTCACCGCAAAGATGCGGAGACGACCTGCGACAGGCACATACAAAAGACACACAAACAACAGTTTCAGCTATCGGCTGTGGCCTTCAGGAAATAGAACACTCACGCTATCACACAGGCCGACAACTGTCACCTCCAGTTGCTGTACTTAGGTCACCAAAGGTGACGGTTGTCTGTCTGTGTGATTGCGTGAGTGTTCTATTTTCTGAAGAAGGCCATGGCTGATAGCTGAAAGTGTGTGTGTGTCTGTTGGCGTGTTTTATTTGTGTCTGTCGGTGGCTCAATGTTCGTCTTTACGGTGAGTTGTTCCCTATCTCCATATTAACGTTCCTTACTGGAACTTCCATTGTTGTTAATTAATAACTGTAGATTATATGTTAAATCTGCAATGTCATTTGGTGGCTGTACATGGGTAACGTAGCTAAATTTTATTTTCAGGACAATTCATCATAGACTGCTGTCTCCCTCCATCAAGAAAAGCTGAAGAAATTTGGAGTGACAATTTTGTTTTCTTTTCAGAAAACAGTCCTATCTGTCACATAGGAATGCTTAAATAACTTATTCACTTTGCTGCCTTGAGAACATGGGTTGTATTCTTGGTATCGCATCACATTTTTTTCTCAAATAGAGATGTGTATTATGGTATTCTCTCAGACCTTTGAGGACAAAGAAAGAATGTCTTGCATAAAAAATAACGTGGAATTGGAGTTAAAGTACTGGAAGGGATTGGCAAGAAGCTGATGTCACGTGTCAAGATTATAGTTCGCTCCTCCAGGCAGCGGCCAGCCTCATTGGACAATACCTCTGGATGCTAGAATTAGATATAGTGTTTCCTCATGCATCATCTAAAATTCTTTCTATATCATTGTCAAACAGCTTTGCCATTACAAAAGGCTGCAGATATATCTTTGATCTTTCCACTTATTTTATGTTTTAAGAGCTTTGTGTATTTTTCCAGATGTATATTTTTGTTCAGTCTACCATGTATCGTGTGAAAATTTGTCCAATGCTTCACATTTTATTCATAGTAATAATGTCCAAACAGTCATTTATGTTTGGAATGAGGCAGCCACATTGAAATATTTGCCTCACACCATCGAGTACTAGCATTATGGTAACTTCAGAATCATAACTGTTTAGACCATGAGTCCGATCAATATAAATACAATCACTGCCATATTTTCACAGTATTTTAGCTTGTGCACTGTTCATCACAATCAATTCATGACCTTCACTTTTTAGTTTGGACTGTAGATTATTAATAATTCTTGGGATTTATGAAACAATATATACAGATTGTCACTTTTCCTACTTCAACTTAAACATTCATCCTATCATTTGGAAGCCTGAATGCTGTTGAAAATAGGTTGTAATATCCACTATCTGCCATGTTGCTGTTCCTGCCATTCACTGTGTGGTTTTGTTATAAGTTCCACCCTGCCACTTGGATACTAGTAAAAAAAACTAACATTTGAGCATCTAATGGGGGGGAGGGAGTTGTTTCTCCATTTGTGCAATTGCAGTGTGTCTCCGGTCACAGCATCTGTGCTATTTGACACTAATTTCATATGGTCCCCTTCAATGTGCAATATGGAGTTTACTTTACAGAATGTTAAGGCATATCACTCCTTTAAACTGTTTGAGTTGGCTTCACACATTCTGTAAAAGAAACAAAACATACAACAATAAATCACCATAGTATTACAGACACATGTTGTAATTGAATGACTGGTAGGCAACAGCTGAGGTTCTAGAGCTGTATGACAACTGACCAAACTCTAGTGCTGATTGATTGTCTTGTAAATAACTGACATTATTATTTTGATATAAGTGTAGTCACAACTGTATTCAACTTAGTGATCTGAAATTTAAAAAAAAAGGGGGGGGGTGTCACCAAGGAAGTCACCATTTATAGTCTGCTGAATATAGAATCACATGACTCATACCTATATTCTGTATTTGTGTGTTTACACTTATTTTGAAAATATGTTGTTAGGATTCATTTGGAAATAGAACAGTACATGGTTCCAATCTGGGTTTTACATTTTCTGTGTTGATTATGCTGCTGTGTAAGGAACCGAATGTAATTTTTGCGAATTTCCAATATACTGTTTTATTAATAACATTAAGGGGATTGTTTACAACTCAAATACATAAAGCTGAGACAGGCACAGAAAGACAATCATACACATAAAGCTAAACTGTGGCTCATTAGACTGTCAGCAAAAACACCATGCAAACAGGCACACAACAGTCATCTCTGCAGGCCACATTCGAAATCTGTCTTGTGTGCCTGTGAAGTGCAATTGTGTGAATGATCTCTTTTCTGACTAAGGCTAATGGCCAAGAGCTTAAGTTCTTTGTGTGTGACGTTTTGTCGTCGTAGCTCAACATTCATCTTTGCAGTTAGTTTACAACTATCTTCATTATGTTGTTGAATACCAACTGGACTTTCTATTCTATTTGTTTCTTAATAAGTGTGCCATAAGTAATGTACTTCTTTCTGAAACTTACAATTTGAGAAAAGCGTGAAGTATTTATTGGTGTCTACATACATGGCAACCTTAGTTGTAGAGCAAGTTGATTTTCATATGTTAAAAATAACAAATAGCTTGTAGGTACAGAAAACTGATAGGGTCTCAGCAATAAAGTGCCAAGCTGCATTTCTGTGCTTAAAAGTTGGAGCAATAATGATGTTTGAGCAAATCCTCTAAATGTGTATGTTGTTATTTGCTGAACACATGCAATAAGATGGTATCTATGTTGATCAAAAAAAGTAACACATATTACACAAATACTTTTATTAACATTGTAAGTGCTTCCAAACAAATGTTTACTTTCTTTGTTGAGAGGAAATGTTACATTTCAAAAATAGATTAAGAATGACTGAAAATACTTCTGCACCTTCATTTTGATTAGTTTCTTATCTAACATCAGGCAGCAAGTCGTGATAGATTGGTGGCATACAATCAATTACGTCATTCGTTCAGTTTTTTAAGTGTGTGTGTGTGTGTGTGTGTGTGTGTGTGTGTGTGTGTGTGTGTGTGCGCTTCATAAAATGTGGCTTGCTTTGTTAGAAACTGAAGCATACAGATTCTGAGAATTTAAGCAGAACACCTCTAACATTCTTACTATTAGTATTCAGCTGCTGGTTTTTCAATCCTGTTATGTAAAAGAAATCACCCCTTACGCCATGCTCACAAAAAGAAAAACACACCATTACCTCTACCTGCCCCTCTTCTTTTCCAGTTTTACTTCTACACACCTTCACTTCATTTATATGGTTATTATGTATAAAATGTTGGCTTATGTTGAAAACCTTATATATCATAAGTTATGCTTGGTTCTTTCACTAAGACATGGTACACTAGCAATATGCATGTTACCTTGTTTACCTAACTAGATTTGAGTACAGAGGTTATTTCCTTAATAATAACATTGTAGTTAAAGTATGGGGTGTGTTTACATAATTTGCCTTCATTACAAAAAAATGAGGTTTTCATTCTAAGCCAGTGATTACCAGATTTTCTGTCTATTGTTTAGTTTCAGTATATTGTAGATAAGATTCTTGTGTTGTGAATTTTTAGCTTCTTGCAGTAAATAAAAGTATGTTTAAGACCTTTCTGTTCTTATTCCACATCAAAGAACATGGGAAATCCACTAGCTTATTTAATTTGTTGTAAACATTTATCATGTGAAGAGGGACATTATTCCATCAAGATGTATTTTCAAATTATTTATTTGTTGTAAATATGATCTCTGAGATGACTCAGGAATTTTGAAAAGACAGTCAACTTATCCAAATAAAGCTTTGAATCACAACCCCCCCCCCCCCCCAAAAAAAAGAGAGAGAGAGAGAATAGACAAAATAGACCTTTCCTCCCCCAACCACACATGCACAGGCTCATCTTACACACACACTACTGCTGTCTCCGATAGTGGTCATGTGACGCACCGTCCCTCTGTCTTCTGATGAAGGCTGTGGGCTTGAATATTTTAGGTGTGGGGGTGTGATAGAGATTGTCTTTACTATATGCCTGTCTGTGAGTCAGTGGTTATCCTTATGGTCTGTAGTAACCTATCATTTTAATACTGGTATTAAAACTTGGACTTTGCATGGTTAAATTATATATTTTAAATTGCATATTATAGCCAAAATGATTTGTAGTAAATTCTGGTGGAATAAATTCCTTCTAATTTTTCGTGATTGTGGTCATATATAGAATAAATGATATGCCTTGTTTTGGTTTTTTAAATGTTCTACATCTCACTATGGATACATGTAAGGAAAAAAGAAAAATCCCATGTACTTAGTCCTAGGCTCCCAAGATCTTAGATATTTAACATTTATGTATTTTTCTATGCTAACGAATAAATGTTACTTTCATAACTAGTGTTTTAATCAATGAAATTTACAGTTCCCATACCGGATTTACTAAATTTTTGGCACTGTTTCAATCTGATTTACATTATGATTGCTCCCTACGTATTTTACTACATTTAGACAGCCAGTGTTAAGATATAATATGTGCAAACTATACAGTTGAGTTCACAATTAAATCCTCCTCAACCTGTAACAAACAGTTGTATCACACTATCAAGCCAGTTGCCTATTTTCCATATTTACATTATTTGGATGTATTAATTAGTTTTAATAATATTACTAAGTAGTCATAATAAATCATTGTCCAGAGACTTTTTATCTCAATATATAAAAATATTAAACTGAAGGAGAGGCATTTAATTAAAATTTGAGCCATGATTTGAAACTGGCTTAAGTCAGTCTTTGCAGTCACTGTATCCTTTAAGTCGTGGTGGCTTAGTAGTTATAGTGCCTGTCTAGTAAGCAGTGAACTGTTACCCTTGGTCTTGTATGAAGCAACATTCCTTACCAAGCAGGGTAACACTTCTCTAAATAATTATAAGTCAAACACCAGATAATGACGACATGAAATTTTCAGATTCTTGAAGTATGCAGGTTAATTCAATTAAAAGTTGAATATAACTGAAGTATTGAACAGCTTCAGATATTCGGTTTATGCTGTGCCTCTACAAGTTCCACTGCCTCTGAGGTCAATATTTCATGCCACCTATAAATTTAGAGTTCAACTTGTGTATATATTTCAACTCATAACATTTATTAGAGTACTTAAGAAATACACATTTGTCAGAATACTTATACAGTAATTAACATGAATTACTTCAAATGCTTATAACAATCAACTTTGTTCCACTTGTTTTTTCAACATCACTTCCTATTGTGATTGCACAGAGTAATGATGTTTAATGTTATGTGACTGTTACATGCAGTCTGTGACCACTGTGCTCTTGAAGCCTCTTTCAGAATCTGCAACAAACCAACTCCAGCGGCAGCCACCACTCCAAATATGCCTAAATTTAACAAATAAGCTAATAAATATATAGATAGCTCAAGGCGAGTAAAAATGCAGTGTAGTGGCTTGTGCCACAACACCAGGAAGTCTCAGGTTCGAATCTTGGCCATGGCACAAATTTTAATTAAATGCCTCTCCTTCAGTTTAATGCTATGGAATTTCATTTCATTTCTTACCTTGCCCATTTAACACACTTAAAAAAATCTGGCTTTGAAATTTTGAGGTGTTACTATTGAAAGCCCTCACTTCAGAAGAGAACAAGAGTGTTATTTACACAAATCGATCCTTTTATGAATGTCACATTGTGATGGACATATTACAAGTGGTGGCACATCGTATACAATGCAAAGCCCCAATTCTCTCTCACTGCTAGCTCATATTGTGAACAAATGGTGATAACTTTCAGTACAATGCTAGGTATACTGTAGACTTTGACTATTATTTTAGTGATTTGCATTGTCTAGTTAGGTGATTCTCTGCTGTGTGTGGTGTCAGAACGAGAAGGCATTTTGTGTCTAGACAAAAGTATCGAGTATGTATTGCATGATTCTGCACTGATTAGCTATGATTGATTATGCCAGAAGGTTCCTTTCAAGAAAATATGTAGCAGTGTGAAAATAGACAATATTAAAACCATCCTACAATCAAGTTATAATAGGAAAAGTATAATTTGGAATTGTAAAACTTAGAATATTTTTCATGTCTTCCTTTGCTTTTGGATGACTTACTTGCGCACAACTTTCGGAAAGCTAAGCTATATTATGAACATTAAAATGTTAAGAAGCCAAAGCTGAACATCTTTTTGTATGGGGGGGGGGGGGGGGGGGAGAGAGAGACCTGCATTCATGAGGCAAGAAAAAGTGTTTTGCTGTGAGTATTAATTTCTTGGAAAATGCCATTCAGTCTCCAGTTTCTATAGCTACCTGGTTATTTTATAACCTTAGTATAAGGCATATTGGGTGTTTGAGAAAACTGCTATGAAATATAAGCTTTTGTGCATCATACAAAAATGCAGTGAAGTAAGTAGTTTCCAAGATACAGAATGTTATTTGTTAGGATTCTGTAAATGATGTACTACTTTGCTGTGATGCTGATGATATAAATTCCAACCTTGATTAGGACAAAACAGAATTGTAGTTGTACAATTTGTGAAAGTTCTTAAGTTTATGAAGTAAAACAGTATGAATCAAATGTTGAGGGAATGGGAGTACATGTAAATGTCTGAGAAGTTGTCCTTTGAGGAAAGACATACACTCTCGCTGTTATAATTTCAGGTACTTTCTTTTTGTAGAATGAAGAAAAAGCACTTTACTTTTGTTACTGTACCTGGTGAATCTGCCTGTACAAACTTCAGCTTGTTATTCTATAGATAACACACACACACACACACACACACACTGATGATTCCTCCAATTGCACAGAAACAAAACTAAATACTGTTTAGTACAAAACTGGTGATTAATTCAGTTGAATTGTAATGGCTTTTTGATACTGTTCTGCATAAAACTATAATAATGGGATTTGTATTTGGATCAGTGTTAGCTTGTAGCTTCTATTAAGAGTAAATGTGAAACTTAACTGGAATAATTATGTCAAGTGTTATTTGTTTTCACATTTTTGACATAAAATGTTCCTGGTTTGTGGGGAAATACAATCTTTAGAAGTAGATTGTTTCTTTGTAGGCCACGGGTCAGCAAATGTTGAAGAATCTGAAATTTATTCACACCTCAAGATAAAGTTCTAATATGTGGTTTTTAAACAGGTACAGCTATGGAACTATTGCCAATGTAAAGCAAATAATTATGACCATACAATAATTTGCAACATCAAACTTCCTCCAGCTAGCTCTTTTGCATTCCAGACACCGATTCACCAACAATCAAGATGGCCATGGGTGCAGTGGTACCTTTATTGATTTAAGTGCTTTATTCACTGGAGTCTTCTAGGTAAAAACCAGTGACTGTAATCATCTATCACCTTCATGTTTGCACAATAACTTAATTCTGTTTTCATAAAACGATTTTCTTAAATACAGAAAGCATAGATAAATCACTCTTGTTGTAATGCTTTGTTTACACTAGGATTTATTAAAAAAAAAAAAAATAATAATAATAATAATAATGCACAGCTTTGCCATACCCTTCCATTTGCACTTTATGATATTGTATGTCCAAAGACTGAATGCAGTGTCGATGGGATGGTAAACCCTAATCTATCTTCCTTAATAAACAGTGTTAATGGGCTAAACTGCAGAGTCTGTTGCCCACGCACTGCAAATGTTGGCAACACTACAGAATATATATGTATACACCACAGCAGGCAACCATAGGGCAGGTACAGCATGTTTTATTTATTTTATGACCTGTGTGAAGCAGTGATAATTTTAACTGAAACTTAGGTTAGGTGTAGGTTAAACAAAAAGTTTGTTTGTTTAATATGTGAGGGCACGAAGTGCCCGAATCCCCGGTTCAGAAACACTCAAATTATTATTTTCCCACAGTCGCTTGTGGCAAAGTTTGCCAACTTAGGCGCCATGCTAATAACATGGGCAACAGACACTGCAGTTTTACCATGTTAATGTCTAATATATTATAAGTAATACTTAAAAAGAAAAAAACTTGTTTACACAAATTGCAGTTGGCATAAAATGGATTTTAACTCAAAATTCAGAAAATGATATAAACAAAGGAGGTCCTAGCATTTGATGAATTTTAAACTGAGTGACTCTTATGTAAGTATGCAGATGCTGAATGGGGAATCCACAATATTACAGCTCAGCTGTGTTCCCCTACAAAAACATGGGAGGTGACTGTTCTTATTCCATATCCTTCAAGCACAAGTAATCACTGTGTATGTAGATAAATAGCCAGCCAAGTATGTCTTCAGCTTAAGGTAAACATCCTAAATCAAAGACAGAAATGTTTTTACAAATTTTGAAAATATGTGACAAAATCTGTAAAACAGTAATAACATTGTGGAATTGCCCAGCTGTAATGTACCTTTCAGACAAAATATAAATTTTGAAAATTATCTAAAAGGGAATGACTCCACTTTGCTGTCAGTGCCACACATGCTATTTGACTACCGTAAATAGTTTCAAGCTATACTGTAAAGGTACGAAAACACGGATTTTGAAGACCATAATTACTGACACAAAGTATTATTAAGTACTTTCATGTAAGTCCGGCCTGCTAACATGTTTCTTGCATCAACTTATCAATTACCAGACACTTCGTCTGGCTCAAGTGACACACAAATTTACAAATGTTTGTTAACAACTGACAGTGCCGAGTGCAGTTCTAGATACAAACGAATTAACAGGGTTTTATTGACATTATCGAGATTATGATATCTTCTATGACTAATAATACTAAGTTGCAGCCACATTTATTTAGAATCACTGCGAAAGAAGACGCTGAATTGCCTTTCGTTTTTAATACCACACGTAGATTCTATTAAAATGATAGTCCTATACAATTGAAAATGAACGCATTAAAAGCACAAATAACTGATGGCATGCGCCTAAAGTCACACACGCACTAGAATGGGTTTATTCCCTATATCTATTTCACAGTGATATTTTCGAACACCAACTCAAAAAACTAAACATAAAACAAAATAACTTGTTCATTACGAGCTTTGATTAGAAAATCGGGTTGATTATATTCAGTTTGAACATTCTTAGCAGCTTTATTTCCGAAGATTAGTACTCTATCTGAATAAAACTATGACATTAGCCCTCATTGCAATTTAAAACATCGCATCTTTAACAGCCGAGTAATAATTCCAGAAGGTATCACATTATATATATATATATATATATATATATATATATATATATATATATATATATATTTGCGTTAGAAAGACGTAAATTACAGAGTAAATATGTGGAGTCAGTTTGAGTTCATGTATTTTGTTATGTAACACAAATTAACGTCTGCGGTTACGGACTGGTCTCATATTAAATGCAAGTACCCGGCTTTGCCCGGGTTTAAAATTAAAATAAGGTTTTCTGTAGAAGCGTACAAAACCGTTTATTTGCATGTAATACAGGGGGGGGGGGGGGTTCTTTATCACACGGCTTAGAACAGGCACATGGGCAGAGTGAGATTGGGATGTAACGAAACCTATTTAAGAACATTCCCCATGTAATTCTCTGTACGTGTAGCAAATTTCACGTTATGTGGTTGTCTGGATCTTGACTTATAGGGGAACAGACAAGCAGACAACAAATGCGTCTATGGGTATAGAGGTTGAAATCGAAGTCTGTAAGTAATGTACTCTCCCCATGCACCGAACGAAACTTTGTGTAGACAGTAACCTTCATCTTGTTTTCAAGGTCAAGTGTTCAAAATTTCATCGAGATCGAATCAAAACTGTGGATTTTGGCGAAATCCATAAGTACCCTCCAGCATGCACTGAACGAAATTTTAGACAGTGCCTTTCGTCTTGTTTTGTAGGTCAATTGTGCAATATTTCATCAAGATCAGTGCGAAGATATAGATTTACACGGACACATTGAAAACTCACTTTCACTTTTTCTTAAATTTTCCATGTAAATTTTCCCCATGTAATCTTGTGTACGGGTACTAAATTTCACGTTAATGTTTGTCTGGATCTTGAGTTGTAAGAGAACAGATAGACAGACAACAAATGCGATATATATATGCAATTAAGGGGTTTTGAACAATTGCGGATGCAAGTCATCAAGTTGAGTAATTCCCGTAAGAATTAGTTTCAAAACTACGAGTTTGAGTACTGTTGGCAGGGTGAAGCTGGGAATTTGTATCTGATGGGAGGCGTGCTTAGGTAGTCCTTGCAGGTGCGGTGATCACTGTGTCCCCAGTGGTGTAGGGGTCAGCGCAAATGCCTCGAAAGCAGGAGACCCTGCTTCGAATCCCAGCTGGGTACACATTTTCAACTTTGCCCATTCGCAGTTGACATCATATATTCTGTGAATATGAAAGAATAACAACTGCAGGATCAGAAGTAACGTCTGTTCTTTCGGAACTCACACACACACACACATATATATGTTTTGTGTGGGATTCTCGCTTTCTTATGACTCATATTTAAATTAAAGCAATTGCAATTACGTTCAAATGAATGTGTATAAAACCAAGTGTCATAAAAAATTGAATTTTGCCGCAGATTGACATCAATGCCACAAAGTCTGTTGGATCCAAGAGTCTACATGGTTGGCGATACGCTAAGATAAATGTGATATCTCCTCTAGATGTTTCAACAAGTACCCCTGTGTGCGCATTTATAGAGAGCATAGAAGGCGCCAACGATAATCAAGTGATACCGACTATGTCTCGATGTTGTCGCCATTCTCGATTACTTCAAATCGATTGCCGTTTTGCTTGCATATAACCAACATCCATATTTTGTGTAGATTGTTTATTGTTATCAGCCTTCAGTATATTTAGATAAAATTGGCATTGTCAGTATGGAAATTACAGATATAAGTTCAGTTTTAAGTACAATAATAAATTGTTTCTTGTCCACCCAATGATACTCATACACCCAGTTAGTGGAACTATAGTTTACAAATATATAAATGCTTAAAACAGTCATACTTTTCGTAATATTTAGACTAACTATTTACATTCAGTACTTGCTTAAAAACAGTTTTCTTGTGATCACCAATCTTTATATTAATTACATGTCCTAAATCTTGAAACTCTTAGTTGTAAACATAGAAATGCTGATGAACAGTATAATTTTTGAAAATTCCTGGCAGATTAAAATTGTGTGACGGAACCGTGACTCGAACCTGGGACCTTTGCCTTTCGCGAGCAAGCGCACTACCGACTGTGCTATCCCAACACGACTCACGATGCCGCCTCACAACTTTACTTCCGCCAGTACCTCGTCTCCTACTTTCCAAACTTCACAGAAGCTCTCCTGTGAACCATGCAAGACTAGCACTCCTGGAAGAAAAGATATGGTAGAGACATGGCTTAGCCACAGCCTAATGGATGTTTCCAGAATGAAACTTTCACTCTACAGCGGAGTGTGCGTTGATATGAAACTTCCTGGCAGATTAAAATTGTGTGCCGGAACCGGGACTCGAACCTGGGACATTTGCCTTCGGCGGGCAAGCACTCTACCGACTGTGCTATCCCGACACGACTCACGATGCCGCCTCATAACTTTACTTCCGCCAGTACCTCGCCTCCTACTTTCCAAACTTCACAGAAGCTCTCCTGCGAACCATACAAGAGTAGCACTCCTGGAAAAAAGGATATGGTGGAGACATGGCTTAGCCACAGCCTAATGGATGTTTCCAGAATGAAAGTTTCACTCTGCAGTGGAGTGTGCGCTGATATGAAACGTCCAGTATAATTTTTATTACAAATAAATGTACGTAATGTATGTAAACATTTATTATTGTTTGAGGCAGTGTTAACCTTATTCTTATTTATTTACATGTATATGCAAAAGATTACTATAAATAATTTTACTGTTATATACAGTTATTAAAAGCTTAGATCTTGAGGATCACTTTCCATGAATTCTTCAAGTGTGTAAAATTCACGTTCTCTTAGACAAGTTTCTAAAACTTATTTTTAAATTTCTGCATTGGCGTGAAGTGATCAGTTTTTGGTAGTTTGTTGAATAATATCAGGCTTATGTGTTTGTGCCTATTGTGTGTGAGAGAAAGTCTGGAGTATGGTACATCTATCCTATGGCTATTCCGTGTATAGTGGGAGTGAACATTATTTCTTAGTGTAAGTTTGTTTAAATTTTTCTTAGCAAGTCTCTCTGGGGGGGTAAACCTAGAATACACCTAATGGCTTTCTTCTGCCACTGGAAGATGTGAGCTGGCCACGGGGCATTTCCCCACAACGGTATTCCATGTTGCAGGTAAGAGTGAAAGAATGCAATAAGAGCAAAGTAGGAGGTTCTTGCTGACACTTTGCCTTATTTTATGTAGTAAAAATAATACTCATGCTAGTTTGCTGCTTAAATAAGATATATTTCCATCCCCTGACAGTCTTTTATCAATCAAAAGTCCAAGTAGTTTCACATTATAATTTTCAGACTTTGTTGCTCTGAGATTGAAATAAAGTTCTTCTGTTTTTGTTCTGTTAATGGACAGCTGGTTGGCTAGACACCAGAGAAACATTTTTCTTTTCTTATAGTCTTGTGTAGTTCGCAAACGAACTAGTTCGGAAGAGCGCTCCCATAGGCGAACTACGCGAACTACTTCGCAGATCCCTCGCCTCTTAGTTCGTCCACTCCTTTTCCGAAGACTGACGTGACAGCGAGAGGAGATGAGAGCGCGCAGAATCGCGTGATTCCCTTCTGCCAGTCACCGTCATTTCGAGCTGAGATGCAGCTCAGCTATGGGTTCATAGTTCACTGCCACAAGAAATCCATTTTAAAAATGAAGTACTACCAGTACTCTGTATGCAAAGTAGTTGAAGACCATTGTATCACCCATTCGTGTAAATAACTGGTTTATTTGCTTAAGTATTTGATGTCTAATTGCCCAAAAATACGGGTAATAGCACACTCTTTGGCAACACCGATTCATTATATAACAAAAGAAGGAGCTCTTTTACTAGCGGTAGCAAAAGCCAAAAAGAGCGGACGGACTAAAAAGAGCGGATGAACTAAAAAGAGCGGGCGAACTAAACGAGCAGACGAACTAAAAAGAGAGCTACCGGTCGCGAACTGAAATATGCGTGATCAGTGCGAACTATTATGCCAAACGTATATCGCTTCTTAGTTCGTTGGATTCTTTTCCGAAGACCGACGGTCAATAGCGAGAGGGCGCGTAGCAGAATTAAAAATCACGTGTTTGCCCTCTGCTGATGAAAGTCATTTTGAGGTGAGCATCTGCCTGCTAGATTATATATAATTCAGTGCTACAAAATTTCTGTTTTGAAGTATTCCGCACTCTGCAATATCTGACTAATAAATTCCATAATGGCAAGATATAGAGATAACTCTAAACTTAAACGCGAGAAATTATCCACAGACTGTTTCTTTTGTTTTGCGTGATATCGTTAGTGGCTCAAGCAGCAAGTGCATGAAGCAGCTAGGTGGGGGAACTTCTCCCTCCACCTGCATGCGCAGACCACATCGCTCAGCCGTCACTGGGAGCGGACGAACTACAAGAACGAACTAGTTCGCGGCAGAGCCGCGAGCTAAAGTGAGCGCTCCCGATCGCGAACTATTATGTGCAAGTCTATTTTCTAATAAAATAGTTCTGGTGTTTTTTAATCTCAATGGCTTCCCTATAAAAGCGTGCATAGCAATGCGGCGTTCTTGCTAATATGCTCATCGTATTAAATTTTATTTCATGATTTCCATCCTGGAAAACTTGTTCTGCTACGGCCGATTTTTCGGTGTGTCCCAGGTGACAGTTCCTTCTGTGTTCTGTTAAATGGGTGTCGACACTTCCTTTCGTTGTACCAATATATACTTGATCACAACTACATGAAATTTTATATAACCCAGTTGTTGCTAGGGGGTGACGTGCTCCTTTTGGTTCGGCGATATGAGGGAGTACATAAGAAGAAAGGACAACAATGTGTTCGCTCACTTTTCTGTTACGCTGCCTACTGTGCCAAAATTTCTGAAGGTGAGGAAAGTGTTTTGCTCAGTGCAAGTTAACCATATTTACAACTGCATGGAACTAGCGATGCTATGGTGCACATTCACCAGACGCAGCGAGAACTGGCGGCAACTGACAGTAAGCTCTTATACCTTCCTTTATACGTATATCAGTAATGTAACGTAGTGTGGACACTGAAACAAGGTAGATGGACTAGCGATTAGGGCCTTGGAACTCAGTGCAGAAGTTTCATCTAATCAGCATAAGAAGAAATTTGAATGTTTACAGAAAGACAAACCTGAAATATCAGTCGCTGATAATTCTCAAACGGTTGCTAACTTATCAACATATAATACATTTCCTTGAGACAACATTGTCTCTTTATACCAAAAGTATTAAATATATTGATGCCTCTCCTTATAGTTAATACCTTTGGTATAACGAGACAATGTTGTCTCACGGAATTGTGTTATTTGTTGATATTTATATCACCTCGGCCTGAGGAGCAAGGCGGGATAGTTCCTATTAGCGTTCTTTGCTGGGGTGCTACTCCAATGTAGGAGAGCCCTGGCAATTTGATACGCATTTCACAGGGAACATGAGGCAGAATTAAAGCATGTGGTGTGGAGGGAGACGTGCTTTAAGACAGTCCGTGTAGTCACTTTGGATCCAACGCTGTGTTAGCTGTGTGGTCTAAAGCGCTTACCTAATAAGTAGGAGGTCCTGGGTTCGAATCCCGGCCACAGCACAAATTTTAATTCAATGCCTCTCCTTATATTTAATATCTTTGGTTGCTAACTTGTCGGGGAGAGAATTAAGCAAAGATGAAAGTTCAGTTTCATCCGAAAGGTGGTAACTTTGCAGTGACGCCACTTAAGGTTCCCACGGAGGACATCATAGCAAATATTGAGGCATGAATTCATCTGCTACCATCGCAGTCTGCTGATGAAATTAGGACAGAGATGGCCGGAATATTACAGCAAGCTGAACCACCTAATAGCAATCTGACTCAAGTGGAAAGAATGGCGCTGAGGGAGATAAATGGGGACAAGATTATTATCACACTGGCGGCCGATAAAAGAAATTCTACCGTCGTGATCAAGTGCAGAGATTATCACAAGAAGATTATTGACCTTTTGAATCCCACTACTTATAAAAAAAACTCCAGAAGGATCGTACAACAAAACATTTGAGAATTACGAAACAAATGGTAAAACAGTCGTCTCTCCCTACGGACGATAAATAGCAGCTCTGCACAGCAGAAGCTTATACACCAAGAGTATATGGCCTACCGAAGGTACATAAACCTTCGATTCCTTTAAGACCGATTGTGAGTGCCTTAGGATCCCCTAGCCATGAGGTGGCCAGGTATCTCGCCTCTATGCCAGAGCCGTATATTGCTAAAACTGACAGCTGCATAAAGAACTCTGTGCATTTTATTGAAAAACTAAGGGAGATTAACGTCAGCCCTGGTGATAGTCTTCTGAGTTTTGATGTAGTCTCCTTGTGTACCGTAGTCCCTGTAAACGAAGCTATTTCATACATAGCGGATATGTTCCCATCTGACATAGTGGCCTTCCAGTACAACAACGAGTTTTATGAGCAAATTGACGGGGTCGCTATGGGCAGCCCTCGTAGTCCAGCTGTTGCCAATTTATTTATGGACTTCTTCGAACAGCAAGTGCAATTGGAATGAACGAACCGCTCCAAAAAATAATTCTCAGCAAAATGTATTTGTGTTGTGAAACAATGCAGATTGGAAACCGAAGGCAGCTGTTACCATTTCAGAAAGGACTCTTAATGTCAATTGATTCTATATTTGGCATCCCTTCTGACTTTTGTCACTAGGTATTAGGCATATATTAACAGCACGGCTCCTTGACTGTCTTGAAAATTTGTTTTCACAGATTAGAGGTCTTGGCTATTTCTATCACCATCCTCCCCATAAAGAAGTAAAACATCGGTAGCCTTTGTTGCTTCTGGGAAAGAATGCAAGAGACATTCCACTTTATAATACTTCGCCTGTGAGACAGGAAGAAGACTCACAACAATTTATGTCATCTAGTCTGCTGTGTAGAATTTTGCCGGATATGTCTGAAGCAATGGCCATGTTAGATGGGGAAGCAGAGATCCAGGACATGTTTTAGCTGTGAGGCTGCTGCACCATCTGCTGTGACAAATGTTGATTACCCAGCTGAAGGATTCAGATATCTGGCAGGCTACAATGCACGCTGTGCTGCGAAATATGACACCTCACTGGGGGCGTCGTCTAATGAACTACTTCCTCCTCCTCCAAAACATATCGCAGAATACGGGTGGATAGAATTTCTATCACGAGGAGGTTTGCTAGTGCTGTCTGACAAGTGGATACGACAGATCTCAGTTTTAGCTGCTGATCAACGAGATTAACGTGACATATTTTCAAAAGAAAAAAATTCTAAGAGATTAGCCGACGTAATTTCACAGAAATATCCTCACGTGGCGCCGGAGGTCATGAAAATATTCTTACGGATCCGAATTTTTATTCGAGTGCGCTACCTCAGCATGAAGATGAAGAAAGAAAAAGCAGCCTTATCAATGAGGCGGAAAATCACTTCAGTGGCATTCTTCGGCTGTCGGAAGAATTTAACGAGGTATGTATCTGCAGTAAGCAATGTGTAAACAGATAACTTTTATGTGTTTAGTCGTGTTCTGTGTGACGGCGCTGGCAGTGCTGCTTCGCCACTGACGTATTTTCAACGGCCAATAGCAGGTCGTTTCGCTTCGGGCCCAACCTTTTAAGGAATAACCTTGGTACCGCTATGTGGATGACACCTTCGTAGTGTGGACTCACGGTGAAGAAGAGCTTGATGGCTTCTTGATGCATCTAAATGGTATTAACCCCAAGGTACAATTCACTGTGGAGAAACAGAGGAATGGCCAACTTAACATTCTAGATGTTTCGGTAATCAAACGGGTGAATGGGAATCTGGGCCACAAGGTGTACAGAACGGACACTCACCTTCACAAGGAGTGATACTACCATCCAAGACAGAAAAGAAGTATCATGAAAACCTTGGTGGATAGAGCGAACGCGATCTGCGAGCCAGTTTACTTGCAGGAGGAAATAAAACACAGTCGGTCTTCAGGAAGAATGGATATGCTAACAAGGAGATTTATTGAGCACTCCATCAGGAAAGGAAAGAATCTAGAAGTACTGATGAATATCGGGTAAGGTAAAGCAGTCAATAACCCGAAGATTGGTTTGAACATCACAGTGCTTTACTAGGCATGGTCCTGTTGGAGGTGTATGCCGTTACCTTCCTCCGACCTTCGAACTGACTTACCCAGCCAGTTATAGGGGGACCTACAGTTTAACGTCGGTTCCGAACCACGGTGCTACTCGATATTTTTCACATTAACAACACTGCCAGAGGTGAAAGAAGTGGAAAGCGAGAACATCGGGTACCATCTGGAAAAGTTTTCTTCCGTTTCATCTCCAAAATTACAGATTGAATTCCCAAAGTTATGCCTAAGCATGGGGTAGAAATGATCTTCAGATCCACAAAGAAGATTAACGAATGTTTAAGGTCGACAATAGACACACGTCACCCACTATCAACACCCGAGGTACATAAAATTCCATGTTGTTGTTGTCAAGTATACAGGGTGTTACAAAAAGGTATGGCCAAACTTGCAGGAAACATTCCTCACACACACACACAAAAAGAAAATATGTTATGTGGACATGTGTCCAGAATCGCTTATTTCCATCTTAGAGCTCATTTTAGTATTTCTCTTTAAATGTAAATTGAAATAATTCGTGCAGACAATAGTCGAAATACCCAATTGTTTCGTTAGTATGTACTGTACTTCCTCAATTCACGTCATCAACGCAGATTTTCTGCGAACGTTTGGGCAGGAATTGTTGGTTATGTCTTGATTGGACCTCATGTTCTTCCAACTACGCTCACTGGAGCACGTTATCACGATTTCATACGGGATACTCTACCTGTGCTGCTAGAACATGTGCCTTTACAAGTGCAACACACGTTGTTCATGCACGATGGAGCTCCTGCACATTTCAGACGACGTGTTCGTACGCTTCTCAACAACAGATTCGGTGACTGATGAATTGGTAGAGGCGGACCAATTCCATGGCCTCCACGCTCTCCTGACCTCAGCCCTCTTGACTTTCATTTATGGGGGCATTTGAAAGCTCTTGTCTACACAACCCCGGTACCAAATGTAGAGACTCTTCATGCTCGTATTGTGGACGCCTGTGATACAATACGCCATTCTCCAGGGCTGCATCAGCGCATCAGGAATTCAGTGCCATGGTACAGGCATAGTGCTTCGAGCTCATGCCAGGAGAATGGGGCTGTCATAGGATGATGAAAATCTGTTTCCTGTGGAATATCCATAAGGGCTTCAGAACAAAATGGTGGAACTAATTTTGTCACAAATTCTTCTAACCATACAGCATCTACTACTGGAGGACCAGGTGCTTTAGGATTTTTGAGACATCGGACTCTATTACATACCTCTGAAATTTTAGAGACCTTGCTCAATTTATTAGAATAATTTACCGAAGCCTGTTTCTTTTTTTCTTCGGGAGTCTCCTAGTGGTCGCATCTATTCTTCTGTATTTTAGGAATCGTTGTAGCATCTGCTTCCTGTGGTACATAGTCAAGGCTACAGCCTTGGAACAGTCAGAGTCCTACCAGAAAACATTTGGTTTTACAGAGTTAATCTCGGTTTCTCGTTGAGGTATTGAATTACTTACTGCCTGCAACATTTATGGCTGACATCAGTGCAATATAAGCTTCCCTTGGTGTCTACCCTGGAGTCTGTTCCTCCTGTATGATGGTTTTATATGTTTCCCAGCAAGCATCCTTTATTTTCTACAGGCTATTCGAATAATACTTCCTTCTAAGATTTATCTCGAGCCCAACATTATTTTGATGGGTAATGTTGAGATTAAAAAGAGTATCGTAATATCTCCCATGTAGATATTTTGTGGAAATCAGATGACCCCAGGCTCAAGTCCACAGCAGTAGGTCTTCTATAAAGGAAAGGAATCATATTTGGAGAACCATCATTCAAGATGACCAAATCCAGATCTTCAATTACCGAAAATAGTCGTAAACCTTCTGGGTCATTAACTTCATTGCCCTGTCCTTTGTGATGAGCGTTAAAATTCGCAAAAATAAGAAAGGGAGGTTGCAACCGAAAAAAAAGTTGATGCCAAGTGTTGTAACTAATTACGATCCTAGGAACTTTATATATTGACATATGGTAACACTAAAGCTTAACTTTGACGTCACTATTTCAGCAGCTGCCACTTGAAATGGTAAATTGTTCGAGTTCAGATGTATTTCGTTGTAACGGATGGAGTTTCTGATTAACAGAGCTGCTCCTCCTTTACCATCTGTCTATCTGACCTTACTATCTTAAAATCTTATAATTGACTGAGGCTTGTGGTTCAAACCATGTTTCTTGGAGCGATGCAATGGTCATATTGTGGCAATTCATTTCTTTTTCCAAAGCCACTGACCTAGCATGCCACTGTAAAATGTTAAGGTTCGTCTTAAAATGATAATTTTTTTTCTGTGACTGTCTGTGTATTATTTACTGGACAAAATAGAGACCACCATGTTGTAAATGTCTGCAAACTCCACTTTGTCTTTATTTGCTAAGGTAAGCTGTGTAATGAAATTGAAAATCACAGAAGCTAACTTTTCAATCAATGCTGCATTCTTGTCCTCTCCATCAGGAAGTTGACTAAATGATTGAGGTTGTAGGGAAACAGCAGCTTGATGTCGTGGTGCATAAGGATTTTCTTTAATTGAAGAAGAAGGCAAATTAAGATTAGCAAAGAGTAAGGTTGCAAGCAGGATAGCATTAGTTGGTTTAGGGCGATTACAGTAAATGATTGTCATAAATCTGTGCGGAGTGTTTTGTAGCAGAAGAAATTCTTTATTCCAATCCTTTACACTGTTTTTACTGTTGGCTGTCACTGTGGCAAATGATCTGGATTTTAGGTTTTCTTTGGCATCTTTGAAAGAACTGTTAAAAACAATTGCCATTGTTTTTAATCTGCTGTTTCACATACTAAATTGGGCAAATCTTATCCCTGGACATTTGTTCCCCTTTGCAGTAAACACAAATTACCGTTTTGCTTTTACATTGTTTTCCTCATGATTTCCACCACAAATATTACGACGAACCTATGTATGACAATGATAACTTAATGACCATATGATAAACATTTGGAACTTTGTTTGACAGATGGAATGTATTGTCTTAATGAACAATGTATACCATATATTGTCATGAAGTCTGACAGAAACTTGATGAAAAAGTGATGACACAAGTGAGGGGCATTGCTTTGTCGTTTGATCATCCTACGAATGTAACAGGAATTGGATTCAGATTCAGATTTATTCACCACTGACCGCCTGTGTTGGAATAGGCGTATTACAAGAATAGTACATTACATTTTCTTCCAAAAGTAGCTATCTTAACAGCTGTATCATCATAACATATTTCTGTTTTAGCCTAGAAGCAATACCACAAACGATTCAATGATAACTGAATCCAATCAAGCTTATTACAGAATAAAACCTTATAAATTAATGTCAGTTCTTTTTATATTAAAAAATTCTGTAATATCATAAAAATAGTTATTAAGTAACCAGTTTAATAACTTGCTTTTCGTGCAAGCGTGATCCTAGGTGTCTTTTTTTGCTTTTTGGATCTAATGTTATGGAGGTGTATGTTTTACCTCATTTCAAAATCAGTGATATTGGTTTTTACATATATTGCTGCAACATAGATATAAATAGTACTTGTTGTTAATATTTTGAGATGTATGAATAATGGGCAACAGTGCTCTATTCTACCTGCATTGCTCATTGCACATATCACCTTCTTTTGAATTTTTAAGATTTCACTGATGTGAGCAGAATGTCCCCAAATCAGTGGTTCATACTCTATTCGTGACTGAGAGAGTCCAAAACAGACTACTCTTAAGTACTCTTTAGATACTAGGCCCCTCAGTTTCCCTATTAAGTATGTTACACGAGTTAATTTTGCACAGGTGTGGTTGACATGAATTTCCCAAGTCAACTTTGAGTCTACATGATTTCCGAGAATTTTAACTGCTTTAACCTCAACCTTATTTGATAATCCTAGTATAATTTACTGGTTTTTATCGGGGTTTACAAAGCAGTGTATTTGCTGAAAACCAATTTAGTGCTGCCTCCGTACTATCCTGTATCATATCTTGCAGAACTAACACGTTCTCATGCTGAGCCAGAAAAGTTGTGTCATCAGCATAACAGAGTTTGGAACACATAGGGGTAAATCATTGACTGCAATCATAAAAAAGAAGAGGCCTAGGACAGAGCCCTGTGGGATCCCTGTTATAACTTCTTGCCTTTGTGAATGTCTTGAATGGCTTCCATAAGTTCCTGTTCTAAAAGTTCAATATCTGCATTTCTTATCACTCTCTCTGACTTGGAATATATGCCACTACCTGTTTATGTTGAAGAGGGTTGACTTCGACAGTTATTCGCAGCTTCTGCAGAAGACAGATCTATTCGAATTCTGTTTTTACTTTTGAACACACTGTGACTACTTGAAGGTGAATGTACCTTTAAAGCATTTTGTACGTATTGCTGACTTGGTTGTTCCCTAGAACTGAAGAGAGATGGTGGTAATATCGTAGTCAAACGTTGTTCTTTATGAAAATAAGAAGTTTGAGACATATCTGTGGCGCGGACATCTGGGTTGTTACCTCCTTGACATGTTGCTGTTGTTGAAAGGTAGACATGACGTTAGCAGCGGAAAAATACCAACCGGAAGTGCTTGTAATTTGGCAGTCAGAAGTATAGTATCTGTATCTTGAAGATCTTTGAGTAGGTTACGCAACGCAAAGTGACAGCTCAGAATGGAAACAAAGCAGACGATCATGCTATTTTGTGTGGACAGTTGGGTAGTGTTTACTTCATTCTGTTCATTACTCGCGAAATAGCTTGGTGTTTCTTTAGGTACTACGTAATGTTCTTTCCTATCCGAGTGAAAAATAACTTTCACAGACAGTACGTGTCTTTCACTAACTACTCAACTACTTTTTTTAAAATAAATATTCAATAATAATGTTCTTTAAATCGTGTACCCAGCCACGATCCATGTTGTACATAAGCCCTGCTGGCTTCTGTCTAGGAGTTTCCAGCCAACGTTTGTTTGAAAACTTACGTTTCGCTACCACCAATTTAGATTCAGATTGGCTAGCACTGTTGAAATTTTATACTTCATTGCTCTTGGAGGGTGAAACTTGGGCAATGTCAGAAGCTAATAATGGGGCGATACGTCTGACTAACCTCAAACTTCAGCAGTAAATCTCGAGACAGATGCCAATGGTCAGCATGTCAACAAACTGCCATAAAAGCTTAAAATGTACAATAGATAAGAACTTCGGAAACGCCTTTAAACATCTGTGTTTCTCAGTATCTTGAAGCTCCAGTAGCTGTGACCGTTATTTTTCTTATAATTGGCGATACCAATAGATTGTTTGGATTGTACCTACCTTGTACCCACAATAAAACGTTTTAATGCACACTGTGTCATTAGCCCCTGTTCTGCAGATGAATAAGATGAAATATTTGTATTATCACATTACTCAGACAAACCTGTGTTAGGGTATCAACGTTTTCTTTATTAATGACCCCACCAATGAATGTCTACTGCCAAGTCTCAAATACAGAAATATTTATCCTTCTCAGTGTACTTTGTTAAGTGATACTACCCATCCGAAAATATTATTATGGTACATTTACTGTGATCTGTTATTAGGTCAGTATTCCCCTAAATACACACGCGGAAATCGTCACATATTCGGAAATTACTATCCAAATAACTGTTTTGTCCTTAAATGTAAATAAGACAGAAACGTAGGACTAACTTTTAATACAATCAGATAAGTTCATTTAAAAACGTAAAGACGGAAAAAAATATTGGGAGAGGATACGATTCGAACATACACCTATGCATAATACAAATTACGAATCCATTACATTACGATGACATGAGCTAAATGATGCGTTGGATTACTTATACCAATAGTTGAAACGTTACGTTGTTAATTTGCTACCAATTACTATTTATTTATAAGGTAAGCGTTTTCGTGATTACTCTTAAAGGCATCATAATTGCATTCTTCATGTTTAAAGTTCACAATTTCTGAATAAGCTCAATTTAAAATGGCGCCTGTCACATCGTGCCAAAGAATCTATCCTTACTGTGTATAGTCTCTGGTCCAAAAAGGAAGTGGTATTTTTCCGCCGCTAACGTATACTTGAAAGGTAGCTACTGTAGTCTTTTCTCCTTTAGGTCTTCTTGAAGTTCTGGGCTTCTGGCGTCGGCTTTGTCGCAAGTATTGTAGACTGAAGGCCAATTCAAGACCAACTCACACTGTCCGTCACGTCACGTCACCGTCCGTCAGAACATTCCGCAATGTATTTGTAATGGCGGCGTTCACACTGTCCGTCACGGACCGTCATGTCACGTCAACGTCACGTCAAGCTTTCTCGCGAAGAATATTTTGACGGAACGGTCGTCTGCTAACACGGAAGTTAACCTATTTTCGTCACGTGAATTAAATGTTGCAATCGACGATTGCACTGTTTATATGCAAATAAGTCTTATTCGCCTTTATTTTGTTGTTATACTTCGTTTTACGGCTAAATCTCAAATGTTTAATGACTACTTAAATGTTTTTGTCAACTAAGTGTCCCCCTAAAATCGAGGTCGGTTATCTGAACCAAAAAATGGTTTATGTTACGTAACAATGTAACAGAAACGACTGAAGCAAACTGTTTATTTGAATAAGATTGTAATTTGATTACGGATTTTTCATTAAATAACACTTTAAATGAAAATGTCAGTTCTAATGAAAGACAAAACTTCAGTTGTTTACGACGGTATTAACAATGTCAGCGAGCAAATAGTAATGGTTAAAGTATACAGACGCTATTTATGCTCTTACAAATAAGGTTTGATGTCTTCATATGTTTATTTTTTCGCTTGAAAATAGATGTCGATGTTTTGAAATGTTGTTTCAGTTCCCAGTAAGTCGGCCAAAAACATACACTGTAAAGTTTTCTTTGGCCGTTAATAACATTTAGCGTTGTTGTTCCCCCTTTCTAGTATTAAACTATGACTTTCTACATAACAGATCGCCACTCATAACCTCACTTTCAACATTGCGTATTGAGATGGACGATTTGACGTGACGGACACGGACAGACAGTGTGAATACAACTTGACGTGACGGTTCCGTGACGTAACGTTGACGTGACGGACAATGTGAATTGGCCTTGATCCACATCCATGCACATGCTCACCACAGCTTCGACGCCGCATTTGAGCATTTATGTCCAACCTCTCCGAAAGGTCCGCTTCCTATAACTGGGGTATTACCAACTATAAAAATTGGATGGGGAATTAGATCTTGGTCTAATAAACAATTTTCTTAAAAGGGCAACCACAGCTTAAATACATATTTATGGAATTCTCTACACAATCACTACAAAAATAAAGATTGAAAATTAAAATTGACTTCGATGATGTCTAGATGCATCTTCAGGTGGATGACATAAGAAAATGATTACATAATAACTGGAACATTATCCAGCTTTCAGGGTTCCTTGTTAAAACATTCCCACAACAGGGTGTGGTCGTCTTTAGGTAAATTGATATTCCCGTTTTATAAAGAAACCACTGATTGGAGTCAGGAAAACAGACGGCATTTCCAAGACCAGGAAGTGATGCGACGCGGTAACCAACACGTGCCAGGTCTTAGTCTAATAGTTACTTTCACACTATTTGGCAGTAATAAATAAAAGTTTTTATTTTGTAAAAAACACTTCGGAAATTCACTGTCACGATTGTTAGGCACTTAACCAAAGATCTCGTAATAGGCGTTACCGAAAAGTGCTGTCGTAAGACGTGAGCTACCTTGACGTTTGTTGTTGTGAAATAGCTGGGGTGACTTGAGCAAACGAGTCCGTTCTTCGTAGAAGAGATGTAGTGTTCTGTGTATTTTGAATTGCAGGTTGCAGGAAGTCGTTGGAGAGACTGACGTGATTCACACGCTCACAGCAGTATGCACGAAGTTGTGCATCGGAGAACAGTGGAAGCAGGTGAAAAATATAAGGGAGTCGTCCTGCAGATTCCTGTGTTGTTTACTAGCAGTAGCAGTGAAGAGGATTTATTATCAAATACGGTACTTATTTTGTAATTCCACAATTCTGATCTTGTGTCTTATGTTGTAGTTAAAGCTGTCAAGAGGGCAGTTCTGGAATTGCTCTAGGCTACATTGCTGGCGTAAGCGACAATATAGCATTTCACCATTATTCTCTGTGAAGTAGTAATTTTGCATTGTAATGTGATGTCTCCAGCGGCAACAGGCAAAACGGTGTCTGGTGTGATTTGTTTGAGTCCCCTTGAAACACCCAACAACAACAACAATGGTTTAGTTCCCCCGTGTGTTAAACAATTTTTAAGAAATACTTTGCGTTGCCCAGTGTAACGGGCCTTTTATAGTTACCACTGTACTTTATAATTATCTCTGTATTTGACTACTGCTTTCTGTAAAAGCACTTACTTTGTAGTTTAAATTATGTGCTGGCTTCCTTCAGTTACTTTTGTGATGTAGTTCGTAAATAAATAAGCGAAAAATAACTGCCAAAGCTTGGCAGTGTTGCTGCTGTTTGTCAGATTAACGAGAGTTTGACAGGACATTGTTTACGAGATTCAAGTGACGTTCGAATTCGTGTCATCAGATGTCGGAACACTTTCTTCAGTAGTCCTGCCGTTCTTACAGCTGAGTTTAACCCATTCTTGAAGTGCAAAACTGCATTGCAGTAAATGTCTCACAAATCTGCTCAGTAGGCCTAAGTAGCTTTGCAAAGAAACATTGAAGCAATTTGTGGTAATACACAAAAATGAAAGCATAATTGAAGACCAGGATACCACCTGTAAGTTTTGGCTCGTGCCATCAACATGGCGGCAATGAAGTATATACAAATAGCGAATATGGCAACCAAAACAATCTCTAAAAACACCGAAAAAACGCACGCACAAAACAGTAAAATTTAATGTAAAACCAATGAAATGACGCTAACGGCAAAACGGGGTTTTTGGCGGGGACATTCTACGCGGGGTAAAAAATACAATAAAACCTATTAAAAAGAAATGATTTAGTAAAAAAAAAAAAATAAATAAATAAAAAAACCACCTATATAGCTACTTCAATTTACCTATATTATACCTCAAATGAAACACTGGCTTTCAAATGTCCCCCAAAATGACGAAAAAAGGACCGACAATAAAAGGAAATAACTCTGAAGAACAACAACACTACAAAACAAATAAGAAATTTAAAAAGTACCTACTCCCATCGAGGTTGCCCCCCCCCCCCTCTCTCTCTCTCTCTCTCTCTCTCTCTCTCTCTCTCTCTCTCTCTCTCTCTCTCTCTCTCTCTCTCTGTGTGTGTGTGTGTGAACACACACACACACACACACACTTACTCACACACTAACATCACAACATTCATAACGATTGGCACTAAAAAAAAAAAAAAAAAAAAAAAAAAAAAAAAAAAAAAAAAAAAAAAAAAAAATAATAATAATAATAATAATAATAATAATAATAATAATTCTCCACCCAATCCTCCTCCCCCCCCCCCCCCTCAGCACACCTAACCCATTCTCCCCATACCCACCACCACAAACCTACACCCCACTCCTCTGACCTACGCCCCCCCCCCAAAATCTTCAAACACCCCCCCCCCCCCCCCCCCCCAAAAAAAAAATCTGCCAGGGAGTCTCAAATCATATGATCGCTTACAAAGACAAATTATTATTGAGATTTCACCACAAGTAAGCACCACCACATAATTACTCACACCACCTGTCAACACACCTCAAAACAACCACACTGTGGTGACGTCATGCACCACAAAACGCCGCTGTCAGGAGTCAAAACCGAAGGATGATATTGTCGACTTCAAATGACCCACATGAAGTCGTGAATGTTTGTTACAAAATTTCACAGCTAATGAACTGCACAATATAGTATTGTACGTATTGCTGTCGAAGCAATGACCTTGTCAAATTTTCATGAGCAAATCCAAATTGGCTGCCTTCACCTGCCTCTTTCATTGCGCCGTTGCTGACATCTACACGTAGAGCACCAGTCGCGGACTCGTGACTGCACTGTAACCCATTTTTTGTAGACATCTTAATTAATGTTTTAATTGTTAGTTTGCTATGAAAGTTAACACGGTGGCACAGCCTATGAATGAATGCTGTGTAACTTTAACTCTCTTAAAACCTACAGAGACACAAAAGAAATAAAGACGGACATGGTCACATTATGAAGTGCACAGAGCAAATGCCACCTTGTAGAACCCCTCCCCTCCTCACCATAGACATAAATGTCAAAACATGAGGCTAAAGAAAATGGGGTAAAAACATAGTTTTGCCGTAGGTGTGATTTTAAAGCGGGCAAGGATTGTAAACTGTTGAGCATGTGCCATGATGAAGCTATAAAGTGGAGATCAGAAATACTCAGCTCTCATATGTCACAAAACATGTTAAAACAGCATTTACACTAACATTTTGTTTGAGGAGAGATACATAGATAAATTAGACTTTGTGTGTTCTCAAATAGCTTGCATGGAAAAATAAACGCCTAAATCTTTCTGATTTCTTTCATTTTATGATGATGATCGTGTCTCCCTATTAAGGAGTGTGCTTAACAACACATATTTGCATTCTGGGGAGAAAGTTTGTGAAGGGAGTTTTGCAAATCCATATTGCCGCAATGAATACTGCCTTTCTTATAATGGTTTCCACTCCAGCTCGTGCTTCATATTGGTGACATTCCCATGAATTGTGATAATACAGAAGGGGCTGCCCTTCTCTGAAATTTTTCTATATCCTCCATCAGTCCCACCTGGTGGAAATCCAAGAGTTTGCAGTTTTCTCCCAATGAAATGCAGCCTTTGGTTTGCCTTCCTTATGCTATTTTGTGTGTTTCTTTTCAGTTTAAGCAGTTCATAATTATATTCTATAAGTATTTAGTCAAATTTATGGCCTGTAGATTTGATTATCATGTAAGTGAAGTTTTAAGATTTCTCTTAGTGCTCATTATTTATGGTCAATTACCAGCAGTTACTTTTGATTTTCTAAGGACCGTACTAGCCTCTAAATGACAGCATCATCCATGAACAGTCTAAGAGAGCTTCTCAGATTATCTCCTAAATTGTTTATAAAAATAAGCAATAGTAGGTGTCCTATAACTCTTTCAAGGGGAACACCAGATATCACTTCTGTTTCAAGCATTGACTTACTGTCATCACTACATTCTGTGTTCTTTCTGACAGTAAATCACTAATCCAATTGCACAACTGATACAATATTTCATAGGGCATAACTGAAGATTGTGATACAATCCGTCAACTTTGACCAGTGAAGTCTGTGACGTGACTGTATGATTCTTTTTATTTCAGAATACCATCACACAATTAATTATCTTCTTCGTGTGTTGTTTATTGGAATAGATACTGGTAGAGGTCCTGATACTCAGTGCCTCTAATAAGTTATTTCCAAAGTTAAGGCCAATCAGACTTGTTCCCTATGAAGGTTACACTCGGAAAAGATGAAGTATCATAGTTCAACTTATATTAGAAAGCATTTGGTTTATATTTTTAACCATAATAAGGGTTTATTGTACCCTTAGTACATCGCCAATACTTCAAAGACTTTTTTTACAGTCTTACATCCAGTTATTATTACACAAATTCTTGAGACAAGTTTAGAACATGTTAACAATTTGAGTCAACTCTAGTAACTAATTATAAAACGAAACACCATCCATATCTACACTTTCACATCTCTTTACTCTGAGTACCCACAGAGTTCATTCTAGTGCACATTGTCCTTTAAATATGTTTTCCAGGAGAAGCAGGAGGTCCCTGTCTGGGCATTCATCTGTGAAAGAAATAGCCTAGGACAGTAATATTCCAAGCAAAAAACCTCCATAAATACCCAAAAACTAATCAATTTGGTCATCTTGTCTACCTAAGGAAAGCATGTAGTGCTTGAGACACTATATCAGTCTCTCACAAGATACACTATGTAGATATACCAACTAGCAAAACACACTATCAATGAATATAAACATACAGGATAATATGAGGCACGTCCAGAAAGTAAGTTTCGTTTGGTTATATGTTGCCGCCTGTGTATTCAACCATGTGGTAACATGTTCTTTCAGCTCGTCATCATCGTTGAAGTGTTGTCCACCAAGGACAGATTTTAGGTGTAAGAAGAGGATTAGTGTCAAAAGAGTGATTTATTTATTTTATTTTATTTTTTTAACGATAATGCCTGACCTCACACACCGAATGTGACCAAACAATTCTTACAGAAATTTCAATGGGACCTGTTTGATCATCCACCATACAGCTCGGACCTCTCTCCTAGCGACTTACACAAGCGGCAACCTTCTGTAAAGGATGCATGCAAAAACTTGTGGCACACTATGACATTTGTCTACAAAATTTCGGCAGTTATGTGGTAAAGTAGTTCAAGAGTTGTAGTATTTTGTGCAATAAAAACGTCTTTTGTATCTATGTGCAATTTCACTGTATTACCAAAAGGAACTTACTTTCTGGGCGCGCCTCATATCATGTATTGTAGATAATAAATATGTGACTATTCTCGTAAATTATAGATTGCCACAACAGAATGTACCATCTATCACAGGTCTCGGCTCAAAAAGTCGCACTTCTAGCGCTTACTTGCGGGGGGGGGGGGGGGGGGGGGGAGAGAATCTGTTGACCTATACTTAACCATCAGAGAGAAACTACAGATCACTTTTTAAACATAAAATCATAATCTATGTTCTGCTTGTACCAAACTATTGTCTGTAACTTAGATATGACTGCATTGGTCACAACCCAGAGATCGTATCGCAGACTTCAATTGACCCTTTCATAAGCACACCGTTTGATTAGAAGCCACTTATTAGGTACAGTATCAAAAGCCTTCCAGAAATCTAAAGATGTGGAACCAATTTGATGTCCCTCGTTGATAGCACTCGTCACTTAATATGAGTAAAGAACTTGCTATGTTTCACAAGAATGGTATTTTCTGAATCCATGTTGACTGTAGGTCAATTGGACATTCCATATAAGGTAGTTCACAATGTTCAAATAAACTATGTTTTAAAACTCTATTGTAAATTGACATCATGGTATGGGCCTGTAATTTTGCCTATGATTGACTGGAAAGTGGCCATTTTTCTGCAAGCTGATGTAGCCATTCAGTGCCACTGAACAAAAGCTAATATGCAAAGCGATGTCAGCCTGCTGTTATTGTTCAATGCATTAACATTGCTACAATTTGTGTTACGCATATTCAGTGTTCGGTGTGTAATACAGATTGGAATATTTTGTCTTGGCTTCTTTCAGAGCTTATGGCAGAAGCCTCCATGACAACCCCTTCACGAGAGCCCTCCAACTGCCAGAGTTCTGAAGACAGTCGGGACAGCGAAATGGGTTTACAGTGTGAGCAGAGATGTGGCTGCCTCGCGGGTGCAGATGTAACGCACGGCGTGGATGCTCAGTGCTTGAGCATTGATGACTTGCCAGATGAGATTCTGATAAAGATCTTCTCTCACATGTCTTTCGGTGAGCTCGTAGATGTCGTACAGAAAGTATGCACTCGTTGGAAAAGGCTGTCCCAGGATTTTGAGTTGTGGACTGACAAAGAATATGAAATCAGGCAAGTAGTCTACTGTAAATGGTCTTGCTCTTCATTAAAGAAATATTTATTTCCTCTATTGTAACGTGTACGTGCTGAAACATCTATACTAATAATAAATGAGATTCTGATAAAGATCTTCTCTCACATGTCTTTCGGTGAGCTCGTAGATGTCGTACAGAAAGTATGCACTCGTTGGAAAAGGCTGTCCCAGGATTTTGAGTTGTGGACTGACAAAGAATATGAAATCAGGCAAGTAGTCTACTGTAAATGGTCTTGCTCTTCATTAAAGAAATATTTATTTCCTCTATTGTAACGTGTACGTGCTGAAACATCTATACTAATAATAAATCTGTAAATGTAGGCCTGTCGCTGTTCCCTTCAATCTTCAAAACTACTGGACGAATATACGTGCGGTTTTCACAGGAAACGTGGGAAAAGTTTGGGTCATCATATAGGCATACTTTTATCAAAATCAGATTACAGAAAAAAAGATATCGTAAATTTAAGTGTTTTTCAGTATCCGCCATTCTGTTTGTTCAACTATTAAAAACCTCTTATCTCGAAAACTATTTTACCAATTTACATGGGGTTTTCACAGGTAACTTGAGGGTAACTCAGGGTAACATATAAACTTTGTTTCATAAAAATCGGGTCACAGAAAAAAAGAATATTGTAATTTGAAATTATTTATCTACAATCGTCATGTCTGTCTCTTTGAAAACATTTATCTCCAAAACTACTTGACGAATTTTCATGGGGTTTTCACATGTAACTTGAGCATATTGTGTGGTTATATAAAGGCTTCAATAATTAAAATCATATCAGAGAAATTGAAGATATCATAATTTCCATTTGTTTAAAATCCTTCGTGTATGTCTATTTGTTTAAGGTAATCTCCAAAAGTACTGCACAAACTTTCATGGGTTTCCACAGGTAAATTTGGAATAGTTTGGAGAGTAACATAGGCTACATTTAATCAAAATCGGATCAGAGGAAGGAAAGATATCGTAATTTGAAGTTTTGTGTGTATACTATGCTTATAAATATGTTGTAGTTCAGCAAATCTCCAAGAATACTATAAGAACTTTTGTGGTGTTTCATAGGTCAACTGAGAGTACCTTGGGGCTACATATAAGCTTCATTTCATTAAAATCGGATCAGGGGAAGAAGAGATATCATAATTTGTAGTTTCTGGTGTAGCTGTGTTTGAATTGCGGCGTAGTATAGCAAAGATCCGATAGAGGCGCTGTTCGTAACATAGTATACCAAATAACTAATAGATGGCGTTGTTGCGTTTTTTATTCACGTAACTTACGTGTAATACACCCACACAAGGGCTACGTTTTTCCTTACGGAAACGGTGTTGTGTATTGATGTTGGCAACGGCCATTGAATCCTTTTTGAAAAATCAGTCACATACAATGAGAGGAATAATTCTTTGTGTTGATGATGAAATAAATAAATAATGTTGTTTTGATCAGTAAATTAATGATCCCCCTAAAGCGAATATTTAGTTACCAACGTTAACATAAATAAACCGCTGCCACTGCAAGTAAAATTTAACCCAGGTACGACACAAAAAATCATTTTTTACTAGCTGTATCCTGCATGCCTTGCAATGCCATGGAAAGAAAAAAGTGCTTCTCTCCGCGGGCATCATTTTCATTTAAAACATAACGACCTTCCTTCGCGTCTATCGATGTTTCCATTTACTAAGAATTCTTGGCGAGGAAACACGAATTTATGTAGTTTCCTTTCTGATTTCGGTGCATACTTATTACATCTTGAGTCCATTCTGTTTAGTAATGCCTAGAAAAATGGGTAGTACAGTACAGAACAGAGGCCCTGTTAGTTACATAGTGCACCAAAGAACTAATAGTTGGCGCTGCTGAATTTTTCAATTTTTTTTTTTTTTTTTTTTTTTTTCTTTTATTTCTTTTCGATGGTTATGCCATAGAACAGCAACGAACCACTAAAGGTGCTGGTGGTTTCGTAGTGCTGCAAAGAAACAATACATGATCGTGTAGTGCGTATTCCCTCAGTGGCAGAAGTATTTTGAATTAAGAGCCGCAATCTTATACAAACTAACATTGAACAGTGAGTTGCTGATTACACTTTGTATATTCACAGCTTAATGACGTATCTTTGCTTCTTTTGACAGGAATATTTGAATTAAAAACAGAACGACATTCTTTCACGACTATCGATACTGTAATTTACATAACAATTCTTTGCAAGAAAAATCAAATTTATGGAGTCCCCCTTTTGATTTCAGTGTATCCTCATCACATTTTGAGTGCGTTCTCTTTAGGAATGCCTCGGAAACGCCATAGTACAGGAAAGGACAACGTGAGGCTACGTTAATTACACAATACACCAAAGATCTAATTATGGCATTGCTGCGTTTTTATTTTTCCTGATTTGATTGTTGGGCCTGCAGCATCAATGTCATAACTATAGTGTAATACACTACAAGAAGGGGTACAATTTTACTTATGGCGGCGGTGTTGTGTGCTGATGTTGGCAAGAGCCGTTGAATGCTTTTTAAAAAGTCAGTCACATAGAATGAGGCGTTTGTGTGTGTGTGTGTGTGTGTGTGTGTGTGTGTGTGTGTGTGTGTGTGTGTGTGTTTGTTTGTTTCTATCACTGCCTATGCTACTTCGCCTGGTAAGTAGACTTCATCTATTTTTTACATATATTTTTCCTGTTAGGAATTTTTCCTTCGTAAAACCATCCTTGTAACCATCGATGCCACTTCCTTATACACAAATATCCCACATGCCCAGGACCTCGCTGCGATGGAATATTTCCTTTCACGCCGACCACCCACTTCCCTACCTAAAACCTCTTTCCCTAATACCCTAGCCAGCTTCATCCTGACCCACAACTTCTTCACTTTTGAGGGCCAGACATACCAACAACTAAAGGGAACAGCCATGGGGACCAGGATGGCCCCCTCGTATGCAAACTTATATATGGGATGCTTAGAGGAAGCCTTCCTGGACACCCTAGCCTGTCAACCCAAAGTTTGGTATAGATTCATTGATGACATCTTCATGATCTGGACTCACAGTGAAGAACTACTCCAGAATTTCCTCTCCAACCTCAACTCCTTTGGTCCCATCTAATTCACCTGGTCCTATTCCAAATCCCATGCCACTTTCCTCGATGTCGATCTCCATCTATCCAACGGCCAACTACACACATCCGTCCACATCAAACCTACCAATAAAGAACAGTACCTGCATTATGACAGCTGCCATCCGCTCCACATCAAACGTTCCCTTCCCTACAGTCTAGGTCTTCGTGGCAAATGAGTCTGCTCCAGTCCTGAATCCCTGAACCAATACACCAATAACGTAATAACAGCCTTCTCATCCTGCAGCTATCCTCCTGATCTGGTACAGAAGCAAATTGCCAGAGCCACTTCCTCATCCCGCCAAATTCAAAACCTTCAACAGAATCCCAGAAGTGCCCCTTTTGTCACCGGATACTTTCCGGGACTGGAGCGGACTCTGAATGTGGCTCTCCAGCAGGGATACGACTTCATTAAATCCTGCCCCGAAATGAGATCCATCCTTAATGACATCCTCCCCACTCCTCCGAGAGTGTCTTTCCGCTGCCCACCTAACCTTCGTAACCTCCTATTCCAGCCCTATGAAACCCCCAAACCACCTTCCCTACCATCTGGCTCCTACCCATGCAACCGCCCCCGTTGTAAAACCTGCCCTATGCACCCTTCCACCACCACTTACTCCAGTCCCGTAACCCGGAGGGTGTACACAATCAAGGGCAGAGCCACTTGCGACAGCACACACGTGATTTACCAACTGACATGCCTGCACTGTGAAGCGTTCTATGTGGGAATGACCAGCAACAAACTGTCCATTCGTATGAATGGTCACAGGCAGACAGTGTTTGTTGGTAATGAGGATCACCCTGTGGCTAAACACGCCTTGGGGCACGACCAGCACATCTTGGCACAGTGTTACACCGTCCGGGTTATCTGGATATTTCCCACCAACACCATTCCTTCAGAACTCCGGAGATGGGAACTAGCCCTTCAACACATTCTCTCTTCCCGTTGCCCACCTGGCCTCAACCTCCGCTAAATTCGAATTCCCAGCCACCATCTTAATTAACATCTTTGCCTCGGTTCTCTGGACAGATGCCTCGAGTGGCATCTCTGTCTAACTTCTAACTTCTTTGCTTTATACAGTTCTACAGTATGTTTGCCTAAGTGTACTTGCGTCTGTGTAAATGTGTGGGTGTGTGTGTGTATTTGTTTACCCTCCTTTTTTTTTCCCCCAAGGTAAGTCTTTCCTGTCCCAGGATTGGAATGGCTCCTTACCCCCTTTCTTAAAACCCTCATCATTTCCTTTTCCCTCTCCTTCCTGTGGTGTCGCACAAGTACAAAGTGCGCGCCACCTACTTTCGCCGCGCGCCGCCATGCACGCACGGCGCGGCGATCTCACGACGACAGCCACGAGCGCCCTCTGCTGGAACGCCGCTCGTGGCCACCACTGAAGACCACCGGTCACTTCGGACTGAGATAGCAACGAGTTAGGACCTTCGTAATCAGATAGGCACGAGTGAAGACTTTGCTATTGTACAGGCACTAGTTTCTGGCTGCTCCCCTCCGTACCTGCACCAGCGTGTCGGTCTCGTTCCACTCGGCCACCGACACCTACGACGAGGCTGGGACACGAAGGCGGCGACGAAGTTGGGACACAAAACTTCCCTTCTGCCTGATGAAGCAGCTAGGCTGCGAAAGCTAGCATTTTTGTGTGTGTGTGTGTGTGTGTGTGTGTGTGTGTGTGTGTGTGTGTTTATTTGTTACTATCACTGCCTGTGCTCCCTTGCCTGGTAAGTGGACTTCATCTATTTTTTACGTATATATATATATGAGAGAGAGAGACACGAAGATTACTCACCAGGTAAAGGAGCACAGGTGTGACAGCATCACACACACACACAAACGCAAGCCTTCGGAACCCAGCCGCCTCCCCAGGCAGAAGGGAAGGAGAGGGAAAAGGAAACGATGAGGGCTCCAAGGAAGAGGGCAAGGAGCCACCCCAATCCTGCGAGAGGAAACACCCACCGTGGGGGGGGGGGGGGGGGGAAGGAGGGCAAACAAATGCACGCGCACACCCACACATTCACGCAGACCCAAGTGCACCTAGCATTCGTATCATATATATTTTGTAAAAAAATGTAGATGAAGTTTACTTACCAGGCGAAGGAGCACAGGCAGTGATAGTAACAAATAAAACACACACACAAACGCTAGCTTTCGCAGCCTAGCTGCTTCGTCAGGCAGAAGGGAAGGAGAGGGAAAAGGAAATGATGAGGGTTTTAAGGGAGTGGGTAAGAAGTCATTCCAATCCCGGGACAGGAAAGACTTACCTTGTGGGGAAAAAAAAAGGAGGGTAAACAAATGCAGATACACCCACACATTCACACAGACACAAGAACTAAAAATGAAACAAACTTCTTAACTTCTTTGCTTTCTACAGTATGTCTGCCTAAGTGTACTTGCGTCTGTGTAAATGTGTGGTTATGTGTGTGTGTATTTGTTTACCCTTCTTCCCCCCCCCCCCCCCCCCAAGGTAAGTCTTTCCTGTCCCGGGATTGGAATGACTCCTTACCCACTCCCTTAAAACCCTCATCATTTCCTTTTCCCTCTCCTTCCCTTCTGCCTGACGAAGCAGCTAGGCTGTGAAAGCTTGCGTTTGTGTGTGTGTGTGTGTGTGTGTGTTTATTTGTTAGTATCACTGCCTGTGCTCCTTCGCCTGGTAAGTGGACTTCATCTAAAAAGAGATGACTTACCAAAAGGACCGGCTTGTCGAGAGAAACAAATAAAATCACACACAAACACACATACAAGCTTTCGCCACCACTGGCAGCTTCTTCAGGAAAAAGAGGAAAAAAGGGGAGGAAAAGGGAAGGATATGGGTTTTAAGGAAGTGGAAAAGGAGTCATTCCAATCCCAGGAGTGGAAGGACTTACCTTAGGGGAAAAAAAGGAAGGTAAACAAATACACACACACTCAGACATATCGAAACGCAAACACAACTAGACAGACATTTGTGAGAAGCAAAGAAGTTGGACAGAGATACCAATTGAGGCAGAGGCTCTGTCCACAGAACCAAGGCAAAGATGCTAAAGATAGTGGGCGGGAATTTGAGTTAGCGGAGATTGAGACCAGGTGGGCAACGGGAGGAGAGAATAAGCTGAAGGGCAAGTTCCCATCTCCGGAGTTCTGAAAGGTTGGTGTCGGTGGGAAGTATCCAGGTAACCCGGACAGTGTAACACTGCGCCAAGATGTGCTGGCCGTGCACCAAGGCATGTTTAGCCACAGGGTGATCCTCATTACCAACAAACACTGTCTGCCTGTGACCGTTCATGCGAATGGACAGTTTGTTGCTGGTCATTCCCACATAGAACGCTTCACAGTGCAGGCATGTTAGTTGGTAAATCGTGGGTGCTATCGCAAGTGGCTCTGCCCTTGATCGTGTACACCTTCCGGGTTACTGGACTGGAGTAAGTGGTGGTGGAAGGGTGCATAGGGCAGGTTTTACAACGGGGGCGGTTGCATGGGTAGGAGCCAGATGGTAGGGAAGATGGTTTGGGGGTTTCATAGGGATGGACTAGGAGGTTACGAAGGTTAGGTGGGCGGCGGAAAGACACTCTCGGAGGAGTGGGGAGGATGTCATTAAGGATGGATCTCATTTCGGGGCAGGATTTAAGGAAGTCGTATCCCTGCTGGAGAGCCACATTCAGAGTCCGCTCCAGTCCCGGAAAGTATCCGGTGACAAAAGGGGCACTTCTGGGATTCTTCGGTGGAAGGTTCTGGACTTGTAGGAATGAGGAGGTGGCTCTGGTAATTTGCTTCTGAACCAGATCAGGAGGATAGCTGCGGGATGTGAAAGCTGTTATTAGGTTATTGGTGTACTGGCTCAGGGATTCGGGACTGGAGCAGACTCTTTTGCCACGAAGACCTAAGCTGTAGGGAAGGGAACGTTTGATATGGAATGGATGGCAGCTGTCATAATGGAGGTACTGCTGTTTGTTGGTAGGTTTGATGTGGACGGATGTGTGAAGTTGGCCGTTGGACAGATGGAGGTCGACATCAAGGAAAGTGGCATGGGATTTGGAGTAGGACCAGGTGAATTTGATGGGACCAAAGGAGTTGAGGTTGGAGAGGAAATTCTGGAGTTCTTCTTCACTGTTGGTCCAGATCATGAAGATGTCGTCAATGAATCTGTACCAAACTTTGGGTTGAAAGGCTTGGGTTTCCAGGAAGGCTTCCTCTAAGCGTCCCATAAATAAGTTTGCATACGAGGGGGCCATCCTGGTTCCCATGGCTGTCCCCTTTAGTTGTTGGTATGTCCGGCCCTCAAAGGTGAAGAAGTTGTGGGTTAGGATGAAGCTGGCTAGGGTATTAAGGAAAGAGGTTTTAGGTAGGGAATTGGGTGGTCGGCGTGAAAGGAAATACTCAGTAGTCAACCTCTCCTCTAAACCTCTCTCCCAATCTGAAACCTCCGTCCTATCCAAAGGCCTCATCTTTAGTCCCACTCCCAAATTCAACCAAACAGCCCTTGTCAAAGACCTACTATCCTATACTCGTAGCCTTGGCTGGAGATATCACTTTGCCACGAAGAAAAATAATCCTACTCCTGATGATCCAGTTCCCCAAGACATCACTCAAATTGAACCCTGCCTGGAACAGTTCCGTCCTCCATCACAGCGAGACCCACCCGCTCTCCCTCAAAATCACCCCCTTCAAACCTTCCAGGAATTCCTTACTTCCAACCTTGCCTCTCAGTCCTTCCTGAAAAACCTTAATCCTACTCCCAACATTACCGCAGCTGAATCCTGAGCTATCCGTGATCTGAAGGCTGACCATTCCATCGTCATTCTCCCTGCCGACAAGGGATCCACGACCGTGGTACTTGATCGGCGGGAGTACGTGGCTGAGGGACTGCGCCAGCTTTCAGACAATACTACCTACAAAGTCTGTCAAGAAGACCCCATTCCTGATGTCCAGGCAGAGATTCAGGTAATTCTCAGATCCTTAGGCCCCCTACAAAACCTTTCACCCGAGTCCATTAAACTCATGACCCCACTGACACCCCGCACCCCTACCTTCTACCTACTTCCTAAGATTCACAAACCTAATCATCCAGGCCGGCCAATTGTGGCCGGTTACCAAGCCCCCACAGAACGAATCTCTGCCTACATAGACCAACACCTTCAACCCATCATGTGCAGTCTCCCATCCTTCATCAAAGACACCAACCACTTCCTCGATCGCCTGAAATCCTTACCCAGCCTGTTACCTCCTGAAACCATCCTTGTAACCATTGATGCCACCTCCTTATACACAAATATCCCACATGCCCAGGGCCTCGCTGCGATGGAGTATTTCCTTTCACGCCGACCACCCACTGCCCTACCTAAAACCTCTTTCCTTAATACCCTAGCCAGCTTCATCCTAACCCACAACTTCTTCACCTTTGAGGGCCGGACATACCAACAACTAAAGGGTACAGCCATGGGAACCAGGATGGCCCCCTCGTATGCAAACTTATTTATGGGACGCTTAGAGGAAGCCTTCCTGGAAACCCAAGCCTGTCAACCCAAAGTTTGGTATAGATTCATTGACGACATCTTCATGATCTGGACCAACAGTGAAGAAGAACTCCAGAATTTCCTCTCCAACCTCAACTCCTTTGGTCCCATCAAATTCACCTGGTCCTACTCCAAATCCCATGCCACTTTCCTTGATGTCGACCTCCATCTGTCCAACGGCCAACTTCACACATCCGTCCACATCAAACCTACCAACAAACAACAGTACCTCCATTATGACAGCTGCCATCCATTCCATATCAAACGTTCCCTTCCCTACAGCTTAGGTCTTCGTGGCAAAAGAGTCTGCTCCAGTCCAGAATCCCTGAACCAGTACACCAATAACCTAATAACAGCTTTCACATCCCGCAGCTATCCTCCTGATCTGGTTCAGAAGCAAATTACCAGAGCCACCTCCTCATTCCTCCAAATCCAGAACCTTCCACCGAAGAATCCCAGAAGTGCCCCTTTTGTTCTACAGTTCTACAGTATGTCTGCCTAAGTGTACTTGTGTCTGTGTAAATGTGTGGGTGTGTGTGCATTTATTTACCCTCCATTTTTTCTCCCAAGGTAAGTCTTTCCTGTCCCGGGATTGGAATGGCTTCTTACCCCCCTTCCTTAAAACCCTCATCATTTCCTTTTCCCTCTCCTCCCTTCTGCCTGATGAAGCAGCTAGGCTGCGAAAGCAGCATTTTTGTGTGTGTGTGTGTGTGTGTGTGTGTGTGTGTGTGTGTGTGTGTGTGTGTGTGTGTGTGTGTCTGTGTGTTTATTTGTTGCTGTTACTACCTGTGCCCCTTCGCCTGGTAAGTGTACTTCATCTATTTTTTACGTATATTTTTCCTGTTAGGAATTTTTCCTCTCTCTCTCTCTCTCTCTCTCTCTCTCTCTAAACAAATGCAGACACACCCACACATTCACACAGACACAAGAACAAAAAATGCAACAAACTTCTTTGCTTTCTACAGTATGTCTGCCTAAGTGTACTTGCGTCTGTGTAAATGTGTGGTTATGTGTGTGTGTATTTGTTTACCCTTCTTTCCCCCCCCCCACCCCCCAAGGTAAGTCTTTCCTGTCCCGGGATTGGAATGACTCCTTACCCACTCCCTTAAAACCCTCATTATTTCCTTTTCCCTCTCCTTTCCTTCTGCCTGACGAAGCAGCTAGGCTGCGAAAGCTAGCGTTTTTGTGTGTGTGTGTGTGTGTGTGTGTGTTTATTTGTTACTATCACTGCCTGTGCTCCTTCACCTGGTATGTAGACTTTTATATAAAATTCCATTATTATTATTATTCCTAATTGTATCCCATATGCTTTGCAGTGTCATGGATAGAAAAGAAGAGCATCTTTCGACGGGTATAACCTCTAAATTGTGCATGGGAGAAATATCTATGGAACGAGCATTGTGTTCTGTTCATCTTCTCAACATTAAGTTCGAATTACCATGTGGTATTGAGACAAATGCACTCTTTCCACAAATTTATTTGCTCTTACGATTGGTTTGTACTGCATTGGCTGCAAAGAAGGCCCCCCCCCCCTTCCATTTTGCAGAGCAACCACATAACATGAAATAATATCTTAATAAATGTGTCACAGAAGCAACAAGGAAGTTGAGGTAGCGTCGCTAAAAGACCCATTTACACATAGTCATCTGTTTCAACCGAACAAAAAAGGACCAAGATAAAGTCAGTGATTAATATATTTTTCCCAGTGTTACATGACATTTCCACCTTAATGTTCAGGACACGAAAACTGTTCTGCGCATTTGAATGCTCACTCCAGAGATATTTCTGCTCTGTGCCTGCCACTAAAGACAATATACACACGCGAGCAACCAACGAGCTTGAATGTTGCGAGCTACAAACTCATCAGAAACTCTCTGCTTTCATAATTGTTCCGTACAATATTCAGATTAAAATTTGAAATTACTTATGTACTTTTGGTGCGGACTACATTTAGATAGATACAGACGTCTTCTTTTGCAGAGAAAATTGTACTTAGTGTTCTGGATATATAGTTCTATTACAGAAGGTCGATATCAATTTTGTGTTTAACGAAGTAATCACTGCAGGACGTGGGGACATGTTTTATGTGAAAGAGTGGCCGATGCTGCTAACACGTCGAGACAATTCACTGGAAATACTATATTTAATGGAAAATTCTATACCGACGATCAACTGACGTCATTCCTTCAACGATTACCCAGACTTGCTTTACTGCACATTGACACCACCATGACGTCTTATTTATACAGACATGAACTGCTATGTTGATTTAATTACCAAACTTTCAGCATTCGTCGAGTTTTCGATAATAGGGAGCACTGCATATAGAATAACTATACAGTCCCCAGTGCAACACTGCAACATACTAATACTTCAGCATACACATACAGTTTAGTACTACACCATAGAACCTATACATGGCGCTGTTATTATTATTACTATTACTACTTTTCATCTCAACGATAGAAGTGTTTTCAGAAGTTTACGCCAAACAGACAATTTCACACCGCAGTCTTAACTTTATGAACACAAACTAACATTAAATTTACATCGTTCTGGAGTACGGACTTAAAGTTTTTCATGCAAAAAGTGAAATTAATTTATGAACATTCAGCGTTTTCGGCAATGATGTCTACTTAAATTTGACATCTTGGCTACGAAAACTGAGTTTATTGACAGAGCGATCCAAAAAGGATTCTGTTTTTGCTGACCTAGGTCCGAAACTCTAGAAACCATGATATACACAGGCTCCTCTTTAACAACCGTTGCGAAGCACGGGCATATAAGCTAGTCTCAAATAAAAGGGTCCGCTTCAGCTGTTTTACTTTTTTTTAAAAGACGACCGTTTCATGACTTAGTCACATCTTCGGGTCATATACCTGAATAAAAAAGGAACGCCAGACTATAAGCCAGTGACAAAGCAGAATAAGCCTATCTGGACAATGATGGAATAAAAATATACTTACACTTAAAACATAAAACTAGGGGCTCGCGAATACAATCAACAACCACCCCGTCTGTCAGAACACTACACACAAAACACCAGGGCGACAACAGCCCTCGTCGATCAAAGCACCTGATATAGCCAGGCGGCACGGACAGCGGTGTGGCAGGACGTAAACTGGCGCAGGGGCGCGTGATGACAGATTGCACCGAGTGTTGTGCATGCGCAATGTGCGTCCGGCGGACACAGTGATTAAAGGAAAAATACTTGGTACACGAAGTACGTGAACGGGACGTACAAACGTAAGAAGGTATGACACCAGACAAAAACTTGATATAGCATGAAATGAAACCTTGGGCTGCAAGGAGCCAAAACTACTAAACAGGGATCTATTATAGGGCTAAAATCCCTATTAATAAGGGATTCAGAATTTTTTAACAAGGTAAATAATAACAAAGGGAGGTAGAAGAACTGTGGAGCAGATGACTGAGCTCGGTTATACGACAGGGAGCAATATTTTAGAACAACTTGAGATATATCGGGCTTTAAAACAATCTCCCTCTCATACACTGAACACCCAGACTGAATTGAGGCACAGATCCATCCTCACGAACTACGACTACCTCAAGGGATATTTCCAATGAAACTTTCACTCTGCAGCGGAGTGTGCGCTGATATGAAACTTCCTGGCAGCCCTTAGGCTGTGGCTAAGCCATGTCTCCACCATATCCTTTCTTCCAGGAGTGCTAGTCTTGCATGTTTCGCAGGAGAGCTTCTGTGAAGTTTGGAAAGTAGGAGGCGAGGTACTGGCGGATGTAAAGTTGTGAGGCGGCATCGTGAGCCGTGTCGGGATAGCTCAGTCGGTAGAGCGCTTGTCCACGAAAGGCAAAGGTCCCAGGTTTGAGTCCCGGTTCTGGCACACAATTTTAATCTGGCCATATGTTCTGACTCCCTTAGTGCCCTGCAGAGTCTTAAGGACCCTTTCTCGAACCATCCTCTCGTGTACCGGATCCAACGCTCCCTCCAGTTGCTGGCGGATGACAGCTGTCACGTTTCTTTCCTGTGGGTCCCTGGCCATGTGGGTGTGCCCGGGAATGAGGCCGCCGACACAGCAGCCAAGGCAGCAGCTCTTTTGCCTCGCATGGCTACCTTTTGCGTCCCATCGGACGATGTTCAACGGGCTCTTCGCCGGAGTATCGTGTCGCAATGGCACAGTGTGTGGCTTTCACTGTACAACAATAAATTGCGAACTGTCAAACCGATCCCGACCGCTTGGAGGACATCCTCACGCCCCTCTCGGCGGGAGGAGGTCATCCTGGCTCGGTTGCGGATCGGTCATTGCCGTTTCAGCCACCGTCACTTGCTATCCGCCGAACCTGCACCGCTATGCTCCTGCGGTGAACTGCTGACAGTGCGACATGTTTTACTGACTTGTGTTAATTTTAATCATCTCCGTGTAGCCCTTCACTTTCCGTCTACTCTGGAGGAAATTTTAGCTGATGACACACGAGCAGCTGCTCGAGTTTTGCGTTTTATCAACTTGGCCAACTTATCCAAGGATATTTAACTCTTTTAATTGTCTTTTATCTTTCGTTTTTAGCCTCTTGTTGATGTTCTGACAGTCACCATTTTTTGAGATCATAGCGAATCTACGTTCTTGGCTGGGCGCTAATGACCATAGAAGTTGTGCGCCCTAAAACAAAAACAAAAAAAAAAAAAAAAAAAAAAAAAAAAACAAAAAAAAAAAAAATTTTAATCTGCCAGGAAGTTTCATATCAGCGCACACTCCGCTGCAGAGTGAAAGTTTCATTCGATAGTGTATTTGGCTGGAACACAATGGATGTCCTGCTCAATTATCCTGTGTTGCAACCCAAATACTGGAGGAGAAAACTTCTTGGACGTTGGGTAGGATGAAATTCTGTTGTGAAGTGGCCTGAGAGTTTCCCCAATACGGCCTAACTTGTTTTCCTCCTTTGGATGGCACTCTATGGCGGTACCCAACTATGCCAGAAGTTATGTCGTCGAATTGCCTGTGCGTGCTCTAATGTATCTATCGTCCACTGTAATTAATCTGTTCATTGTCCTTTTTGAATGCCAATTGCAAATGTGCATTTGAGTCCGTGTTGAAATAAATGATAAAGTTGTGTCTGTAAGATAAACCTAATAAATAAGTCGACAGAATGTACTGCACGAAGCTGGTAACAATGTCATTATGCACTTTCGTTTAGCATGAAAAGACATTTCATTAATGAGGATATTTATTTTGTGGCATAGGGTGGTCATCAAATTATTTTTAATGTTTAGTTCAATGAATGTATCCCACAGTTGTCATACAGCATGTATTGTATTTCTTAGAAGCACACAGCCACATACAGGAAACAACTGGTCAATTATTCCTTCTCTAATATAGATATTTTATACAGTAGTTGCTTTTTGAAGTGTATATACATCTTTATTTTTAAAGAATGAACAGATGATTTCTTTGTTGCAGCTGACATACATCCAAGAAGATAAACAAATGTAAGTTAGTTTTCTGAAGCACATTTGATACAGTAGATTCTGGCCTATGTAATATGTCCATATACAACATTCTTAGGTGAACCTGCGTCAAGTGTAGGTACCCATCTCTCCCCCTCTCCCCTCCCCCTCCCCCCCTCCCCCTCCCCCCTCCTCCCTCCCCCTCTCCCCCCTCTCCCCCCTCTCCCCCCTCTCCCCCCTCTCCCCCCTCTCCCCCCTCTCCCCCCTCTCCCCCCTCTCCCCCCTCTCCCCCCTCTCCCCCCTCTCCCCCCTCTCCCCCCTCTCCCCCCTCTCCCCCCTCTCCCCCCTCTCCCCCCTCTCCCCCCTCTCCCCCCTCTCCCCCCTCTCCCCCCTCTCCCCCCTCTCCCCCCTCTCCCCCCTCTCCCCCCTCTCCCCCCTCTCCCCCCTCTCCCCCCTCTCCCCCCTCTCCCCCCTCTCCCCCCTCTCCCCCCTCTCCCCCCTCTCCCCCCTCTCCCCCCTCTCCCCCCTCTCCCCCCTCTCCCCCCTCTCCCCCCTCTCCCCCCTCTCCCCCCTCTACCCCCTCTACCCCCTCTACCCCCTCTACCCCCTCTACCCCCTCTACCCCCTCTACCCCCTCTACCCCCTCTCCCTCCTCTCCCTCCTCTCCCTCCTCCCCCCCCTCTCTCCCTCCTCCTCCCCCCTCCCCCTCCCCCTCCCCCCTCCCCCTCCCCCTCCCCCTCTCTCCTCCCCCCTCCCCCTCTCTCCTCCCCCCTCCCCCTCTCTCCTCCCCCCTCCCCCTCTCTCCTCCCCCCTCCCCCTCTCTCCTCCCCCCTCTCTCCCCCCACGTGTGTGTCTCCATCTTTCCTGTTTCTTCATTTGTGTAACTATTGGCAGTACAGCACAAAGGTGAGTACTGGCCAGCCCATCTATCTTGTTTGAACAATAAGTTATCATCTCTGAGGAGAATTTTCATCATTGATTTAATATTTGAAATGGATCTACAATTTCGTTGTTCGTATATTTATACAACGCCAAGAAATAATGTTATTTTGATACTGCGATATTCAGAATTCCAGAGCTGACAACATGTTGACTTCAAGTTCCACCCGTGCACGCTACGTGCCTCTCCCGGCGCATCATCATTTATATCGGCAGTCTCGACTTCGTAGTTCCACCAGAGCACCGCAAGATGCCTCTCCCAGTGTATCATTCTTTATATCAGCATTCATATGAAAACATCCATTTCCTTTAACCACTCTTAATCACTGCGAAAATGAAGCATTTGAACAGCACAAGAAAGGGAGTTGGGAGCACTCCATGTTTCGATATTCACTTATTTTAATACATTATTTTAATTCTGCAGATGCGCTGCATTACAGCTTCTTTGGTCGAGGCGAGTAGCCAATCGGTGAGCTGATTGTTTGAGAATGTAGAACTTGATCTCAATCTGTAGATGAAAAAATTTCTACTTCCTTTTACCTTTTTTAATGGCTAAATGCACACACAATAATTATATTCGTGAAATCTACATCAAAAAATCTTTTGCATTATGTAACTTTCACTGGCCTTCTTGTACGAATAAATTACTAATCTGTACCACAATTTTCGTGTTATCGTATTTATGTAATGATATGTGCTCCTCTACACACTAGCGTGTGCCAAAAATCCAGTCAAGTACTGGCTGTGAAAGGTTGCGATTGCTGAGAAATTGTCTGCTCTCCTTGTCCGAGATACTACTCGGGAATGACCTGCCAATGCATTTGTATATGACAGGTACTGGAATGTCGACGACTCGTACTCCGTCAGAGGTGGCATTACTGACGAGGAGGCAGTGCGGACTTTCTGCGAGGTGCCGAACCTTCATAAAGTCCGCGCCAGGCGCGGCGTCAAGTCGCGCATCTTGCACGCGCTCTACAAGAACTGCCGGCGCCTCACCGAGCTGCACCTACATATCTCACAGAAGCTCAGCTACTCGGTAAGTCTGTAGAGTCAGTCACTCAGTCAGTCGGAGGTAGGAATAGAATGACCAAGTGCACCAGACAAAAAGTAATCTAACCATGACAAGTGAAAGTTTTTGCTGTATTGTACTCTGTTTTCCCCGCTTAGCATGAGCTGATCGCCTCGACTGTCAGTACGTGCCTTCCTCTTATGCCACATGGGGGGGGGGGGGGGGGGGGATTGAGTGAATGATTTTCTCAAGGAAGCCTAAACAGTCTTGGACCAACCCGCCACTGCCCGCACCGAAACCAAGTTTATTGTGCGGTATCGCTCCCTGTATATCTAGTAAAGCCAACCAATGCCCTTGAACAGTGCAAGGAGTCCCTTTACCAGTTCTTTATTAGACACAATTGTCCCAAATTTTCTGTGCCTTTTACTCTCCAATGCAATGGATTCGAAGATTAGATGTGATGCAGTTTCATCACCGTCATCACAGATCCTGCATTTAGGTCCTCTTCTGTTATTCCCATTGTATGTAGGTGTGTGTTGAAATTCCCATGGCCTGTCAGCAATCCAACCATGAGTCTAATCTCTCTCCTGTTCAGGCCCAGGATTGCAGAGCTTCTTTTGAAACAAGGCTTTGGCATCATTACCTTGCCATGTTTTTGTTGATAGACTTTGGACCAATATTCTACATGCTGTCTTCTGAGCCAGTTACGTAGCTCCAATTTGGTCATTGCCTTGGTGATTGTCAGGACAGGTTCCGGTCCAATAAATGGAGTCTCTGCCCCCATCCTGGCTAATCTGCCAGCATGTTCGTTGCCACTGATCCCCGAGTGGCCAGGGACCCACAATAGGTTTACTCTATTGCTTTCCCCTAGCTCCACCAGAACCCTGTGACATTCGGCAACAATTTCAGACCTTGTTGCAGGAGCTGCCAGTGATCTCAGGGCTGCCTGGCTGTCTGAATAGATATAGATGCTACAGTCTTTGTAGCACCTATGCAAATTCTCGTCCACACACGCCCTGATGGCAGTGATATTGGCCTGGAATATTGAGGCCAGTTTCCCTAGAAAGATGACGCCCTCCAGTCTTGACTGCACCCCGTATACCTCGGCCCGAGGGGGGGGGTGACCAATGCATAATCCTGTGATGTTTGGGGGTTTGGTAGCAATCCGGGAAGTCCAAGTTGGAATTAATAATATAGTAAGGACAGTTTACAACTCACCGCAAAGACGTGGCGACGAGCTGCAACAGGCACATACAAAAGACACACCCATACAACACTTTCGGCTATTGGCCATGGCCTTCTTCAGAAAATAGAACACTCACGCAATCACACAGGCACACAACACAGTCATAGAACCATCACCTCCGGGTGAGGGGAAAAATAAAATAAAATAAAAAATATATACAAAATGCGTGCACACTGCAAGTACACAAGTCCGCATACACACACACACACACACACACACACACACACACACACACACACACACACGCAAACGCGTGTGTGAGGATATGGCAGTATGCGTGCATGTGTGTATGTGGACTTGTGTACTTACAGTGTGCACGCATTTTGTATATATTTTTTATTTTACTTCATTTTATTTTGTTTATTTTATTTTCTCCCCTCACCCGCCTTCCCATCCCATTCCTAAGCTGCATCTCGTTATTCCCATCTAACCCATCCCCGCCGTGGTGGAGTATCCGAGCGGTCCAAAGCGTCTCGCTGTGGAGTGCGCGGTTGCTCACCATGGACGTTACAGTCCTCCCTGGGGCATGTGTGTGTGTGTGTGTGTGTGTGTGTGTGTGTGTGTGTGTGTGTGTTGCCCTTAGGTTAGGTTAGTTTAAGTAGTTTGTAAGCTATGGACTGATAACCACGCAGTTTGGTCCAATAGATATACAAACATTTGAACATTTTTTGTCTTTTGTATGTGCCTGTCGCAGCTCGTCGCCACGTCTTTGCGGTGAGTTGTAAACTGCCCTTACTATATTATTTATTCAAAGAATATAACACAATGTAGATGCCATTTGATTACCATGAAGCCTTTTACATATGTGTTTTACTAGAAAGAATTATTAATTTCATTATTGTTTATGAACTGAAAGTTAGCCAGCTTTATATATGCTTCTTTTTATTGATAATGACACTTCATTAGAAATTTCATCAAGTCTTTAATACCGCAAGCTGGCATTGAAACTTTTTTGTGAAAAATCTTAGTTCTCCTATAAACATAAATAATTATCTGACTTTAGTCTGAAACATAGTCTGTCATACCTGCTTGTAGTTTTGAAAATTGGTAATTTATTGGCCTAAATCATTCATATAAATAAATAAATAATGTGATCATTGTTTGATTTATCAAGTAATAAGTAAAAAAGATCAGACGCCCTGACAATGTCGTTAAGAATTTTCAATTCATTGTTTTCTTAAGCGGATCCCGGGGGTGGGAGGGGGGGCAAAGGGTCGTTGGCACCCCCCCCCCCCAACAGTGCTCTCTCTCTCTCTCTCTCTTTCTTTCTTTTTTTTTTTTTTAGCATACAAAGCTAGTGTGCTATCACTGTACTGAATCTTCAAAACTGGGAAACTTTTGTTTGATTGGGGGTAAAAAAGGGTGGCCAGTACTAGTCTTTCTACTGAGCTAGAGTTTAGCTGACGATGAAAAATTCTTTCTCTGCCCCCCCCCCCCCCTTCCCCCCACGCAGCTCGCCATCCTGGATCTACCCCTGATTGTTTTCAATGCAGTAATAACAATTTTGTGCTAGCTTCATTAGATGATTTCGCTGTTTTGCGTACCAACTTCATCGCCGCTTTTGTGTCCCAGCCTCGTCGTAGGTGTCGGTGGCCGAATGGATGAGACCGACACAGGAATAAGATAGCACGCTGGTGCAGGTACGGAGGGTAGCAGCCAGAAACTATAAACACTAGAGTAAATTAGAAAGAGATATATATTGCACAGAATGTAACAATACTTAACTTTTACATAGTACTGCAGAATGTTGATTCATAGTTGTTAGAGGTCTGCCTAGTGCCTGTACGATAGCAAAGTCTTCACTGGTGCCTATCTGATTACGAAGGTCCTAACTGGTTGCTATCTCAGTTCCAAGTGCCAGTCCTTCAGTGGTGGCCACGAGCGGAGTTGCAGCAGAGGGCGCTCGTGGCTGTCGTCGTGAGAACGCCGCGCCGTGCGTGCATGGCGGCGCGTGGCGAAAGTAGGTGGCGCGCACTTTGTACTTGTGCGACACCACACCCCTCCCCCCCAAACCGCCGCGCCGTCGTGGCGTAGGGCTGAGGGCCACGGCGACGGCACTGGGAGGAGGACCTGGGCGGGGGCGTTACTGGTGGGACCGGCGTCTTAGCTGAGGCTGGGATCGAGACGCCGTCCGCGCCCCGGCATCTGCCTTGAGATCCTCCAGGGAACCCGCCGAAACCTGGGGAAGGGCGCCCGCCCCCGCCCAGAGGGAGCAGGTCATCTTCTTCTGAGGTGCGTGGCCCAAGCTGGGGGGGCCCGCACGGTCCCGGATTCCCTCTCGGTGACGCTGTCATCTGCGGCGGCGACAGCGCCGGCGACGACTGCGTCGGAGGTGCGTCCACCTCCATGGGGATCTCGTAGTCCGGGGACGAACGATTTGGTTGTGCTCCCTGGCGGTGAACTGGGTCTGGAATCAAGAAACCGGAGACAGGATCGCGCGGCCTATGCAGGCGCAATTGGTTTGCGTGGCGCCGCAGCTCCGACCCTGTGGAAGAACGTACAACATACATATTGCGACCGAGCACGCGCTGAATGATGCCCGGCATCCATAGTTTCTTCTTGTTTCCAGCAAACACCCTGTACAGCACCGGCGTGGAAACCTGAAAACGCGTAGTGCCATACGAACCGACTCGGTGCGTGGGAGGCTGCAGCAGGTGAAGGAGAGTGCGGTGACGGCGGCCGTGTAGCTGCTCGGCAGGAGACGGGCCGTCACGTGGCATGCACCGATACGTAGACAGGAAAATTTGAAGAGCTTGCTGCCTGGAGTGCTGACCTTTCATCTTCTCCATGTGAGACTTGAATGTTCGAACGAAACGTTCTGCTTCACCATTGGACTGAGGGTGAAAAGGTGCAGTGGTAATATGCTGAATGCCATTCACACGACAAAACTGTTGAAATTCCGCACTAACAAACTGAGGTCCATTGTCACTGACGATAGTTTCAGGCAAGCCTTCGATGCAAAACACTGATGTTAAGGCACTGATCGTACTAGACGCCGTCGTTGAGTTCATGGCAATCACAAAAGGAAACTTGCTGAAAGCGTCTACAACAATTAACCAGCGCGTGTTCCAGAAAGGTCCGGCAAAGTCAATGTGTAAACGTTGCCATGGTCCCTTGGGGCATGGCCAGTCCGAGAAACGTTGCGGAGGAGCCGCCTGATGCTCCGCACAAACAGTACACTGTGACGTCATGTTCTCTATCTGAGCGTCCATACCAACCCAGGTACAATGACGTCTGGCCAGTTGCTTTGTCCTAACAATGCCCCAATGTCCTTGATGCAGGAGGCGTAACACTTCTCGTTGCAGGGAACGAGGAACAATCACTCTTGCTTGGTCGTTGTCGGTATGCAACAACAGTACACCCTTACTTAAAGATAATGCATGACGTTGTGCAAAATAACGTCGAACCAGAGGCCGATCAATGTCTTTGGCTCTGGCAGGTCAACCAAAACGAACAAAACGTGCTACCACACTTAAGTCTGCATCCGCAGCTGTTTCCTGTGCAACCCGACGAGAGTTCAAAGGGAAATCTGCGACAGCGGTAGCATCTCTGGAGTCTATCTGACAACATGCCATTTCCGAAGAATCAAACGACACATCCTGGCCAACCGGAAGTCGGGAAAGTGTGTCCGCGTTGGCGTGTTTAGTGGTAGGTCGGTACAAAATCTCATACTGATAATTAGACAATATCAAGGACCATCTCTGAAGCTTTTGTGCCGTTCGTGGCGGAATTGGCTTTGTGGGTGAGAACGACGACGTGAGAGGCTTGTGGTCTGTCAACAAATAGAATTTTCTGCCATAGAGATAATGATGAAACTTTGTGACGCCGTAAATGATTGCTAAGGCCTCCTTTTCTATCTGACTGTAATTCTGTTGTGTCGGCGTCAGTAGCTTGGATGCAAAGGCAATAGGACGATCGTGACATCCAATACGATGCGACAGAACGGCACCCAGACCGTACGACGAGGCGTCAACTGCTAACACTACAGGCTTCTGTAGGTCAAAGGGAATCAAACATGCACCACTGAGTAGTGCAGACTTTAGTTTGTCAAAGGCAACCTGACAATCTTTAGACCATACAAAAGGAACATTCTTCCTACGTAAGTGGAGCTGCAATCTGAGAGGCATTGGGAATAAATCTGAAATAATAGTTAAGTTTTCCCATTACTGCTTGCAATTCCTGCACATTCTTAGGAGGAGGTAAGTCTTTGATTGCTCGAAGATGTGACTAAGGGATGGATTCCTTGGGCATTAATCACATGGCCTAGGTACTCTAGTTCAGTTTGAAAAAACGAACACTTTGCTTTATTACAACGTAGACCTGCTGCAGTCAACACTTTGAAAAGGCACTCCAGGTTTGCTAAATGTTCTTCAACTGTACGTCCGGATACCACAATGTCATCTAAATAGTTCGAGCAACATGGTACAGAAACTGTCAGCTGTTCCAAAAAACGCTGAAAAATAGCGGGGGCGGAAGAACTGCCAAAGGGTAGGCGCTGAAATTGAAAAAGGCCCATGTGAGTATTAATGACGAAAAACTTTTTGGACTCGTCATCAAGTGGAATCTGTAAGTATGCCTCTGCTAAATCAATCTTAGAAAAGAAGCGAGACTGTCCTAATTTGTCCATTAGTTCGTCAGGTCTGGGCAGGGGATAAGTGTCTACAATTGTTTGACTGTTCACTGTTGATTTGAAGTCCGCACAGAGACGAAGTTTTCCTGACGGCTTGGGTATAATTACTATAGGCGAGGCCCACTGACTCGCAGAAACAGGAAAAATCACCCCACTATCTTGCCAACGTTTAAGTTCTTCGGCAACTGTATCACGCAAGGCGATAGGCACTGGTCTAGCTTTACGAAATTTTGGAACTGCAGATTCTTTTAAAGTTACATGTGCCACGAAGTCTTTTGCACAACCTAGTTCCGGCGAAAACAAGTCACTATATTTGTCACACAATGCATTGATTTTATCCTGAGGCACTATTGACGAAATATGAAGCACATCTCTTTGAATTGATAAACCAAGCAAGTCAAAAGCATCTAGTCCAAAAATGTTCTGTGTAGATTTGGCCTGAAGAACTACAAAAGCAACTGTTTTTGTTATACCTTGAAAAGAGGCGGGCAGGCTACACGTTCCTAGCACAGGAATATTTTGACCTGTGTACGCTGTTAACACTTGCTGTGACGGCAACAATTTTGGCGAACCCAGAAGTTCGTAAGTATCTTTATTTATTAATGTGACAGCGGAACCAGTATCAAGCTGAAATTGCACCGTCTTATTTTCTGTGAAGAGAGTCACAAACAGTTTTTGCTTGCGGCGCTCGACAGGTGCGCGAATGTGGGCAACGTCTGCTACGGTTTGTTTACTGTGCTTGCGCGGGCCGCGTAGTGAAGGAAGCAGCACAGACTCGGCACGCAGCGGATTAACAACACTGGCACTAGATGGCACTACCGCCGGATCGGCGTCCGCGCAATGCGAGGCTACTACAGAGTCACTAACTACTGCACTACACTTTTGAGTAGCTACTTGATGTCTACTGTCACTAGCTACACAGTACTGGGCACTATTACAAGGAGCAGTTGCAGAAGGCACTATTTTCACTACAGGAATGCACTGTTCATAGTCATTTTGCTTGTCCCGAACCCTTTTCTGTTGCACTGTTTTACGCGCTCGTTGGTGCTTGCTACGTGGTGCACTACATAGTTTTGCAGGAGGTGCACAAAAATTGTTTTGCACTTTTGAATCAAGAGAAACACTGCCCAAATCCATAGCGTGTACGACATTCACAGTATGAACCGCTCTCGCACTGTGCGAAGCACTGTTTCTAACGTTACTGTTCGAGTTTTTAATTTGCATACACACAGACTGCACATGTCCCGATTTGCCACATTGATAACAGGTTGCGTTGCGACTAGGGCAATGAGCACGCTTGTGGCGAGACACACACTGGGGGCAAGATTTACGAACATTTTTCTGAAATGAACGTTGGCGTCCGTTATTCAAATGACATTGTCTAACACGACGGGGCGACCTTTGTGTCGCACTTTTACACTGGCTACTGTTCACTGTCTGTTCAGCACGGCCTGTACTATTGTAAGAATCACTAGTGCTACACTGAGAACTGCGGCTAGGAAAGCGTCCGTTGCGGCGCACTGAATTTACACTGTGGCTTTGCATTTCTACATCTGCTAAGTCAAAAGTATCATGCGCTTCTATAAGCTGCAGTACACTGTCTAATGAAGGGTCAGACTGTTTCAGAATTGCTGCTCTAATTCTGGGGTCCTGAATATTCTGCGTAATCGCATCCCTCAACATCACGTCACTATACGAAAGTCCACAAGAGCAAGTAAATTTACATTGGCGGGTTAAGCCCTTCAATTCCGTAATCCACTCTTGGTGTGACTGCTGCGGTAATTTTTTAAGTCTGAAAAATCGGTATCGTGCTGCGGCTACAAGAACTTTTCTCTCATAATGAGCATTCAGTGCATCTACAATTTGTTCAAAGTCTACATCACGAGGAGATGCGAGAGGGAAAAGTTTTTGCAATAGTACGAAGGTCTGGGGGCCCACAATGGATAAGAAAAGGTTCTTCACTCTCTGACCTGTAATTTGATGAGCCGCGACGAGTTCTTGAAACTGTGCGAAATAGTCGCTCCATTCTTCCTCACGTTCGTTGTACTGGTGAAATGTAGGAAGCGGTGCAGCGGCAGGTGTGGGCTGCTGATGTGACGGCTGTTGTTGTTGGTGAGCAGCCTGTGCCGTCAACTGCGACACGGCCTGCAGTAGTTGAGTGATTTGCGCCGTCTGTAACTGAATAATTTCCATTAAGTTTGGGTTCGGGGTAGTGGCCATGCTGACCGATTAGGCGCCGCGCATACAAGTAAATTATAACAAAACTTAAATGCAATATGAAAGAGGACACACTGCAACAAAAAAGTCCACAAAACACGTAACTGAATATGTTCCCCCAAAAATCTTATAATAAGGGTGGGTGGGCGGGAGCAATTTCTGCGTGCTCCGACTGCTACTGTCTGGCTGCTGCAAGCGGGCTAGTCCAAGGTTCTATCACTCCTCGTCGCCACTTTTGCGTCCCAACTTCGTCGCCGCTTTTGTGTCCCAGCCTCGTCGTAGGTGTCGGTGGGGCCGAGTGGATGAGACCGACACAGGAATAAGATAGCACGCTGGTGCAGGTACGGAGGGTAGCAGCCAGAAACTATAAACACTAGAGTAAATTAGAAAGAGATATATATTGCACAGAATGTAACAATACTTAACTTTTACATAGTACTGCAGAATGTTGATACATAGTTGTTAGAGGCCTGCCTAGTGCCTGTACGATAGCAAAGTCTTCACTGGTGCCTATCTGATTACGAAGGTCCTAACTGGTTGCTATCTCAGTTCCAAGTGCCAGTCCTTCAGTGGTGGCCACGAGCGGAGTTGCAGCAGAGGGCGCTCGTGGCTGTCGTCATGAGAACGCCGCGCCGTGCGTGCATGGCGGCGCGCGGCGAAAGTAGGTGGCGCGCACTTTGTACTTGTGCGACACCACATGCTGTTTAATGACAATTAAATAAATAAATTATAAAACTTCCTGGCAGATCGAAATTGTGTGCCGGGGACTCGAACCTGGGATCTTTGCCTTTCGTGGGCAAGCGCTCTATCCCAACACGACTCACAGTCCATCCTCACAATTTCAATTCTGCCAGTACCTTGTAACCGCCCCGGTAAAATATTCTTATAATATTGCACTGGTTTGTTAATGCTAACTACACTACCGGCGGAGTGGATAATGCATATATGTTTGTTATAATGACCGTGCACCTAATTCCGCCGGCAGAACTTTACTGGGATGATTAATCAGTCATATAACACTAATCATGATTAAAGTCGCAGCATATATTAGATAATACACACAAACACGTGGCTGCACCGCTCGACAATTTAATAATGGCTACACTGAAATGTTTAATCAGTAGACAGCAATAAATCACTTTGTATAAAGAAAGACGATGCACCTCAAATTAACAGACACGTCCATGAATTTGTAATGATGATAATCTCATGTGGTCCAGTTTGCACTTTCACACAGGTTGGCAGTTCATTATATCACGGCACGATTGCCCGATCTTTCTTGATGTGCGGATGGCGTTATGATAGTGTGTGCTCGTTAAGATAATTAAAATCACAGTTTATTAATAATTGAGTTCAGCCAATCAACACTTCTCATAACAATAATGCGGTTCCATACTTTGCTGTTTTGCGGCGCAGCTGTCCGAAAATCTTGATGTGCAGTCGGCGATACAGAGGCTCCAGCCATGGCACTAATTAATTAACATAAGCTCAACTTCACATATTCTGATGATGAGAATTACCGTAGTGGCGCGGTTGAGACATCACAGCAACAATACGGGAACGACACACGTAACGAAATGATGATATGTTTCACTTGTAATTTCCCACGATAGGGTACTGAAATGATCCACTTTACTTCATAGCACACTTGATAAGATTCTTTCACGAAGACTTTGCTCACTTCCTCGGACATGTATTGCGTCACTGCCGAGACCCAACTCCAACTGAGCGCGCGGGCTCGTAATTGCACCAACGCTGCAACATTCTAAAAACAAGTGACTGGTGTACCACGCGCCTATTGATGCTACTGTTAGCTAATGCAAGCGCTGACTACAGTATGCTTACAACCTCGCCTCCTACTTTCCAAAGTTCACAGAAGTTCTTCTGCGAACCTTGCAAGACTAGCACACCTGGAAAAAAGGATATGGTAGTGAAATGGCTTAGCCACAGCCTAAGGGATGTTACCAGAATGAAACTTTCACTGCAGTGGAGTGTGCGCTGATCCGAAACTTCCTGGCAGATAAATTGTGTGCAAGAACCGGACATGGACGGTGAAGTATGCCGGGATAGCTCAGGCGATAGAGCGCTTGCCCGCAAAAGTCAAAGGTCCCAGGTTTCTGTCCCGGTTCTGGCACACAATTTTAATCTGCCAGGAAGTTTCATATTGGCGCACACTCCACTGCAGAGTGAATCTTTCATTCTGGAAATAAATTATAATTTACCAGAAGGTAAGATGGGACATGCATTGCCCATGTGAAAAGACAGTGCTCAACAAGCAAAGCTATTTTGTTGAGCTGCTACAACATACAAATTGACCAGTATATTAGATTTGTGTAAAACATAGAGACTTTTGTCAGAAGCTTGTGGGCTACTATGCTTCAGCTTTTGTGGGTGGACGCCGTTGAGGTGTACTACTAACCTGCTAACTCTAGACTTTTCCGTAACTGAGTTTCGAAAACTAAGCTCACCTTCCTAGATGACAAAAAGTCAGTCTGGGGCTGTTTACAATGTTGTTGTTGTTGTCTTCAGTCTGCAGACTGGTTTGATGCAGCTCTCCACGCTACCCTGTCCTGTGCAAGCCTCTTCATCTGAGAATACGTTCGGCAACCTACATCCATTTGAATCTGCTTACTATATTCGTCCCTCGGTCTCCCTCTAAGATTTTTACCCCACACACTTCCTTCTAATGCTAAGTTGACGATTTCTTGATGTCTCGGAACGTATCCTACCAACCTATCCCTTCTCTTACCCAAGATATGCCAGAAACTCCTTTTCTCCCCAATTCTGTCGAGCACCTCCTCATTCGTTACGTGATCTACCCATCTAATTTTCATCATTCTTCTGTAGCACCATATTTCAAAAGCTTCCATCAACTTTTAGTCTGAACTTATCGTCCACGTTTTGCTTGCATACAATGCTACACTCTAGACAAATGCTTTCAGAAAAGACTTCCTAACATTTAAATTAAAATTGGATGTTAACAAGTTTCGCTTCTTTAAAAACGCTTTTCTTCCCATTGCCATTCTGCATTTTATATCCTCTTCACTGCAACCATCGCATGTTATTTTACTACCCAAGTAACAAAACTACCTAATCTAATTCCTTCAGCATCACCTGATTTTCTAAGACTACATTCCATTACCTTTGTTTTGCTCTTGTTAATGTTCATTTTATACCCTCTTTTCAACACACTATCCATTCCATTCAACTGCTCTTCCAGGTCCTTGGCTGTCTCTAACAGAATTACAAAGTCATCAGCAGAATGCAATATTTTTATTTCTTCACCCTGAACTTTAATTCCCTCTCCAATTTTTCTCCTTCCATTCCTTTACTGCTTGCTCAATGTACAGATTGAACAACATTTGGGAAAGGCTACAACCCTGTCTTACTCTTTTCCCAACCTCTGCGTCCCTTTCTTGCACTTCGATTCTAATAACTGCTGCCTGCTTTTGTATAGGTTGAATATCTCTCTTTGCTCCCTATATTTTATCCCTGCTACCTTCAGAATTTGAAAGAGTGTATTCCAGTTGACATTGTCGAAAGCTTTCTCCAAATCTACAAATGCTAAAAATGTAGGTTTCCCTTTCCTTAGCCTATCTTCTAAGATAAGTCATAATGTGAGTATTGCTTCCTGTGTTCCTACGTGTCTCCTAAATCCAAATTGATCTTCCCTGAGGTCGGATTCCACAAGTTTTTCCATTTGTCTGTAAATAATTCATGTTAGTATTTTGCAACCATGACTCATTAAACTGATAGTTCTGTAATTTTCACATTTGCCTGCACTTGCTTTCTTCGGGATTGGAATTACAATATTCTTCTTGAAGTTGGAGGGTATTTCCCCTTCCCATACATCTTGCACACCAGATGGAACAATATCTTCATGACACTGGCTCTCCTAACTGTAAAAAAAGTATACCTTATGAGCGGTAAAAGAATTAATGTCTTCTTACAATATTTATTTTTTACAATTGATGTAATGTGTGTGTGTGTGTGTGTGTGTGTGTGTGTGTGTGTGTGTGTGTGTGTGTGTGTGTGTGTGTGTGTACACTTTACACAGACGCAAGTACACTTAGGCAGACAAACTGTAGAAAGCAAACACACATACAAGCTTTCACAACCGTTGGTCGCTTCGTCAAGAAGCGACCAACGGTTGCGGAAGCTTGTATGTGTGTTTGTGTGTGATTTTATTTGTGTCTGTCGACCAGCCTGTCCTTTGGGTAAGTCATCCGTTTTCTATTATATATTTTCCATCTGTAAAGTCAACAGTGAAAATAAAAAAAAAATAAAAACTTTCAGATGTTAATGAATAGAACAAACGAATGTATAGTGTGTCTGTTTTTTGCGCTGGTTAAGAATAGTATATTTTTTGTAGTCAAATGCAAATGTATAAAATGGAAAGTTTTCTTTATTCTAAATACACATGAAGCTTTAAAAGGAATTGTGCCAATTTATTCCTAATGAAGAGGACCTAACCCGTGTAGTTTGAATTGGCCTTAAATCTGGGCTTACACCTGAGATTTTCTACGTCTGATGCAGCATCAACAATATAATGTCGGTAGAAAATGATTTCTTTAAAAATATTAACACAATACTAATGACTAATAAAAAATAGATGAAGATTGCTCACCAAGCGAAGGAGCAGAGGTGTGATAGTAGCACAAATAAATAAAACACACACACACACACACGCATTTACACAGACGCAAATACACCTCCCCCCAAGGTAAGTCTTTCCTCTCCCGGGATTGGAATGGCTCCTTACCCACTCCCTTAAAACCCTCATCATTTCCTTTTCCCTTTCCTTACCTTCTGCCTGAAGAAGCAACTGGGTTGCGAAAGCTTGCGTGCGCGCACACGTGTGTGTCTGTGTGTGTGTGTGTGTGTGTGTGTGTGTGTGTGTGTGTGTGTGTGTGTGTGTGTGTTTTATTTATTTGTGCTACTATCACACCTTTGCTCCTTTGACTGGTGAGTAATCTTCAACTATTTTTTGTATTTTTTTTCCTGCTAGGAATTTTTCGTCTATAATATTAGTATCAATGACTCTTTTACATAATATTTTAATGGAGCGAGCCAGAGCTAAAAATATACATATAAAAACAAGAACAATAGTGACTGATAAAAAACGATTTTTCATTAACTAACTTGTGTAAATATTCCAGGAATTTTAATTAGTTTATTTACCATTCATTCAATTTACTACTACTAAAGAAAATAATATTTTTTAATTAATAAATTTTTTATATTCAATAAATGTAATTGTTCATAACGATGTCAGCAGTTAGGACGGAATATCATCTACTCCAGGGGTCACGACTTAATCTTTCAGCGCTCTGTCAACAATGTGGTTGTTTTCTTATCATTAATACAACTTTTATTGTGCCATCTGTCTCACTAGTGTGCATTGAGATTCCTAGAAACTTATTGTTTGGGGAGTACATTTGTAAAGCAACAACTAATGACGCTGCATCCTCCTTCAGGTATATACTGGAGGTGTGAATACAATGGGGACACTGTCGTTTGGTTTCAGGTGCTGAAGAACTTGGTGGAACAGTGCTGCAGAATACACACACTGACTATACCCAGTGGTCTGCTGGAGTCAGAGAAATATTCGGAGGCCGTGTCGCGCCTGAACGAACTGCGCGTGCTGGAAATACGTGCGTTCCTTCCAGAATTCGTTCCCGACCTGCGACCGCTGGCCGACGGGTGCCCGCACCTGGCCGAGGTCGACTTCAGGACTACAGAAGTCGATATGGACGATCTGAGGCATTTTCTGAATGCCAAGCGGAACACCCTCGTGTCCTTGCGCATAAAGTGGGCAATGTTCGAAAACAAGTAAGTATTCGATCTTAGGCATAGGATGCAGGGATGGGAAGTTATCTTAGGCTGAGGCCAGGATGGTTGTGGGACGGAAGAATGTGTTGAAGGGCAACTCCCATCTGTGCAGTTGAGAAGAGGTGGTGATGGAGGGGAGGGTCCAGGTGGCTGCTCCCCTTCTGCCAATCGCTGTAGTGGAAAAACTAACCGATACCTCCAATCTAATTCCAACATTGAAGCCTCTCTCTCTCTCAATGCATATCACCGTCCAACTGTGACATAACCTCAAAACAGAGCTCGACCTAATCGTCCTCCCCGTAGACAGAGGTTCCACCACTATTGTGGTGAATCACAGTGATTACGTGACAGAAGGCCTATGTCAGTTGTCTGATCCCTCCACCTAAAAGTTGTAGCAGGACACCCCCCTTCCCAAAGGTCTGAAACGACATACAATCTTCGCTAAAATCTTGCGTCCCTTCCCAGAACCTCTCTCCCAAATCCGTCCCCCTCCTCACTCCGACAGCACTGCACTCCTATCTTTTACGTGCTCCCAAAAATCAATAAAGCTAACAATCCTGGACACCCAGATGTGGCTGGTTACTGTGCTCCCACAGAAAGAATTTCATCCTTTGTTGACCAGCATCTCGATCCAATTGTTCGAAACCTAGACTCCCGTATCCACAATCCCCACCCCTTTACCTCCGGGATCCTTACTGTCACTGTTGACGCCACTTTGCAGTACACCGGTATCCCACATGTCCACGGTCTTGCTGCTCTCAAACACTACCTTTCTCGAAGTCCTTCAGTCTCCAGTCCATATACTTCATACCTTATCTCCCCAACCAATTACATGCTAACAATTACTTCTCCTTTTCACTCAGTGTTTCTCAACCTGACAGGTCACCTTCCTGGATGTTAACCTTCACCTCACTGACAGCTCCTTGCAGGAAAAATTATATATAAAAAATAGATGAAGATTACTCACCAGGCGAAGGAGCACAGGTGTGATAGTAGCATGAATAAATAAAAACACACACACACACACACAAACGCAAGCTTTCGCAACCCAGTTGCTTCTTCAGGAAAAAGGAGAGGAAAAAGGAAATGATGAGGGTTTTAAGGAAGGGGGTAAGGTGCCATACCAATCCCGCGAGAGGAAAGACTTACCTTGGGGGAAGAAAAGAAAGGTAAACAAATACACACCCAGCCACACATTTACACAGACGCAAACACACCTAGCGTCTGTGTAAATGTGTGGGTGGGTGTGTATTTGTTTACCTTCCTTTTCTTTCCCCAAGGTAAGTCTTTCCTATCCTGGGATTGGAATGACTCCTTACCCACTCCCTGAAAACCCTCATTATTTCCTTTTCCCTCTCCTTCCCTACTGCCTGACAAAGCAGCTAGGCTGCGAAAGCTAGCGTTTGTGTGTGTGTGTGTGTGTGTGTGTGTGTGTGTGTGTGTGTGTGTGTGTGTGTGCCTGTGCTCCTTCGCCTAAAAATAAAAATAAAAATAGAAAAGAGATGACTTACCAAAAGGACTGGCTCGTCGATAGACACAAATAAAATCACACACATACTCATTCACTCTTACTCGTGTAAGAGTGAACGAGTATGTGTGTTTGTGTGTGATTTTATTTGTGTCTGTCGACAAGCCGGTCCTTTAGGTAAGTCATCCGTTTTCTATTTTTTATTAGATGAAAAATTCCTAGCAGGAAAAATTATATATTTCTTTGCTTTCTAGAGTATGTCTGCCTTAGGTGTACTTGTGTCTTTGTAAATGTGTGGGTGTGTGTGTGTATTTGTGTACCCTCCTTTTTTTTCCCCCAAGGTTAGTCTTTCCTTTCCCGGGATTGGAATGACTCCTTGCCCACTCCTATAAACGCTCAACATTTCCTTTTCCCTCTCCTTTCCTTCTACCTGACGAAGCAGCTAGGATGCGAAAGTTAGTTTGTGTGTGTGTGTGTGTGTGTGTGTGTGTGTGTGTGTGTGTTTTATTTGTGCTACTATCACCACCTGTGGTCCTTCGCCTGGTGAGTAATCTTTGTATTTATAGTGACTAAGCGCAATGTTACATTTGTTATTTTATACCCTTTTTTTTTTTTTTTTTTTTTTTGACAAGATGACCAGATTATAACATATATGTGACCAGATGATGGTGACACAGTGCACCGAAACCGGTTGTCATTTAATAAATTGTTAGTGTGCAATATTGGCTTGTCATTTTGAAAACTATAAAAGATTCTAATCGCTAACAGTATGCGCACATTGAGAGCTGACATCAATTCCACACCAAAAATCCCTCCCATACAGCTTTGTCACACGTGGATGGAGAATTTGCAGCGATGAGAAGTGCCTTACCTACCTAATACAGTAAAGGCCTCACAGACAGACATTACACTCCTGACCTAGTCCACAAACAGATTTCCCGTGCCATATCCCCACACACACACACCACCAGTCCACCCTCCAACCCCAATAACCAGTCACAAAGGAATGTTCTTTGTCATCCAATACCACCCCAGACTGGAACAGTTACATCATGGCCACAGCCTTCATCAGAAAAAGAAACACATACATTCACACAATCACTCTACAACTATACACACACAACCATCACATCCGGCCACTCCAGCTACACAAGCATCTAGACTGTGAGTGAGGTGGGGAGTGGAGGGGGAAAGATGCCAGGTAAAGGTGGGGATGGAAAGTTCCGCAATGTATGATGGATTTTAAAGCCTATAAAATCCATCATGCAATGCAGTCTAGCTCATTTTGCTGGAGTGGCCGGACGTGATAGTTGTGTGTGTGTGTGGGGGGGGGGGGGGGGATTGTGTGAATGTATGTGTTTCTTTTTCTGATGAAGGCCGTGGTCAAAGATATAAGTTGTGTGAATGTGATTATCTATTTTTGAGTCTGTCGGCAGCTCGGCAAGCCTGTTTACAGTAAGTTGTTACCTATCCTCCATTATTTATATTCGTATCAGATTTTCCGTATCACTTCTGTTGTACTCGATGACTTTCCATCAGTTACTACGTACCGTCCCCTTCTGACAGGAAATCAAAAATTGAATCGTACAGCTGTGGCGATATTACATAAGAATGTAATTTGATTAGAAGATGCTAGTGAGGTACAGTGTCAAAAACCTCCCCAAAACCTAGAAGTATGCCATATTGCACCTAGATTGTTGTTTCTGTTGTCGAATATGGCACTGATACAAAGCTAATAGGCTCAAACCTGCCCTTAGGCGCTCTAATTCCAAATACCAGCAAATCTTATAGAATACTGATTTAGAAAACTTATGAAACTCTGCTCCATCAGAGTTGAAGCCTTATAATAGTTAGGTGAATCTTCCTATACTGTGTTTCAGTTTCTTTACTTGATGTTCCATCACAGTCAAGAATGAATATTATTAAGAAATTGTATAAGTAGTAGAAACATTCCATTGTATGTAGTGTAAGCCCAAACTTTTTTTCTTTTTCTTATTTTGTGTGTGTGTGTGTGTGTGTGTGTGTGTGTGTGTGTGTGTGTGTGTGTGTGTGTGTGTGTGTGTGTGTGTCGGGGGGGGGGGGGAGGTCTGGGCCCCCGGTGCTACCCCCTTCTTCTGTAAGGGCCTGAATACATTATAATAGCACCCTCTCATTTTGAAGATTTATAACTAAAAGTACCTTTATCAATAATTTTGTTTCAGTGGATTATAATAGTTCTCATTACTTTTTTCAGCCATTGTAGCCACTAAATTGTTGTACAACTTGAGGTTCAGCAGATATGACACCATAAACTTTGAGTTATGAAAAATTACCTTTTGTGTAAAACATAGCTCAAATTTTCCAGATTTATTCAACTGTGATAATGGTAGCAATCATCAACTTTTGCCAAACATCAAACATAATTTCAAGACTTTTCTAGAAGGCTTTTTCACATGGCTAGTGTCAAATATCTGATACATGAAATTGATTTGTAAATCAGAGATAGTAATAACAGTGGTTCTTATGTTTCTAGGAAAATATGCAGATATTTATATTTGAACACAGTACTGTTAGAATTACATGTCAAGCACCATAATTTAGAGTTAAAATGAGTACCGTATATTTCCACTTTTGTGTCCCAGCCTCGTCGCCGCTTTTGTGTCTCGTTTCTGTCGTAGGTATCGGTGGCCGAGTGGAATGAGACCGACACAGGAATAAAGATAGCACGCTGGTGCAGGTACGGAGGGGAGCAGCCAGAAACTAGAAACACTAGAGTAAATTAGAACGAGATATATATTGCACAGAATTTATACAATACTTAACTTTTACATCAGTACAACAGAATGCTGATACATAGTTGAGTTAGAGAGCCTGCCTAGTGCCTATTCGATAGCCAAGTCTTCAATGGTGCCTATCTGATTCCGAAGTGTTAACTGGTGCCTATCTCAGTCCCAAGTGAACGATCGTTCAGTGGTGGCCACGAGCGGAGTTGCAGCAGAGGGCGCTCGTGGCTGACGTCTTAAGAACGCCGCGCCGTGCGTGCATGGCGGCGCGCGGCGAAAGTAGGTGGCACGCACTTTGTGCTTGTGCGACACCACATCCACAGATAAGACGAGGTACAAATTTTCATCAAGATTTTATAGTTTAAGCAAGTATTTGGCCTATAAGACGACCCCCAAGTTACCGTATTTACCCAAATGCATGCTGCACTTTTTTCCAGTTTTCAGGATCTAAAAATACGTCTTTCACATAGATTCAGATAAAAGGCTTCAGGAACTTCTGAAAAATGCAGTTAGAAGCTGCCAAAAGTAGTTTTCGTGATTGGTACTCCTTGATTTCACCCTTTGTTGCAGTGTTTGCGGTCTGCTTTTGAACTTTCGTGCACATAGTGCTACATTGTATCCGATCGTGAAGAAGCATGTTGTTTTTTCACACCGCGAAGCTGGAAAAAAAATTAAAAAGGAATTACATTCAGAAACGACATGTAATCACGCCGATGCACATATTATGCTGGTGAAAACACAAAATTGCCAGAGAGCAGGATAAAGTATTTCGAAGGAAGCCGCAGTTGTTGCATATAGCTCCAAAATATTTTAACCCTTTTACTACTCTGTACGTAAATTTATTTTAATCATTACAGTGTGACTCTGGATATATTGAGATATTATTTTTGACAAGTGGTATTGTAAAATCAAGCTGCATTGTAAATAATTTATTCCTTATTTATGGCATATAAGTTATTGTATGTACCCTTGTCCAGTCAATAAATTAATGAAGCTCATAAACCATTTCTTCCTTTTTTTTTTTTTTTTTTTTTTTTTTTTTTTTTTTTTTTTTTTTTTTTTTAATTTGCACCAAACTTTGTTTTTCTAAATCTTTCCTCCATGGTATAAATTTTATCAGAAAAATATCGCAGATGTGCTGCTTAGTGTGGCTTCGACCTCTAAACAATATATATACCTCTAAACAATATATTAATAAGATTCAAAACGATATGTTTGGAATAAGTGTATGTTTCTGAAATGGAGATTAGTGCTAAAAAAATTTGTTTGTCCTATACTTAATCTTTCACTTTCAAAAAAGTTATCTGTAGTGTAGCCTTAAGAAGGTTAGGTATAGGTGAAACAAGAAGGTTTTTTTAGAACATGAGGGTGTGTATTGTTCGAATCTACAGTTCAGAAACACTAAATCAATTTACAGTAGTACGATCGATATATATCATTTCAGGCCGAGCTACTTCAACTGTAAGCTTCCTTGCAAATTACCCAGAAAGCTGTACTGTTAGATTCCTGCCGAACCACATCCTTTGAAATCACGACATATTCATAAAAATCATAACATTCGCCTATTCAATATGGATCGTTTCGATACTTAACCTCTTCGATATATATCGTTTGGAGGTCGAAGCCACGCTATGCAACACATCTATGAAATTAAAAATTTCAGACTAAATTTCAATCTAATTTTTTTTTGTACCGTCGGATAAGATGACCTCGGTTTTTAGGGCCTTCTTTTTAACGATTCAGCCATCGTCTTATCTGTGGAAACATACAGTATTTCTTTATTTCTTCAAAATTTTATAATGTGATAAGAGAAATATTTTCACGAGACCTATTTCTGCTGTCTACGACAGGTGTGTCACGCCGCTGCTCGCAGAGTGTGCCACCGGCTTGGAACGCCTGGAACTTTACGAGTTCGACACGGTGGGCTACGCGGCGGAGGGCGCATTCCCCCCCCTGGGAAAGCTGAGGAATCTGCGGGAATTCGCGACCAGCATCTGCGACCCGACCCCGCCCGGCACGGGTGCTCTGGCGTTCGAGTGAGTAGAGTCGCGGCTGACAGGTCATATATTTGGTTAATAAGTATCTCTGATAAAACTAATTAAATGCTTTTCTCATAATATTGAAGCAGGATTTATTATGTTTTACAATTAATGTTAGGAAAGTTGTGCCCTCATTAGTTTCTGTATTACGAAATTTATTTTTGACAAAACTGTTTCATTAAATATGTAACTGAAACACTATTAGCATAACTGAAATGTATACCGAGTGATCAGAATGTCAGTATAAATTTGAAAACTTAATCAATCACAGAATAATGGAGATAGTGAGGTAAAAATTGACACGCATGCTTGGAATGACATGGGGTTTTATTAGAACAAGAAGAAGAAGAAGAAGAAGAGGAAGAAGAAGAAGAAAAAAAAAAAAAAGGAAGTATTGCTAGACGCGTGAAAGATCTCTTACGCGCATCGTTTGGTGATGATCGTGTTCTCAGCCACCACTTTTGACGTGCTTGGCCTCCCAGGTCCCCAGACCTCAGTCCGTGCGATTATTGGTTTTGGAGTTTCCTGAAGTCGCAAGTGTATCGTGATCGACCGACATCTCTAGGGATGCTGAAAGACAACATCTGACGCCAATGCCTTAACGTAAATCTGGACATGCTTTACAGTGCTGTTCACGACATTATTCCTTGACTACAGCTATTGTTGAGAAATGATGGAGAACATATTGAGCATTTTCTGTAAAGAACATCATCTTTGCTTTGTCTTAATTTGTTATGCTAATTATTGCTTTTCTAATCAGATGAAGCGTCATCTATTGGACATTTTTTGAATTTATTTATTTATTTTTCCTAATAAAACCCCATGTTATTCCAAGCATGTGTGTCAATTTTTATCTCTCTATCTACATTATTCCATGATTTACCAAGTTTTCAAATTTATACTGACTTTTTAATCACCCTGTATATCTATTTACGATTAATGATGAAAATTCTCCTCAGAGATGATAACTATTGTTGAAACGAGATAGAATGGCTGGCCAGTACTTACCTTTGTGCTGTACCGCCGATAATAACACAAATGAAGAAACAGAAAATAAGGGGACGAAAATGGACAAGCTTTTCCAACACAGTTCCTTCATTAGGTGGGAGAGAAGGGAAGAAGAACGGATGGGAACGGAAGGGAAAGGTAGTTCACGACCTAGGTTGAAGGTGGTGGTTCGGGAGTGTGGACGTCAGAGATACTCTGTTTCAGGGGTGTAGGAGGGGTGGGGGGGTTGTCTAAACGTTTTTCATTAACAGGGAAAGATGGATGGACGGACACACACACACACACACACACACACACACACACACACACACACGGGGGGGGGGGGAGAGAGAGTGAGAGTATCTCTGACGTCCACACTCCCGAAACACCATCTTCATGACCTAGGTTGTGAACTACCTTTCCCTTCCGTTCACATCCTTTCTTCTTCCTGTCTCTCCCACCTAATGAAGGAACTGTGTTCCGAAAGCTTGTCCTTTTTGTCCCCTTTTTTCTGTTTCTTCATTTGTACAGCACAAAGGTAAGTACTGGCCAGCCATTCTATCTCGTTACAAAAATAGTATATCAATTTACTCAGTTTTATTTACACTATCTTTTACTATAGCCAGTAGTATGTAACTGTTCACTTTTCCATTATAATTAAGTTAATGGAGTCAATTCCACTCCCATGAACCACAGACATTGCCGAGGTGGGGTGGCTTGCGTGCCTCAATGATACAGATAGCCGTACCGTAGGTGCAACCACAGCGGAGGGGTATCTGTGGAGAGGCCAGACAAACGTGTGGTTCCTGAAGAGGGGCAGCAGCCTTTTCAGTAGTTACAGGGGCAACAGTCTGGACGATTGACTGAGCTGGCCTTGTAACATAAGCTAATGTGGCTTTGCACACAGCTACTGCGAACGACTGAAAGCAAGGGGAAACTACAGCCGTTACCTTTCCCGAGGACATGCAGCTCTACTGTATGAACATATGATGATGGCATCCTCTTGGGTAAAATATTCCGGAGGTAAAATAGTCCCCCATTCGGATCTCCGGGCGGGGACTATTCAGGACGACGTGATCATCAGGAAAGACAATACTGGCATTCTACGGGTCGGAGCGTGGAATGTTAGATCCCTTAATCGAGTAGGAAAATTGGAAAATTTAAAAAGGGAAATGGATAGGTTGAAGTTAGATATAGTGGGGATTAGTGAAGTTCGGTGGCAGGATGAACAGGATTTCTGGTCAGGCGAGTACAGGATTATAAATACAAAATCAATTGGGGGTATCACAGGAGTAGGACTGATAATGAATAAGAAAATAGGACTGCGGGTAAACTACTATGACCAGCACAGTGATCGCATTATCATTGTCAAGATAGATACAAAGCCAACACCGACAACAGTAGTACAGGTTTATATGCCAACTAGCTCTGCCAATGATGAGGAAATAGAAGAAATATATGAGGAGCTAAAGGAAATTATTCAGACAATTAAGGGAGAGGAAAACTTAATTGTTATGGGAGACTGGAATTCGGTAGTAGGGCAAGGAAGGGAAGGGATGATAGTAGGTGAATATGGTCTGGGCACAAGGAATGAAAGAGGAAGCCGCCTGGTAGAATTTTGCACAGAACATAATTTAGTTATAACAAACACCTGGTTCAAGAATCACAAAAGAAGGTTGTATACGTGGAAGAGACCAGGAGACACCGGAAGATACCAGATAGATTTTATAATGGTAAGACATAGATTTCGTAACCAGGTTCTACAGTGTAAGACATACCCAGGGGCAGATATAAACTCTGACCATAACTTGTTGGTTATGAACTGTAGGCTGAAACTAAAGAAACTACAAAAAGGTAGGGAAATAAGGAGATGGGACCTGGATAAATTGAATGAACCTGAGGTTCTTAAGAATTTCAGAGGGAGCCTTAGGCAACAACTGACAGAAACAGGGGAAAATAAAACAGTAGAGGAGGAATGGGTAAAATTGAGAGATGAAATAGTGAAGGTAGCGGAGGACAAAATAGGTAGGAAGGCAAGACCTACAAAAAATCCTTGGATATCACAGGAGATACTAAATTTAATCGATGAAAGGAGAAAATATAAAAATGCAGCAAATGAAACAAGCAAAATGGAGTACAGACGACTAAGAAATGAGATTGACAGGAAGTGCAAAATGGCTAAGCGGGAGTGGCTAGAAGGCAAATGCAAGGATGTAGAAGAATGTATAAATAGGGGAAAAATAGATACAGCCTACAGGAAAATAAAAGAAACATTTGGAGATAAGAAAAACAGCTCTATGAATATCAAGGACACTGATGGAAAACCAGTTCTCAGCAAAGAAGGGAAAGCTGAAAGGTGGAAAGAGTATATAGAGGGGCTCTACAAAGGAAATGAACTTCGAGACAATATTGTAGGAAGGGAAGAGGATGTAGATGAAGATGAAATAGGAGATACTGTACTGAGAGAAGAATTTGACAGAGCCCTGAAAGACCTAAGTCGAAACAAGGCCCCTGGAGTAGATGATATTCCCTCAGAGCTACTGAAGTCACTGGGAGAACCAGCCATGACAAAATTGTTTCACCTGGTGTGTAAGATGTATGAGACAGGTGAAATACCCTCAGACTTTAAGAAAAATGTTATAATCCCCATCCCTAAGAAAGAAGGTGCAGACAGGTGTGAAAACTACAGAACCATCAGTTTAATAAGTCATGGTTGCAAAATATTAACACGAATTATATACAGAAGGATGGAAAATCTGGTAGAAGCCGACCTTGGGGAAGATCAGTTTGGGTTCAGGAGAAATGTAGGAACACGGGAGGCAATACTCACTTTACAGCTTATCCTAGAAGATAGATTAAGAAAAGGCAAACCTACATTTCTAGCTTTTGTAGATTTGGAGAAGGCTTTTGACAATGTTGACTGGAATAAACTCTTTCAAGTTCTGAAGCAAGCAGGAGTAAAATATAGGGAACGTAAGGTTATTTATAACTTGTACAAAAACCAGACAGCGGTTATCAGAGTTGAAGGGCATGAAAGGGATGCAGTGGTTGGGAAGGGAGTAAGACAGGGTTGTAGTCTTTCTCCATTGTTGTTCAATTTGTACATTGAGCAAGCTATAAAGGAAAGCAAGGAGAAATTTGGAGAAGGAATTAAAGTTCAGGGGGAAGAATTAAAAACATTGCGTTTTGCCGACGACATAGTAATTCTGTCAGATACAGCAAAGGACCTGGAAGAGCAATTGAACGGAATGGACAGTGTGCTGAAAGGTGCATATAAGATGAACATTAACAATAGCAAAACTAGGGTAATGGAGTGCAGTGTAAGAAAATCAGGTGATGCTGAAGGAATTAGATCGGGAAACGAAGCAATAAAGGAGGTAGATGAGTTTTGTTACTTGGGCAGTAAAATAACAAATGATGGTCGCTGTACAGAGGATATAAAATGCAGAATGGCAATGGGTAGAAAGGCGTTCTTGAAAAAGAGAAATTTGTTAACTTCGAATATTGATTTAAACCTAAGGAAGTCTTTTCTGAAGGCATTTGTATGGAGTGTTGCCTTGTATGGGAGTGAGGCATGGACGATAAACAGTGCGGACAGGAAGAGGATTGAGGCTTTTGAAATATGGTGCTACAGAAGAATGCTGAAGATTAGGTGGGTGGATCGAGTAACTAATGAGGAGGTACTGAACAGAATTGGGGTGAAAAGGAATTTCTGGCATACCTTGACTAAAAGAAGGGATAGATTGGTAGGACACATTCTTAGACATCAAGGAATTGTGAATTTAGCGTTGGAGGGAAGTGTATGGGGAAAAAATCGCAGGGGAAGACCAAGAGATGGATATAGTAAGCAGATTCAGATAGATGTAGGCTGTCGCTCTTATGTGGAGATGAAGAGGCTTGCTCAGGATAGGGTATTGTGGAGAGCTGCATCAAACCAGTCCCCGGACTGAAGACCACAACAACAACAACAATGGAGTCAATTATAACAATACGTAATTTCCAGTGAGATTGTTTGAATGTTATAAATAGGATGCTTTCGCGCCTCGTAAATGAGTACTGTTTTTTGTCTGATCGAGGGCACAATTCACGTTGTGCTAAACTCTCATTTGAACCATTATGGTAAAAGTACTTCAGTGTTAGTCACGCGTATAGCATTTCTATCAGTATTATAAATTGATTATTAATCTTCGGGTCACACTAGTTGTACATTTCGAACTTTGGTATTCCGCATACGAACTGTGTAAATTTGTATTATTGACGTGTGGAATATGCATACTGGGTTGTAGTTGCTGTTGTTAATGAGATTTGTACACTGGTCATAAATGAGGACAACTGGGCACTAATGACCCATTAAAGTGTTAATGAACTGCATTCTACATGTCACCTACATTATTTGTAGTAGACTAGTTTAGCCCTCATGGAATTTCGGCCAGTTGCTACCGAAAGCGCCAATCGACGAGAACTTGGAGGTAACGATAAGTGACCCAGTAATGTCACAACCACTATTGGGCTTTCGTCTCGTTTAAATTTTTTTGAAGTTTGACGCTGTTTATAGTCAAACTGGATCCTCTAAAAACCTTAAAACATCTTTGTCGAACAAAACGGTTACTACAAAGTAAAAGGCAAAGTACTGAACATTGACTGGGATTATTATTCACACAATAACAGTCTTACATTGGAGCTTACGTTTTAGTAGATTGGCACCAATCTACTTCTCTAGGAGGACCTCATTGCACTGTGCATAGTGTTGTGAACTCTGAGAAATTACTAGTGATGGTAAAAGCACATTGAAGGGGATTTGCATCCCAGCACGACGCATCAGCAATACCTTGGGCATAAAAAATTGACGGACTGAAACTGGAACTGTACTACTAGTAACTCTAATTCGATTTTGGTGAGTATGGCTGGATCTCGGTCTCTCAATTTTAAAAGCTGTTGATAGTACTAATGTGGCCGAAGCTTGTGTTTCTCATAAAATGACCTCTACCCCAACAGGCCTCACAACAAACAGGTTCTGCTTTCAGAGTGCGTTTCCTTATTTCCAGGCTTGCATCCTTGCAGGTCTGCAAGTTAATTCTTTAAATTAAATGCCATTTCAGACTGTTGTTATCAGGTTACAATTTCTTTCCAGTTTCTGCCACCTCTTGTAATCTTGCAAATCAAATAAGTAAATTCCTGTATCATTTTTGATGCTCCACTTCAAGTTCTTCTTTTTAAAAGTTTATGTATTTCTTCATTATTGCTGACCATATTTTCCATTATGCTGGAGAGTGTTTTCTAGAACTTTCATCTCCACGATTACAACAATACTGGCTACTCTTATCTTCTGCCCAGTAATTTTGATACCCGGGTACCATTATCAGATTATTTTTCCAGTCTTTAAAATAATGCCAAAAAAGTCAATTTATTTTTCTGCGATTGTGCAAAAGAAACAAAATTACAATAACATCACTTGTTCCTTGCCCCCTCTCGAACGTAACTGACCTTCACCGAGTGTACGCTCCCTTCACGCGAATCCTCCTGAAACTTATTTTTATGAGACTTTGTAATACACCTGAGCCGACAACTCTGAGTGTGTGCGCAGGTATGGTGGCACTTAATTTAAACATTCTAACTTCGATGACCCATCTGTGCTAATTCGTTGGAGGCATTCAGATGTGGCTGACAATGGTAGAGTACCATCAGCGCTTGTTCCCACGCCTTGCTAAGTTGGAATCCCGTGTATCTGTTGAGAAAATGTAGATGAACCGGGACAACTGGGAGAAACGTGGGAATTTCTTTATCTGAAAGGAATCTGGGAAATACCCGTGAATTTTTTTAGATTTCCGGGAATTTTTCAGATTTCCAGGAATTTGTCATTGTTTTAGGTGTCAGTTAAATTTTTAATAATGGAAAGTGCAGTTCATCATCATGCCTACTGTCCTATTACTAGGGCCTATATTGTTAATTCCAACCTGAATACATACGTAGAACACTTCCAACTATCATCCGTGGCTTTCTTGAGAAATAGAAATATTCACGCAATCACACAGGCACACAACGCAGTCAAATAACCGTTATCCCCAGCAGCCAGAGGTGATAGTTGTGTGACTGTGTTGTAATGTCCCCGAGGAAGTAAATTATATGCACTGGTTGATGGGAGGTAAGCTTTTAGTGATGACCGTGTGTCTGTCCCACCAAATCTTCCCCTGAGCCATTAATCTTTCCACTCTGTACTAGACACACTTAAAAACTGTGCAGTAATATTGTTGAATGATGGGCTAACATTATTGAAACACAGTTTAGTAAGCATATATCTATTCCGTAACCCACAAATGTGTGGTTGTACTGTTCTAACAATTCTGTTGCCGATTCTGATAAGTCCACCTAAAAGTGTCTAAATTGGTGTTGCAAAATTTTCCTCCACTTCTAGAATGTTCATAGGATCCACTAATTAACATAATTACTCCACAACTCATTTGTTTTTGCCAGTAGATGCAGCTGTAGATCACAACATACTCCAAAATTGAGACACATTCGATGGACACGGAGAAGAAAAATTGATAAGCAAGAGGGAAAATGTGATGGCACAATTAAACCTGTTCTTTTTTATTCCTGCCTAACAACATCCTTGAAAATCGCAACATATTCTTAAAAAACAGCAAAGTATTTTACAAAATTTCACTTTTTTCCAGCAATTCCCATTTGAAATCCCTAGGAATTTCCGTAACACTGGCTTATAGGTCAAACCTACCAGTAACAAACCTAGCTGCTCGCTTCTGATCTGCTTCTATGTCTTCCTTTAAACTGATCTGCTGCGGGTCCCAAACACTTGAGCAATACTCAAGACGCGGTTGTACAAGCATTTTATATGTGGTCTCCTTTACAGGTGAAGTACACCTTCCTAAAATTCTCCCAATAAACCGAAGTCGGCAATACGCAGTACCACAGTATACTGTAGTAACTACGTGAAGATGGTGAGAAGCTATATAAACATTGTGCAGTTTTGACAGTACCATCTGTCATGATGCCCGTGAACTATTGATAGTTAAAATTATGTGCCGGAACCAGGACTCAAACCTGGGACCTTTGCCTTTCGCGGGCAAGCGTTCTACCAACTGAGCTATCCCGACACAACTCCCGATACTGCCTCACAACTTTACTTCTGCCAGTACTTTGCCTCCTACTTTCCAAAGGTCCGAGGTTCGAGTCCCAGTTCCGGCACACAATTTTAATCTGCCAGGAAGTTTCATATCAGTGCAAACTCCACTGCAGAGTGAAAGTTTCATTCTATTAATATTTTGAATATAAATTCAGATACCCTGAGACGATTTTTCATCTCAAACATGTCCAAGAAATAAACGATAAATAAGAAGCAATGAATTAACATTTGTTACGCGCCGGGAATCGAACCTGGTCCACTAACGGTTAAGGCGCCTCGGAATAGTCCAAGTACGACTTCGCTCCTCGTCACAAATGTTATGGAACACAGAAGCTGAATTAAAGTTTGTGACGAGGAGGAAAGTCGTACTCGGACTATTCCGAGGCGCCTTAACCGTTAGTGGTGGGGTGGTCTAACGGTAAGACGTCTGCCTAGTAAGCGTGGAGGTCCGGGTTCGATTCCCAGCCCCATCACAAATTTTAATTCATTGCTTCTTATTTATCATTAATTATTAATAGTTTGCTGGTAGTCTGTCAAATATATCTAAATCCAAGCAATATTAAATCTGTGACAGCTGTGAAGTATTATACAGGAGAAAATGAAAGTGGCCCAGAGAACAAAGAAAAATATCTGCAGAAAGTTAATGCAATACCAATCTGACTATAGCGCAGTGAATACCATTCTTGGCACTTTCGAGGCCCGGTCAGAAAGTTTGTGGAGGCAGATCAAAGCTGGACTGCTGGAACTGCGGCGTCTCGTCGCAATTCTTGATGACTAACAGTGTTGTTGCTATACACCTGGCACTTGAGGGCTCCCCACAAACAGTAATGGCACACTGACAGACTAGGAGGCCTGGACAGCCGGCTATACATCTCCATGGGACTGCAAATCACAAAAGTTTAACGGTGGTTCGATTAATCCTCTATCTCCCATTCCATTCTCGAATAGCATGTGGGAATAAAGAACACCTGAATCTCTCGGTTCGAGCTCTGATTTCTCGTATTTTATTCTGATGATCATTTCTACCTATGTAATCAGGAGCCAACAATATATTTTCACATTTGAAGGAGAATGTAAGTTTAGTAAGTAGCCCACGCAGCAGCGATAAACACCGTTGTTGTAATAATTCCCATCCCAGATCCTGTATTATTTCCGTAATGCTGTCCCCCCTGTATCGTGACAATATCAAACGAGCTGCCCTTCTTTGGATTCTTTCGATGTCCTCCGTCAAACCCACCTGATAAGGATTCCACACTGGGCAGCGATACTCCAAAAACGGACGGACAAGCGTAGTGTATGCGGTTTCTTTTGTAGTCCTGTTGCATCTTTTAAGGGTTCTGCCAATAAAACTCAGTCTCCGGTTTGCTTTTCCCGTGAGATTATCTGTTTGTTCTTTCCAGTTAAAGTCTGAAGTAATAGTAATTCCTAGGTATTTTGTGGAGTTTACGGCCTTCAATTTTGATTGATTTATCTTGTAAACAAAGTTTAATGGATTTCTTTTCATACTCATGTGGATGACTTCACACTTCTCATTATTTAGAGTCAATTGCCATTTTTTTACACCATAGTGATATCTTATTCACATCATTCTGCAGTTGGTTTTGATCTTCAGACGATTTTACTAGACGGTAAATGACGGCGTCATCTGCAAACCACCTAAGAGAGCTACTCAGATTTTCCCCTAAATCATTTATGTAAATAAGGAACAGCAGAGAATCAATAACAATACCATGTGGAACGCCCAATATCACCTCTGTTTTAGTCGATGCCTTACCGTCGATTACTACGAACTGTGTCCTTTCTGACAGGAAATGCCCTATCCAATCACAAATTTGGAGCGATATATCATAACTGTGCAATTTGATTAAAAGCCGTTTGTGAGGTACGGTGTGTCAGAGGGAGCCAAGTCTGGAGAATAGGGGGGATGTGAAACGAGTTGGAATCCTATTTCCAATAATTTTGCGACCACAACTGCTGAGGTGTGTGCTGCTGCATTGTGATGGAAAAGGACATTTTTGTGGGCCAGTCGCCGGTGTTTTTCTTGCAGCTCAGTTTTCAAACACCCCAATAACAATGAGTAATATGCACCTATAGCTTTACCCTGTTCCAGATAGTCAGAGGATTCTCCCTTGTGAATCTCAAACAACTGTTGCCATAACCTTTTCGGTCTTTGCCAGTTTTGGTGCAGATTCTCCCTTGGTAATCCATTGTTTAGGTTATTCTTTAGTCGCAGTAGTATAGTAATGTATCCTTGTTTCAGTCACAGTGACGAAAAGACACTTAGTCCTGTGGATTCTTCCTGAACAGCTGCAAACCTTCCTTGCGACACTTCACACGATTCCGTTTTTGATCGAGCGTGAGCAATCGCGGCACCCGTCTTGCGGATAGCTTTCTCGTGTCCAAATGTTTATGCAAAATATTATGTACCCATTCATTCGAAATGTCCACGGCACTAGCAATCTCACACACCTTAACTCTTCTGTTATCCATCACCACATAATGGATTTTATCAATGATTTCTGGAGTCGTAACCTCCACAGGGTGTCCAGAACGTTCGGCGTCACTTGTGCCCGTATGGTCACTCCAAAAATATTGAAACTACTTAGAAACTGTTATAATCGAAGGTGCAGAGTCACCATAATGTTCATCAAGCTTCTCTTTAGTCTCCTTAGGCATTTTGCCTTTCCTAAAGCAATGTTTAATCACTACACAAAATTCTTTTTTGTCCATTCTTTGACAATCACTAGACTTCCTCGATTCACACAAAGAAATAGACTAATATAGCTGAAATTTTGTGTGCGCACCTTTCTAAAGATGTTACTAACTAAAGATGACCTCGATAAGTGCCAGTGGTGCCATCTCAAGGACTTTCAAATGCCTCTCATACTTGTAGGTCTTTTCTACTGATGTTAATTCTGTCAGGAAAATGGATTAAAAATGTTGGAAAGTGCCAAAGTCAGTGTCTGATAAAAAAAGATGGGACCAATAAAGCAACTTGAAGACAGTGCACAGCAAATGTCTGCATGGGATAGTGCTGTGGTGTTCCCTCAAGTTACGCGCATTGTCCATTGACTAGAAATTGACTGTGTGTGTCGACAAACCACTCGCATGCAACCGGGCTTCTTCTGACATAAACAACAAATGTGTCTAAGCCATTCCTTGTTACTTCAGCAAATAACTGATGATCATCTGCCAGTTTTTGTGCATGAACGAGAGACTTTCAACGCCGATTGTTGTAGCATTACAGAATTAACTACATTTTCATCTAGTATTGACTTGAGTTAATCAAGGCGTTAATTTGCATGTGAGCAGCATAGCAATGCAGTGTCTAGCGCGAGTATCTGTCTTTGTTGCAGATATGTCAAGCGGTCGGCATTGAAAAGTGGATTGTAAGAGAAGAGGGCAGAAGAGCATCGTAGAGTGAACGATATACAAACTCAGTGTTTATATATGAACTCCATGTGTGAAAGCTTTTGTTTTAATTATTCTTGTTTTTGACATTGTTGAGATTGGATATAATGTGCAAAAGAGGTATGTGTACTTATTCTGGCATTGTATCTAATTGCTAATAAAAGTATCGTAATTAATCAGAACAAATGACGTGTTGTTCAGCAGTTATTTTATGCAATGGTCTAAATTTACGAATGTCTTTGAAGTGTAATAATTTGAAGGAATTTAGAACACAGCGTAGCCATAACTGAAATTGAAGTAACAACACATTGTGACAATTCTATCTATTTAGTTAGAATAGGACCGCCACAACCCCAACACAAGTTCTAATAATTATATTGTTTTAAACTTCATGACATGCTTCGCTGATGTAGACAAAACTCCTGTGTTGATCAGCTTCATCACAGTATCAATGTTGCCCTGAAACTATTTAATTTTGGAGCCTGGATTCTTCGTAGTAAATGGAAGAACTTTGCGGCATGTTTGACTTCTATTTATTATCTTCAAAATCATAAATTGCATCAGTGTATTAAAGAAAGAAACTGATATTACAACATGACATAACAATCACTGAGACAGAACCAACTAAAGACTGTGCAAAACTAAGAGTGAGTGTGATTTGTCGTACTTGTATTTATAGGTATTTTATAGAAAGTTCCAGGAAAAAAGGTGGTCCAGTCACATTCTTGAATTAATCTTCTGCAATTAAATTAGATATCAGAATAATCAGCACAAACAGTAGAAAATTTTACAAATATTTATAGATCAGATAGAATGATATACCAAACATATACACAAAATATGATTAGTGCAGTGTTGGTTTGTTTACATAACTAAAATTGTTAAATAATAAAACGGCCTTGTCGTTTATTTACAAACTGATTGTCACACTGTTTAGGATACTTCAGGAAATGTTAGTAATATATTCTTGCAGTAATACAAGTAATTCATGTAACTAGATTCCATTTTGTGTGCCAGCCCACCACAGAATTATAATGAAATAACAGGTTTTCGCTTGGTAGGCGATCGCCTACCAAGCGAAAACCTGTTATTTCATTTTATTTCATACAAGTAATTGTATCTTGTTGCGAGACGACAATGTTGTTATTATTATTACTACAAGATTTTTATAAACTGTAATTAAATGAAAATAATTTGAAAGAGAATGGTAAAGACAGTAAAGTTAAAGGTATGACAAAGTATTTTTATAACTTTATTTGCATTAATTATGCGGTGGCAGAAGACTCTTAGTTCTAAACATTGCCTTTTTAAATGCTTACTAATTTAATATTGCAAAAATTAGTGTAGTTAATTACTGTATTATTATCTATATTAGTGGCAAATTTTAAATGAAAATAACATGCTGACATATAAAGGATTGTCTCATTAATTATGGTGATCACAAAATTACAGTATCTGAGTAGCTGTAGCCTACGGATTTAGAAAATATATATTGGTGGCCCTTCTGCTTTTACGTACATAGACATAAAGGGTATCGGGTATTTAATTAAGCGAGACAAATGAGTTCCCTAGGTCTAAATCCATTAAAAGGTCCAGGTGGGGTATTCATCGGAACAGTCGACGAGATACGGCGGCTCCTCGCAGGTGGAACGATTTGCTAGGTGAAGCGTGCTGGGATAGCTCAGTCAGTAGAGCACTCGCTCGCAAAGGGCAAAGGTCCCAGGTTCGAGTCCCAGTTCGGGCACACAGTTTTAATCTGCCAGGAAGTTTGAACTGACCATATTGTTTTCACAGTTAATTCGTGCTGCTCCCCTGAGAGCACCTTTGTCCCCTCTGACACAGCCGGCCCCACATTCTCAGCTGGTGTGTTCAGTCACGCGGTGGTCACTCACGTGGCACGTGCATCACAAGTGTGGTGGCTGTATGCACACATCCGTGTCCAGTCATTTGGAACACTTTTGTTTCACTCTTGTCTTTCAAATTCAGTTGTCTTAACTTCGAGTATTGTAATAATTATAACTAGTGTAAATTGGAGAGTGAGTATATAATACTTTCTGGAAATATGTCGCATATTACAAGTCTGTTTTTTCCACATTACTAAGATTAAATAACCTGTATGCTCGCTTTAAGGTCGGGTGGGCTGCAAAAGCTGAGACGATTGGACCTGCGACAAGGGTACAGCCTGGAGGACGACACGGTGGTCGCCATCTGCCGAGGCTGCCCCGCACTGCAGGAACTCCTCCTCAGGGATTGTGAGCCGTTATCTGACGCTGCCTTCTCCCAGATCTGTCGCCTGAAAAATCTCGAAGTGTAAGTAATGTTGCTAATATGGTGATACGGCGTAAATGAAGTACACACGCACACATGCCAAAGCAGACATATGGTCTGTGTGCATGTGTATTGGTGTTTGTGTGTGTGTGTGTGTGTGTGTGTGTGTGTGTGTGTTTGTTTGTCTTTGTTTACCTGTCCTTTCTCCCCCAAGGTAACACTTTCCTCTCCCGGTATTAGAATGACTCCTTACCCACATCCTCTCCTTTTCCACTCTCCTTTCTGAAGAAGCAACCCAAGGACGGGAAAAAGGGAAGGATGAGGGTTTTAAGGGAGTGGATAAGGAGACATTCCAATCCCGGGGGAGGAAAGACTTATCTTGGGGGAAGAAACGGAAGGTGAACAAATACACACCCACCCGCACATATACACAGGCATACATATACACAGGCATACATATACACAGGCATACATATACACCTAGGCAGACATATTGTAGAAAGCAAAGAAGTTGGACAGAGATACCACTTGAGGCAGAGGCTCTGTCCACAGAACCGAGGCAAAGATGTTAAAGATGGTGGGCGGGAATTTGAATTTAGTGGAGGTTGAGACCAGGTGGACAACGGGAAGAGAGAATGTGTTGAAGGGCAAGTTCCCATCTCCGGAGGTCTGAAAGATTGGTGTCGGTGGGAAGTATCCAGATAACCCGGTCGGTGTAACACTGTGCCAAGATGTGCTGGCCGTGCACCGAGGCGTGTTTAGCCACAGGGTGATCCTCATTACCAACAAACACTGTCTGCCTGTGACCGTTCATGCGAATGGACAGTTTGTTGCTGGTCATTCTCACATAGAACGCTTCACAGTGCAGGCATGTCAGTTGCTAAATCACATGGGTGCTATCCCAAGTGGCTCTGCCCTTGATCGTGTACACCTTCCGGGTTATGGGACTGGAGTAAGAGATGGTGGAAGCATGCATAGGGCAGGTTTTACAACGGGGGCAGTTAGATGACACACACAAACATTCAAGATTTCGCAACCGTTGGCTGCTTCATCAGGAAAAAACGAAGGAGGGGAAAAAGGGAAGGATGTGGATTTTAAGGGAGTGGATGAGGAGTCATTCCAATCCCGGGAGTGGAAGGACTCATGTTGGGGGGGGGGGGGGGGGGGAAGGAAAGAGGTGTGTGTGTGTGTTTATTTGTGCTACCATCACCACCTGTGCTCATTCGCCTGGTGAGTAATCTTCATCTACTATAGAGGGAAACTTTCCCGGTGGGATAAACAAAAATAAAAAATAGAAAAGAGATGACTTAACAAAAGGACCGGCTCATCAATAGAAACAAATAAAATCACACACATACAAGCTTTCGCCACCACTGGCAGCTTCTTCAGGAAAAAGAGGAAGGAAGGAGAGGAAAAAGGGAAGGATATGGGTTTTAAGGAAGTGGAAAAGGAGCCATTCCAATCCCAGGAGTGGAAGGACTTACCTTAGGGGACAAAAAGGAAGGTAAACAAATACACACACACACACACACACACACACACACACACACACACACACACACACACTCACACTCACATCCACATGTAAACACACCTAGGCAGACATTTGTAGAAACCAAAGAACTTCTTTGGTTTCTACAAATGTCTGCCTAGGTGTGTTTGCATGTGGATATGAGTGAGTTTGTGTGTGTGTGTGTGTGTGTGTGTGTGTGTGTGTGTGTGTGTGTGTGTGTGTGTGTATTTGTTTACCTTCCTTTTTGTCCCCTAAGGTAAGTCCTTCCACCCCTGGGATTGGAATGGCTCCTTTTCCACTTCCTTAAAACCCATATCCTTCCCTTTCTTCTCTCCTTCCTTCCTCTTTTTCCCGAAGAAGCCACCACTGGTGGCGAAAGCTCGAATGTTTGTGTGTTTTTGTGTGTGTTTGGTGTTTCTGTCGACGAGCCTGTACTTTAGGTAAGTCAAAAATCTTTATATGCTAGGTGTGTTTGCGTCTGTGTAAATGTATGGGTATGGTGTGTGTGTGTGTGTGTGTGTGTGTGTGTGTGTGTGTGTGTGTGTGTGTGTGTTCATTTATTTATTTGTGTTGCTGTCACACTTGTGCTCCTTCGCCTGGTGAGTAATCTTCGTCTATTTTTTATATATAATTTTTCCTGCTAGGAATTTTTCGTCTTATATATATTTCCTGCTAGGAATTTTTCGTCTGTAATATTTGTATCATAAATTTGAAAATCGTAATACGTATTCATACAAAACAGCAAAGTATTTTACAAAACACAATAAAAGAAAAACAAGCTTCTCATAAATTACGTCAGTGTCAACATACCCAGGAGGATGCACGTGCATGTTTCACACGTGTGTGGTACCCAGGAAGAGCCCGCGTGAATGTTACTCCCAGGACGTATTTTATTTTTAACGGAATATTTGGGGAAAAATGTTCTTTTCTCGATTGTTACCGTTTCGTGTACTGTTCATAATTTTCCTCTGTACATCGAAAATACTCTGAACCTTAAAAGTAAAGCTGATTACATTTTTTCCCTCTGAACTGGCTCCCAGATAAACGGCAGCGCACACATGTCACTCGTTGCAGGCTGGACGTGTCGTACTGCTCGGGCCTCGGCGGGGGATTTCTGCCGCTCCTGGTGGGGCTGCCGCGGCTGTGCACGCTGCTTCTGGAGGAGCTGGAGTTCCCGAAGCTGCAGCCGGGCGTGGGCAGCCTCCTCGAGCTGTCCGGTTTGCGCTGCCTGTCACTCAACTACTCCGTCGTCACCGGAGTGCCGTTTGACGAGTTTCCCGGGAAGCTCGACAACTTGAGGTGAGTTGAGACAGACGTCTACAAAAAAAAAAGGCACCGTCTGAGGCCTCTGCCACTGAACCCCATTCACGATAAGAATCCCCTGCATATTGTCCGTCGTATACTGACATCTCTGTCTTCATTTCGTGTGGAGTGTGAACTATCACGGCTGCCTGACCCTGATTTGAATAACTTTCAACATAAGCAGTGTGATAGTTGAAACTTCCTGGCAGATTAAAATTGTGTGCCGGAACCGGGACTCGAACCTGGGACCTTTGCCTTTCGCGGGCGAGCGCACTACTGACTGTGCTATCCCGACACGACTCACGATGCCGCCTCACAACTTTACTTCTGCCAGTACCTCGCCTCCTACTTTCCAAACTTCACAGAAGTTCTCCTGTGAAACTTGCAAGACTAGCACTCCAGGAAGAAAGGATATGGTAGAGACGTGACTTAGCCACAGCCTAAGGGATGTTTGCAGAATGAAACTTTCATTCTGCAGCGGAGTGTGCGCTGATACGAAACTTCCTGGCAGATTAAAATTGTGTGCCGTCGGTAGTGCGCTTGCCTACGAAATGCGAAGGTCCCTGGTTCGAGTCCCAGTTCCGGCACACAATTTTAATCTGCCAGGAAGTTTCATATCGGCGCACACTCTGCTGCAGAGTGAAAGTTTCATTCTGGAGTGTGATAGTTACTTTTGTAGATGCTTAGTAATTCACCAGTTAAGGAATTCCAAGCTGACAGTTCTTCTTTATGAAGAGTGAAGTTCAACTATTAAATCTTTCTTGCAGGTTCAAAATATGAAAGTCTTGAAACAATGAGGTCCAGCAATAGCTGTGCCTCTAAGTGCTTTTAGTCATTAATTAATTACCAAATGAATTGGTCATTTCTCACTAATCTATGTACTTTGTAGAATAAACCACTCTTTTATACATTTAACTCCATATATTCAAGGAGTTATTCTACCAATTAGTACGTAGGAATAGGACACAAATATCTTGACAGACATCAGACACAGAATACAAATCAAAATCAACAATTTTTTCTTCTTAGCAACCGTCTAAGCACACACTTTCTCCAAGGAACTTCAATATATATGTTTAACTGGGCAGACATAATAACTGAGGCCACATGCTGCTGCCACCACCTCCAGAATCTGAAACAGATTCTGGTGGCAGCTGATGTTCCTGTCATGCCTAATCAATTCACTGAAATAAATTGATAACTATTTGGGTATTTCAAGGTATTGGAGAAGTGGGGGAAGTGTCTTGTACCACTACAAGTGGAAGCCAAGCTGTCTACAGAACATGACCGTACGATGTAGGCTTTCATGACCGGCATCAACTTCACTTAAAATTTCCGGGCCGATATGCCGTGATGGATAAATAAAACTTTCCCCTAACATTTCATCTTTGGCTGTGGAAGACGTTCTCAGAGGCGAAGTGGCAACTGCAATGAGGGCTCGAGGAAGCACTGCATATATAGATGATGCCACAGTCCATCACGTGAGAAGCTGTCTCTCATATTGCCAACTTTATTGATAGAAGATGGATTATCAATGTGTTGGTGCAACATTGAAGTCCAAATTTTGTATAATTTAACACCTTCCGCTTTTCTATTAAAATTATTGCAGTGTTTGTAAATTTCAGTGGCTTCTCTATATGTGCAAGCATAGTAGTGAGAAGTTTTTAATAAAATACTGGTCTCAATAAATTTAATTTGACGGTCGCCCTGCACAAGGCAGAAGGTTGTAAAGTAGTCAGCGACTTGGGATTGCAGGCTTGCGGAGTATGAATGTAGATGTAGAATTATACGATTATTATTAATTTTGTGGTCAACTGATATGATTACTTATGAAAGAACAGTCTTTAAGGTTTATTTTAAACATTTAGTTTTCTGTTTCAAGATATGTTAAATAGGAAGGTGCCAGTGACATTTCAAAGAAAAGTAAAAGTGGCCGATCCACTGTACCTGGATTGTACCTCTGCTGCTGGTCTTCAGTGTTAACACATCAGAATGTTTACCTCTGCTGTGTCGTCTCCGTGAATGGACTATAAATACGTCCAAACAATTACTCAGACGTACGTGAAGCCCACATATTGAATTAGGTCTAAGTGATATGCATCATATTTTGGTAAAGGCCATGGTCAAAAATTTATGTTGTGTGAATGTGGTTACCTCTTCTGTGTGACTGTCTGCAGCTCGGTGATCTTCTTTACGATGAGTTAACATTTATTATTGACTTTCCAACCTGGACTTTCCATTGTTATAGATCATGAGGTAGTGGTTCTACATGGTTTCTAACTACTAAAGCTGCCTCCCCCTCCCCTTCTTCCAATAAATTTGTCTGTTAACCTCACTATCTATAGAGGTATCTCAGTTGGATGGTCACATTGTCATAGTAAGAACTGTTTTTGTTTGTATTACAGGGAGCTGAAAATCCAAGGGTGTCGGGGTGATGCTAAAGCCACATACAGACTGCGTCAGCAAATGGAAGATCTCAAAATCGAAGGGAGCATAGAAGAGGTGAACCCGTTCTCTTATACAAGAGATCTTGATCAAGAGAGCAATGCAGAAGAGGAGGAAACTGATGAGGATGAAGTGTGGGATGAGGAAGATAGAGGTGACGGGAGTGACAGTGACGATGCCATTTGGGATGAAGAATGTATATCCGTTCTCTTTCTAGAGGACGAGTAAAATTGAGATTGTATTTATAAGGAACTACAGTATTACTTTCAGCTGAAACTGCACAACTGAACCAAAGTTTGTCTTCCTGGCTGTCATTGCTTGCCTGCTAAGTGTTGTGAAATAGAAGATATTTATTTTTTTGTAAAATTGTTATCTGTTGTTGTAGGGGGAAAAATATTGAAGCGAGTTAATTGTAAATAATTTTGTAAATGATGCAGTCTCAATTTTTATGTGATAAAATGCCAACAATAAAGTGATAATACCTAAATACTTCTGACAAAATTGTGTACTATACACTATTTGATAATGACTGCTCACTTAATGTGTTATTTACTACATGAAGAATGGTGCCTTTCTGCCATATTAATTTGTCACCTTGTGTGTCATATACTCTTTGTGGCCTTCTGGTTCCTTTTGGTATCATTATGACTGCACTAGTGCCTAAGAATAAATTCCAGTGCACAGTAGATGCAGACATCACACTCCTGTTCTTATCCTGAAACAGATACTAAACTCAGTCAATGGTGACATTTTATCTGTATGAAATGTGTATTGTGAGGCCAAAAACAAAAGACAGTTTTGTTGTTCTACACAAAATGCTTTGGATTTAGAAGAGGAAACAGAAGAAATGCTGTTTGTTAGTTAACAATCAGAGGGGAAAGATGCATTGAAAAAGACAAATTTATCCTGTTTTCATTAATTAGGAAAAAGGCTTCGATGGAACAAGATGATGGATATGTTGGAGGAAGTAGACTGGAAAGAGAAGACTGATAAAAAGATATCTCTATTTACAACAGAAAGTAAGAGTGAGGGTTTGAAATGAAATGTCAGAAGAAAGCAGCAGTGGATGTGGTGTTAAGAAAAGGTTGTTGCCACTTACCTTTGTAGATTAATTTATATTCAGAAGAAATTATTGTTAAAGTATTTACATGTATGTGTTGGTTGTGAGAACAGAACATGTATTATTTAGTGGCAGAAAGTGAACAACCCGCAAATAACATACTAAAAGGTCTGAGTGAAGCTTGTGATTAATATCAGCATGGCAAAATTCAAGAATGAGCAAGTTGTTGCAGGTCAAGGAAAGGCATTTAAATATCAGTGATGTCGAAGACTTGATGTCATCAGGGAGAGAGAATCATTGTTATGGTGAAATATTGCACATCCATCGTAATTTTGTAGGTGTGCAGCAAGTTGGGAAACGTGGGACAGCGTCTGGGACCATTGCTACGAAGCATGCAATTGTGCTGTGCCGACATGTTGAGGCAGACTTCACAGGAACTGAAGTTTTGCTGTATCTTTATTGCAAGCTATGTTTGCTACTGCTGAAAATCAATTGTGGTTAGCCTGTTTCTTAATTCATTATTTTATTATTCAATTTTGTTATTGTATACATACTTTTTATAATACAGTCTATATTTTCTCAAAAAATGCATTTTTCTCACCTCCTTCCCTCCTTGAATCCAGTTCAACCTCCTTTTACTCCTATGTATTGTCTGATTCCAACCACCATGAGAATTAGTGTGCGTTTGGTGAGTCGGTTAAATGACCTGTTGCCCTGTTCCTCAGCGGTGTGCAGTACTTTGTTATAGAATTGCTCACTCCTAAATAATTAATTACCATACTATTAATTTCCCTTGTTTTTACTGCGCTGTATTTTAAGTTTTGTCAATAATGCAGGATAGATTACAACTCGCCATAAAGAGGCTCACCGAGCTACTGATGGGCACAAAAACCAATAGCACTCGCACAACTTTAATTTTTGGCCGTGGTCTTCATCAGGAAAAAAAAAGAAAACCCACATACATTCATGCAATCACTGAGACAACAATACACACACACACACACACACACACACACACACACACACACACACACACACACACACAGCATGCCCACATATGGCGATGTCTCAGAGCACCAGTGGCATCTCAGCCGGCAGCTATTGTACGGTACGGCCAAACTTTCAGGAAACATTCCTCACACACAAAGGAAGAAAATATGTTATGTGAACATGTGTCTGGAAATACTTCTCTCCAACTCACAATCATGGAATGGAAACACACAGCAACAGATCATATCAGCGTGACTTCAAACGCTCTGTTACAGGAAATGTTCAAAATGTCCTCCATTAGCGAGGATACGTGCATCCACCCTCCGTCACATGGAATCCCTGATGCAGCCCTGGAGAATGGTGTATTGTATCACAGCCATCCACAATACGAGCACGAAGAGTCTCTACATTTGGTACCGGGTTTGCGTAGACAATAGCTTTCAAATGCCCCCATAAATGAAAGTCAAGAGGGTCGAGGTCAGGAGAGCGTGGAGGCCATGGAATTGGTCCGTCTCTACCAAACCATCAGTCATCGATTCTGTTGTTGAGAAGCATATGAACACGTCGACTGAAATGTGCAGGAGCTCCATCGTGCATGAACCACATGTGTTGTACTTGTAAAGGCACATATTCTAGCAGCACAGGTATAGTATCCCGTATGAATCCAATCAAGACATCACCAACAATTCCTGCCCAAATGTTCACAATTGGGCCAACTGGCGGTGAATCGAGGAAGTACAGTACATATTAATGAAACAATTGGGTTATTTTGACAATTGTCTGCACAAATAATTTCAATTTACATTTAAAGAGAAATACTAAAATGAGCTCTAACATTCTCATTTCTCCTCTTTAGTGTAATTATAGTCAGAACAGTTTAGTTTTGTCTGTTTCCGGACACATGTCCACATAACATATTTTCTTTCTTTATGTGTGAGGAATGTTTCCTGAAAGTTTGGCCGAACCTTTTTGTAATATCCTGTATAATCTCGTACTTGCATCCACTGGCAGTCAGTACCACTTGACAATGGACAAGGAGTGCTTGGCCGAAAGCTCGGAGTTTTAACCACCTGACGTGGACGGAAACCCGAGAACTTTTTATTCAAAGTTATCGCCCCAAGACAATACTTTCCGACACACACATACAACTATCATGTCCTGCAACTCCAGCAACATGGGCATCTAGACTGTGATTGAGGTGGGGAGTAGAGGGGGAAGGATGCTGGGTAAAGGTGGGGATGGAAAGTTTTAGTTTGTTACATTTAAATCCTGTGTTATATTATTTGCTTTCTAAGAGTCGGATTGTCGTGTTTTGTTTTGTGGTTTTAGGGCGCACAACTTCTACGGTCATTAGCGCCCAGACAAGAATATAGATTCGCTAGATCTCAAGAAATAAAACAAAATTTGGTGACTGTCAGGACATCAAGAAGAGGCTAAAAACTAAAGATAAAAAACAATTAAAAGGGTTAAATATCCTTCGATAAGTTGGCCAAGTTGATAAAACGCAAAACTCGAGCAGCTGCTCGTGTGTCATAAGCTAAAATTTCCTCCAGAGTAGACGGAAAGTGAAGGGCTACACGGAGATGATTAAAATTAACACAAGACAGTAAAACATGTCGCACTGTCAGCAGTGCACCGCAGGAGCACAGCGGTGCAGGGTCAGCGGATAGCAAGAGACGGTGGCTGAAACGGCAGTGACCGATCCGCAACCAGGCCAGGATGACCTCCTCCCGCCGAGAGGGGCGTGCGGAGGTCCTCCAAGCGGTCGGGATCGGTTTGACAGTTCGCAATTTATTGTTGTACAGTGAAAACCACGCACTGTGCCAAGACGACACGGATACTCCGGCGAAGAGCCCGTTGAACACCGTCCGATGGGACGCAACAGGTAGCCATGCGAGGCAAAAGAGCTGCGGCCTTGGCTGCTATGTCGGCGGCCTCATTCCCGAGCACACCCACGTGGCCAGGGACCCACAGGAAAGAAACGCGACAACCATCATCTGCTAGCAACTGGAGGGAGTGTTGGATCCGATACACGAGAGGATGGTTCGAGAAAGGGTCCTTAAGACTCTGCAGAGCGCTAAGGGAGTCAGAACATATGGCATAGAAAGGTTGGCGGTGGCGGCAGGTGTACAAAACGGCCTGGTGGAGGGCAAAAAGCTCAGCCGTGAAATTTGAGCACGGGCCAGAGAGCTTGTATTTGAAACGGTTGTCCCCGACGACGATGGCAGATCCGACACCGGCAGTGCTCTTGGAACCATCAGTGTAAATAAATATGGCATTATCGAACCGCGAACTAAGTTCAAGGTGAGTGTGAACCTGGGCCTGATGCCACGGTGGCAATGGGCTTTCGCTCAACCGAAAGGTGGAAGGAAGGGTAAAATCAAGCCGCTGTAGTAGACAGCGAAAGCGAACTCCAGGTGGAAGCAAGGCAACCGCAGACAACTGATATTCGCGATCGAGTGAGTCGTCAAAAAATAATCGGTAAGATGGATGGTTGGGCATCGACCGCAAGCGGCATGCATACCGACACAAGAGCAGCCTCGGCATACAGACTTCCAACAGGACTGGTATAAAATGCACCGGTCGCCAGACGTATTCCCCGATGGTGGATAGAGTTGAGACAGCGGAGAATCGACGGCCGTGCAGAAGAGTATACAAGGCTTCCGTAGTAGAGCTTCGACTGAACAATGGCCTGGTAAAGGTGAAGCAGGATGGTGCGATCCGCTCCCCACGACGTGCCACTGAGGACACGAAGAACATTAAGGGATCGGGCACAACGGGTAGCCAGGTAGGACACGTGTGTGGACCAGCAAAGTTTACGATCCAACATGAGTCCCAAGAATTTCGTAGTCTCCACAAAAGGGAGAGCAACAGGGCCGAGATGTAGAGAAGGTGGAAGAAATTCCTTGTATCTCCAGAAGTTTATACACACCGTTTTCTCAGTAGAGAATCGGAAGCCGTTTGCGATGCTCCAGGAATATAGACGGTCAAGGCAGCGTTGAAGAGAACGCTCCAAGAGACCCGTCCGCTGGGCGCTGCAAAAAATTGCGAAATCGGCAACAAAAAGAGATCCGGGGACGTCGGCTGAAAGGCAATCTACGATCGGATTGATTGCAATGGCAAAGAGAGCCACATTCAAGACGGAGCCCTGTGGTACCCCATTCTCCTGGTAAAAGGTACCGGCCAAAATAGAGCCCACCCGTACCCGGAACTTGCGATCCGCCAAAATCGCTTGAATGAAAAGAGGGAGGCGGCCCCGAAGGCAATGTGCGGAGAATGCCCGCTCTCCAACAGGTGTCGTATGCCTTCTCCAAGTTGAACACTGCTACTGTTTGACGCTTCTTTAGAAAGTTATTCATAATGAAGGTCGACAACGTAATGAGGTGATTAGCAGCAGAGCGGTGTCGACAAAAACCGCATTGGATATTAGTCAGGAGGCGGCGAGATTCGAGGAGCCAGACCAACCGAGCATTAACCATGTGTTCCATCACCTTACAGACGCATCTCGTCAGAGAAATGGGGCGATAACTGGAAGGAAATGTTTGTCCTTCCCTGGTTTGGGGATGGGGACAACAATGGCTTCACGCCAACTTGTGGGAACATGACCTTCAGTCCACATGCGATTGTAGGTACTAAGAAGAAAGCACTTGCCCGCAGGAGAGAGGTTCTTCAGCATCTCAATATGAATGGAATTGGGCCCGGGAGCAGAAGATTGGGACAGGACGAGAGCACGGTCTAGCTCCTGCATGGTGAAGGCAACATTATAATTTTCACGATTAAAAGAGCGGAAAGAAGGCGGCCGTGCCTCCTCTACCTGTTTGCGAGGGAGAAAGGCAGGGTGGTAATGGGCAGAGCCCGAAACCTCCGCAAAGAAACGGCCCAATGCATTGGAAACATCAGCGGGGTCCACGAGGACTGCGTTCTCCACGGTCAGGCCAGGAATCGGGGAGTGGACCTTGACGCCGGATAAACGGCGTAGGCCACCCCAGACAATCGTGGAGGGAGTAAAACGGTTAAAAGAACTAGTAAAAGCAGTCCAGCAAGCTTTCTTGCTGTCGTTTATGATACGACGACATTGCGCTCACATACGTTTATAATGTATGCAATTCTCCACAGTGTATGCTCTAAGCGCATCGCGGCAGGCTGCAGTCCACCAAGGGACCTGGACACGACGTGGAGAAGAGGATGTATGAGGTATGGAACGTTCAGCAGCAGTGAGAATAACCTCTGTGAGGTAGATGACCTGACCGTCACAGTTGGTAAAATTCTGATCGTGAAAAACAGCCATGGAAGAATAAAGCCCCCAGTCGGCTTTAGAAATGTTCCAACTGGTGGGACGAGGAGATGGGGAATGATGCAGGAAGTGGATGATACAAGGGAAATGGTCACTCGAGTACGTGTCAGAAAGTGCATACCACTCAAACCGACCGGCAAGCTGAGGAGTGCATATCGCAAGGTCTATGTGGGAGTAAGTATGAGTTGCGTCAGAAAGGAAGGTCGGCGCACCTGTGTTGAGGCAGACAAGATTGAGGTGTTGGAGAAGGTCCACCAAAAAGGAGCCTCTCGGACAAGGTGCCGGAGAGCCCCATAGGGGGTGGTGGGCATTGAAGTCGCCTACCAATACAAAAGGTGAAGGGAGCTGGTCGACGAGGTCTAGCACATCTGCCCTAGTAAGGGCGGATGACGATGGCGAATAGATATTACAGAGGGAAAAGGTAAATGTGGATAGAGTGATGCGGACGACAACTGCCTGTAGGTGAGTGTGCAATGTAATGGGATGGTAATAGACGTCATCTCGAATGAACATCAGAACCCCTCCATGGGCTGGGGTACCTTCCACGGGTGGCAGGTCGAAACGCACAGAGGTGTAGTGGGGCAAGTCTGCACGATCACTTGGACGCAACTTAGTTTCTTGGAGACAGACTAGAAGCGGGCAGTGCAATCGAAGGAGTAGTTTTAACTCCTCCCGATTTGAACGAATGCCGCGAATATTCCATTGAAGGAGCGCCATGATAAAAAATGAGATAAGAAATAAGGGTAAAAACTAAACAGGCAAGCGGGGTCACCTCGACGGCCGCCGAGGACCGGATTTCGAGGGAGCACTGCTATCGCTGTGTAGGGGCAAAGGGTCGTGGTCCATAGGTTCGACCGACGTGCCTGCCACCTCCTTGAGTTGATCAGGAGGGGCTGTCTCCACCGCCGGTAAAGGGCCGGGTGCCCGGCAGACGGAGCGTCCCGGTGAAACAGAAGACGGCCGAGGCCGGCAACTGTTGGGCGGCGTGACGGATGGCTCACACCTCGGCGGGGAAGGAGAAGAACTCTTTTTCTTGTTGGCTCTTCTCGAAGAGTGACGGTGAGAAGAGGCAGTCGACGGTTGGGAAGCCTGAGAACGCAGAAAATCCTCACGGACGGGTTCCTTTCTCGAAGTCCGGGCATCTTGTTTAGGTGCCCTCGGTTTACCAGAGGTTGATGAAGACTGTACTTTAGAAGCAGCAAGAGGAAGTGGGGACGTGGAACGGGCTATCTTCAGGCTGGCGGATCTCACAACTGTGTCAGCGAAGGTAAAATCTCACGTCTGGGTACTTGAATCCTTAGTAGGTCGAGTGGAGGTGAGGACCTTACTGTATGTGCCCGCTGGGAGGACAGCGGGCTTTCGACTCGCCAACAACTTACGAGCGGCAGATGTCGATACCTTCTCCGTAACCCGAATTTGCTGGATTACCTTCTCATCCTTGTATACAGGGCAGTCGCGAGAGGAAGCCGCATGGTCACCGTTGCAGTTAAGGCAGTGTGGGGACGGAGGTGGGCAATCCCCTCATGGGCGTCCCTACCACAAGTGACATTTTGCTACATTTGGGCAAGATTCACGGGTATGGTTGTACCTGTGGCACTGAAAACAGCGCGTTGGGCTAGGTACATAAGGGCGGACGGAGATGACTTCATACCCTGCTTTGACCTTCGACGGGAGGTCAACTCTGTCGAACGTCAAAAACACAGTACGAGTCGGTGTCAGCTGGTTATCGACCTTTTTCATCACCCTATGGACGGCTGTCACACCCTGGTCGGACATATAGGATTGGATGTCTTCGTCAGACAACCTGTCAAGGGATCTCGTGAAGACTACCCCCCCATGACGAGTTGAGTGCGCTTCTACCTAGACAGGAAACGTGTGTAACAATGTAGCCCGGATTAGTTTCTGAGCTTGGAAGGCACTGTCCACTTCCAGCAACAATGTGCCATTGCGCTGATGCGAACAGGTTTTAACAGGGCCAGCAATTGCATCTACACCTTTCTGGATGACGAAAGGGTTTACAGACGTGAAATCTTTTCCATCGGTGCGAGAGACAACAAGAAATCTCGGTAGATTAGGCAGAGTCTTCTTTTGCTGAGGCAAATCTATCTTCCGTTTCTGGGTCAACGTCACTGAAGAAGAGAAGGAAGTCATCGGGGAAGTGTCCCCCATGATTACCGGCATCTCCGATGGCGCACTCCTTCCTAGTGGGGGCCCTCTCCGAGGGCTTACCCGCCTTAGGTGATAGTTCTCGGGAGGTGTGACCTGAGGTGTGAACAGACGGAGGGACCAATTGGCATGTTCGGAAGGTACCAGCTCGGGTAATCACCCCTCCCTGGGCCTGGCCTTTACCAGGGGGTACGTACGTGCCCTACTTGTCTACCCGGGGTGGGGAATTACGCGTTACCCCCTCACCTGCTACGCATGATAATGCGTGGGTCGGCCTTCAGACACGCACAGGGAAGAAAGGAGAATAGAGGAAGTGAAGAGAAAGAAGGAAAGAAGTGTCTCAAACGCCGAGGCGGAGACTAATGAGGAGGAGAAGAAGGCTAGGAGAGAAAGACAGAAACAAAGGGTAAGAAAGGAAGGAACCAAGGAATAAGAGAAACGACAACAAGAACCACCGTAACTCACGAAATACGCCCGTCTCCGGGTGAAAGCATAAACCGGGAGGGAATGTGAAGCAGCCCGGGGCAGAAGAAAGGCTGCTCCGGCTCGGGGCCCCGTGCGCGCCACACACGTACCCACAAAAGAACTGTGGGGCCCCCCTGGGGGCTCGGATTGTCATGTCTGGAACAGGAGAGTTTTGGGGAGAGACTCTCTCTTTCTCTTTTGAAATGTGTTCCGGCAGGAGCAGCAAGGCACTGACTCACCTCAGAATTACAAAAACAGTATATATGTGTGCACCAATGGATAATGAATTATTTTAGACATGTTTACTGTTTTGTGCCACATTGTAAAGTCCCACCTGAACTGTTAAAATAACATCTATAGTGGCGCCACTACAGTTGTGTGTAAACGGATGTTTACACGTTGCCACTAAATTATTTCATGGAATGTCAAATCACATAATTATTCTTTTACCATAGTGGATATTAGATATGCATGATGGACATACAGCAGTATAGATTGTAATCCATATGTAACTTTTGATTTGGCTCTCTTTGTAATAAGTTGTTGAGCTGTTAACATGTGATATATGTGGAACAGATAATTGCTGCTGAATAACAAACTCTAAGTTCAGGTCTGTAACAAAGATTGATTTTGTTTTATTATTTAAAAATACAGTGACATAAAAAATATTATGTATTTAATTCAAGTATTTAGAATGAATCCCAGACTTTGAGCATTTTCAGTGTATTTGGTGCCGCTGTTTAAAATCCATTGTCGGCGGGAGGCTGCCGTCATTATTATTCGAACCAACGGTGGACAAAACTAAACTGTTCTGACTATAATTACATTAAAGAGGAGAAATGAGAAACAAAAACTGATATGAAAATTATTTTCTGTAGCAATTTCAAATTATTACTGCACTGATCAGTTGCGTAAGTATTGGTGCGTTGATAAGATCTCCAGTGAGTACTGTAATGAAATTGTCTATATGACAGAAAGTGTCAAAATTTCAAAAGAAATTGCTTGTCACATTTATGACAGACTTATTCTTGAAACTTTCTGTGGTGTTTGAACTAGTTGTGTGTAGGTTGAAGGCTACAATTACTAAAGAGTCTCAGAGCCCAGATTATATTACTTCAGAGCTAGCCATCGAAAGGAAATAATCCAGATATTAATTACGTGAATTTAGTCCCCATGAACAGTGTTTAACCACCAAAATCCAATTTAATTTTTAGTTACATGTCACAGTTAAAAGCAGTTCATCGAATGATCACTGACAATTAAGTCAAAATATTTTTATGAGATACTGCAGGCCTTTATGTTTGAGCAGGTACACGTCAAGTACAGTAATACTTCTACACCACTACAATAGTTTTATTCTTATGCACTAACATAAGTAACAGATAAAAAAAACCATACACAGCATATACACACGGACACTGCAACATGTATGAACAATTTGTAGTAAAAATGTGTTTCAAGGATATCTGATATGTGTGATTTCTCAGTCAGGGTAAATGAAGTACATCTCCTATGACTAAATGAAGCCAATTATCTGTAAAAATTATTCAATTATAATAATCTTTGTTCAACTTAACAATCAGTTGTTATTGTAGAGTGAGTAATGTTCAAGTCATATATCAATGTGATCAGCATTGTGATGATGTCAGAGAGTGGGGTAATTTTCAAAAAACAAGGAAGAGATGGTTGTCATAACTTTTAGTTTTAGCATGTTCAGGAAAAGTGCACGACATCCAGACTGTAAGCTAATGGTGATATTACAGAATTACACTCATCCTCTGTGCATATCCAGACTTATAAGCCCATCTCTTGTACTGAAAGTGTATTTTTCACACAAAAGGCTGAAAATTTAAAATAGTATCAAGGCAACATTTAGCAGATCACACACTGTTGGCAGTTGTTGCTATTACACAGTATATGCTAATTCTGTCAAAGCTACTTAACCCTTTCATTCTCAGTGTTGTTGTTCAACAACAACATATTAAAAGCTGATTTATAATGTATTTTGTGTATCAGTCCTTAAAGTCACATTATTGTTGTTGAAGAATATGCTTCTAGTACATTTTGCCACTTGGTACGACATGTAGCCATTTCTGATCCATTAATCTGTCCATCTTTGAGGTTGTGTGGGATTACCATCTGTACGTGGCTGAGAGTGTGAGCACGAGTGTGGTTCATGTTATTTTATTCCAGCAGTGAATTGGTGAAAATAATTGATCTGGCAGTGTTATCTATCAAACAAAATGTCTCAAGTAATAAAATACCTCGGTACAAACATCTGTGTTGTGCATGAAATACGACATAAAAAAATAATAGTTCAATCAAAAATTCTAAAACATGTATTTTGATGTTTAGTGTGCTGTATTAGTACAGAAAAAACTGAATTTTAATTTTTCCAAAATCAATGTGGGACTGAAAGGGTTGGGAACTGTTGGCACATCATGATGGCATCTTTTCATTTGCAAAAACTGACACTGTAAATCTGTAGTCAACACTACAGAAATTCAAATAATACTATCGTAGATGATCTGAATCACATATACAAAATGATTTACAATTAGCTCATTTTAATACTATTTCAGCCTATGTTGACATGATAATACAGCAATGCCAATTTAGTAACAATATTACAAAAATAAATAACTATCTGATTTCAGAGCATGTGGCAGTCCACTGCAACACAAAGTGCTACTAAGACAGTGGCAGACGTATTTTGAACCAGCTGAGCAGTTCTAGATTACACAGTATTGGTATTGAGAATTCTTTATAAATATCTCATAACTTTTATGCATAGGGAATCAGGAAATACAGTAAACAGACGCCTTTCTTATGTATTTATGCACCAAGACCGGTTTTAAACTACCTGGAAGTTCATCATCGGGTGGTGTACTTTTTATAGGTTGTTCACAACACTGTTTAAAACCGGTCTCGGTGAATAAATACATAAGAAAGGCGACTCGCTGTATTTCCTGATTCCTTAAATCGTCACAGTCACAGGTTACACACTTCCAGAATGTATACAAGTTTTACTTTATACATCCTCTAGATAGAGAACAAGTATACTGCTTTCATGCCAAATAATGTTATCACTCTCATCACCACTGCTAACGATACCACCACTGCCACTGTCTTCGCTACACTGCCAAGAGTCGTCCTGCGATTAGACCGCATCACCAACCCTGCAGTCTCTCCATTTTCTTCCTCTGGGAGTTCTGCATTGCCATTGTAAACCTCTGCAGTTAATGCCGATTCGTCCACTTCAGCTCTGCCGACGATTTTGAGATTTGTCATCTGCTCAGTCAGCCCGTCTAGAGCTTTAAGGTCACCTCGACACCACGCAACGTTCAGCTCCCTGTGATGAGAACAGAATCACTTGTTACTCTAGAAACATGATGCTGTAGCTGCTGTGCCTCTATACACGTAACACTTGTAGGATAGCACAGCTGAGACACGTTAATTATATACATACGTATGCGTGTGCGCGCACACTCGCGCGCGCGCCCCCGCACGCAAACACACACACACACACACACACACACACACACACACACACAGAGAGAGAGAGAGAGAGAGAGAGAGAGAGAGAGAGAGAGAGAGAGATGTGAACAGGAAATTACCTGAGACTGACAAGCTTTCCTGGAAACTTCTCAAACGGCACTCCAGTAACGAGGGAGTGGTTGAGAGTCAGGCAGCGCAGACTGGATAATTCGAGGATGCAGCTCAACCCTGGTTGCAACTTTGGAAACTCCGTGTTCTCCATTATCAGAGTGTGGAGTCGCGTCAGCCCGGCGATGTGGGGAATCAGGGCTCCGCCGAGACATTTGCAACGCGACACGTCCAGTCTGGAAAAAAATAACGAGTGTGCCGAGCAGGCAAATATATTACATATTTTACTCCTAGTGATTGTCTCTGAAACAAAACATATGTGATGTAAATCAAAAAAACAATGTGCAAAAGAGGCAGAGTGGCAGGCCAGTGCTTGCCAGTTACGTACTGTCGACGGTGTACACACACACACACACACACACACACACACACAAACACAAAAGGGCACAAAAGGTGAGGAAAGTAAAGGTTTATGCAGGCTTTCGGAAACATTACCCAAATTCACCCAACCCACTTCATGATCTAGATTGCGAGTTACCTTTATTTACCTTCCGTACCATTTCACTTTCCTCCTGCCTGATGAAAGAAATATACCATATATTTCTGAAGGCAAGACAATGGCCGAATCATAGAAAAGGCCCCAAAAATCGAGGTCGTCTTATATGATGGTACAAAAAACAAAAGAAAAATTAGATTTAAATTCTGTCTTAAATTTACATTGTGGAGGAAAGATTAACAAAAACTTAGGTTTGTGTAAATTTTTTAAAAATATTCACTTTATGAGCTTTATTAATTTACTGAGCAGACAAGGTTACATAAAATAACCTATACGCCGTAAAGCAGGAATAGAATTAATTATTTACAATGCAGCTCGATTTGACAATGTCGTTTCTCAACAATAATTTCTCAATGTATCCAGAGTCGCACTGAAACAATTAGAGTATATTTACATACAGAGTAGTGAAAGGGTTAAAATATTTCAGAGCTACACACAACAACTGCGGTTTCCTTTGAAATCCTTTATCTTTTGTTCTCGAGCAATTTCATGTGTTTTCACCCACATAATAAATGCATCAGCAGGATTAAATGTCGTCTCGGCGAAAGAAATTACTTTTCTCTTTAACTTCATGGTGTAAAAAAATGTTTCTTCATGATCAGATGCAATTTAGCACTACACATATGAAAGTTCAAAAGTGACTGCAGTCACTGCAAAAAAAAAAAAAAAAAAAAAAAAAAAAAAAAAAAGGGGGGGGGGGGGGGGTTGAAATCCAGACGTGCCAATTACAAAAACTAGTCATGGCAGCATTTTTCAGAACTTCCTGAAGCTTTGCCTCTGAATCTAAGTCACAGGAGTATTTTTAGATACCAAACACTGGAAAAAAAATGCAGCTTGCATTCAGGTAAAATATGGTAACTTGGGGGTCTTTTTATAAGCCAGATAGATGCCTAAACTATAAAATTTTGATGAAAATTTGTACCTTCTCATCTGCGAAAATTACAGTAAGTTTCCGAAAGCGTTACTTTCCTCGCATTTTGTGTCTTTCTTTGTTGTACTTTCAGCAGTACTTAAGAGTTAAGTACTGGCCTGCCACTCTCTCTTTTGCAAATTATGTTAAAATTTCAGAAGAGAATTTACATAATTAACCATAAATCAAAAAATATTAACAAATACAAGCAAAACTATGATTAAATTAAGCTTCAATATAACAACACCGATGTGTGGAGAATGACAGACATAGTTATAAAGTGGCATGAGATGACTAAAATTCCTTATATAACCGGAAATTCATGTAAAGAAAAATTCTGAAGCAAAGAAGATAACTGTATCAGTCTGTAGCCTTCAATTTATTACTTTATTGCTACAAATTGCCTAAGCATCAAGATAAATGATTCGTAAGCTTTTGTTTTCAAAGCTTCTAAAGGTCTCTAGCATCATAAAAAGGTGGTGAATGAGAGGATCCAGATGGCTCAGGTAGCGAAGCAGTCATTAAAATCCGAGTGCTGTGCTCAGCTGCATGCTGTGCCAAGGAGGGTCCATCTTATTTTTTGTGACAGTTTGACAGTACCCATTCATCACCATACTGTTATAAAACACTGTGCAACGATTGCAGCAGAGTTGGTATATCACAAGGCTGCTTTCACAGGTGGTCCAATCTCTGATGGCGTAGGATAAGCCTGTGACGGGACTGCAAAAGGAATTGCTGGTTTTGTATCGGGTTCTTCCACAGGGATATGATCTCTGTGGCAAGGGGTTGGGAGTGGCATAGGAATGAACTAGAATGTTGTGGAGGTTTGGTGTGTAATGGAACAGCACTCTAGAAGGGGTCGGAAGGATCCCGGGTAGGATGTCTCTCATTTCAGGGCATGTTGACAGATTGAGCCCTGGCGAAGGATGTGATTTTGTTGTTCCAGTCCAGGGTATAATAATAATAATAATAATATTTGTGTGGCTATTGGCCTGGTGCAAGTCTTTCAATTGGATGCAACTTCAGTGAAATGCGTGTTCCTAGCCTACCTTAGTTATCCAACCAGGGAAAGGAGACCTACAGCTTAACATGGAATCCAAACCACATATCATTTCTGGCAACTCCTCACATCCAGTCTGGGGTGGTACTGGGTGACAAGGTTTTCACCATACTGGTTAAGGGACTTCTCATCACTGCAAATTCACTGTCCACGGGTGGCGAGGCTGAATGGGAGGGATTTTTTGATATGGGATGGATCGCAGCTGTCAAAATGCAGCTACTGTTGCTAATTAGTAACTAATTAGTAATTAATTACTTAATAATTAGTATTTACCAACAGTACTGCACTTTGACAACTGCCATCCGTGCCACATCAAAAAAATCCCTCCCATACAGCCTCGCCACCCGTGGACAGCGAATTTGCAGTGATGAGAAGTCCCTTACCCACTATGTTGAAGGCCTCACAAAGGCATTCACCAGACAGACATTACCCTCCTACCTAGTCCAGAAACAAATTTCCTGTGCCATATCCCCAAACACCAGCAATCCTCCCTCCAAACCCAGTACCAGCCACAAAGGTGTGTCCTCGTCATCGTTATTGAAGCTTTAGGGCGCTCAACATCTTTGTCATCACCGCCCATACTAGGAAGAGATGAGTCCGATACCGCTAAATGGCACAGGAGACAGGCAAGGGAAGAGACAAGAAGAAAGGACGTACGCTCTTCCCCCTACATCGTATGTATACTAATGAAAGGTTCAGTGGCACTAATAAGAAACTAGACAAAACAGACAAATGGGGGACAAGGCTATAAAGACGGTGGGCTAAACATACAGGGATGGACCAAACAATCCTATCTTCCTCTATCTATATTTTAGAACCGCCAACCTAAGATCTTTGGTAGGAGGTCGGCCAAAACACAAAATCGTAAAATGCGTACCACTGTCATTTCACTGTCACCTAAAATGGAGCGAAGGTCATCCGACAAACCAGCTTGTTCCCTTGCAGCATCATAGGAAACACAAGTAGTCAAAATATGCTGAACGGTTATCAGCACACCACTAAAATCGCAAGTAGGGGGTTTGTCGCCACAAAGAAGGAATCTATGCATCACGGGGCAGTGTCCTATTCGAAGTCTCGTTAAGCAGACTTCAACACACCTGACACGCTGTACGGATATACGCCAGGGCCTAACTTATTATCTGTGACGGGAACCATTCTCGGTCCCAGAGGAGCACGACAGAGCTCCTAAGAAATGACAGTGAGGCACAGACAGGAAGAGGACAATCAGCTACCTTCGGGAGCCGACAGGCCTCCTCGGCCGCGGTATCGGCTAACTCGTTTCCACGGATACCCACACGGCCAGGTACCCAGCAGAAGGAAACTACCTTTCCTTGCCGTTGCAGCTGCAAAAGAACATCTCGGATATTCTGGACGGTCTTTTCTGCTGGGTACGGATGCCGAACGGTCTGCAGAGCACCGAGTGAATCGGAGCAAAGCAGGAAGGTAGACCCAGTACGACGTTTCATACGCTCCACCGCTTTCAAAACAGCGTAAAGTTCTGCATCAAATACCGTGAGCTGAAAAGGCAGACAATATCTGAGGATTCGGGTAGTGAACACTACAGAGCACCCAACAGTAATCACCTGTTTTGACCCATCTGTATAAATAATATTAAATGTATGATGACTATTTAAAATGCCAAGAAACTTATCCTTAAAAACATAATCTGGAGTGAACGGTTTGTTGCACTCAGTCAAGTCTAAACAAAGGAGTGTCCTCCTTGTCACCCGATACCACCTCAGACTGGAACAATTAAATCACATCCTTTGTCAGGGCTCGGATTATTATATCCCTGTGGAATACCCCAATGCAAATTCTGCCCAATCCACGCATCCGGCACTTCCTATTCCAGTCCCGTCACGGGCCTGTCCTACCCTGTCAGCGGCAAGGCTACCTGTCAAAGCAGACCCGTGATTTACCAACTCCGCTGCAATCACTGCACGGCATTTCATATCGGTACGACGACAAATCGGCTGCCCGTCAGGATGAACGGCCACCGTCAAATGTGGCGAAAGTGAGATGGACCGCCTTGTGGCACGACATGGACTGAGCACAGCACTCTGGCTGCTTCACTGCCTCAGCCACCTGGATCCTCTCCTCCACCACCAGTTTTGTAGAAGAATAACTGCAAGGAATAATATGAAAACCAAACATTCCACCAATAAATAGCTAGAAACTAAACTGCAACCCATTCACTCAGTCACTGCACTATGGCACCACTTACTGAATACTGACTCTTACTTGCTTATAAATTGCTTATATAGTAATGCAATAGTAATAGTATGCAAGATGTATGAGACGGGGAAATACCCTCCGACTTCAAGAAGAATATCGTAATTTCAATTCCAAAGAAAGCGAGTGCAGACAAGTGTGAGAATTACAGAACTATCAGTTTAATAGCTCACGGATGCAAAATTATTGACAGACGAATGGAAAAACTTGTGGAATCTGACCTCGGGGAGGATCAGTTTGGATTTAGGAGAAATGTTGGAACACGGGAGGGAACACTCACATTACCACTGATCTTAGAAGATAGGCTACAAAAGGGGCAAACCTATGTTTTTAGCATTTGTAGATTTGGAGAAAGCTTTTGAGAATGTCAACTGGAATACACTCTATCAAATTCTGAAGGAATCAGGGGTAAAATATAGGGAGCGAAGAGTTGTATTCTACCTATACAAAAACCAGACAGCAGTTATTACAGTAGAAGGGCAAGAAAGGGACGGAGAGGTTGGGAAAAAGAGTAGGTCAGGGTTGTAGCCTTTCCCCAATGTTGTTCAATCTGTACACTGAGCAAGCAATGAAGGAATGCAAGGAGAGGGAATTAAATTTCAGGATGAAGAAATAAAAACATTGCAATCTGCTGATGACTGTAATTCTGTCAGAGACAGCCAAGGACCTGGAAGAGCAGTTGAATGGTATGGATAGTGTGTTGAAAACAGGTTATAAAATGAACATGGACAAGAGCAAAACAAAGGTAATGGAATGTAGTCTTAGAAAATCAGGTGATGCTGAAGGAATTAGACTAAGTAACAAAAGAATATAGGGGGTAGACGAGTTTTCTTACTCAGGTAGTAATGTAACATGCGATGGTCGCAGTACAGAGGATATAAAATGCAGAATGGCAATGGGAAGAAAAGTGTTTTTAAAGAAGCGAAACTTGTTAATTTAAATGTTAGATTAATGATGAAAATTCCTCTCAGAGATGATAAATATTGTTGAAATGAGATAGAATGGCTGGCCAGTACTTACCTTTGTGCTGTATCGCCGATAGTAACACAAATGAAGAAACAGAAAAAAGGGGACAAAACGGACAAGCTTTCAGAACACAGTTCCTTCACCAGGTGGGAGAGAAGGGAAGAAGAAAGGATGGGAACAGAAGGGAAAGGTAGTTCACGACCTAGGCCACGAAGGTGGTGTTTCGGGAGTGTGGACATCAGCGATCCCTGGGCAGTATCTCTCACGTCCACACTCCCGAAACACCACCTTCGTGGCCTAGGTCGTGAACTACCTTTCCCTTCTGTTCCCATCCTTTCTTCTTCCCTTCTCTCCCACCTGATGAAGGAACTGTGTTCTGAAAGCTTGTCCGTTTTGTCCCCTTTTTTCTATTTCTTCATTTGTGTTACTATCGGCGGTACAGCACAAAGGTAAGTACTGACCAGCCATTCTATCTCGTTTCAACAATATTTAATTTAAATGTAAGGAAGTCCTTTCTGAAAGCATTTGTCTTGAGTGTAGCATTGTACGGGAGTGAAACGTGAACGATAAGGAGTTCATATAAAAAGATGATAGAAGCTTTTGAAATGTGGTGCTACAGACGAATGATGAAAATTAGATAGGTAGGATCACGTAAATAATGAGGAGGTACTTAACCGAACTGGGAAGAAAAGAGAAGGGATAGATTGGTTCGACACATTCTGAGACATCAAGGAATTGTCAGCTCAGCATTAGAAGGAAGCGTACGGGGTATAAATCATAGAGGGACAAATATAGTGAACAGATTCAAAAGGATGTAGGTTGCTGAACGTATTCTCAGATGAAGAGACTTGCACAGGACAGGGTAGCTTGGAGAGCTGCATCAAACCAGTCTGTGGACTGAATACCACAACAACATACAGTAATGAGAAATATTTTGCAAGTGTTTTCTGTTTTTCCGCAGCCCGGTCACTACCCGCTTCTCGTACCAGACTTCGAGAGCTGGCCCGCACCCCGCCCTCTGCCTACACTCTCGGCCAGCGCTCACATTTCGAGGAGTTCCAGGCGGCGGATGTGGGAGAAGGCGGCGTCCGTCAGCAGGTGGCAGCCGCGGACGTCCAGCTGCCGCAGGGCGGGGCAGCCGCAGCTCACCGCCGCCGCCGTCGCGTCGTCCAGCCCGTAGCCGCCTCGCAGGTCCAGAATCGTCAGCTTCGGCAGCCCGCCAGTCCTTTACAAAAAAAAAAGGCCCGCCACATTACGTTATGTGGCGACAAACTGTGACGGGCACATACAAAAGACACACACACACACACACACGTACAACACTTTCAGCTATCGGCCACGGCCTTTTTCAGAAAATAGAACACTCGCACAATCACACAGGCACCTTTTCTTTTTAGTGTAACTATCGGCAGTACAGCAAAAAGGTAAGTACTGGCCAGGAAGTCTATCTCCTTTGAAAATAATTTATCATCTCACTCAGTGTGAAGATGCTTGTGGAACTTTAACGGTTGGAAATAGTGTTTTTGTGTGTGTATAGATGACCGAGTGATTGTTGTTTTCTTTTCTTTTTTTTTTTGTGGTTTTAGGGCGCACAACTTCTATGGTCATTAGCGCCCAGTCAAGAACTTAGATTCACTAGAACTCAAAAAAAAAAAAAAAAAAAAAAAAAAAAATCCGGTGACTGTCAGAAAATCAAGAAGAGTCTAAATACGAAAGATAAAAGACAAAAGGATTAACTATCCTTCGATAAGTTGGCCAAGTTGATAAAACGCAAAACTCGAGCAGCTGCTCGTGTGTCATCAGCTAAAATTTCCTCCAGTGTAGACGGAAAGTATAGGGCTACACGGAGATGATTAAAAATTACACAAGACAATAAAACGTGTCGCACCGTCAGCAATTCACCGCAGGAGCACAGCGGTGCAGTGTTGGCGGTTAGCAAATGACGGTAGCTGAAACGGCAGTGACCGATCCGTAACCGGGCCAGGATTACCTCTTCCCGCCGAGAGGGGCGTGAGGAGGTCCTCCAAGCGGTCGGGATCAGTTTGACAGTTCGCAATTTATTGTTGTACAGTGAAAGCCACGCACTGTGCCATGACGACACGATACTCCGGCGAAGAGCCCATTGAACATCGTCCGGTGGAATTCAAAAGGTAGCCATGCAACGCAAAAGAGCTGCGGCCTTGGCTGCTATGTCAGCGGCCTCATTCCCGGGCACACCCACGTGGCCAGGGACCCACAGGAAGGAAACGTGACAGCTGTCATCTGCTAGCAACTGGAGGGAGCGTTGGATCCGATACACGAGAGGATGGTTCGAGAAAGGGTCCTTAAGACTCTGCAGGGCACTAAGGGAGTACGAACATATGGCATAGAAAGGTTGGCGGTGGCGGCAGGTATACAAAACGGCCTGGTGGAGGGCAAAAAGCTCAGCCGTGAAATTTGAGCACGGGCCAGAGAGCTTGTATTTGAAACGGTTGTCCCCGACGACGATGGCAGATCCGACACCGGCAGTGCTCTTGGAACCATCAGTGTAAATAAATATGGCATTATCGAACCGCGAACGGAGTTCGACAAGCCTCGAGTGGTATACCAAATCTGGAGTGCTCTCCTTGGGGAGCGAACTAAGTTCAAGGTGAGTGTGAACCAGGGCCTGATGCCACGGTGGCAATGGGCTTTCGCTCAACCGAAGGGTAGAAGGAAGGGTAAAATCGAGCCGCTGTAGCAGGCGGCGAAACCGAACTCCAGGTGGAAGCAAGGCAATCGCAGACAACTGATATTGGCGATCGAGTGAGTCGTCAAAAAATAATCGGTAAGATGGATGGTTGGGCATCGACCGCAGGCGGCATGCGTACCGACACAGAAGTATGTCACGTCGAGTAGTCAAGGGTAATACAGCAGCCTCGGCATACAGACTTTCAACAGGACTGATATAAAATGCACCGGTCGACAGACATAATCCCCGATGGTGGATGGAGTTGAGACGGCGGAGAATCGACCGCCGTGCAGAAGAGTATACAAGGCTTCCATATTCGAGCTTCGACTGAACAATGGCCTGGTAAAGGTGAAGCAGGAAGGTACGGTCCGCTCCCCATGACGTGTTACTGAGGACACGAAGAACGTTAAGGGATCGGGCACAACGGGCAGCCAGGTAGGACACGTGTGTGGACCAGCAAAATTTACGATCCAACATTAGCCCCAAGAATTTCGTAGTCTCCACAAAAGGGAGAGCAACAGGGCCGAGATGTAGAGAGGGTGGAAGAAATTCCTTGTATCTCCAGAAGTTTATACACACAGTTTTCTCAGTGGAGAATCGGAAGCCATTTGCGATGCTCCAGGAATATAGTCGGTCAAGACAGCGTTGAAGAGAATGCTCCAAGAGATACGTCCGCTGGGCGCTGCAATAAATTGCGATATCGGCAACAAAAAGAGATCCGGAGACGTCGGCTGAAAGGCAATCTACGATCGGATTGATTGCAATGGCCAAGAGCGCCACACTCAAGACAGAGCCATGTGGTACCCCATTCTCCTGGCAAAAGGTATCTGACAAAACAGAACCCACCCGTACCCGGAACTTGCGATCCGCCAAAAACTCTTGAATGAAAAGAGAAAGGCGGCCCCGAAGGCCCCATGTGTGCAATGTGCGGAGAATGCCCGCTCTCCAACAGGTATCGTATGCCTTCTCCAAGTCGAAGAACACTGCTACTGTTTGACGCTTCCTTAGAAAGTTGTTCATTATGAAGGTCGACAACGTAACGAGGTGATCAGCAGCAGAGCGGTGTCGACGCAAACCACATTGGATATTAGTCAGGAGGCGGCGAGATTCGAGGAGCCAGACCAACCGAGCGTTAACCATGCGTTCCATCACCTTACAGACGCAGCTTGTCAGAGAAATGGGGCGATAACTGGAAGGAAGGTGTTTGTCCTTCCCTGGTTTGGGGATGGGGACAACAATGGCTTCACGCCAACTTGTGGGAACATGACCTTCTGTCCATATGTGATTGTAGGTACTAAGAAGAAAACACTTGCCCACAGGAGAGAGGTTCTTCAGCATCTCAATATGAATGGAATCAGGCCCGGGAGCAGAAGATCGGGACAGGGCGAGAGCACGGTCTAGCTCCTGCACGGTGAAGGCGACGTTATAATTTTCACGATTAAAAGAGTGGAAAGAAGGCGCCCGTGCCTCCTCTACCTGTTTGCAAGGGAGAAAGGCAGGGTGGTAATGGGCAGAGCTCGAAACCTCCGCAAAGAAACGGCCCAATGCGCTGGAAACATCAGCGGGGTCCACGAGGACTGCGTTCTCCACGGTCAGGCCAGGAATCGGAGAGTGGATCTTGATGCCGGATAAACGGCGTAGGCCACCCCAAACAACCGTGGAAGGAGTAAAACGGTTAAAAGAACTACTAAAAGCAGTCCAGCAAGCTTTCTTGCTGTCGTTTATGATACGACGACATTGCGCTCTCATATGCTTATAATGTATGCAATTCTCCAAAGTTGGGTGGCGGCGGAAGGTGCGTAAAGCACAGCGCCGGGCTCTATCCGGGTCGCGGCAGGCTGCAGTCCGCCAAGGGACCTGGACACGACGTGGAGAAGAGGATGTACGGGGTATGGAACGTTCGGCAGCGGTGAGAATAACCTCTGTGAGGTAGTCGACCTGACTGTCACAGTTGGGAAAATTCTGATCGTGAAAAACAGCCATGGAAGAATAAAGCCCCCAGTCGGCTTTTGAAATGTTCCAACTGGTGGGACGAGGAGATGGGGAATGATGCAGGAAGTGGATGATACAAGGGAAATGGGCACTTGAGTATGTGTCAGAAAGTGCATACCACTCAAACCGACCGGCAAGCTGAGGAGTGCATATTGCGAGGTCTATATGGGAATAAGTGTGTGTTGTGTCTGAAAGGAAGGTCGGTGCACCGGTCTTGAGGCAGACAAGATCGAGGTGTTGGAGAAGGTCCACCAAAAGGGAGCCTCTCGGACAAGGTGCCGGAGAGCCCCATAGGGGGTGGTGGGCATTAAAGTCGCCTACCAACACGAGAGGTGAAGGGAGCTGGTCAACAAGGTGTAGCACATTTGCCGTAGTAAGGGCAGATGACGATGGCGAATAAATATTACATAGGGAAAAAGTGAATGTGCATAGGGTGATGTGGATGGCAACTGCCTGTAGGTTAGTATGCAATGAAATGGGATGGTAATAGACATCGTCTCGAAGGAGCATCAGAACCTCTCCATGGGCTGGGATACCTTCCACGGGTGGCAGGTCAAACCGCACAGAGGTGTAGTGGGGAAAGTCTGCACGATCACGTGGACGCAACTTAGTTTCTTGGAGGCAGACTAGAAGCGGGCAGTGCAACCGAAGGAGTAGTTTTAACTCCTCCCGATTGGAACGAATGCCGCGAATATTCCATTGAAGGAGCGCCATGACAAAAAATAAGCTAAGAAATAAGGATAAAAACCAAGTAGCGAGCGGGGTCACCTCGACGGCCTCTGAGGACCGGATTTCGAGGGAGCACTGCTATCACAATCTAGTGGCAAAGGGTCATGTTCCATTGGTTCGATCGACGCATCTGCCACCTTCTGGAGTTGATCAGGAGGGGCAGCTTCCACCGCCGGTAAACGGCCGGGTGCCGGCAGATGGAGCGTCCCGGTGAAACAGTAGACAGCCGAGGCCGGCAACTGTTGGATGGCGTGACCGAAGAGTCACGCCGCGGTGGGGAAGGGGGGGGCTGTTCTTTTTTGGAAGCCTTCTTAGAAGCAAGACGGGTTGAAGAAGCGGTTGATGATTGACAAGTCGGAGTCTTGAGAAAATCTACGAATTCACTGTAGAACGGGCAGAAGGGATCGGAGAGATGGAACGAGCAATTTTCGGGCTAGCCGACCTGACGACAGTGTCACAGAACGTTAAATCGCAAGTCTGAATGCCTACCTCCTTAGTTGGTCGAGTAGAGGCGAGGACCTGGCTGAAAGTACCTGATGGGAGTACAGCAGGCTTCCTACTCACTAATAACTTCCGAGCGGCATAGGTCGAGACCTTTCCCTCCACGCGAATCTCTTGGATGACCCGTTCTTCTTTATAAACGGGGCAGTTTCATGAAGCAGCATGGTCACCCATGCAATTAATGCAGCGAGGGGATGGAGGTAGACATTCACCCTCATGAGTGTCCCTGCCACAGGTGGCGCACTTGGCTGCTTTCGGACAAGATTTACTGGTGTGATTGTACCTTTGGCAATGGAAGCAGCGTGTAGGATTCAGTATGTACGGGCGAACGGAAATGACCTCGTAGCCCGCTTTCACTTTCGATGGTAGGTCAACCTTGTCAAAAGTTAAGAAGACAGTACAGGTTGGCACGAGGTCGTTATTAATCTTTTTCATCACGCGATGAACAGCCGTGACTCCCTGATCGGACATGTAGTTCAATATCTCCTCATCCGATAACCCATCCAGTGATCTAGAGAACACTACCCCCCGCGAAGAGTTGAGGGTGCGGTGAGCCTCCACTTTCACAGGGAAAGTATGTACACGGGTAGCTCGAAGTAACTTCTGCGCCTGGAATGCATTTTCTATTTCGAGTAACAAGGTCCCGTTGCGCTGCCTGGAGCAGGTCTTCAAGGGACCTGTGATCGCATCGACACCCTTCTGAATAATGAACGGATTTACTGCAGAAAAATTCTTATCGTCGGTACGTGATACCACCAGGAACTTAGGAATGTTAGGCAATGCTTTCTGTGGCTGAGAATCATGTTTCCACTTATGGGTCAGGGTTATAGATGATGTGGAAGGTTTCATAGCGGAGGTGTCCCCCATGATTACCGGCGTCTCCGATGGCGCGCTCCTTCCTTGTGAGGGCCCTCACTGAGGGCACACCCGCCTCAGGTGACTGTTCGCACCTCAGGTCACACCTCCCGAGAACGGACGGAGGGACCAATTGGCATGTTCGGAAGGTACCAGCTCGGGTAATCACCCCTCCCTGGGCCCGGCCTTTACATACGTGCCCTACATGTCTACCCAGGGCGGGGAGTTACGCCTTACTCCGTCACCGGCTATGCAGAGCGTGGGTCGACCTTCAGACACGCACAGGGAGGAAAGAAAGGAGGAAGGAGAGAAAGGGATGAAGGAGGAGGGAGAATCTCAAAGGCCGAGGCGGAGATGAAAGGGTGAGTTGAGAACAAGGAGAAAGGAAAAAGAGGGGAAGGCTGAAGAACAGGAAAGGAAGAGGACCAAGAAGAGAAGACAGAGGAAGCGAAAAAGAAACCTTGGACTGATGAAAAACGCCCGTCTCCGGGCGAAGGCACAAACCGGGGGGGAAAGAGGGAAGCGGCCTGGGACGGAAGAAAGGTCGCTTCGGCTCGGGGCCCTGTGCGCGCCACACACGTACCCACAAAAGAGCTGTCGGCGCCCTGGGGGGCCGAGTGATTGTGTGAATTTCTGTTTATTTACCAGATGAGGGCCATGGCTGAAAACTTACATTGTGTGATGCCCATCAGAGGCTCAGGAAGCCTCTTTATGACAATTTGTTATCTTTTCTGCATTTTTCATTATTCACTCAGATTTCTCATTGTTAATATTAGTGAAAGGTTGTCTCGTAAAACTGTATGTACTACAAAGGGTGTTGCCATTAGGAAAAATCTGGAAAGTTCTGAACTAGACACTCATCAAAAGTTGTGTGCATTCACTGCAAAACTTACGTAAAAGCGAGGGCCGCCGTGCCGTTCGGTGCGGGCTTAAGGATCGCCATCTTGAGCTCCCGTAAGTTCTTGAGTCTTCCCAGGGCGGTGAACGCCTCCCTCGCCTCATTGCGAGCTACGTCGAAGCTGTACAGCTGCAGATGCTCCAAGCTGTCAGCACAGATAGTCAGCAATGGTAGCACACACCTGTGGAACATCAAAATTTGTGCCGGTCAAAATTGTTTGGAAGATGGAGCACGAGCTCGGATTCATTCCGATAAGGATTTTAAGCGTAGATTTTGAATCTCAGCTGCTAGTGTGTGTTTGAAATCAAATAAGAAAGTAATGCAAAAAAATCTGTTCTGGAATTCAAACCTGAGACCTAGTAAGCAGGAGATCAGGGGTCGAATCCCGGGCCCACCACAAATTTTTGTGTGTCTATGTTGTCTGATAACTGCTACCAGTGGATGAGACTCAAATACCCCAGTAAAAATATATACTTGCAACAGCTGCATTATCACTCAGCAATGTCTGTTTCTTCACACAAATCTGAAAGAACAGACACCACCATTTCTTAATTAGTTCCAACAAGGATGGGGATGAAAACTGGTCGGCATATACCTGGAGCAATTTAGGGAACCTACAGAAAACCTAACTATGCAGATTTGTCTCTTCTTCATCCCAAATGCAATGGCAGTGTATTAACCTCTGCATCCCCTTGCTAGGAAGAATTATTATGTTTAATCAAACAATGGAAATCCCAGAAAGGATTCAACAATATTTTTGAGAAGGATAGGTTGCTTACTCGCCACAGACATGTCCAATAAGCCGCAGAAAGGCAGAAATAACAGAATATAAAATTATAGCTTTTGGCCATTTGGGCCTTCATCGGTTAGACACACACACACACACACACACACACACACACACACACACACACACACACACACAGGCAAAACCGCTGTCTGTGGCCACTGTGGCTGACCTGCGTTCACAATGGGGCACAGTTAAGTGGACGTGGTGGGGTGCCCCAGGGGTCTGTTATGGGGATGCTCTTTATATATAAAATATTCTAGAAGGTGACTTTCCTGGTGGGAAAAATATGTATAAAATAAAGATTTTTGACTTACCTAAAGTACAGGCTCGTCGACAGAAACACCAAACACACACAAAAACAAACAAACATTCGAGCTTACGCCACCAGTGGTGGCTTCTTCGGGAAAAAGAGGAGGAAGAGAGGAAAAAGAGGAAGGAAGGAGAGGAAAAAGGGAAGGATACGGGCTTTAAGGAAGTGGAAAAGGAGCCATTCCAATCCCAGGAGTGAAAGGACTTACCTTGTGTGTGTATTTGTTTACCTTCCTTTTTGTCCCCTAAGGTAAGTCCTTCCACTCCTGGGATTGGAATGACTCCTTTTCCACTTCCTTAAAACCTATATCCTTCCCTTTTCCTCCCCTTTTTTCCTCTTTTTCCTGAAGAAGCTGCCAGTGGTGGCGAAAGCTTGTATGTATGTATGTTTGTGTGTGATTTTATTTGTTTCTCTCGACGAGCCGGTCCTTTTGGTAAGTCATCTCTTTTCTATATATATATATATATATATATATATATATATATATATATATATATATATATATATATATATATACGTAAAAAATAGATGAAGTACACTTACCAGGCGAAGGGGCACAGGCAGTAATAGCAACAAATAAACACACACACACACACACACACACACACACACACACACACACACACACACACACACACACACACAAAAATGCTAGCTTTCGCAGCCTAGCTGCTTCATCAGGCAGAAGGGAAGGAGAGGGAAAAGGAAATTATGAGGGTTTTAAGGAAGGGGGTAAGGAGCCATTCCAATCCCGGGACAGGAAAAACCTACCTTGGGGGAAAAAATGGAAGGTCAATAAATGCACATACACCCACACATTTACACAGACACAAGTACACTTAGGCAGACATACTGTAGAACTGTCCCCTTTCCCCCAGGGTAAGTCTTTCCTGTCCCGGGATTGGAATGGCTCCGTACCCCCTTCCTTAAAACCCTCATAATTTCCTTTTCCCTCTCCTTCCCTTCTGCCTGATGAAGCAGCTAGGCTGCGAAAGCTAGCATTTGTGTGTGTGTGTGTGTGTGTGTGTGTGTGTGTGTCTGTGTGTTTATTTGTTGCTATTACTGCCTGTGCCCCTTCGCCTGGTAAGTGTACTTCATCTATTTTTTACATATATTTTTCCTGTTAGGAATTTTTCCTCTATAATATTCGTGTGTATATATATATATATATATATATATATATATATATATATATATATTATAGAGGAAAAATTCCTAAAAGGAAAAATATACGTAAAAATAGTGAAGTACACTTACCAGGCGAAAGGGCACAGGCAGTAATAGTAACAAACACACAGACACACACACACACACACAAAAATGCTAGCTTTCGCAGCCTAGCTGCTTCATCAGGCAGAAGGGAAGGAGAGGGAAAAGGAAATGATGAGGGTTTTAAGGAAGGGGGTAAGGAGCCATTCCAATCCCGGGACAGGAAAGACTTACCTTGGGGGAAAAAATGGAAGGTAAATAAATGCACATACACCCACACATTTACACAGACACAAGTACACTTAGGCAGACATACTGTAGAACTGTAGAAAGCAAAGAAGTTAGAAGTCAGACAGAGATGCCACTTGAGGCAGAGGCTCTGTCCAGAGAACCAAGGCAAAGATGTTAAGATGGTGGGTGGGAATTCGAATTTAGCGGAGGTTAAGACCAGGTGGGCAACGGGAAGAGAGAATATGCTGAAGGGCTAGTTCCCATCTCCGGAGTTCTGAAGGATTGGTGTCAGTGGGAAGTATCCAGATAACCCGGACGGTGTAGCACTGTGCCAAGATGTGCTGGCCATGCACCAAGGCATGTTTAGCCACAGGGTGATCCTCGTTACCAACAAACACTGTCTGCCTGTGTCCATTCATGCGAATGGACAGTTTGTTGCTGGTCATTCCCACATAGAACGCTTCACAGTGCAGGCATGTCAGTTGGTAGATCACGTGGGTACTATCGCAAGTGGCTCTGCCTTTGATCGTGTACACCTTCCGGGTTACGGGACTGGAGTAAGTGGTGGTGGAAGGGTGCATAGGGCAGGTTTTACAACGGGGGCGGTTACAAGGGTAGGAGCCAGAAGGTAGGGAAGGTGGTTTGGGGATTTCATAGGGGTGGACTAGGAGGTTACGGAGGTTAGGTGGGCGGCGGAAAGACACTCTCGGTGGAGTAGGAAGGATGTCATGAAGGATGGATCTCATTTCGGGGCAGGATTTTAGGAAGTCGTATCCTTGCTGGAGAGCCACATTCAGAGTCCGCTCCAGTCCCGGAAAGTATCCGGTGACAAGAGGGGCACTTCTGGGGTTTTGTGGAAGGTTCTTAAATTGGGGAGATGAGGAAGTGGCTCTGGCAATTTGCTTCTGTACCAGACCAGGAGGATAGCTGCGGGATGTGAAGGCTGTTATCAGGTTATTGGTGTATTGGTTCAGGGATTCAGGACTGGAGCAGACTCGTTTGCCACGAAGACCTAAGCTGTAGGGAAGGGAACGTTTGATGTGGAAAGGATGGCAGCTGTCATAATGCAGGTACTGTTGTTTATTGGTAGGTTTGATGTGGACGGATGTGTGTAGTTGGCCGTTGGATAGATGGAGGTCGACATCGAGGAAAGTGGCATGGGATTTGGAATAGGACCAGGTGAATTTGATGGGACCAAAGGAGTTGAGGTTGGAGAGGAAATTCTGGAGTTCTTCTTCACTGTGAGTCCAGATCATGAAGATGTCGTCAATGAATCTATACCAAACTTTGGGTTGACAGGCTTGGGTGTCCAGGAAGGCTTCCTCTAAGCGTCCCATAAATAAGTTCGCGTACGAGGGGGCCATCCTGGTCCCCATGGCTGTTCCCTTTAGTTGTTGGTATGTCCGGCCCTCAAAAGTGAAGAAGTTGTGGGTTAGGATGAAGCTGGCTAGGGTATTAAGGAAAGAGGTTTTAGGTAAGGAAGTGGGTGGTCGGCGTGAAAGGAAATATTCCATCGCAGCGAGGCCCTGGGCATGTGGGATATTAGTGTATAAGGAAGTGGCATCGATGGTTACAAGGATGGTTTCAGGAGGTAACAGGCTGGGTAAGGATTTCAGGCGATCAAGGAAGTGGTTGGTGTCTTTGATGAAGGATGGGAGACTGCACATGATGGGTTGAAGGTGTTGGTCTATGTAGGCAGAGATTCGTTCTGTTGGGGCTTGGTAACCGGCCACAATGGGGCGGCCGGGATGATTAGGTTTGTGAATCTTGGGAAGTAGGTAGAAGGTGGGGGTGCGGGGCGTCGGTGGAGTCATGAGGTTAATGGAGTCAGGTGAAAGGTTTTGTAGGGGGCCTAAGGTTTTGAGGATTCCTTGAAGCTCTGCCTGGACATCAGGAATGGGATCGCCTTGAAAAACTTTATATGTGGTATTATCTGAAAGCTGACGCACCCCCTCTGCCACATATTCCCGCCGATCAAGTACCACTGTCGTGGAGCCCTTGTCGGCAGGGAGAATGACGATGGAATGGTCAGCCTTCAGATCACGGATAGCTCGGGATTCAGCTGCGGTAATGTTGGGAGTAGGATTAAGGTTTCTCAGGAAGGACTGGGAGGCAAGGTTGGAAGTAAGGAATTCCTGGAAGGTTTGAAGAGGGTGATTTTGAGGAAGAGCAGGTGGGTCTCGCTGTGACGGAGGACGGAACTGTTCTAGGCAGGGTTCGATTTGAATGATGTCTTGGGGAGCTGGATCATTAGGAAGAGGATTATTTTTCTTCGTGGCAAAGTGATATCTCCAGCAAAGACTGCGAGTATAGGATAGTAAATCTTTCACAAGGGCTGTTTGGTTGAATTTGGGAGTAGGGCTAAAGGTCAGCCCTTTGGATAGGACAGAGGTTTCAGATTGGGAGAGAGGTTTAGAGGAGAGGTTGACCACTGAATTGGGATGTTGTGGTTCCGGATTGTGTGGATTAGAATTTTGAGGTGTGGGAGGGAGAGGAGTTGGGAGTGGGAGATTGAGTAGATGGGAGAGACTGGGTTTGTGTGCAATCAGAGGAGGTTGAGGTTTACTGGAGAGGTTGTTGAGGGAGAGAGTATTGCCTTTCCGCAGGTGGGTGACCAGGAGATTGGATAGTTTTTTGAGGTGCTGGGTGGCATGCTGTTCTAATTTGTGGTTGGCCTGAAGGAGGATATTCTGAACTGCAGGTGTAGATGTAGGAGAGGAAAGGTTGAGGATTTTGATTAGGGATAGGAGTTGACAGGTGTGTTCATTGGCGGAGTTGATGTGTAGGTTAAGGATTAGGCGGGTGAGGGATATGGATTGTTCAGTTTGGAATTGGTATAGGGCGGGATGAAAGGATGGATTACAGCCAGAGATGGGAACTTTCAGTGTGAGGCCCTTGGGAGTGATTCCAAATGTCAGACAAGCCTGCATAAAAAGAATGTGGGAGCGTAATCTGACTAGGGAAAAAGCATGTTTACGGAGGGAATGTAAATAAAACTGGATGGGGTTGTTGTAGGGATGTTGTAAGGAAGGCATAATATATGGATGAAGGAAAAGTGAGAAATATGGGCTATGTAACTGGTTGCAATGAACGAATAAAATAAAAAAGTATATATATATATATATATATATATATATATATATATATATATATATATATATATATATATATATATATATATATATAAATTAAAAAATGAATGTGAAAAGTAATTCAGATAAGTAAAAAGGAAGGAAATAGAAAAAAGAAAAAGTCGTTAAAATTCGTAGTTGAAACTGTGGTCACCTTAAGTGGTCAACCACGTAGTATTAATGGTTAGGTAGTGGTATGGCGGACAAACGAGGTTTAAGGATGGTGAAAATCGGAAAAAGTCGGAAAAAAGTACGAGAAAATCGCGTGAGAAAGCAAGAAAAACGTCTAAATAGGATTGGTGGAGTGGTAGCAGATTACGATATTGAGGCTAAGAATAGTCTGACGATGGAATAGTAGAGTCAAGACCAACGTAAAGTAGCTGAAATACGATCGGAAAAGTAGGAAAAACGAACGGAAATGTGGAAAAACGGGAATGGAAACAAACGTGAGGTGACTAGGAAATGCCGAAAATGGTTATAAACAATATGAGAAACTACAGTTGTGAATTAATGTTTACGTTATATAGCGAGAAAATTTAATGAGCGGCGTATTTCAGTCGGAAGAAGGAGTAATGGAAGTGGTAAAAATCATATAAAAGTACTCAAAGGTTAGGTTAGGAAGTGGACGTATTGTTGTAAGTATTGGCGAAAAGTGAACAGTAAGATAAGAAGGGAATGTAGAATGGAACTGCTATATAAAATATATAAATAAAAATAAAAATAAAAAATAAAAACAAAAACGCAAAAACAAGGGAAAGTTAGAAGACAGAAAAGATTTCGAAAGATAACAGAACAATGACGGAAGTAATTGTTGAATTCAAATTTATGATGCGAATATTATAGAGGAAAAATTCCTAAAAGGAAAAATATACGTAAAAATAGTGAAGTACACTTACCAGGCGAAAGGGCACAGGCAGTAATAGTAACAAACACACAGACACACACACACACACACACACACACAAAAATGCTAGCTTTCGCAGCCTAGCTGCTTCATCAGGCAGAAGGGAAGGAGAGGGAAAAGGAAATGATGAGGGTTTTAAGGAAGGGGGTAAGGAGCCATTCCAATCCCGGGACAGGAAAGACTTACCTTGGGGGAAAAAATGGAAGGTAAATAAATGCACATACACCCACACATTTACACAGACACAAGTACACTTAGGCAGACATACTGTAGAACTGTAGAAAGCAAAGAAGTTAGAAGTCAGACAGAGATGCCACTTGAGGCAGAGGCTCTGTCCAGAGAACCAAGGCAAAGATGTTAAGATGGTGGGTGGGAATTCGAATTTAGCGGAGGTTAAGACCAGGTGGGCAACGGGAAGAGAGAATATGCTGAAGGGCTAGTTCCCATCTCCGGAGTTCTGAAGGATTGGTGTCAGTGGGAAGTATCCAGATAACCCGGACGGTGTAGCACTGTGCCAAGATGTGCTGGCCATGCACCAAGGCATGTTTAGCCACAGGGTGATCCTCGTTACCAACAAACACTGTCTGCCTGTGTCCATTCATGCGAATGGACAGTTTGTTGCTGGTCATTCCCACATAGAACGCTTCACAGTGCAGGCATGTCAGTTGGTAGATCACGTGGGTACTATCGCAAGTGGCTCTGCCTTTGATCGTGTACACCTTCCGGGTTACGGGACTGGAGTAAGTGGTGGTGGAAGGGTGCATAGGGCAGGTTTTACAACGGGGGCGGTTACAAGGGTAGGAGCCAGAAGGTAGGGAAGGTGGTTTGGGGATTTCATAGGGGTGGACTAGGAGGTTACGGAGGTTAGGTGGGCGGCGGAAAGACACTCTCGGTGGAGTAGGATTGGAATGGCTCCTTACCCCCTTCCTTAAAACCCTCATCATTTCCTTTTCCCTCTCCTTCCCTTCTGCCTGATGAAGCAGCTAGGCTGCGAAAGCTAGCATTTTTGTGTGTGTGTGTGTGTGTCTGTGTGTTTGTTACTATTACTGCCTGTGCCCTTTCGCCTGGTAAGTGTACTTCACTATTTTTACGTATATATATATATATATATATATATATATATATATATATATATATATATATATATAGATTATTAAGACGAAAAATTCCTAGCAGGAAAAATAAAATATAAAAAATAGACGAAGATTACTCACCAGGCGAAGGAGCACAGGTGTGACAGCATCACAAATAAATAAATGAATACACACACACACACACACAATCGCAAGCTTTCGCAACCCAGTTGCGTCTTCAGGCAGTAGGGAAGGAGAGGGAAAAGGAAATGATGAGGGTTTTAAGGAAGGGGGTAAGGAGCCATTCCAATCCCGGGAGAGGAAAGACTTACCTTGGGGGAAAAAATGGAGGGTAAACAAATGCACACATGCCCACACATTCACACAGACACAAGTACACCTAGGCAGACATACTGTAGAAAGCAAAGAAGTTAAGTTATAGAAGTTAAGAAGTTAGACAGAGATACCACTTGAGGCAGAGGCTCTGTCCAGAGAACTGATGCCAAGATGTTAAGAAGGTGGGTGGGAATTCAAATTTAGCGGAGGTTGAGACCAGGTGGGCAACGGGAAGAGAGAATATGCTGAAGGGCTAGTTCCCATCTCCGGAGTTCTGAAGGATTGGTGTCAGTGGGAAGTATCCAGATAACCCGGACGGTGTAGCACTGTGCCAAGATGTGCTGGCCGTGCACCAATGCGTGTTTAGCCACAGGGTGATCCTCGTTACCAACAAACACTGTCTGCCTGTGTCCATTCATGCGAATGGACAGTTTGTTGCTGGTCATTCCCACATAGAACGCTTCACAGTGCAGGCATGTCAGTTGGTAGATCACGTGGGTACTATCGCAAGTGGCTCTGCCTTTGATCGTGTACACCTTCCGGGTTACGGGACTGGAGTAAGTGGTGGTGGAAGGGTGCATAGGGCAGGTTTTACAACGGGGGCGGTTACAAGGGTAGGAGCCAGAAGGTAGGGAAGGTGGTTTGGGGATTTCATAGGGGTGGACTAGGAGGTTACGGAGGTTAGGTGGGCGGCGGAAAGACACTCTCGGTGGAGTAGGAAGGATGTCATGAAGGACGGATCTCATTTCGGGGCAGGATTTAAGGAAGTCGTATCCTTGCTGGAGAGCCACATTTAGAGTCCGCTCCAGTCCCGGAAAGTATCCGGTGACAAGAGGGGCACTTCTGGGATTCTTCTGTTGAAGGTTCTGAATTTGGGGGGATGAGGTAGTAGCTCTGGCAATTTGTTTCTCTACCAGATTAGGAGGATAGCCGCGGGATGTGAAAGCTGTTAATAGGTCGTTGGAGTACTGGTTCAGAGCTTCAGGACTGGAGCAGACTCGTTTGCCACGAAGACCTAAGCTGTAAGGAAGGGAACGTTTGATATGGAATGGATGGCAGCTATCATAATGCAGGTACTGTTGTTTATTGGTAGGTTTGATGTGGACGGATGTGTGGAGTTGGCCGTTGGACAGATGGAGGTCGACATCGAGGAATGTGGCATGGGATTTGGAATAGGACCAGGTGAATTTGATGGGACCAAAGGAGTTGAGGTTGAAGAGGAAATTCTGGAGTTCTTCTTCACTGTGTGTCCAGATCATGAAGATATCATCAATGAATCTGTACCACACTTTGGGTTGACAGGCTTGGGTATCCAGGAAGGCTTCCTCTAAGCGTCCCATGAATAAGTTTGCGTACGAGGGGGCCATCCTGGTTCCCATGGCTGTTCCCTTTAGTTGTTGGTATGTCTGGCCCTCAAAAGTGAAGAAGTTGTGGGTTAGGATGAAGCTGGCTAGGGTATTAAGGAAAGAGGTTTTAGGTAGGGAAGTGGGTGGTCGGCGTGAAAGGAAATACTCCATCGCAGCAAGGCCCTGGGTATGTGGGATATTTGTGTATAGGGAAGTGGCATCAATGGTTACAAGGATGGTTTCTGGAGGTAACAGGCTGGGTAAGGATTTCAGGCGATCGAGGAAGTGGTTGGTGTCTTTGATGAAGGATGGGAGACTGCACATGATGGGTTGAAGGTGTTGGTCTATGTAGGCAGAGATTCGTTCTGTAGGGGCTTGGTAACCGGCCACAATGGGGCGGCCGGGATGATTGGGTTTGTGAATCTTGGGAAGTAGGTAGAAGGTGGGAGTGCGGGGTGTCGGCGGGGTCATGAGGTTGATGGAGTTAGGTGAAAGGTTTTGTAGGGGGCCTAAGGTTTTGAGGATTCCTTGAAGCTCTGCCTGGACATCGGGGATGGGATTGCCATGAAAGACTTTATATGTGGTACTGTCTGAGAGCTGACGCAGTCCCTCAGCTACATACTCCCGCCGATCAAGTACCACGGTCGTGGATCCCTTGTCGGCTGGGAGAATGATGATGGAATGGTCAGCCTTCAGATCACGGATAGCTCGGGATTCAGCTGCGGTAATGTTGGGAGTAGGATTAAGGTTTCTCAGGAACGACTGGGAGGCAAGGTGGGAAGTAAGGAATTCCTGGAAGGTTTGAAGAGGGTGGTTTTGAGGAAGAGCAGGTGGGTCTCGCTGTGATGGAGGACGGAACTGTTCTAGGCAGGGTTCAATTGGAATGATGTCTTGGGGAGCTGGGTCATAGGGAGTAGGATTATTCTTCTTCGTGGCAAAGTGGTATCTCCAGCAAAGACTACGAGTATAGGAAAGTAGATCTTTGACGAGAGCTGTGTGGTTGAATTTGGGAGTAGGACTAAAGGTGAGGCCTTTGGATAGGACAGAGGTTTCAGATTGGGAGAGAGGTTTGGAGGAGAGGTTGATTACTGAATTAGGATGTTGTGGTTCCGGATTGTGTAGATTGGAGTTTTGAGGTTTGGGGGGAGAGGAGTTGGGAGTGGGAGATTGAGTAGATGGGAGAGACTGGGTTTGTGTGCAATAAGGGGAGGTTGAGGTTTATTGGAGAGGTTGTTGAGGGAGAGAGTATTGCCTTTCCGGAGGTGGGTGACCAGGAGATTGGATAGTTTTTTGAGGTGGTGGGTGGCATATTGTTCTAATTTGCAGTTGGCCTGAAGGAGGATGTTCTGGACAGTAGGTGTGGATGTGGGAGAGGAAAGGTTGAGGATTTTGATTAGCTATAGGAGTTGACAGGTGTGTTCATTAGCGGAGTTGATGTGTAGGTTAAGGATTAGTCGGGTGAGGGCTATTGATTGTTCAGTTTGGAATTGGTATAGGGCGGGATGAAAGGATGGGTTACAGCCAGAGATGGGAACTTTTAGTGTGAGGCCCTTGGGAGTGATTCCAAATGTCAGACAAGCCTGCATTATTTATTCATTTTTTTACATTTTACATATCAGTTCATTGCTACATTCACTCCTTTGTTTACTGTTCATAGTCCGCTAATTCTTACAACAATACGTTTTCTTCCAAACCTTTTCCTATTAGTACGTTTATTTTGATATTTACCACTTTCATTGCTCCTGCTTCCGTCTGTAACACGCCGTTCATTCAATTTTCTCGTTTAAAATCGTTAACACTCTTTCCTAACAATAGTTTCTCTATTGTTTATAACCATTTTCGTCATTTCTTAGTTACCTTACGATTGCTTCCATTCCCGTTTTTCCACATTTCTGTTCATGTTTAATACTTTTCCGATCAATTTCAGCAACTTTCCGTTGGTTTTGATTGCACTTTTCCTTCGTCAGACTATTTCAGCCTCAAAATCGTAATCTGCTACCATATAACCAATCCTGTTTAGACGTTTTCCTTGCATTTTCACGCAGTTTTCCCGTTCTTTTTCCGATTTTCACCTTCCTTAAACCCTTTTTTCACGCCATACCACTACCAAACCCTTTTATACTACGTTGTTGATAACTAAAGTTGACCACAGTATCAACAACAAATTTTAAAAACTTTTCCTATTTCCTTTCTTTTCTCATACCTGAAATTCTGCCCACTTTCATCTCCCTCCTGACATGTAAATATATTTTTACACTTATTTTTACGTTTTATTTTTTATTTGTTCATTGCAGCCTATTACATAGCCCATATTTCCCACTCCTCCTTCATCCATATACTATGCCTCCCTCACAACATCCCTATAACAACCCCATCCATTTTTATGTACATTCCCTCGGAAAACATGCCTTCTCCCTAGCCAAATTACGCTCCCACATTCTTTTTATGCAGGCTTGTCTGACATTTGGAATCACTCCCAAGGGCCTCACACTAAAAGTTCCCATCTCTGGCTGTAACCCATCCTTTCATCCCGCCCTATACCAATTCCAAACTGAACAATCAATAGCCCTCACCCGACTAATCCTTAACCTACACATCAACTCCGCTAATGAACACACCTGTCAACTCCTATCGCTAATCAAAATCCTCAACCTTTCCTCTCCCACATCCACACCTACTGTCCAGAACATCCTCCTTCAGGCCAACTGCAAATTAGAACAATATGCCACCCACCACCTCAAAAAACTATCCAATCTCCTGGTCACCCACCTCCGGAAAGGCAATACTCTCTCCCTCAACAACCTCTCCAATAAACCTCAACCTCCCCTTATTGCACACAAACCCAGTCTCTCCCATCTACTCAATCTCCCACTCCCAACTCCTCTCCCCCCAAACCTCAAAACTCCAATCTACACAATCCGGAACCACAACATCCTAATTCAGTAATCAACCTCTCCTCCAAACCTCTCTCCCAATCTGAAACCTCTGTCCTATCCAAAGGCCTCACCTTTAGTCCTACTCCCAAATTCAACCACACAGCTCTCGTCAAAGATCTACTTTCCTATACTCGTAGTCTTTGCTGGAGATACCACTTTGCCACGAAGAAGAATAATCCTACTCCCTATGACCCAGCTCCCCAAGACATCATTCCAATTGAACCCTGCCTAGAACAGTTCCGTCCTCCATCACAGCGAGACCCACCTGCTCTTCCTCAAAACCACCCTCTTCAAACCTTCCAGGAATTCCTTACTTCCCACCTTGCCTCCCAGTCGTTCCTGAGAAACCTTAATCCTACTCCCAACATTACCGCAGCTGAATCCCGAGCTATCCGTGATCTGAAGGCTGACCATTCCATCATCATTCTCCCAGCCGACAAGGGATCCACGACCGTGGTACTTGATCGGCGGGAGTATGTAGCTGAGGGACTGCGTCAGCTCTCAGACAGTACCACATATAAAGTCTTTCATGGCAATCCCATCCCCGATGTCCAGGCAGAGCTTCAAGGAATCCTCAAAACCTTAGGCCCCCTACAAAACCTTTCACCTAACTCCATCAACCTCATGACCCCGCCGACACCCCGCACTCCCACCTTCTACCTACTTCCCAAGATTCACAAACCCAATCATCCCGGCCGCCCCATTGTGGCCGGTTACCAAGCCCCTACAGAACGAATCTCTGCCTACATAGACCAACACCTTCAACCCATCATGTGCAGTCTCCCATCCTTCATCAAAGACACCAACCACTTCCTCGATCGCCTGAAATCCTTACCCAGCCTGTTACCTCCAGAAACCATCCTTGTAACCATTGATGCCACTTCCCTATACACAAATATCCCACATACCCAGGGCCTTGCTGCGATGGAGTATTTCCTTTCACGCCGACCACCCACTTCCCTACCTAAAACCTCTTTCCTTAATACCCTAGCCAGCTTCATCCTAACCCACAACTTCTTCACTTTTGAGGGCCAGACATACCAACAACTAAAGGGAACAGCCATGGGAACCAGGATGGCCCCCTCGTACGCAAACTTATTCATGGGACGCTTAGAGGAAGCCTTCCTGGATACCCAAGCCTGTCAACCCAAAGTGTGGTACAGATTCATTGATGATATCTTCATGATCTGGACACACAGTGAAGAAGAACTCCAGAATTTCCTCTTCAACCTCAACTCCTTTGGTCCCATCAAATTCACCTGGTCCTATTCCAAATCCCATGCCACATTCCTCGATGTCGACCTCCATCTGTCCAACGGCCAACTCCACACATCCGTCCACATCAAACCTACCAATAAACAACAGTACCTGCATTATGATAGCTGCCATCCATTCCATATCAAACGTTCCCTTCCTTACAGCTTAGGTCTTCGTGGCAAACGAGTCTGCTCCAGTCCTGAAGCTCTGAACCAGTACTCCAACGACCTATTAACAGCTTTCACATCCCGCGGCTATCCTCCTAATCTGGTAGAGAAACAAATTGCCAGAGCTACTACCTCATCCCCCCAAATTCAGAACCTTCAACAGAAGAATCCCAGAAGTGCCCCTCTTGTCACCGGATACTTTCCGGGACTGGAGCGGACTCTAAATGTGGCTCTCCAGCAAGGATACGACTTCCTTAAATCCTGCCCCGAAATGAGATCCGTCCTTCATGACATCCTTCCTACTCCACCGAGAGTGTCTTTCCGCCGCCCACCTAACCTCCGTAACCTCCTAGTCCACCCCTATGAAATCCCCAAACCACCTTCCCTACCTTCTGGCTCCTACCCTTGTAACCGCCCCCGTTGTAAAACCTGCCCTATGCACCCTTCCACCACCACTTACTCCAGTCCCGTAACCCGGAAGGTGTACACGATCAAAGGCAGAGCCACTTGCGATAGTACCCACGTGATCTACCAACTGACATGCCTGCACTGTGAAGCGTTCTATGTGGGAATGACCAGCAACAAACTGTCCATTCGCATGAATGGACACAGGCAGACAGTGTTTGTTGGTAACGAGGATCACCCTGTGGCTAAACACGCATTGGTGCACGGCCAGCACATCCTGGCACAGTGCTACACCGTCCGGGTTATCTGGATACTTCCCACTGACACCAATCCTTCAGAACTCCGGAGATGGGAACTAGCCCTTCAGCATATTCTCTCTTCCCGTTGCCCACCTGGTCTCAACCTCCGCTAAATTTGAATTCCCACCCACCTTCTTAACATCTTTGCATCAGTTCTCTGGACAGAGCCTCTGCCTCAAGTGGTATCTCTGTCTAACTTCTTAACTTCTATAACTTAACTTCTTTGCTTTCTACAGTATGTCTGCCTAGGTGTACTTGTGTCTGTGTGAATGTGTGGGCATGTGTGCATTTGTTTACCCTCCATTTTTTCCCCCAAGGTAAGTCTTTCCTCTCCCGGGATTGGAATGGCTCCTTACCCCCTTCCTTAAAACCCTCATCATTTCCTTTTCCCTCTCCTTCCCTACTGCCTGAAGACACAACTGGGTTGCGAAAGCTTGCGATTGTGTGTGTGTGTGTGTGTATTCATTTATTTATTTGTGATGCTGTCACACCTGTGCTCCTTCGCCTGGTGAGTAATCTTCGTCTATTTTTTATATTTTATATATATATATATATATATATATATATATATAGAGAGAGAGAGAGAGAGAGAGAGAGAGAGAGAGAGAGAGAGAGAGAGAGAGAGGGAAACTTTCCCGGTGGGATAAACAAAAATAAAAAAAGCAAAGAGATGACTTACCAAAAGGACCGGCTCGTCGATAGAAACAAATAAAATAAAATAAAATAAAATTACACACAAACACACATACAAGCTTTCGCAGCCTAGCTGCTTCGTCAGGCAGAAGGGAAGGAGAGGGAAAAGGAAATAATGAGGGTTTTAAGGGAGTGGATAAGGAGTCATTACAATCCCGGGACAGGAAAGACTTACCTTGGGGGGAAAAAAGGAGGGTAAACAAACACACACACACCCACACATTTACACAGACGCAAGTACACTTAGGCAGACATACTGTAGAAAGCAAAGAAGTTAGAAGTTAGACAGAGATGCCACTTGAGGCAGAGGCTCTGTCCAGATAACCAAGGCAAAGATGTTAAGATGGTGGGTGGGAATTCGAATTTAGTGGAGGCTGAGACCAGGTGGGCAACGAGAAGAAAGAATATGCTGAAGGGCTAGTTCCCATCTCCAAAGTTCTGAAGGATTGGTGTCGGTGGGAAGTATCCAGATAACCCGGATGGTGTAACACTGTGCCAAGATGTGCTGGTCGTGCCCCAAGGCGTGTTTAGCCACAGGGTGATCCTCATTACCAACAAACACTGTCTGCCTGTGACCATTCATGCGAATGGACAGTTTGTTGCTGGTCATTCCCACATAGAATGCTTCATAGTGCAGGCATGTCAGTTAGTAAATCACGTGGGTGCTGTCGCAAGTGGCTCTGCCCTTGATTGTGTACACCCTCCGGGTTATGGGACTGGAATAAGTGGTGGTGGAAGGGTGCATAGGGCAGGTTTTACAACGGGGGCGGTTACAAGGGTAGGAGCCAGAAGGTAGGAGCCATCCCTATGAAATCCCCAAACCACCTTCCCTTAAAACCCTCATCATTTCCTTTTCCCTCTCCTTCCCTTCTGCCTGACGAAGCAGCTAGGCTGCGAAAGCTAGCATTTGTGTGTGTGTGTGTGTGTGTGTGTGTGTGTGTGTGTGTGTGTGTGTGTGTGTGTGTGCCTGTGTGTTTATTTGTTGCTATTACTGCCTGAGCCCCTTCGCCTGGTAAGTATATATAATGCCCTCTACTATAACAGGTAATACTAAAATATTTTTGTCTGCTGATGACACCACATTTTGAAATCAAATTTTTGTAAAACTATGGGACTTAACTAGTGTATATTTCCGCACATACGACGATGGCTGAATCATACAAAAAGGCCCCAAAATCCGAGGTTGTCTTATGCGACGGTACAAAAATAATTAGATTTTGTTTCAAATTGTTAATTTCGCAGATGTGGTGCAAGGCGCGGCTTCGAGCTCCAAACAGTATCTATCAAAGCGGCTAAGTATTGAAACGATACCTATCGAACAGGCGAATATTATGATTTTTACGAATATGTCGTGATTTTAAAGGATGTAGTTAGGCAGGAACCTAAGAGTACAGCTTTCTGGGTAATTTACAAGAAAGCTTACAATCGAAGTAGCTCAGTCTGAAATGATATATATCGAATGTACAACTGTAAATCGATTTAGTGTTTCTGAATCGTAGATTCGAACACTACACACCCTCATGTTCTAAAAAACTTCTTATTTAACCTATACCTAACCTTCTTGAGGCTACGCTACAGATACCTTTTAAAAAAAAATGTACGAAAACAAAGTTTTGCGAAATGTTTTTTAAATATTCGCTTTTCGAGTTTTATTAATTTACTGAGTGGACAATGATTCACATGTCAACCTATATGCCATAAAGAAGGAATAGAATTAATTATTTACAAGCAGCTTGATTTTACAATGTTGCTTGTCAAAAAATAATTTCTCAATATAGGTATCCAGAGTCGCACTGAAACGATTAGAGTATATTTACGTACGGAGATGTGAATAGTTTAACCCTTTCAGACCTGCTGTCTATTGTAATAGACACCGACTTTGTATTTATTTTAGAACGCTATACGGATGTGATTTTACTTTAAGACCCATTAGCCTGTTTACTGCACATCTGTCGCTTTTAGTTTGGGGCTTCTTGCTGCCATCTGTCACCAGACGGCGTGCTACAATGAAAAATAGTGAACATGACGGACCCGTTGCAGGTGCGTCAGACATGATATCATTTGTTGATATTATTTTATGTATTCATTTATGAATTTTTCACGAATTTCACTTTATGATATAAGTTTCATAATAAATATGGAGTAACCTATACAACTGTTGATTTCTTATTTCACATGCTTAATTTGCCTTCCAGACCCAGTGTCCATCTTATTTGACATTTTTTATTTTTGGAACCAAGCATAAAAATTTTTAATTTTGCTCAAATATACAATGGATAGCGTCTTATGGATATGAAAAAGTTCAAGAATATGTTTTATCCTATTTTTAAAATAATTCAGGTCTGAAAGGGTTAAAATATTTCTGAGCTATACACAACAATTGCGGCATCCTTTGAAATACTTTATCATCTGTTCTCGGGAAATTTTGTGTGTTTTCACCGGCATAATATGTGAATTCGCGCGATTAAATGTGGTATCAGTGAAAGTAATTACTTTTTTTTATTAAAAAAATGCTACTTCACGATTGGATACAATGTAGCACTACAAGCACGAAAGTTCAAAAGCAGATTGCAAACACTGCAACAAAGAGTGAATTCTAGGTGTACCAATCAAGAAAACTACTAATGGTGGCTTCTAATACGGTAACTTGGGGAGGGTCATCTTATACGGCAGTTATGTGCTTATACTATAAAATTTCAATGAAAATTTTTACCTCGTCTTATCTGAAGGTCATCTTATCTGCGGAAATATATGGTACTCTTGTCATCAGTCCCTAAGCTTCCAAAAATTAGTTTGCACAGTAGTGCTGGCAGCTCTGAGTTTATAGATTTATTACTCAACAGTGAACATTGAAAACTTGGATTTCAAATACTTTTGTTTGGTGTTGAAAGTTTTACCGATACCGATTAGTAGTCAGAAGCAAGCAAAGCATCCGAACAAAAGCCCTACGAGAATCGTCACACTAATCAATGTAGCCTACTATCTAATGGTAAAGTATTGAACACGTGCAGAAGCCAAAAGTCAATCTGATGATTAGTTACAAGGAAAGTACTTGGGCTCGAACAAACACATATACACCAAAATTGTATGAGAGTTAATGTAAAGATCACTTATTGCACTAGTGACACTCCCGCATCTGCAAAACTCTGCAGTCATCTGTTAGAGGCCTCTGTGTGTGCCATGGCGCATTGTACTTTGACCTGTCGGTTTGCCAGTAGGGACGGTGCAGTGTGCCTCTGAAGTTGCGTTTTATGATGTTATTTGTGTGGTGAAGCGTCAAATGGGGCGGCGATTGCAAATCAATCCTGCTAATGTATTGCGATTAGTTGAGATGAAGTTACAAAGAACCCTTCTTCATGAAGATGGTATTAGTGTAGAAGATGAATCATTTGCATGCTTTCTCGTATCTGTTATGGTACAGAAATGTGAGCATAAGTTAGATACTGTTGTTACACACTCATAATAATGATAATAGGGATGATAATGACGAACAACTCATTGCAAGCGGCAGTGCTACGGTAAATGCAGGAAGAGGCGATGGAAGCAGTGGCAGTGAATACCAACAGTCTTTCGGGAAGAAGATTAAAGTTGCAACTATCATCACGGCTTTTGATGACAACTCGCTAGAGAACATATATATATATGATGATTATTACATAAGTTATAGTTAAGATATCTGCATTACGTATGGTGTCTACAATTACATGTACAGTGCTATCTAGAGCACGGTTGCAGAGCTTTACAGAAAAAAGACATTCACCAGAACATTGAGGTGGACATAGAGATCCTGTAACCAAACGTTCATACAGATATGTTTGTTCGAGCCCACGTACTTTCCTTGTTAGACAATGTTACGAGTAGAGGTAATAACACTCACTTCCTTCCACCCATCGTCCATTTTATGCGTACGGACTTGAGCGTGTTCCTCTTGGCGTTCAGGAAGTACTTCAGGTCGTCCGTGTCGACGACGGAGGACCGGAAGTCGACCTCTGCCAGCCGGGGGCAGCCGTCGGCCAGGGGCCGCAACACGGGCGCGCTCTTGGTGAAGCGCAGCACCAGGTTCAGCACGCGCAGGTGCCGCAGGTGCGACACCGCCTCCGAGAACTTCTCCGACTTCAGAAGTTCGTTGGAGATCCTCAACGTGTGTATTCTGGAGCACTTCTCGACCAGGTTCCTCAACACCTGCAACCGAATGACCACGTCCGCATCAAAATCGAGACGGAGGACTGTAAGTGAAAGAAAAGAACCATTAATTATTCCATTAAGTTTCAGGAGTGCAGCCGCAAGAATTCTTCTTCTTCCAATATTTCGGCTGTATAACGTTCGGCCGTCTTCAGAGTGAGCCAAAAGACTGACGCTCCAGTGCTCACTTCGGCCCTCTATACTCGCGTACCGCACGACTGAGCGCGCGGTCACAGATACGTATGCGCCGGAGATGTCGGTCGGCGGCAAAGTTGTGCGTAATGCACGAGTTGAACCTATGACTCTGCAGTCGATCGGTGTCGGCGTGCCGATTCATCACTATGAGCTGCACTGTGACGACATTTTTGTGAGTCTATTACAGAAAGTGCCGGATTCCATGATTTATCTAGATTGACACAAGTATCTCTACTAGTTAAATTCATCGTCAAGCGGATTTTGATTGCCTCCTTCACTATTGAATCCCAAAAAGATGATGTCATCCATGATAGATGTACAGAACACCAAAGGTACACACGACTTTTACAACCTAACAAGTCTGCAGTGGCAAAGCACTGTATTGACACTGATCACAGCATGTTGTATGACAACGTTGGAATTTTGGCAACGACATCATCTTTTTGGGACTTGACTTGTATTCAAATATTATGAATTATCTTGAACAGTATGATCTATTGACCCAAGGTCAAAACGGTTTTAGAAAATATCTTTCATATCATGCGAAACACAACTAGCTCTTTACTCTCACGAAGTGATGGGTGCTATTGACAAGGGTTCGCAAATCGATTCCGTATTTCTTGATTTCCAGAAGGCTTTTGACACCGTATCTCACAAACAGCTTTTAATCAAATTGCGTAGTTATGGTATATTGCCCCAAATTTGTGACTGGATAGGGAATTTACTGTCAGAGAGGACACAGTTCGTAGCAATCGATGGTAAGGCATAAACTAAAACAGACGTGATATTGGGCATTCCACAGGGTTGTGTTATTGGTCCTCTGCTGTTCCTTATTTACATAAACGATTTAGGAGAAAATCTAAGTAGCTCTCTCAGGTTGCTTGCAGATGATGCCGTCATTTACCATCTAGTAAAATCATCTGAATATCAAAACCAACTGCAGAACGATCTAAATAAGATATCACTATGGTGTAAAAGTTGGCAATTGACTGAATAATGAGAAATATGAGTACGAAAAGAAATCCATTAAAGTTTGTTTACAAGATAAATCAATTGAATGTGAAGGCTGTAACTCCACTAAACACCTAGGAATTACCATTACATCTGACAAACTGGAAAGAACATGTACATAATGTTGTGGGAAAGGTGAAACAAAGATTGTGTTTTATTGGCAGAACCCTTATAAGATGCCCCAGAATAACTAAAGAAACTGCGTACACTATGCTTGTCCATCCTTTTTTGGAGTATTGCTGCCCAGTGTGCAATCCTTATCAGGTGGGTTTGATGGAGGACATCGAAAGAGTCCAAAGAAGGGCAGCTCGTTTCATATTGTCACGATACAGGGGAGACAGCATTACGGAAATGATACAGACTCTGGGATGGGAATCATTACAACAATGGCGCTTATCGCTGTGGTGTGGGCTACTTACGAAACTCCAATCGCCAACGGTCTCCTCCGAATGCAAAACTACATTGTTGACTCCCACTTACATAGGTATAAATGATCAGAAGAATAAAATACGAGAAATCAGAGCTCAAACGGAGATTCAGGTGTTCTCTCTTCCCACGCGCTATTCGAGAATGGAATGGGAGATAAAATAGTATAATGGTGGTTCAATGAACCCTCTGCCAGGCACTTAAATGTGATTTGCAGAATATGCCATGTAGATGTAGATGTAGAGAAATACTGATCACTTTAAACATGATCATTTGCAATGGAAATAACTGCTTGGTGTAAATATTTCATATCTTTCCTTGGATGTAGGCTGTCTCACTTAGGGACACAAAGAAACAACTGATTCAGGCTGCTCTTATCCAGCATGCCACACAACTGCTGCCAACATCGCCACACCACACCATGCAACTGTTTAGCTTTTACCCCCCATAATTTTCAGTAGGGAGAATTTCCTGGAAGTCCCTAAAGGGCTGATGTGGTGACCCAAGATTTCTTCATGCATCCCACAAGTGTGCATGTGCTTAAGAAATCACCATTGGTTTTGATAAAATGTGGCAAATTTCTATAATTGCAAACAAAATAGGCCCCACGTAGTGTGCTTTTTAGTGGGTAAATGCCAACGGCATAGACTGAACAGTTTCCACTCAACCATAATTCACAGCACTAAAGGTGGTTGACTTTTTGTTTTAGAAACTGGTACAACTTTTAAGTGGTTCTACATGGTGTCTCACTCACTATTTTTCAAACAGTTACAATGTCTTTACTTGTGACGCAATTTTACTATAGCTGTTTAAAAACAGGGAGTAACTTATTAAATACCTTGAGACATTGCGTGGCTCGTGTGAATAGAGCTTAGGTCATCGCTGGGTTGCTTGTTACTAAAGCACTCCAAACCACACAATGAATCAAATTTCTTTTTTGAAGTTCTTTGTCAAGTTAATTGCAGCACATTCTCCAAGGTTCTTCTACCAAAATAAAGTCATTGTTAGATGAAAATGTATTTTTATTGAGTCTTCCATCACTACAGCACTGTATACATTTTGTGTAAAGCTTACAACTGCCATCAACTACCATCAACTGCCACTTGCCAACAGTAGCGGCATGTTTAAATACATAGATTTTGGTGCCCAAGTTGCAAATATATCACGTTCACAAATTCTGTTTCAAACAAATTGACTACAAATTTTAAAGAAATTTATACAGTTTGATTTAGTGGTTACCAAATAATATAACTTATTACAAAAATTGGTAAAAAAAGGTTACAATTCATGCAATAAATTAATTATTTAAAGGTAAGTGGTGCATATTTCACTACACGGCCGCTAGGTGATACAATAACCTTTGAGCTGTCAGTTCACGTAAACAAATGAATCCACACCTGACGTCTTATGATCAATCTTCAAATTCAAGATTTTACCAAAATTTTAAGGTAACGACAATTTACAAGTGAAAAAATGTTCATAAAGGTGTATGGTTTATTAAAACTAAATAGATGACAATTGTAGTATCCCGTATATAGTGCGAAACTGATATAATCAGACAAACTGTTAGGTTCACAAAACTTACAATATTCTCATTAAAAAAAATCTTAGTAGTGACTTATCATGAGGTTTTTATCTCAAGATCTTTAATATTTCCTATTGAATGTCACAACCTTGCATGTGAAGTTCCAAATCATTTCATTTAATTAATTGAAAATAAAAAAATAGAAAAGAGATGACTTACCAAAAGGACCGGCTCGTCGATAGAAACAAATAAAATAAAATTACACACAAACACACATACAAGCTTTTGCAGCCTAGCTGCTTCGTCAGGCAGAAGGGAAGGAGAGGGAAAAGGAAATGATGAGGGTTTTAAGGGAGTGGATAAGGAGTCATTCCAATCCCGGGACAGGAAAGACATACCTTGGGGGGAAAAAAGGAGGGTAAACAAATTCACACACACCCACACATTTACACAGACGCAAGTACACTTAGGCAGACATACTGTAGAACTGTAGAAAGCAAAGAAGTTAGAAGTTAGACAGAGATGCCACTTGAGGCAGAGGCTCTGTCCAGATAACCAAGGCAAAGATGTTAAGATGGTGGGTGGGAATTCGAATTTAGCGGAGGTTGAGACCAGGTGGGCAACGGGAGGAGAGAATAAGCTGAAGGGCAAGTTCCCATCTCCGGAGTTCTGAAAGGTTGGTGTCGGTGGGAAGTATCCAGATAACCCGGACGGTGTAACACTGCGCCAAGATGTGCTGGCCGTGCACCAAGGCATGTTTAGCCACAGGGTGATCCTCATTACCAACAAACACTGTCTGCCTGTGACCGTTCATGCGAATGGACAGTTTGTTGCTGGTCATTCCCACATAGAACGCTTCACAGTGCAGGAATGTCAGTTGGTAAATCACGTGGGTGCTATCGCAAGTGGCTCTGCCCTTGATCGTGTACACCTTCCGGGTTACTGGACTGGAGTAAGTGGTGGTGGAAGGGTGCATAGGGCAGGTTTTTCAACGGGGCAGTTGCATGGTCTTTGCTTTCTACAGTTCTACAGTATGTCTGCCTAAGTGTACTTGCGTCTGTGTAAATGTGTGGGTGTGTGTGTGTATTTGTTTACCCTCCTTTTTCCCCCCAAGGTAAGTCTTTCCTGTCCCGGGATTGGAATGACTCCTTATCCCCTCCCTTAAAACCCTCATCATTTCCGTTTCCCTCTCCTTCCCTTCTGCCTGACGAAGCAGCTAGGCTGCGAAAGCTTGTGTGTGTGTGTGTGTGTGTGTGTGTGTGTGTGTGTGTGTGTGTGTGTGTGTGTAATTTTATTTTATTTTATTTGTTTCTATCGACGAGCCGGTCCTTTTGGTAAGTTATCTCTTTTCTTTTTTTATTTTTGTTTATCCCACCGGGAAAGTTTCCCTCTATAATTGTCATTTAATTAATTGGCTGTACCCAGGAGTGTGAATTCTCAGAAATAGTGAAAAAGTAATATTCTAGAGCAACCTAGTTCTCCACAAAATAAATCGATACCAACTGAAAAATGTACGACAATCTCAACTGTGTACGATTATGTAACTTCCTGGCAGATTAAAACTCCGTACCAGACTGGGAATCTAAACAGGGACCTTCGACTTTTGTGGGCAAGCGCTTTACCGACTGAGTGACTCTAGCAGCATTTTCACTGATTTACTTCTGACAGCCCTCGTACCTTCTGAGCTTCACAGAAGTTCTCTTGTGAAACTTGCACGACCAGCGCTCTCGGAAGAAAGGATATCGTGGAGGCACGGCTTACAAGGAGAGGACGCCTACTCATTATTGCCAAATTCATCCAAATTTATGGTACATGTAAGGCGTGGTGAGACACAAAAGTGCTCCAAGTGGGAACTCCAGATGGCCAAGTAAAAGGATGTTTGATATGCATCTTATCAATGCCTCTGTGAGGGAGTGTTTAGGAAGTGGTGTTTGGCTCGCCGGTAAAAGATCGGATTCGTATTGAGATGGTCACAGGTTCAAATTCACCTGGCGACAAATATTTTTGTGCTTCTTGGCAATGCATACACTTACATATTGTTCCCGTAGGGATCGTGAGGACGAGATCAGATTAATTACTGCATGCATGGAGGCATTCAAACAATCATTCTTCCCACACTCAATAAGTGAATGGAATTGCAAAAAAACGCTAGTAACTGGTACAGTGGGGTGTACCCTTCGCCGTGCACTTCACAGTGGTTTGCAGAGTACTGATGTAGATGTAGACTGACGTCTCAATTAACCACAACAGCATATAGGTCATTTTATTAATATATATGAGCAAAAAAAGAAAGGGTATTGGATGAAATGCGGGACTACAAACATTTGAAAAGGGACTGTAGTTAATGTGTACTTTGGAGCATTGTGTATGTAAATTGATACTTCCATTCTTTTGCAATTTATCAATTACATGTACCAGGGTGATATTCAACAAAGAAATAGGGAAAGCAATAATTTTGCCCACATCTTGCGCACGTCATGAAGACCACCCTTTTGCAGTTACATGGTTTCTTTTTTTTTAATATCTCCATAGAAAAACAAACTCGATTGACATTCCGAAAACAGCTTCTTTCATCACACAGTCCAGCAACGAACCACACGTAACGCAGCATGTCGTCGAATACTTGCGAGGACAGGAAGTGATTTATTCTTCTTTCTCGGTTAGGTAAGTGCAGTTTTGAACATTTTTTATCAAATTTTTTACCTGATGATAAAAATATATATTGTGTGGTTGCACTAGTGGCATACATTTGGAGAGAATTACTTTGATACTGCATGTTGGCATTCAAAAATAATTTGTATGATGTTGTGGTTAATTCTGAAGTCGGTGGCTTATGCATTCCCAAGGAACATAAAATATTTGCCGCCGGACAGAATCGAAACTGCGAACCTTTTTAATACAAATCCAATCTGTTACCGCTGAGCCAAACACCACTCTCTAAACAGACTCTCTCGGGGGCAGTTGATAAGATGCATATGGTGATAGATCCGCATCAAAATTCCTTTTATTTCCTAAAGGCTTGTCCATCTGGAGTTCCCACTTGATGCACTTTCGTATCTCACCACATCCTGCACGTACCATAAACTTGTACGAATTCGGCGATGACGAATACATGTCCTCTCGCTGTTAGTTTAGGCCAGGGATGGTGAACCTTTACACATATATGTGCCCTTTATTCAAAACGTGCACTTAATAAGACTTGCCCTGACAATATGGCTTCTCGATAGAAGCACTAAGGTACTGGCAGATCTAAAGCTGTGAAGATGGGATGTGAGGCATGCCAGGGTAGCTCAGCAGTTGCCCACAAAAGGCTGCAGACAAGCTGCAAAACAGAAACTGAAAATTAATTCTCTCTGCTGCCTGGTCATACATCTCACAGTACATGCCACTGTTTTTAATGTTGTCATATTGAATCTATAACAGACATTAATAAATAAATTTTCAAAGTTTCTGCTTCACAGCATGTCTGCAGCACTATGAAATTATGGTACCTTATAAAAAGGCAGTATGTTACTTATGTGGCACTTATATGCAAACCACATATTTTTATCTTCTGAAAGAAATGAAAAGTGATCAGAAATATAAGTAAAACAGGGATGAAAATAGTTCCTCGAATAAAAAAAATTTCTCACAATAAATTTATTGAGCTATATAACGTCACCCTCAATGAGCATCTTGACATATACCCTGTCAATTGTGTGATTAGCAAACCTAAATGTAAACAGCTGCCTCGCTCAGCGTGCAGGATTTTGCACAATGAAAGTTTTTATTTTATTTATTTTTTTAATAGCCATATTTACATTTGCAAGTTGTAAATGTAACTCTTAGACTTAACCATCTAGCTGTTTAACTTTGGTAAAACTATGTGTGCTCGCGACACACGACTTAAGCAAAAACACTAAACAAACGAGTGTTGCTTCAGTCGTACAACTCACTGTCTCAAATGCACTGCTAACAATACACTGCAATTCATTGTCGGATCACGAAGGTAGGTTCTAAAAGGGACAACTTCCAACTTGCAGCACTCTCTTTAACAAGGATCCGAATTGTCACACTTTAACTGCAGTTCATTTCACGACCCCTCCATTTCCCAGCTCGCACCGGTCTACGACTGTGTAACACTCCAGGGAAATCCATCAATCGAGTCGAAATGGCAGGATTAAAGCAGCAAATAGTCCTGTTGGATCACAAAGGTAGTTTCACAAGGGACAACTTACGACTTCTTTTGATAGGTATTGCTTGCAGCACTCTCCTTAACCTGTTCATTCCCAGTGTTGTTCCTGGATAAAAACGTATTAAAAGTTGATTTATACTTTATTTTGTACATCAATCCTTACAGTAGCATTTTTGTTGATGAACAACATACTTCTAGTATGACTTTTGCCACTCGGTATGGCGTGTGGCCTCTTCTGAGGCATTAATGTGGAGGTTGTGCTGCATTGCCGTCTGTACGTGGCTGAGAGTGTGAGTGTGAGTGTGGTTCCTTTTGTTTTATTCCAGCAGCGAACTGTCTTGTCTTTGGTGCTGTGGCAAAGATTATGCTAGCATTATTGATCTGGCAGTGTTAACTATCAACAAAATAATGTCCAAGTAATAAAATTCTCGATACAAATGTCTGTTGTGCATGGATTACATGACATAAAAAAATCAATAGTTCAACTAAAAATTTTAAAACACATATTTTGATGGCTTAGCCACAGCCTAAGGGATGTGTCCAGAATGAAATTTTCACTCTGCAGCAGAGTGTGTGCCGATATGAAACTTCCTGGCAGATTAAAATTGTGTGCCGGAACCGGGACTTTAACCTGGGACCTTTGCCTTTCACAGGCAAGCGCTCTACCGACTGAGCTATCCCGACACGACTCACGATGCCACCTAACAACTTTACTTCTGCCAGTACCTCGCCTCCCACTTTCCAAACTTCACAGAAACTCTCCTGCGAAACATGCGAGACTAGCACCCCTGGAAGAAATTATATGGATGAGACATGGCTTAGCCACAGCCTAAGGGATGTTTCCAGAATGAAATTTTAATCTGCCAGGAAGTTATGTATTTTGATGTTTACTGCACTGTAGTAATACAGAAAACACCGAATTTTAATTTTTCCAAAGCTGATTTCATAATGTGGGACTGAAAGAGTTAACAAGGATCCAAGTCGTCATGCTTGAACTGCAGTTCATTTCACAACCCTGCCACTTCCCAGCCCCTATGTCCTAGAGAAAAATAGGTTCCACTGTGCGTAACTGAATAGTTTTGTGCACAGGACTGATGTCAGTCCGATAATTTTTGCACTACGCCAACATACCACTGCTGGATGATACTGTTAAAAGAAAAAGATGAAGGAGTAAAAGAAAAATACAAGCAGAAGTGTAGAGACGATTTGAGGACTCACCGAGTAGCTGAGCTTCTGCGTCACGTGCAGCTGCAGCACGGAGAGCCGGCGGCAGTTGTTGTAGAGCGCACGGAACACTCGCGACGTGGCGCCGCGACACATGCACACGCTGCGCAGGTTGGGTGCGTCGCAGAATGTCCGCACCGCCTCCAGGTCCGTCGTGCCCCCCTTGCAGCTGTGCGAGTCCAGCTCGCTCCACGCCCTGTCGCGCAGAACGAGTTGCGATAACACGTCCGATTTTTATTTTCAATAGGGAAACTCTCCATCCAACCCCCCCCCCCCCCCCCTCAGATACAGTGTGTAGTGGTACAAGCCATTTTCCCCCACTTCTTCAATACCTTGAGATACCCAAATATTTATCAATAAATTTTAGTGAATTGATTAGGCACGATAGGAACAGCAGCTACCGCCAAAATCTGTTTGTTTCAGATTCTAGAGGTGGTGGCAGAGCAAGTGGCCTCAGATATTATGTCCACCCAGTCAAAGAAATATTGGAGTTCCTTGGAAAAATGTGTGCTTGGACGGCTGCTAAGAAGAAAAGAGTTGTTGATTTTGGTTTTGTATTCCATGTCTGATGTCTGTCAAGATATGTGTATCACATTACTAGGTATTTATGGATAGAATAACTCCTTGAATAGAAATAAATATGGAGTTAAATGTATAAATAATTTATTTAATCTATAAAGTATATAGATGAAGAAAAATGACAGATTTATTGGATAATTAATTAATGGATAATAGTACTTAGAGGCACAGCTATTACTGGACCTCATTGTGTCAAGAATTTTATATATTGAATTTTCAGAACTCATGTCATGAACTGCTTTCTCACCTGATCTGGTACTCCTTGTCTGCCCACAGCTCCACATCTTGGGACAGTCTCCTCCACCGAGTGCATACTTTCTGAACCATGTCCACCAGCTCACTGAATGACATGTGGGAGAAGATCTTTAACAAAATCTCGTCCGGCAAGTCGTCGATACTCACACGCTGGGCGGCACCGTCGCACACCTTGTCCTCGGCACGAGGAACGGCGACCTGCGAATCCGTCGTCGACACTCGTGACCGGTAAAGCCGGTCTCCGGCATTTTGCCGAGCAGAAGAGCCGGTGGGGAGGGCATCTTCAGGTGAGACACAGCACTGGCAAGCTGATGCTCCTTCAGCATCTGTGTAGCATCCACCACTGCACTCCGGTCGTGATGCCATGTTGCTGTCTTGTCTGCCTTCGGATCTCTAAAAGTCTGAAGGCTCTGGAGGAGGAGTGGTCGACGCCTCTGGCGGGTGCACTTCCAGTACTGTAAGATGCAAAAAAATGATAATTAATGATCAAATTTATATAATGTGTCAGTCAAAATGTTAGTTAATGAGGATAGGTTGTAAGTCACCATAAAGGCCAATTCACACTGTCCGTCACATCATGTCACGTTACCGTCCGTCAGAACATTCCGAAATGTATTTCTAATGGCACCATTCACACTGTCCGTAACCGGACCGTCATGTCAAGCTTTCTCGAGAAGAATGTTTTGACGGAACAGCCGTCTGCTAACATCGGAAGTTAACCTATGTTTGTCACGCGAATTACATGTTGCAGTCAACGATTGTACAGTTTATATGCAAATGTTTTATTCATCTTTATTTTGTGGTTATACTTCGTTATAGGGATAAATCTCAAATGTTTGATGACGACTTAAATATATTTGTCAATTGAGTGTCCCCCTAAAATCGAGGTCAGATATCTGAAACCAAAAAATTGTAACAGAAAAGACTGAAGCAAACTGTTTATTTGAATAAGATTGTAATCTGATTATGCATTTTTCATTAAATAACATTTTAAATGAAAAAGTCAGTTCTAATGAAAGACAAAAATTCTATTGTTCACAATGGTAATAACAATGTCAGTGGGCAAATTGTAATGGATAAAGTAAACAGGCTCTATTTATGCTTTTATAAGTATTGTTTGATGTTTTCATATGTTTATTTCTTCCCTTGAAAAGAGATGTCGATGTTTTGAAATGTTGTTTCAGTTCTCAGTAAGTCAGTCAAATACATACATTGTAAAGTTTTTTTTTGGCCCTCAATAACATTTAGTGTTGTTGTTCCCTCAATTCTAGAAATAAACTACGACTTTCTACAGAACAGATCGCCACTCGTAAACTCACATTCAATATCATATATTGAGATGGGCGAATTGACGTGACGGATACTGACGGACAGTGTGAATACAACTTGACGTGACGGTGACGCGATGTGATGGACAGTGTGAATTGGCCATAGAGGTGGTAGCACAGGTGCAGACAGACAAACAGAAAAAAGAATGACATTCATTCGAGTGTCAAGAAAGGAGGATAGAACAACTCACCATTTCATGGTTGGACACTACACTGATGTGTTAAAAAAGGGCATATGATTATGCATAGTTGATATTATGATGACTGGTGCATTGAAGATGATCATTATGTGATCGAAATCAACCTGCCAAACAACAATAAAAAAAAAAAGGACTAATGCTGCATACTATATTTACTATATTCAATACGAATTAAGTTACGAGTTCACAACTAAGTTGACAACTTCTTGTACTTGCTAGGGTAACCTCTCTGGTGTAGCTGTTGATCAGGCAGTCGCACGGCAGAAGTGTAGAAATAAAAATGTGGTGCGAGTCTTGCAGACACATGTTGCCGGTAAGGTACATGGACGAGAAGAAGAAGACTGACACACGGAAAGATGGTCACTGCTATGTGGAAAACATTTGTTTCTGAAATTGTGGTGAGTGCTGCACTACCTTCCACTGTGGTATTAATTGTGGAACACTGTGGTGTTGACTCTATTACATGGGCTGTAGTGTGCAGACACTACTTACAAATTTCATACTAGTTTCCGAGTGTAAGCGGGTACCTGCTCGCTTACCGAATTTGTGGTGAACAGCAGATGTTACTGTTCTTGTTTTCACAGAAGTATCCATGATATTTGTCATTGCGATTATGTACATGGAGGTGCATGTCATTCACTGGCACATATGGTTGATAGAGGAAGGCTTCAGTTCTTAGGCCGTGTCCATGAGGGCTGAAGCAACAAAATGCACATGCCTAGTGTTTAACATATTGATATTGGTTTCACAACACACAGAACTGGGAGTGTTGTATGTATATGACAATGGTGTAAATGCTTTTTTTTTTTTTTTGTCTATTTCATTTAATGAAGAGGTATATTGTACAAGTTAGATTTGGGCACAGTGTTCATTTGTTGCTCAAACTGAGGTATTAAAATCTTGTGTGTTTTTCATTTACTTATTTATAGTTTATTTAATGAAGAGGTACATTGTACAATTTACCTACGAACAAAATGATCATTTCATGCTCAGACTGAGGTACTAAAATCTTTAATTTATGTATAGTTTATTTAATATACACGTTATTTGTGGCCACAGTGATCATTTGTTGCTCAAATATATCTCAGTGGTTATGACTCAATAAGCTGTCCCACACTTGTAAATTTTGGTTCCCAGCACAACTCGTACAAAAGTCTCAAGCAAAAAATTCTCACCTTCAGCGCTCACTTGTGGAGGGGGACCCTCTCTGTTAACATACACCTCACCAACAGAGTGAAATACAGATAATTTTTTAAACACAAATCTTAATCTATAATCTAAATCTTATGCAAAAATCATCAACCAACACCAACAGAAACGACAAAATACCCATTCTACGTAACATCCACTATAAGAGAGTGCCACTCAATACTTTACGCACACCACCTATAAATAAAAACACCTCAAAACTACCGCGTCTGTGGTGACGCCATACAACTCAACATGCCGACGTCATGAGTCAAAACGTACTGGTTGAATTGCGTGCTATAAATGACCCACATGTACCAGGCACAAAAATTTATTGCACAGATTTCATGAAAATCATGGTCTGTTTTTCTTCTTCTCACTGAAGTTACATATTCCTCTAGTAGTTGTCTGTGGAGCTGAAGGAATAGCTTCAGCCATTGGTAATCACAAAATAGGTACTAATGGGTCTCCAACCCCACATTAAACCCATACAGATTTTTTTTTGGTGTGGTTTTAGGGCTCACAACTGCTAAACTGCTAAGGTCATTAGCGCCCAGAGAAGAACAAGAACAGAGATTAGCTAGATGTCAAAAAATTGGTAACTGCCAGTTAGAATATCAAGAGAAGGCTAAAATCAAAAGAAAAAACAATTAAAAGGGTTAAATAGCCTTTGATAAATTGGCCAAGTTGATAAAACGCAAAACTCGAGCAGCTGCCCGTGTGTCATCAGCTAAAATTTCCTCCAGAGTAGACGGAAAGTGAAGGGCTACACGGAGATGATTAAAATTAGCACAAGACAGTAAAACATGTCGCACCGTCAGCAATTCACCGCAGGAGCACAGCGGTGCAGGATCGGTGGTTAGCAAATGACGGTGGCTGAAACAGCAGTGACCGATCCGCAACCGGGCCAGGATGACCTCCTCCCGCCGAGAGGGGCGTGAGGAGGTCCTCCAAGCGGTCGGGATCGGTTTTACAGTACTCAATTTATTGTCGTACAGTGAGAACCACGCACTGTGACAGGACGACACGATATTCCGGCGAAGAGCCCATTGAACATCGTCCGTTGAGACGCAAAAGGTAGCCATGCGACGCAAAAGATCTGTTGCCTTGGCTGCTATGTCGGCGGTCTCATTCCTGGGCACACCCACGTGGCCAGGGACCCACAGGAAAGAAACCCGATAGCTGTCATCTGCTAGCAACTGGAGGGAGCGTTGGATCCGATACACGAGAGGATGGTTTGAGAAAGGGTCCTTAAGACTCTGCAGGGCACTAAGGGAGTACGAACATATGGCATAGAAAGGTTGGTGGTGGCGGCAGGTATACAAAACGGCCTGGTGGAGGGCAAAGAGCTCAGCCGTGAAATTCGAGCACCGGTCAGGGAGCTTGTATTGGAAACGGTTGTCCCCGACGACGAAGGTAGATCCGGCACCGTCAGTGCTCTTGGAACCATCAGTGTAAATAAATATGGCATTACCGAACCGCGAATGGAGTTCCACAAGCCTCGAGCAGTATACCAAATCTGGAGTGCTCTCCTTGGGGAGCGAACTAAGTTCAAGGTGAGTGTGAACCAGGGCCTGATGCCACGGTGGCAATGGGCTTTCGCTCAACCGAAGGGTGGAAGGAAGGGTAAAATCGAGCCGCTGTAGCAGGCGGCGAAACCGAACTCCAGGTGGAAGCAAGGCTATCGCAGACAACTGATATTGGCGATCAAGTGAGTCGTCAAAAAATAATCGGTAAGATGGATGGTTGGGCATCAACTGCAGGCGGCATGTGTACCAACACAAGAGTATGTCACGCCGAGTGGTCAAGGGTAATACAGCAGCCTCGGCATACAGACTTACAACAGGGCTGGTATAAAATGCACCGGTCGCCAGACGTAATCCCCGATAGTGAATAGAGTTGAGACGGCGGAGAATCGACGGCCATGCAGAAGAGTATACAAGGCTTCCGTAGTCGAGCTTCGACTGAACAGTGGCCTGGTAAACGTGAAGCAGTTCGGTACGATCCGCTCCCCATGACGTGTTACTGAGAACACGAAGAACGTTAAGGGATTGGGCACAATGGGTAGCCAGGTAGGACACACGTGTGGACCAGCAAAGTTTACGATCCAACATTAGTCCCAAGAATTTCGTAGTCTCCACGGGAGAGCAACAGGGCTGAGATGTAGAGAAGGTGGAAGAAATTCCTTGTATCTCCAGAAGTTTATACACACCGTTTTCTCAGTGGAGAATCGGAAGCCGTTCGCGATGCTCCAGGAATATAGATGGTCAAGACAGTGTTGAAGACAACGCTCCAAGAGACACGTCCGCTGGGCACTGCAATAAATTGAGAAATCGTCTACAAAAAGGGATCCGTAAACGTCGGCTGAAAGGCAATCTATGATCGGATTGATTGCAATGGCAAAGAGAGCCACACTCAAGACGGAGCCCTGCGGTACCCCATTCTCCTGGCGAAAGGTATTTGACGAAACAGAGCCCACCCGTACCCGGAACTTGCGATCCGCCAAAAACGCTTGAATGACAAGAGGAAGGCGGTCCCGAAGGCCCCATGTCTGCAATGTGTGGAGAATGCCCGCTCTTCAACAGGTATCATATGCCTTCTCCAAGTCTAAGAACACTGCTACTATTTGACGCTTCTTTAGGAAGTTATTCATAATGAAGGTCGACAACGTAACGAGGTGATCAGCAGCAGAGCGGTGTCGACGAAAACCGCATTGGACATTTGTTAGGAGGCGGCGATATTCGAGGAGCCAGACCAACCGAGATTAACCATGCGTTCCATCACCTTACAGACGCAGCTCATCAGAGAAATAGGGCGATAGCTGGAAGGAAGATGTTTGTCCTTCCCTGGTTTGGGGATGGGGACAACAATGGCTTCACACCAACTTGTGGGAACCTGACCTTCATTCCATATGCAATTATAGGTGCTAAGTAGGAAACACTTGCCCGCAGGAGAGAGGTTCTTCAGCATCTCAATATGGATGGAATCGGGGCCGGGAGCAGAAGATCGGGACAGGGCGAGAGCACGGTCTAGCTCCTGCATGGTGAAGGAGACATTATAATTTTCACGATTAAAAGAGTGGAAAAAAGGCAGTCGTGCCTCCTCTGCCTGTTTGCGAGGGAGGAAGGCAGGGTGGTAATGGGCAGAGATCGAACGCAACGGCCCGGTGCGTTGGAAACATGAACGGGTTCCACAAGGACTGCGTTCTCAACGGTCAGGCCAGAGATCGGGGAGTGGACCTTGATGCCAGATAAACGGCATAGGCCACCCCAAACAACCGTGGAGGGAGTAAAACTGTTAAAAGAACTAGTAAAGGCAGTCCAGCAAGCTTTTTTGCTGTCGTTTATACCTTTACGACATTGCACTCGCAGTCGTTTATAATTTATACAATTCTCCAACGTCGGGTGGCGGTGGAAGGTGCATAAAGCACGTCGCCGGGCTCTAAGAGCGTCGCGGCAGGCTGCAGTCCACCAAGGGACCGGGACACGATGTGGAGAAGAGGATGTACAAGGTATGGAATGTGCAGCAGTTGTGAGAATAACCTCTGTGAGGTATTCGACCTGACTGTTACAGCTGGGAAAATTCTGATCGTGAAAAACAGCCATAGAAGAATAACGTCCCCAGTCAGCTTTAGAAATCTTCCAACTGGTGGGACGAAGAGATGGGTAATGATGCAGGAAGTGGATGACACAAGGGAAATGGTCACTGGAGTACGTGTCAGAAAGTGCATACCACTCAAACTGACCGGCAAAGCGTCGGAAAGGAAGGTTGGTGCACCGATGTTGAGGCAGACAAGATTGAGGTGTTGGAGAAGGTCCGCCAAAAGGGAGCCCCTCGGACAAGGTGCCAGAGAGCCCCATAGAGGGTGGTGGGCATTAAAGTCGCCTACCAACAAGAAAAGTGAAGGGAGCTGGTCAACGAGGTGTAGCACATCTGCCCTAGTAAGGGCGGATGACGATGGCAAATAGATATTACAGAGGGAAAAGGTGGATAGAGTGATGTGGACAGCAACTGCCTGTAGGTGAGTATGCAATGAAATGGGATGGTGATAAACGTTGTCCCAAATGAGCATCAGAACCCCTCCATGGGCTGGGGTACCTTCCACAGGTGGCAGGTCGAAACACACAGAGGTGTAGTAGGGTAAGTCTGCACGATCACTTGGACGTAACTTAGTTTCTTGGAGACAAACTAGAAGCGGGCAGTGCAATCGAAGGAGTAGTTTTAATTACTCCCGATTGGAACAAAAGCTGCGAATATTCCATTGAAGGAGCGCCATGATAAAAAATAAGAGAAGGGAAGATAAAAAGGAACAAGCAGGTGGGGTCACCTCGATGGCCGCTGAGGACCGGACTTCGAGGGAGCACTACTGTCGCCATCTAGAGGCAGAGAGTCATGTTCCATAGGTTCAAACGAGTCATCTGCCACCTTCCCGAGTGTATCAGGAGGGGCCTGCTGCTGGTAAAATGCCGGTTGCCCGGCTAACAGTAGTGCGTCCCGGTGAGACAGAAGATGCTCGGGGCCGACTACTGTTTGTGACGGATGGGTCACACCTCGGCGGGGAAGGACAGGAACTATTTTTCTTGTTGGCTCTTCTCGAAGAGTGACGGTGAGAAGAGGCAGTTGACGGTTGGGAAGCCTGAGAACGCAGAAAATCTTCACGGATAGGTTCCTTTTTCAAAGTCCAGGCATCTTGTTTAGGTCCCCGCAGTTATTTAGAGGTAGACGAAGACTGAACTTTAGAAGCAGCAGGAGGAAGCGGGGACGAGGAACGGGCAATCTTCGAGCTGCCGGATCGCACAACTGTGTCAGCGAAAGTGAAGTCACAGGTCTGGGTACCTGAATTCTTAGTAGGTCGAGTGGAGGTGAGGACCTTACTGTATGTGCCCGCTAAGAGGACAGTGGGCTTTCGACTCGCCAACAACTTTCGAGCGGCAGATGTTGATACCTCTTCCGTAACCCGAATTTGATGGATGACCTTTTCATCCTTATATACAGGGCAGTCTCGAGAGGAAGCCGCATGGTCACCGTTGCAATTAAGGCAGTGAGGGGACGGAGGTGGGCAATCCCCCTCATGGGCGTCCCTACCACAAATGACACATTTTGCTGCGTTAGGGCAAGATTGCCGGGTGTGGTTATATCTGTGGCATTGAAAACAGCGCGTTGGTACATAAGGGCGGACAGAGATGACTTCATACCCTGCTTTGACCTTCGACGGGAGTTCAACTCTGTCGAACGTCAAAAACACAGTACGAGTCTGTGTCAGCTGGTTATCTACCTTTTTCAACATCCTATGGACGGTTGTTACAACCTGATCGGACATATAGGTTTGTATGTCTTCGTCAGACAACCCGTCAAGGGATCTCGTAAAAACTACTCCCCGTGATGAGTTGAGAGTGCGGTGCGCTTCTACCTTGACTGGAAACGTGTGTAACAATGTAGTCCGTATCAGTTTTTGGGCCTGGAAGGCACTGTCCGCTTCCAGCATCAATGTGCCATTGTGGTGACGCGAACAGGTTTTAACAGGGCCAGCAATTGCATCAACACCTTTCTGAATGACGAAAGGATTTACAGAATTGAAATCTTTACCGTCGGTGCGAGAGACAACAAGAAATTTCGGTAGATTAGGCAGAGTCTTCTTTTGCTGATGCGAATCTAATCTTTCGTTTCTGGGTCAATGTCACTGAGGAAGAGAAGGAAGTCATTGCAGAAGTGTCCCCCGTGATTACCGGCGTGTCCGATGGCGCGCTCCTTCCTAGTGAGGGCCCTCTCCGAGGGCTTACCCACCTTAGGTGATTGTTCGCACCTCAGGTCACACCTCCCGAGAACTGACGGAGGGACCAATCGGCACATTCAGAAGGTACCAGCTCGGGTAATCAACCCTCCCTGAGCCTGGCCTTTACCAGGGGGTACGTACGTGCTCTACTTGTCTACCCGGGGTGGGGAATTACGCGTTACCCCGTCACCTGCTACGCATTATAATGCGTGGGTTGGCCTTCAGACACGCACAGGGAGGAAAGAAGAAGAATAGAGGAAGTGAAGAGAAAGAAGGAAAGAAGTGTCTCAAATGCCGAAGCGGAGACTAATGAGGAGGAGGAGAAGAAGTCTAGGAGAGTACAGCAAGGAGAGGGAGACAGAAACAAAGGTTAGGAAAGGAAGGAACCAAGGAATAAGAGAAACTACAACAAGAAACCACCTTAACTCGCGAAAGACGCCCGTCTCCGGGCGAAGGCATAAACCGGGAGGGGAAAGTGAAGCAGCCTGGGGCAGAAGAAAGGCTGCTTCGGCTCGGGGCCCCGTGCTCGCCACGCACGTACTCACCACAGAGCGGTGAGCCCCCTGGGGGGACCCATACAGTTGATCCCAAAATAGAGTAAACCTTCGATTTACACAAGTTGTGCAGTGGCATCTGTTTTGTGAATGGAATTTCACCATGAAATACAGAAGTCACTGTCTCGACAGTTACTACAGTGATCACAACAGTGCCACCTCCACCTAGATTTCTCGTTGCCGCAACTTCATCACCACAAATTCAGTGTATCTTGCTTCTAGTGCTTCACATTTGTGTACTCAGAACAAATAATCGCAGGACATTCGCCGTGCCGAGTGTTTACTGTACCACCAGAAATTTAACTGACCTTGGCCTGTGTTGCCACTCGTGTTTTCTAGTGTTTGATCTGCAAACAGTGTTAATCGTTGCTGTTGAATCTTCCGGGTTATATGGTTGTGATCAAAGAAACATATCTGCTCCTGACATTTCGTCAAGAGCTGTGCTGGACATGTTCAGAGGTGCTACTGGTAGCGGTGAGTCTTGCTGACTGACAAGTCGGGCATCAGAGAGTGGTATAAATACTGTCTAAAAGGGGGCGTGGTCAAGTGTTCACATGCGCAGCAGAGAGAAGCCTCGTCAAAGATAAAATCGAAATATACAAACATGGGGATAATTTTAACAGAAAGGAAGAAGCAATGAAACTTAATGACATATTGACTGTGGCTCTTCAGAGTAGGTAGTTACACTTTTATTTTTGACCATCGACTATCGAAAGTTATGTATCTGTGACAAACCTTATCTCTACTGTGCACACGAACACTTGACCACACTCCCTTTTTGACAGTATTTATACCTCTCTCCGACACCCGACTCATCAGTCGGCAAGACTCCACGCTACCAGTAGCACCTCTGAAGATGTCCAGCACAGCTCTGGATGAAACATGGTCAGGAGCAGATATGTTTCTTTGACCACGGCCATATAACCCGGAAGATTCAACAGCAATTATTTCAGCCGGTCGTGAAAGCCTTCACAGTGTTAATCGTGTACCTCACTGCATCTCGTGTACTCGGAATGCTCGGGCTTTGCAGAACACGAACTTATCGAACTTTCAAAACTTGAATTTCAGGCCAGCAACCACACCGCCAAATGTGTGTGTGTATCCTTCCACCGACCACGTGCTCCGCCAATGAGGTGTGGTTTCCTCTAATCAGTCGAACCTTTCCAGTGCTTCTGGTCTCTCTCTCTTCTGAAGACACCCCTCACAACTCATTCATGAACCACTCAAATATGTACAATTTGCTCATGGCAGGGAGTGATCTAATAAATGTATTATGTGAATAATGAAATGCCAAGATCGTGGTATTTCGTCTTTATTCATAACAGACGACCGGTTTCGATGTACACAGACATCATCTTCTGGTTTCTAAGGGCGAACATAAAATGTATGGTTACAAAAAAAAAGAAAAACCAACAAAGGTACATGCCATATAACTGTATGTGTAGGTAATCATACGTCAACAGTTTTCTTCACATACTTGCACTAAATAGTAACATTATTACAGAAATGCACATTGTAGCCTTTTGGATTGTAATGGTACACCCGTTTGTGCTTCCGTCTACATTACAGGCACACACCAGTGCCCCTACTGACTGGTCGCCCGCGTCGTCTCGCCCCTTCTTGCTGTAACCCGCTCGCCCATTTCGAAGCTCACCAGGAGACAATGAATACGTCGAGCTCTCTCACGCTGCCGCAACAAATCTGCGTCGACATCTCTGCTGATGTTCCGGAGACACCACCCGTGCGCATTCCTAAACTGCTGACTTTTTGCTTTGAGGCTCCTACAACATGGTTTGTCATTGCCGAGCAGATATTGACCCCATGGACTGAGCTATTGGTATGGAATTTGTCTCTCTCTCTCTCTCTCTCTCTCTCTCTCTCTCTCTCTCTCTCTCTCTCTCTCTCTCTATATATATATATATATATATATACACGTAAAAAATAGATGAAGTACACTTACCAGGCGAAAGGGCACAGGCAGTAATAGCAACAAATAAACACACAGACACACACACACACACACACACACACACACACACACACACACACACACACACACACACACACAAAAATGCTAGCTTTCGCAGCCTAGCTGCTTCATCAGGCAGAAGGGAAGGAGAGGGAAAAGGAAATGATGAGGGTTTTAAGGAAGGGGGTAAGGAGCCATTCCAATCCCGGGACAGGAAAGACTTACCTTGGGGGAAAAAATGGAAGGTAAATAAATGAACATACACCCACACATTTACACAGACACCTGTGTGTTTATTTGTTGCTATTACTGCCTGTGCCCTTTCGCCTGGTAAGTGTACTTCATCTATTTTTTACGTATATTTTTCCTTTTAGGAAGCGATTGATTGTAACTTATTGTATATAATATTCTCTAATATGAATACTGTGTTCAGATTGACTTCAGGACAAGTTTTGTGCAGTAATGTAATCATTGTAAACCAATGTAAAATAATAATAATAATTATTATTATTATAACAAAATAAAATAATAAAATTAAAAAAGAAAGAAATTGCTAAGAATTTTAATGTGCACCTAGTAAATTAATAAGTAGTTATAATTTTTGTGTCCTTTAAAATGCAAATATTTTTAAGATAATTGTTTTTCCTGACCACTTCCAGATCCACAAGGGCAATTACATTTGGGGTCTGTGGAAGGTACATTAATGCATATGCTCTCTTTTTGTAAGTATATATTGTGTATTTTGTTCTGACATGTTCTACATCCAAGAGGATTCCCTCAATTTGGATCTATTGGAACGAAAAGTACATCTAATGTAATCTAATCTTTGACCACTACTCACTTGACAACTTGGCCCATTACTTATGCCTCGTCACACATCTTCACGAACACATCGACTCGATCTGCAACCTAGTGACCTTTCCTCCAGCGACTGACCGGTATTCCGTAGCCAAACAAACCATCCTCGAGAGGGTCTCTCGCATGCCAGAGGATACGATCAGACATATCGTCCACGAAGAACACCTGGAGGACAAGAAGCCATCACAGCTCTGGGATCGCTTTCGTCTCCTTGTCAAAGAACAAGACATGCCGGATTCTACCCTCGCGGCTGTTTGGTTGAGCTAGCTTCCGCTCACAGTCCAGACCACCCTAAAGTTTTGTTTTGCATACCTTGATGACATTTTAATATTCAGTAATTCAGTCGAGGAGAATAGGAAACAATTACAAATCCTCCTTGACACCTAAGTTGCAGTTGGCATCGAAGTTAATGACAGTAAATGGCAACTACATCAAAGTTTAGTGGTTTTTCTCGGTTTCACAGTTTCTGCCTATGGGATAACCGCCCCCCCCCCCTCCTGAAAAGATTGATTATGTCAGGAACCTGCTGCCTCCTACAACATTCAAAGAATTACGTCATTTCCTTGGCAGCATAAATTATTATCGACACTTACCCGGCGCTGCTGAGCTGCAAGCCCTGCTCACCAACACTGTGCTGGCAAACACACCTCTGGAAACATCCCTTACGCTGTGGCTAAACCATGTCTCCATCATATCCTTTCTTCCATGAGTGCTGGTCTTGCATGTTTTGTCTTCTGTGAGGTTTGGAAAGTAGGAGGCGAGGTACTGGAGGAAGTAAAGTTGTGAGGCGGCATCGTGAGTCGTGTCGGGATAGCTCAGTCTGTAGAGCGCTTGTCACGAAAGGCAAAGGTCCCAGGTTCGAGTCCCTGTTCCAGCACACAATTTTAATCTGCCAGGAAGTTTCACACCTCTGTCGATCAGCCTGTTCCCTGGACAGATACTATGTCTTCTGCATTCTCTGCTCTCAAACACCTATTCACTTGAGCTGTCACTATCGCTCACCTGCATCCTGATGCTGGACTTTTTATTACCACTGGTGTGAGTGATACTGCCACTGGTGCAGTTCTCAGCCAATCCACCAACAGTGTCACGTCTCCTCTGCGATTATTCTCGAAAATACTCAACAGTGCTCAAAATAAATGCTCTGCCTTCGATCGAGAACTCTTGGCCGTCTAGGAGGCAATCAAACATTTTCACTCTGCCATAGATGGCCATTCTTTCTACATTCTCACTGACCACAACCCTCTAGGGGCTGCTATCACTAATCCTCCGGCTGACCCTCCTCTCCGTCAGTTCCATTACTTTGACTATATTTTTCAATTTACTACCAACATTCGCTACATCAAGGGTGCCGAGAATATCATTGCCGATTTTCTCTCGTGCAATTATGCAATTTTGCCTCTCTTAGACCTCTCTCAGATTGCCACTCTTCAAGTGGCTAATGACGACACTATGCAACTCATTCAGAACTCTTCCTCTTCTTTGCAACCTACCTGCACCACCTTCCCTGGTGTATCAGGTGAGGGTTGGTGTGATGAATCTACGGGCACTCTAATTCCTCGCTGCCTCATGTATGAGACCTTTAATAAACTATACAGTCTTGCTCATCCAGAGGCAAAGGCCTCCACCAAGTTGGTCATGGACTGGCTTGTCTGGCAGGATTTGAGGCGCGATTGCCAAGCCTGAGATCACGTCTGCATTCTCAACCAAAAAATCACACTAACGTGTTTTACAGCCACTTTAGATTTGTAGTTTTATAATTTTTTGCAAACATTTCAGACAACAATAATAATGTAAATAATAAAAAATTATAGTGATATGATTACGACATATCTATGCACCCAACAGTAACCCTTTTAGGAAAAAGGGAGAAAAAATGTTTTGGTAGTGGCGGGTTCCAAACCACTGACCATGTGCTTTACCATTCAACGCATTGCCCACTACACTACGGCTGACAGTTACAAAACTGGTCCTTTATTTTTGTATTAATGATTGCAGTTGTTAACTGAAGCTAATAAGGCATTTTTAGACACTAGATTACCATTTATCATACAAAGAATGACGTGTTTTTGTTAATTCTTCAGTGCGCTGCTGCTTTGAAATATACGTGTAAGCTATAATAAGAAAATCATCAAATACACAACGCAAGATGGTGTACGCCTGAGAGATTTCTGGGCATGGAATGTCACGTGACATCTGCAAACGGCTGGTTTTCGTGTAATCAATGGATGGTGTCAAAACCACGACATTTTTGCAAATAGCTCACAAACCATACGAGATATAAAAAAACATAAGGGAGCAAAGTTGTTGAGAATTTACTCCTCTACAAATTCGGTTATTCAATTTTTGTGTCAGATGAGCGGTTTATTTGCATTTTTTTTTATTTTGTGTTACTAACGTAGTTTTTGTCTGAAATATTTGAAAAAGCCAGGTTCTTGTCTCTGGCAGACAATAATTATTTCTGTAAAATTTGGTGCCGATCCATTGAACGGTTTGACCTAAAAAGTGGGAACACATTACAGACAGACAGACATTGTCAAATTGCGTTATTTTTGGAAATATCTCTGAAATGATAACACATAACAGAGCAAAGTTGTAGAGAATTTTCTCCTCTACAAACTCGTTTATTCAATTTTCATGTCAGATGAACGGTTCATTAGCAATTGCAATTACATCATAAACAGCTTTTTCTAGTGTTACCGACATATTTTTTTTCCAAAAAATTTGAGAAAGGGAGGTTCTGGTCTCTAATGGTCTACAAGTATGTATGTAAAATTTGGTGCTGATTGAACGGTTTGGCTTAAAAAGTGGGAACACATTATGGACAGTCAGACATCCCAAAATCACCATTATTTTTGCAAAGATCCCTGAAATGATGCGAGATATGGAAAAAACATAAGACAGGAAAGTTGTAGAGGAATTTCTCATCTACAGTTTCATGTATTCAGTTTCAGTGTCAGATGAACAGTTAAGGCATTATTTTCATTTAAATTTCGAGCTGTCAAAAGACGATCATAAAGGCCTACTTTAGTGTTACTAACGTAACCTAAAGTGGGCCAAAAAGCAATATTCATACAGACATCTCCCCTCCGCTGGGCTCTTCCCCTACCCCTCTGGCCGCTTCCAGCACGTTCATACTAATCTAGTCGAACCCCTTTCCCCGGTCGACAGTTTTCATTATCTACTCACTTCCATTAAGTGAATCCACACTCCTATCAAACCTCACTGCAAAAACTGTTGCATGTGCATTTGTACACTCTCAGATCTCCCAAATCAGCTGTCTGGCTGTCGGCACAACCGACCAGGGCTGATAGTTCGAACCCTCTCTATTCCAAAACCTGTGCAACCTTTTTGTAATCAAACACGTCCGCACCGCAGCCTATCACCTACCTGCCACGACACATGCTGGGGGTGACATGTCTTTCCGGCTGGCCTCTTTGGGGACACAGCCCCTCTGTACCCGCCAGCCATTTTTGTAGTTAGTCTTGTACTAGTTGTGGAATCGTTCACAGTAAAGTGAGAGATTAAGTACATGTGATTATTGTTGGGGGCTCCAACCCCATGCTAAAACCATATAGTCAATGCCATCAAATTTCTGTTCTTTAGAAATATTTTTCTTCCAATTGTCATCCTGCATTTTATATCAGCTGTATCACAACCATCATAAGTTATTTTACTGCCCAAGTAACAAACCTCGTCTAATACTTTTATTGTTTCATTACCTAATCCCATTCTTTCAGTATCACCTGATTTTCCAAGACTATTTTCCATTGTCCCTGTTGATGTTCGCCTTACACATTTGTTTAAAGACACTGTCAATTCTGCTCAATTCCTCTTCCCTAACAGACTTACAGTGTCATCAGCAAACCACAAAGTTTGTATTTCTTCACTTTGAACTTTAATTCCCTCTCCAAATTTCTCCTCATTTTCCCTCACTGCTTGCTCGATGCACAGAATGAATAACATATTAGGGAAACGCTACAGCCCTGTCTTACTCCCTGCCTCATCAGTACATCCCTTTCATTACCTTCGACTCTAATAACTGGTGTCGGGTTTCTCTACAAGTTATGAACTTTTCATTCCCTATACTTTAGTGCTGCTACCTACAGAGTTTTAAAGAGTGTATTTCAATTAACATTGTCAAGAGATTCCTCCTAATCTAGAAAAGCTAAAAACACAGTTTTTCCTTTACTTAATCTATTTTCTAAGACGAGTCATATGGCAGCGAGTACTGCCTCAAGTTCTACATTTCTGCTAAATTCAAACTAATCTTCCCCAAGGTCTAACAAACAAAGTGGCATTACCACTATCTACAAGAAATGAATAATATAGGGCCTACAATACAGAAGAACAGTTTTGTACTGTATGGAAGATAGAGCAAGAAGCACAAGTGGAGTAAAGCAGTACTGCAAGATGTGTGTACATCTACATCTACATAGATACTCTGCAAATCACATTTAAGTGCCTGGCAAAGGGTTCATTAACCACTTTCATAACTTTTCTCTACCGTTCCATTCTCTAATAGCGCGCGGGAAGAAAGAACATCTAAATCGTTCCGTTTTCGATCTGATTTCTCTTATTTTATTGGGATGGTCATGTCTCCCTAAGTAGGTGGGTACTAGCAAAATATTTTCACATGCAGAACTAAAAGTCGGTGATTGAAACTTCGCAAACAGATCACGCCGCAATGAATAACGTCTTTCTTTTAATGATTTCCACCCCAATTCGTGCAACATTTCCGTGACGCTTCCCCCCCCCGTGACGTGATAAAACAAAACGAGCTGCCCTTCTCTGAACCTTCTCAATATCTTCCGTCAGTCCCACCTGGTGAGGGTCCCACAAGAGGCAACAGTACTCCAGGAGAGGACGCACAAGTGTGATGTAGGCAGTCTCTTTGGTGGAGCTGGTGCATCTTCTTAGCGTTCTGCCAGTGAAACGTAACCTTTGGTTCGCCTTCCCCACAATATTTTCTATGTGTTCTCTCCAGTCAAAGTTGTTCATAATTGTAACCCCTAGGTATTTGGTAGAATTTACGACCTTAAGGTTTGACTGATTTATCGCGTAATTGAAGTTCAGCGGATTTCTTTTAGTGGTCATGTGTATTACTTCACACTTTTCTTTATTTAGTGTCAATTGCCAATTTTCGCACCAAGTAGAAATTTTGTCTAAATCTCTCTGCAGTTGCTTTTGATCCTCTGCTGACTTCACTAACCGATAAAGGACAACATCATCCATGAACAGTCTAAGGGAGCTATTCAGATTGTCTCCTAAATCGTTTATAAACACGAGGAAGAGTAGGGGGACCTATAACGCTTCCCTGTGGAACGCCAGATATCACTTCTGTTTTACTCGATGACTTACCGTCAATTACAACGAACTGTGTCCTTTCTGATAGGAAATCGTGAATCCAATCGCACAATTGGGGAGATATTCCATAAGCACGCCGCTTGTGAGGTACAGTGTTAAAAGCCTTCCGGAAATCCAGAAATATGGAATCGATTTGAGATCCCTTGTCGATGGCACTTAACACTTCAAATGAATAAAGGGCAAGCTGTGTTTCGCAAGAGTGATACTTTCTGAATCCGTGCTGACTATTGGTTAATAGGTCGTTCTCTTCGAGGTAGTTCATAACATTCGAACAAAGTATATGTTCCAAAATCCTACTGCAAATCGATGTCAATGAGATAGGCCTGTAATTTTGGGAATCACTCCTATTGCCTTTCTTGAATATTGGAGTAACTTGGGCAACTTTCCAGTCTTTGGGTACGGATCTTTCGCTGAGTGATCGGTTGTAAATGATAGCTAAGTATGGAGCTATTGCATCAGCATACTCTGAGAGGAATCTAGTTGGTATACAATCTGGCCCGGAAGATTTATTTTTGTTTAGAGACTTAAGTTGTTTAACTACTCCAGGAATATCTACTTCTAAGTTTCACAGGCTGGCAGCTGTTCTTGGATTGAATACTGGAGTGTTCACTTCGTCTTCTTTGGTGAAACAATTTCGGAAAGCTGTGTTTAGTAATTCTGCCTTAGCAGTACTGTCGGCGGAAGTATTACCATTGCTATCGCGTAGTGAAGGTATTGTTTGTGTTTTGCCGCTAGTGTACTTCACATATGACCAGAATTTCTTTGGATTTTCAGCAAGATTACGAGACAGGATTTTGTTGTGGAAACAACTATAAGATTCTCGCATTGAAGTCCGCGCTAGGTTGCGAGTTTCAGTAAATGATTGCCAGTCTTGGGGATTCTGTGTCTTTTTAAATTTTGCATGCATTTTTCTTTATTTCTGCAACAGTGATCTGACCTGTTTTGTGTACCACGGGGGGGTCAGCCCCCTCTTTTATTAATTTATTTGGTATAAATCTCTCGATTGCTACTGATATTATGTCTTTGAAAGCAAGCCACAACTGATCTATACTCACATGTTTAGTTTTGAAGGACTGGAGACTATCACTCAGGAAAGCATGAAGCAAATTTTTATCTGCTTTATTGAATAGATATATTTTTGTTTATTTTTGGTGCATTTGGGCATTTCGACGTTCAGTCTCGGTACTACAACTCTATGTTCGCTAAGCCCTGTATTTGTTTTGATGCTCTTTACTAGCTCAGGATTGTTTGTTGCTAGGAGATCAAGGGTATTTTCCCAACCACTTACTATTCTAGTGGGTTCATGAACTAACTGTTCGAAGTAGTTTTCAGAAAAAGCCTTCAGAACTAGTTCGGACGATGTTTTATATTTGCCACTGGTTTTGAATACGTAATTATGCCAACATATTGAGGGTCAATTAGTCGCCAGCGATTATAACAGTATGCTTCAGATACCTATTTGAAATGTGATTCAAGCTTTCTTTGAACATTTCTGCAACCACATCGTCTGAGTCAGGGGGCTGATAAAAAGATCCAATTATTAATTTATTCCGGTGGTCAGGTATAACCTCTACCCAGACCAATTCACAGGAAGTATCTGCCTCAATTTCGCTGCAGGATAAACCATTTGTAACAGCAATAAACACGCCACCCCCTGTTTTATTTATTCTATCCTTTCTGAAGACCATTTGGCCCTTTGAAAAAATTTCGGCCGAATTTATCTCAGGCGTCAGCCAGCTTTCAGAACCTATAACGATTTGTGCCTCAGTACTTTCTATCAGCGCATGGAGCTCTGGAATTTTCCCAACACAGCTACGACAATTTACAATTGTTATACCAATGGTTTCTAGGTCTGCTTTCTTCCCGTGTCTGACCTGCCCCCCTTTGAGACTGAAACCCATTTTGTGTATTCCCGAGGCCATCTAACCTAAAAAACCGCCCAGTCCACGCCACACAGCCCCCGCTACCCGTGTAGCCGCTTCCTGAGTATAGTGGACTCCTGACCTATTTAGCGGAACCCGAAAACCCACCACCCTTTGGCGCAAGTCGAGGAATCTGCAACCCACACGGTCGCAGAACCGTCTGAGCCTCTGATTCAGACCCTCCACTCGGCTCTGAACCAAAGGTCCGCAGTCAGTCCTGTCGACAATGCTGCAGATGGTGAGCTCCGCTTTCATCTTACAAGCAAGACTGACAGTCTTAACCACTTCTGATAGCCGCTCAAAACCAGAGAGGATCTCTTCCGATCCAAAGCGACACACATCATTGGTCCCGACATGAGCCACCACCTGCAGCTGGCTGCACCCTGTGCTCTTCATGGCATCCGGAAGGAGCCGTTCCACATCCGGAATGACTCCCCCCGGTATGCACACGGAGTGCACATTGGAATTCTTCCCCTCCCTACTAGCCATTTTCCTAAGGGACTCCATTACCCGCCTAACATTGGAGCTCCCAACTACCAACAAACCCACCCTCTGTGACTGCCCCGATCTTGAAGGCAGAGGGGCGAGTACAGGACAAGCGACACCATCTGCGTCAGGAACATCCCCTGCCAAAGACAGCGCCTCGAATCTGTTGGCAAGACTAACCAGGGAAGCCTTCACTTCAGTCCCTCGGGAAGTCTTACGCCGCCTGACACGCGCTGAGGAGACCTCCCAGTCCACCACGGATTGGGGGGCTACCTCCTCGCAAGCAGTGAGCAGGCTGGCCACAGCCGCAGGCCAATCGGAGGGCACAACAGACGCACAGGGCGTCTGCTGTACCCCCGTGAGCGGCCCACAACAGCGGCGCCCACCCACCGCAGTCTCAAACGTTGCCAGCGAAGCCAAAGCCACCTGAAGCTGCGAGCGAAGAGTCACCAACTCTGCCTCCATCCGTTCGCAGCAGTCACAGTTCCTAGCCATTCTAAAAACCTTTGTTTCTTCCAATTAAGTACGTCAGAGGACACACTAGTTTGATAAACAGTGAGCTTTGCAAAATATAAACCTAACGCTGAACTGTTTATTAACGGCGAATCTGAAAAATATATACGCGAGCTAATAAATAAAAAAATCAGTAACTGAACTGACAAATAAATGCGATTCTTAATAAACAAACACGCGAGCACACTAAAGTATAAAGAGCTGCAAAAGAAAGCACACACGAAATGTAAATAAGTCGCTTCTATTAAGAAGCCGATTACCGTAAAATCTAGAGCTGCTGCTGGTCACGTGCGCACTGGCCGCCGGTGACCGAGCACATTCATTCGATAACCATTTGCCCATGAAAGGCCATAGTTTGTGTTCCAGTAAGAGACACGTTTCTAATTTGTTGAAGTTTCAATGAACAACGTACTAGTACTATAAACAAAACACAGCACACTATCTGCAACAGAAATATAAAAAGAGTGTAAACATTAAAATTACATAATGTACGACATTGTACTTCCAAATACACACAGATGGTGCCAGTTCTTGATTAGCCTGAAAGATTAATTAAAAACTCGTCAAAAACTTTTAAGTATAAACATGCAATTCAACCCCTTCCATGTTTGCTTGAGTTCACAGGGCAGTTTACAGAGCACCAGTCAACTACTTTTGGTAAAATTTTACCGAACATCCTGTTGACCACGCGTGATTATGTTGAAAACATCAACAACATTGTACTAAATCTTCGCCAATATGTTAATATACTCAGAAATCTACATTGAATGCTTTGATTAGAGTTTCCTAGAGACGATAAATAATGTTGTTCATTTTCTGTGGATCGCATGTTCTTGTATGTACTCTTGTCCACTCAGTAAAAGTAATTTCCATCATAAATAAAAGATTTGATGACAAAACATTTGTGTTGTTACAAGACTGGCTAGTGACGATGTCACATTGTTGCCAACATTATCAGGCAGGGCTGCCAGGATGGTAAGAAGACTTTAGGCCTAACCCTACTTTTAATTGAGAATCTCATTACTTTCTGTACACAACTTCCCACAATCATGTTTAGTCTCCATGTGCTTTCTGGTTAACGTTCTGGAATGACTCATCTATGCATTGCCCTTGTTCAGAGTGCAACGCCTCTGCTAGTATAGCAGTCAATCGGTAACCAGAATATATGGAATCTGAAAATCTGATTGTGATGACTATGTTTTGCTAGAGTCTGCTAGAACAGTACAAGCATTACTCTATGTTCACTATTGAACGTCTAAATGACATCCTTTTGAATGCATTTTCTTGATATCTTCTGACATACATTTAAATTATCTTTATCATCATTTTCACTATATCAAAAACATTCTGTCATACTATTGAGAATCATAACAGTAGCCATAATGTTAACTAATACCAAATGTCAAACCAAATTACTGTCTCATATGAGAAGCAACTGATCCCTCCTCCCCCTCCCCTTTCTCTCTACAACAAATCTCGTAAACAGCCTTATAGACAACATAAAATAGAATGTCAAAAATAAGTAACAGCAGCAATTCGTATGTTTTAGATTTGAAATGAACGAACTCTGATACCCACCACACCTTGGCTTTGACCCAGGACGTTAGCCTGTAGTCTTCTATGACTCAAAACATTGATCATTTTCCTTGTGTTACGAATATGAAGTTACTTTTCACAATACAAACGTTCACCATCCACCTACTCGACTCCCATGTTTTAATTTAAAAATTGGTATGGCGACTTCTTGATAGAACACTATTTAAAAGCAAAGTTTCTTTGCACATAATGGAAAGTGCACTGTTGCTTTCTGCATCCCCCCCCCCTTAAGTACTTCGACGCTAATAACGTCATGGGTCAAAGGTGACGGATGGTATCCCGGTCTTCAATAATGCCAACAAAACTATAACTTACGTCCACCTCACTCCAGTTGCTGGTGTAGACACTGAAGGAATCGACAGATTACGCACAACGTCATCCTCCCACCGTACTCCTATGAGCGAGTCACACAGTCTCAAGTGACAAAGCTGCACGTTTCCAATTAAAAAAAAAAGTGATTTTTATCAGATTAGATTAGATTGCAACACGTTTTCTGCTTGCCAGTGCCCATTCTTAGCGACATGTTTCGAAACACAGACCCAACTATCGGTTGCAATTCATGTACAAATGAATAGGCTCGTTGCTACTGCACGGTACCGGGCTACCGGCTTCTGTTTAGCGTAAATTGAATCGTACTACAGTTCTGCCACATCCCCTCCACAAGGGCAGAAGGAGGCGGGGCATGTTGTGCACGTGACTAGTCTGCAGTAGCGCTTCCCAGCGGCAGAAAGCAAAAGCTTAACGCTGTCAGCTGTTGCTGTCTTATATTTTTGACGTCTGTAGCTCATGAATGTTCCTATTTTAGTGAAATTTCATAGTAGGTACTACCAAGGTTACGTTTCTCCATACTATCCCTACAATATGCTACATAAATTGCAAGCCTGAAGGAGTGGATCAGTTCTGAGTTACAAACAAAAATGATAGAATTGGAAAAGTGTAAACATTAACTCAGGCCTACTGGTACTGTAAATTTTATCTCATATATTATTTGATTTATGTTATAATTACCATAGTCTCCACTACAGGAATAAAAAATTATGGTCTTTATCTGTCTGTGCTGACTGACTGCCACTGGTGTTTTTACTAATAAACAGTAAACTTAAATTCACACCTACGCTACTGGCAACGAGTTTAAAGAGAATAAAAGCATGTGACAACACACATTCTTTTACGCAAGTCGCCGAAGTGCCATCCAATTTAAAGACTTGCACCTGGCCAACGAGCCACACGAAATTATTATTATAGGGAGATGACTGTAGCGCACGTCTTTGATACGTATAATTATAAATGTTTCATAAATTATGTATTTAAAACGCACTTACAGCAAATGAGAAATTTTATATCAGATGGTGAGAAATATATATTTTTTTATTTCAGAAACTTGGCATAAATTACACACGTCGGCTCTAATATTCGGATATCGGTATAAGAATGTTGTCAGCATCATTCATTTTCTTCGATGGAAAGATGTGAGAGGCACTTCCACACTCAATTGACATTCATTACAAAACTAATGATTTTTTTCACGGGTAGTTACATCACGAATAGAAGAATAAAGTATTGAAGCTTCCCGTTTCGTTTGAGGCTACTAAAATCACATAAGGAAGGCAGTAATTCGCTCTTGTGTTCAGACTGCTGTACAATACTCTCATGTTACTTTGCCGAGTCTGCTCTGGGAATGAAATTCACATTCCACACTACCTAATCTACACGTAAAATCACGTAATAACGCACGTAAACTGTAAACAAAAGTGAGCGAAGCTTTTGCTGTCTGCCGCTTGGAAGCGCTACTGAAGACCAGTCACGTGCTCAAGAAACTCCGCCTCCTTCTACCCATCTGGAGGGGGTTTGGCAGAACTGTAGTACGATTCAATTTACGCTTGCACTTTCAATATATATCGTCTCAAGCCAAGCCACTTCGATTGTAATCATACTTGAAAATTGACATCTCTTTATGGTTACAGATATCATCTTTGACTGAGTTACATGTCAGCGGGAATTGCGATTTTTCAAATGTTCAAATGTTTGTAAAGCTTATCGGACTTAACTACGGTGTCATCAGTCCCTATGCGATTTTTGTTTATTGAATTCAAGATGAGTCAAATGATAGGAAACTCGTCTACAGTGACGACAGAAGGAGGAGTTAAAGACAGCAAACCCGGTAAATTGGGACATACGTAATCGTACCTTATTTTGAATGTGTAGTTAGAGATGTACTTGTGTCATGTCAGTTTTACTTCTTTTTTGGCATCTCTTGACATGTCTGTAATGAAACAAGTTTTGTATTGCGAGTGTAATTAATAATAATTTATAGCTTTTCGTTAAACGCCCGACGTTGCAGTAGTACGTTAACAGATGCAATGAAATTTACAAAAGGAGAAAATACGACATTGAAAGATAAATAAGTAATATGAGTAAATACATATGGAAAAACGGACATAGATAAGTCACAATAAAAATTTATATTTCTTAATCACCCAGTTACTGTTGGTCAGCCAGCTAGAATGTCTTATTACTACTGTACGCCATGAGTTCTCATTTCTGTAACATTTGGTGCAGTGTTAAACTTGGAGCAACGCATGTAGGTGGTAGCCTGTATACACTTTTTCATTGTCTAGGGACTCTGAGGAGCACTAATTGAATTTATATCTTACAGTCACACGTTGACCTATTTTAAAGTGCTGGAAATATGGACATTTTGATCCCGTTCTTGCAACTGACAACTTCAAACACAAAGGTATAACTCTATTGTGGCGACTGATTATTTTGTATTTATAGAACTTGGTTTTCTTTCCTGTGTATTATACGCAGGTCATAATATTTGGTAGGCTGTAAGAACTAGGATAAGTGGTATTTGTTTACCCTGATATCCTATGTCATACATTTAGAAAGTGACTTTATCATCAATACTTACATAGTCTCTGTTTTCTTTCCACTGTTTTGGTGTTGCTAAATAGACATTTCTAATTTCAGATATTATGGAGTTTTACAAGAAACTCGCATGCAGGAGCCCACTTGATGGAGGTTCGGCAACTGAGGTAACACTTAAAGCTTTTATGTCATCCTCTTACTTATAACTGTGGTGTGAAAACCCTAAGGAGCTCTAGTAGTCTGTAGTTGACATTCATCAGACCCATCCTGTTGCTTACTAATGACAAAGTGAAGGTTGCTATGTTTGAGTCGCCTTCTCTGGTTGAATACCCCTTATGAAGTTCATACTGTAATTTTGCCTGTGGGCTGTCACCTAGAAATGTTGTAATGGTGTGAGAGAAAACAGATGAAAGAAGCTGGAATAACTTATTAGATGGAAGATGTGAGCAAAATTTTACAATGAGATTTCTCATGTCTGCTTTGACCCATGATGTCAACATGTTGAAAAACCCATTTTTCAGTTGTAGCCTTCGACCATAGATATTGGTAGACTCGACGTATCATTTTCATGGCACCAATATCCCCACAGGCATTCCACATGACTGATGGCAAAACAGCGTTTTATCCAGATGTGTTTATGCTTATACAGAACTTTTTCCGGAAAGGAAGAGCATTAAGCAAGATTTACTAATTTAAAACTGTGACGGTTCTTGGAAAGTTCTATATTGTTGTTTATATCTGGCTATTGTTTGCCAACAGTCATGTGGTTCTATGTTGCTACCGGGAGAGCTTATGTTCACGACCATGGAAACCCACGTGACGTCATTATGACGTAGCCATGCTGTATCGAAGAAGACAGAGGCCATATATCGACCTTTCGACTTCGGTTAACATTCGAGATGCTGAACTAAATGACAGTTTTGTTTTGACGTCTCCAGCTGAAGAAAGACAGTACCGCGGCATATAGTTACGTATTTCGTCAAAGCAGGATTAAAAGGAGCTAGATTTTAATACAAATATTCCCGACATATCACTGAAAAAACTCAGGAAGTAATCGTTTCGTAGAAAACCTACCTATTTGCCGATTGGGTTGTTTCCGTACTGTGAACGTCTTGTGGAATACACAATAGATACACAATTTATGTACTGCTGGGTACGACTGTGAATGAATGAATAATCATTACATGTGTTTATGTGCTTAGCTGATAAAGAACGTATTTCAAAGCTAGTTTACAAAGATTAATTTAAACGTAAAAATGTACGTTGTTGTTATACAAGTCCATATACGTGTGATAACCGAAAGCAAATGACTTGATGAATATAATAATAAGAGTTTTAAAATGGAAGAGTGTAAAAGATAATGTTACTGTATTACTTAGTTTATGTCAACAGTTACTTGCAAAAGCAAGATTACGTGAAATGTGTAATGCTTCTCATTACGACGGGGAAGTTTAAACTATGCTGAAATCTTGTTGCATGAAGAAAATGGCACCAATAGGCTAAAGCTTGTCCATTCTTGTGGAAACCATATTTTGGTTATCATATGCTCAATTCAACTTTGGACCCTATCATTAAGAGCATATAGAAAAGTGAAAATATTGTAGAATGCTTTTCTTATCAAAGAAATCTGTAGGTTACAACTCATAAGAAGAAACTCACTGAGCTACCAACAGACATAAAAGACAAACATTCAAACCAGATATTTAAAATTTTAGCTGCAGTCTTCATCAGAAAACAGTATATTCACACAGTCACTTATCCACACATGAAAGCTACCTGTGCCGTAGCAGCCAGTGTTGGCTGTCATGTGTGAATGAGTTAACTCTTTTCTGACAGTTCAGTGATCAATTTTACAGCAAGTTATTATCTATCCCCATATTATTGACATTTCAATCTGGACCTTGCATTGTCGAAATTTCTCATTTGAAAATGTAGAACACGTCTCATGAGCTTTATGGTGACACCTCCATTGTAAGGAGAGGGGTGTTAAAAAAGCAATCAGTCTGTATGGTCTACATTTGCAAAAAGATGGTTACACATATTCTTCAATTAGAGGCGAAAAAATGTGCAAGAAGAAATGAAACTAAAATGATGGAAGATGAGCAACAGAAATGAGCATCAATTATTGATGGGTAAAAACATGAAACGCAAATCACCCCTGTGTGTATCAAACAGGAAGTTAGCAGCACATGCATCCTTACTTTATGATGTCTCCTGCAACTTAAAAAATAGCACAATAGGGAAATAACCACCCAGTGGTGTAACAAGCTTAAGAGTTGTGTGCAAATATCGATTCAACGAAATGTGTTAAGAGACTTAACTGCAATTTATTTCTGTGCTGAACTTAACAGAACCTTGGCTCGAAGAGATGATGTCGAAGATCATAAATGTCCATTTTTTGTTAGATGTCTATTTCTGTATAACTATACAAACTGATGGCCAGGAAAATCTAAACTATTTATGAAAACAGGAAAAGAAAAGAGTTGGTTAGAATTTTCACCTATTCACAGCAAAGGGGTGAAAACAAAGATTCCTCCATTGTTCTTCAACTGTAGGTCCAGAGAAACTGCACTCTTTCATTTTGTAAAAGAAGTTACTACTTTATAGATTCAAACCACACAACTGAGCTGGCAGCTAACCAACACAGACTATATTATACTGTCACAGGTTCAATCCTCAGTCAAACCAAAGAGTTTTATCTGTCACTTTTAACTTTTTTCACACTGTTATTGGTGTGAAAAATGTAGAGTTCCACCATGGTTCAATATTCATTTTAAACTGAATGGTATACTGCCTGCAAAACAGGACCATATCTACTATAGTATTGAACCTAATCTTCAGAGTGTTGACTGATTTATTTTACCTTACGATAGAATTGAAAAAAGTATGCAATTAACACTTTCACTGCAGCTGATGCTATTCTACAGTGAGCGTGTTCACTTATAAGTATCAGCTGCAGCGAAAGTGTTTAACTACCTGGAAGGTAAAATTGTACTTACCACATCTGCAGTGTACTGTGCAGACGTTGGCAACGACCATTGAATGCTCCTTGAAAACCCCATCGGAAAGAATGAGTGGAATAACCTTTCATATTGACCATGAAATATGTAATTATCCAGCCAGTATATTAATTACCATTGCAAAGCAAACATTTCATTTCCAATATTTGTACACTCCTGTTGCCAATGTGGTTAGTAAAATTTAACTGTGCAGAAGTGTTGTAAGTAAATATAGGCTGTAGTGTAAGCACTTTCTTCTGTGTTGCCCCCTCCCCCCCCCCCCCCTTTTTTTTTTGAAATTACATTCAAAACCAAGATATAAATATTGTAATTTAAAACAGTGCAATGCGTTAATCACTGTGGGTATTGTTTCTTATATGGTGTTACTGATGGGTGACAGAGTTACAATACTTATCACAAACTTACACCATAACTAATGAGAATGTACTTAAGAAAAGTAGTCTTCCTTGCACACAAAATGGCGACATTGCTAATAGAAGTTGAAAGCTAGTATGCTGTTTGTAATTTTTCCAACTACTGTACTTTAATATTTCATCTCATTTTATTTGATACTCAACATGTATAGAACATTGTCTAATACTATGAAATTCTGTTCAAATTTTAAAATGTTTGGAAATTATATATCAGATTAGATAAGTTAGCAAAACTGTTTATTTTAGTGATTTTCAGATATTGTTGGATTAGCGCAGTTACCAGTATCTTTGAAATAATAGTTGTTTGGTCACTTGTGAGAGCAGCAAAATTGTTTGTAGTAGTAAAGCACGATTTTTAAAGTACAATATTTGAAAGTAAAACTGTTATTAACTAATAAACAAACAAGCTGTTCTGCCATTTTAGTTTCCCATCAGTCCTCTCTAGAACTTTGGAAAAATTTCAGTGCCTAATTGTGACAAGGATAACATATTGGAAGAAATCAAAGACCTAAAATAGATTATAGGAATTTGTAGGGCACAAAAATTTAAAATGCTGCAGAAATGTAGACAGAAGTAATGCATGGCATGAAGACATAAAAAATGCACATCCCTGTTTACACAATTTCTGCTCTGAATTTGTTATTGTTTTAAGAATGTATTGCAAATGCTGTCAATTTTATTGAAATCTTGCACAAAGACAAAAATACAGTAAATGCTAATTAATTGCATTTTATTCAGTATAATCTATGACTACATGTTAATATTCCAGATGATTTACAACTTATGTCCAGTTTACATTCAAAACATACATACAAGAGACACTATTAAATCCTAAGTATGATACCACAATTAGTGAAAATTTTTATTCATTTTCAGCTCTGTTTGAAATACACATGAGAATACAATGCCAAACTCTGCTAGAACACATCACCCTTCAAAGGCGAAACAAATTGTTACTTCTGTTCAATACAAAACAATGATGTGCAAAAATAATGATTCTTCATGTGCATTCCTTGGAAAGTAATCAGAACAGAAAAAAAAGCTTACATGAAAAATCAGATGGCTGAAAGGAATAATACACAATACATTCTGTCATACTAGAAAAGAAACTAGAAGACAAATCTTCACAGGCTACATCAATTATAACAGTAATCAACAAATTCTCAAGTTCTATAAATCATTTAGAATAACGTTTGGAGAAGCCCTACATGTTTAATAATTCTGTTACTATCTGTTAGATCCTTCAGTAACATTAGTCAACAGATTTGGCTGTAGTTACTTTATGTTTATTTTTGCCCTTGGAAGCAGGCCTCAGGGTCCAACAAGCCAGATGGATTTTTTTTGGACACTTGTCTGTCCTACAATAATACTAACTTAGTAACAATTTTATTTTACTAGTATCTTAGTGCTGGTAAGATTTCCGCTTTTTTCCCCTGCAAAGCAAATCCCTAACGACCATGACTAAATACAATGATTTTGTAGGAAACAGCAATTCATCAGGATATGCCGCAAGTGAAGGTAAATTAGTGAAGGAAGGAAAAAATAAATAAATAAAAAGTAAAATAAAAAAAATTGACGATGACTGGTGGAAGAGCCTGTTTTCAGACTTTGTACAGAGGTTGATGGAGAAGTACATCCACTCTTCTTTTGCTATCAGATTGCATGACAAAGGAAACTACTGAGAAAGTATGGGACAATGCGCTTACTTGATACAACGTAAAAGACCATCAAGTGTGATAATCCACTACTCTTTGTAACAGTAAAGGCAAATGTGTGCTATTTAGTGGTAGGTTCTATTTACATTCAAATAGAAGACACATGGTCAATTTCAGAAGTATTAAATATTTTCGAGGAGTGGAACAAAAACATGAATCCTGTTTACTGGGTTACTGATTTCTCTGCGTCCAAAATAAATGCAATTCAGTCCTTGTTTCCCCGTTTCAAAGTGTATCTGTGTTCATTTAACAGAGAAATGATTTGAGAAAGGTGGTTATGGTCTCACACAAAAGAACAAAAAAATGTGAGTTAGAATTTTTAATCTGTGGAACGGTAATGCAGAGTCGTCTTTCAAGCAAGAGTATATTGATAATTTACTAAAGTTGAGAATCTATGTTTTCGATAAACCAAATGATTCTGCTTTGCAGTACTTTGATAAACAATGGGTTCCAGTACATAAAAGGTGGGTGAAGGCTTTCAGGTACAAAAGTATGTTTGCTGTTTCAGTAATGAACAAATTGGTGAAACATTCACACCTAGAGCATAATACAAACACAGAATTAACAGACCTCATTGCAGTTTTAGTTAACAGTTACCTTCCTAGCCCCATTGAAAAGTATTGCAAGTTAAATTCCGCAGTTAAATTTTACAGCAAAGACATCTCTTTATTCCTGTATAGGAAGACACCAAAGTTTGTTAAGCATGTGATGATGTAATATGAAAAAATTGACTTAAGTGCAGAATCAGTAACTGTGGTGGCTACAGGACTTTTTCATGTAACCAGTGCAGAAATTGAAGAATGTTTTTAGAAAGTAGATTTTGCAAAACCTGATTGTCCATGTCCAGATTTCCTAAAGTTTAAGTTTCTGTGCAAATACTTTTGTGCCATCTTCTGTTTCTTCTCTGAATGGGGATTTGACAAATTAAATTTCACTTATAGGATTAATCCTAAATTTGTTTAGATGAAACATATGGGTTTGGTTCAAGAAGCAGTTATAGTACACAAACACTGCAGCACAGGGGTTACAGAATACTAGCAGCAATCTAGAGCAAATGCATGGCTCAACATTTCTGAAACATTAAGCACTAATTTCGCAGCACGTAACGGGCAAGAGAGATCTGTAAGAACTTAATAAATCAGACTTATAATTGCAGTACTGCAACAGTTGCAAAAATGACTGAACACCTTGAAATCTCGCAACATGATGTGAAGGTATCAAACCCTACAGGCAATGGACCTCCGTTAGCAGTGGTGTCAACTTTTAAAAAGATAGAAACATATTTCAGCAGTGATCCCACACCTCCATTGGGTATATGTAATTCTGCAGTAGCAATTAGTAGGTGGGGGGAGAGATTTGATCTGGTCTACTTCTCAAGAAGTTATGAAAGGTTGATTGTTGTTGATAATTAATACAATATTTTAAGTTATTCAGTTAATTTATCACTTTATCTAGTGATTCTTCATTGACTCAATCAAGTCGCCCCAGTGGCGTCACATAAAAAACTTGCACTAGACAGGCCGAACACGATCCCAGCTGGGATCTTATGGCCAGAAATGCCACAAAAAAATCAGCATTGAGTCAATGTTTTGCTTCATGTTAAAATTATCTGCAACAGAATACAAAAGTTTCAATTATGCTAGCACAAATAGTTGCTCATGCAATATGCAAATAATTCAGGTAAATTTATGCTGACTATGTTTAATTTTTGTAACTAACACTTTAAAAATTTGTTGGTAAACAAATAGATCTTAAATTTTCATGCTACACAGATTATGAGCAACAACAATTTCTTATGATTTGATTTCATCATTAAAGTCAAAACCACCACCAACAATAAGAGAAATAATACAATTACACAAAAACAATAACTCATCTGGAGAAGTACTATGGTGACACCTGATACTATATCAGAAATATTCAATCAAATTTGGAAAACACAGTTCACCATTAGTATGGACATCTGCACTAATACATCCACTATATAAAAAAGAAGCAAACAGATGCTAACAACTATAGGAGACTCTTCCTCCTACCAGTGACCTACAAGCTTTTATCCAAGGTGTTTTGAAAAAGGTGCAGAAGAAATACTTGACACACATAATGAGGAGAGTATCAGGCACAATTTAGAAAGGGAAATTAATTTACAGAGGAATAAAAGTAGCAACTTAATATAGACCAATATGTACTTTTATGGACGTCAAAATAGCGTAAGAGTCAATTAACAGAAATGCACTGATTTATGTCAAAAAAAATTTAATTTGATAGTAAAACAACTAAAATAATTAAAGCAACTTTAAGAAACAACTTCCAAAGAACAGTGTGGGGGAGGGGGGAGAGATTGTAAAAACGTTTGAATTGAAGAAGTCACTTGTTGAGGGAGATAGTTTGTCACCTCCCTTTTTCCATACCAAATTAATAGTGAATTGCAGGACAGCATATACCCTGTCTTCAATTACGCCTTACTTTTCTTAGTTTACGCTGTAAACTAACACTTATTATTATTTACAGATGGATAAGAAATGAAGTAATGAGATTACCAACCAGGTGATCTGGAACTGCCGCCTCCTTGTCTTTATAATACTTAGGTCCAAGAATACATTTACGGTGATTTGTGCTTACTATAGAAGATGGAAATCCGTAAAATCGGATCTCAACGTTGCCTTTACTTTGGGTGAAGAAGAATTTTGGACAACCTGCAAATGTACAAATAAAATGGTTTAACGAAACGGCCAAAGAATCGGACATGACAGTGTGAAAAATTATTTTCTCACAGACAACGAAGCAGAGGAACTTATTAAACAACTGAACACACATTATTTTATCGGCTACATATGTTACAATTACTTTTGCTTAGCTATGTACAACTGGTAGACACTCCAAAATGCGTTTTCGTGATCACACAGAAAGATTAAAATAAAATTGAGCGATATACGGGCTACAGTAACGAAAACAAAACATTACCTTACTTCTGACTTCACCTGCTTATTTTAGATGCTGTGTACTATCTCTCACGGAGTAAGAGTAGCCGATGCACTTGAACTGCGTAAGAAGCATATAAACTTATTCTTGTATTTCGCAGTAGCCACACAATTTTCCGTCATTATTAACGCTCAAATGTTTCAGCTTTTCTCTCAGTGTGCTCTCATAGTAAGTCGACATACTAAGAAAAGCGATTGAAAACAAGATAACTAACAACGTTTGAAGGAAACGCAAAACGCTAGAACAACGAATTGAAGGAGGCGCTACGCAGTACACAGTATCTCGAAATTCACAAAAGTCGATATGTGATTATGTGGCCTCTTCGATACAGCATGTACACGTCATAATGACGTCACGCTGGCTCCCAAAGTCGTGAACTTAAGAGGTTCGTTCCAGCAGCTACCAGACGTCAAATTTCAAGCGCTAAGAAACAGATATTACTGCGCATGCGCAGCTACTGTGACGTAAAAACCCTTGTTTGATACTTGTACTGCTGGAACGCATTTTGCACTGTTTCTGGCTGCAGGCGAAAGTGAGTTTAAAGAAATAATTAAAATACTTTCCTTTCTAATAACGAAGCATGTAAACGAGAAATATCTGATCTCAAGTGGAATTGCAGTGACTTCGAAATAATCAAAAAATACGCTACAAACATACACGTATCACGTGATGGCTACCCCCTTTCTAACTCAGACCTTTCTGCGCATGCGCAAATTGGCAGCTTGACCGCGCCTGAAATAATTTTCCGGGTAGCGTCTGGCTGCTTGCGGCAACTGCTGGAACACCAAACAGCCACACTCCAAGTAGCCAGAAGCAAGAGAAGGCGCTGCTGGAACACAATTTCAGCGTTGCGCATGCGCGTCAAGCTGTCTGGCAGCTGCAGGAACGAACCTAAGCTCTCCCGTTGCTACCACGCCACGTATATAGCTGCTCTATAGTTTCCCCGGTTTACTTGTATCTTTGGTCGAAGGTCGTAGCAGACTGCAAATAATCAGTGTTTCAGTTGATTAGTGTTTTAAGTCACAGGGCTTGTTAAAATTTTACAAGTAATTTGGAAGAAGCGCTGTGTATTGCAGTTGCGGCCTACAATTGGTACATTTGAACACATGAACGTTGCATTGCCATTGTTGCTTGTGTACTAGCCGTCTTGAGTTTTCGTCATCACATGGGATATCGGACAGCGATATATCGATTAATCGGACTGAGTTGCGATATTTTTAATCAATATTTACCCATCCGGTAGATCTTTAATATCGATATTTTCTGATGAAATCCGCATTCATCCCGTTTAAATGGTTACCCAAAACCGGATTTCATAAACATATTTCCCAAATCCGCTTCTGGTTGGTCATGTAAACACTCCAAAGTCGATCCTGGAAATCCACTTCTGTAAAGGCCAATTCACACTGTCCGTCACGTCACGGAACCGTCACATAAAGTTGTATTCACACTTTCCGTCCGTGTCCGTCACGTCAATTCGTCCATCTCAATACGCGATGTTGAAAGTGGGGTTATATGAGTGGCGATCTGTTATGTAGAAAGTCATAGTTTAATACTAGAAAGGGGGAACAACAACGCTAAATGTTATTAACGGCCAAAGAAAACTTTACAGTGTATGTTTATGGCCAACTTACTGGGAACTGAAACAACATTTCAAGACATCGACATCTATTTTCAAGCGAAAAAATATGAAGACATCAAACCATACTTGTAAGAGCATAAATATCGCCTGTATACTTTAACCATTACGATTTGCCCGCTGACATTGTTAATATCGTCGTAAACAACTGAATTTTTGTCTTTCATTAGGACTGACATTTTCATTTAATGTGTTGTTTAATGAAAAATGCGTAATCAAATTATAATCTTATTCAAATAAACAGTTTGCTTCAGTCGTTTCTGTTACAATGTTACGTACCATAAACCATTTTTTGGTTTCAGATATCCGACCTCGATTTTAGGGGGACAGTCAATTGACAAAAATATTTAAGTCATCACGAAACATTTGAGATTTACCCCTAAAACGACGTAAAACAACAACACAAAGATGAATAATACACATTTGCATATAAACAGTGCAATCGTTGACTGCAACATGTATTTCGCGTGACGAAAATAGGTTAACTTCCGATGTTAGCAGACGGCCGTTCCGTCAAAACATTCTTCACGAGAAAGCTTGACGGATGTTGACGTGACGTGACGGTCCGGTGACGGACAGTGTGAATGCCGCCATTAGAAATACATTGCGGAATGTCCGTCACGTCACGTCACCGTCCGTCAGAACATTCCGCAATGTATTTCTAATGGCGGCATTCACACTGTCCGTCACCGGACCGTCACGTCACGTCAACGTCCGTCAAGCTATCTCAAGAAGAATGTTTTGACGGAACGGCCGTCTGCTAACATCGGAAAGTAACCTATTTTCAACGACTTAAATAATTTTGTCAATTGATTGTCCCCCTAAAATCGAGGTCGGATATCTGAAACCAAAAAAATGGTTTATGTTACTTAACATTGTAACAGAAACGACTGAAGCAAACTGTTTATTTGAATAAGATTGTAATTTGATGACTCATTTTTCATTAAATAACACTTTAAATGAAAATGTCAGTTCTAATAAAAGACAAAAATTCAGTTGTTTACGACGGTATTAACAATATCTGCGTGCAAATCGTAATGGTTGGCAAGGACAGTACCAGTCTACAAAAAAGGTGATCCATGTGAAGTGTCCAGCTACAGACCCATTTCAATAATCCCCATCCTAGCCAAAGTTATGGAGTCTGTAATGAAACATCAGTTGCAAAATTATTTCGAAGAAAATAGGCTCTTCCAGGACACACAGCATGGTTTTCGCAAGGGAAAGTCGACATTTACGGCAGCACTGGACTTGACTAAAAAGATAAGACAGGTATTTGAAGATAGAGAAAGTGTGGCACTGACACTCTGTGACCTGAGCAAGGCATTTGACTGCATCTCACACAAGATACCCCTCAATAAATTAAACTGTTATGGTGTTGGAGGTGCTGTTCTGGCAACTCTCCAATCTTATCTGGAAAACCGAAAGCAGGTGGTGTCAGTACATGGAGCCTTATCACAAGAACAAAAGTTGGAACATGGCGTACCCCAAGGGTCCGTCATAGGTCCTCTCCTGTTCCTAATATATGTTAATGATATGGGCTGTAACAACCACATGTTACAGTTTGCTGATGACACCACTCTTTTTGCCAAAGGAAAAACTGCAGCACAAGCTCTTCAAGCAACAGACGACCTCTTCGAATACACAAAAGAATGGTTCATCAAAAATAAAATGAAACTGAATGAAGGAAAAACACATCTTATATGCAGCCTTAGCAAAATTGGCTGTCACGAGAATATGGAAGCTGTTAGACTTCTAGGCTTCATGATTGACAGCAAACTTACAATGAATGAACACACAGTGTATGTATGCTCCAAGCTTTCCCGTGTAATATTCCTTCTGAGAAGGCTTAAAGGTACATTAACTGACCAATACCTTGTAACAGTGTATTATGCGCTATTTCATAGTCACATTAATTATGGCCTACTGCTATGGGGACATGCTGCAGGTTGTAAAGATGTGTCAATGCTACAAAAAAAGGCTGTCAGAATAATTACATCAAGCAAAAGATTGGACCACTGCAAGCCAATATTCAAACGGTTAGGTATTATGACGATCTTCAGCCAGTTTGTGTTTTTATGCCTCATGAGCATTAAAGAAAACAAAGGCGAGTTCAGCATGAGGCAAGATATACATAACCATGACACCCGTAACAAGAGGAGCATTGAAATACCAAGCTGTCGTCTAACTGGAACACAAGACAGTTTTCCAATGGTTGCACTGAAAATGTTTAACTCACTGCCAAAAGAAGTACAATCCCTGCCACCAGAACCATTCAAAAAGAAAATTGCACAGGACCTGAAAGAGCACCCACTGTACTCAATTGGTGAATTTTTCAACAGTGATGAAAGTGACTGGACAAAATGATAATATTTCTGTTGTATATGTCCAAATTGTAAACCTTTTTTCTCTTTTTCTTCTTCTTTTATATATGTATATGTATGTATGTATATAATCTTGACGCAGTCTGTCCAGTCATGACTGGTAAACGACACAGAAATAGTAATAAAGTAATATACAGGCGCTATTTATGCTCTTACAAGTATGGTTTTGTGTCTTCATATTTTTTATTTTTTCTCTTGAAAATAGATGTCGATGTTTTGAAATATTGTTTCAGTTCCCAGTAAGTTGGCCAAAAACATACACTGTAAAGTTTGCTTTGGCCGTTAATAACATTTAGCGTTGTTGTTCCCCCTTTCTAGCATTAAACTATGACTTTCTACATAACAGATCGCCACTCATAACCTCACTTTCAACATCGCGTATTGAGGTGGACGAATTGACGTGACGGACACGGACGGACAGTGTGAATACAACTTTACGTGACAGTTCCGTGACGTGACGGACAGTGTGAATTGGCCTTAAAGCGGTTTTCCAAGGTTCGTTCCAGCAGCTGCCTGGCTTGTAGCGGCAAGTTTGTGTAGTGTTTTCCAGCAACAATAAAATTGATATGAATGGGGGCGTTGTATTACAGGCGACAAAGCCAATTCACACTGTCTGTCACGTCAATTCGCGTAGTGCAATACCTTGCAGAGAAAGTGAGGTTGAGTTGCAATCTGTGATGTAAAAAGTCATAATATACTATCGGAATTGAAGAAGTAATACCCCTAAATCTTGTTTATCGCCAAATCAGATTTTATAATGTATGGTTTTGGCCAAGTTGGTGTGCTAAGTGCTGGGAAGTGAAACGACTTTCCAAACATTTGTTTGCAAGCGAAAATACGTCAGATAATTTTTGTAAGGAAATAAATAAAGCCTATTTACTTTATCAGCTATGTTTACCCCCTTAGATTGTTAATAACGTCATAAACAATTTATATTTTCCTCTGTCAGTGCTGACATTTTCCATTTAAAACGGTATTTAATGAAATAATATAGTGAGGACAGTTTACTACTCACCGCAAAGACGTGGCGACGAGCTGCGACAGGCACATACAAAAGACACACACATACAACACATTCAGCTATCGGCCATGGCCTTCTTCAGAAATAGAGCACTCACGCAATCACACAGGCACACAACACAGTCATACAACCATCACCTCCGACTGCCACACTTCGAATCACGCTCTGCAGCGAATCGGGGACGGGAGGGGAGGGGAGGGGGAGGGGATAGAAAGGTTAAGTCACGGTGGTGGGGATGGGTTAGATGGGAATAACGAGATGCAGCTTAGGAATGGAGTGGGGAGGCGGGTGAGGGGAGAAAATAAAATAAAATAAAATAAAGTAAAATAATTCATGTACACTGCAAGTGCACAAGACCACACACACACACACACACACACACACATACACACACACGATCACACATTCACACACCACTCAAATCAGGCGAGGTTTAGGATACAGAGGTAGGAACTGTAAGGTATGGAAGGGGTAAAAAAAATAAAAAAAAAAAATAATAATAATAATAATAATAATAATAATAATGAAGTTATCGTAGGTTGAGGCCTGGTTGATTTCGGGATCGGATAATGTATTGTAGGGATAACTCCCATCTGTGCAGTTCAGAAAAGCTGGTGGTGGATGGGAGGATCCAGATGGCCCGGGTTGTATCCTTGTGGAAGACCCCGCTGCAAGACCTGTCCAATCCACCCACCCAGCACTTCCTACTCCAGTCCTGTCACAGGCTTATCCTACCCTATCAGAGGCCGGGCCACTTGTGAAAGCAGCCACTTAATTTACCAACTGTGCTGCAAGCACTGTACAGCTTTCTATATTGGCATGACCACCAACCAGCTGTCCATTAGGATGAATGGCCACCGCCAAACTGTGGCCAAAAACAAGGTGGACCACCCTGTGGCACAGCATGCAGCGGAGCACATGCTTGATTTCAATGGCTGCTTCACAACCCGGGCCATCTGGATCCTCCCATCCACCACCAGCTTTTCTGAACTGCACAGATGGGAGTTATCCCTACAATACATTCTCCGATCCCGAAATCAACCAGGCCTCAACCTACGATAACTTCATTATTATTATTATTATTTTTTTTTTTTTTTACCCCTTCCATACCTTACAGTTCCTACCTCTGTATCCTAAACCTCGCCTGATTTGAGTGGTGTGTGAATGTGTGATCGTGTGTGTGTGTGTGTGTGTGTGTGTGTGTGTGTGTGTGTGTGTGTGTGTGTGTGTGGTCTTGTGCACTTGCAGTGTACATGAATTATTTTACTTTATTTTATTTTCTCCCCTCACCCGCCTCCCCACTCCATTCCTAAGCTGCATCTCGTTATTCCCATCTAACCCATCCCCACCACCGTGACTTAACCTTTCTATCCCCTCCCCCTCCCCTCCCCTCCCGTCCCCGATTCGCTGCAGAGCGTGATTCGAAGTGTGGCAGTCGGAGGTGATGGTTGTATGACTGTGTTGTGTGCCTGTGTGATTGTGTGAGTGCTCTATTTCTGAAGAAGGCCATGGCCGATAGCTGAATGTGTTGTATGTGTGTGTCTTTTGTATGTGCCTGTCGCAGCTCGTCGCCACGTCTTTGCGGTGAGTAGTAAACTGTCCTCACTATATTATTTATTCCAACCTGGACTTTCCATTATTATATGGTATTTAATGAAACTTGCTTTATCAACTTAGTCTTATTCAGATACACTGTTTGCATCAGCCTTTTCTGTTACTCTATTGCAAACTGAAGAATGGAGAGCTACTAAATAATTAGCAGTGAATTACGGCCAGCTGTACTGCTGACGGCATAAAAAAGAAAATCCTCCCGTTCCGTTAACAAATTTTATTTCTCTCCCCCGACACGCGCGGTTTCATCTAAATGCGTTTCCTTTCCTTTTTTCCCCCTCCTCCTCGTCTAAATGCAGACACAACATAGCAGTAGTATAAACAACAGCTGAGCATACACCGCTATTTTGAAGCAAATTTGCCAAAATATTGGATGATAGTGTAAAACCCCCTTCAGTGGCATATCAAGGGGGGGGGGGGGCTACCTAGGGCTGGCCCGAGCAAACTCGGTGCCCAAGGCAAATTATTCTAATGGGGCCCCATTTAATAAAATCGCAATAAAACATCAGTGTAAAATACACATTGTATTTTTTTATTCAAATACATAATCACAACATATACTTTACATAAACAAATTTCCCCATTAAAATGGGGCACATCGTACACTTTTACACAACAATGTCATTCGTTTTTACATTCTGTTTTTAAACAGGTTTACAATAATTGACAATGTTATAAGCTTCATTATACAAAGAGTCACACAAATTTCATTTTTCTTGCCTTGCCTTTTTAAAAATCTGAGACCATCTCCTTTAAATCGATTGTCTGCTGCTTCTCGTTCAGTTGACAAAGTTGCCAACCCCCACAAGTCTTTCTTTAGTCATTGTGGATCGCAGATATGTTTTCATGAGTTTTAATTTCGAGGAGCCGCGCTTAACACTGGCTACAGACACCGGAAGTGTAAGCAACACTCATTGCAGTAACTAAATTATGTACAATGTTTGTAAGTCCATTTTTACAAATATAACTCAGAACGTCGTGCGGCCCTGAGTTACTGGGTACTCTTCTAGCAGTGGCTTATAATTAGTCTTTGTGAGTTAGAGACGCTTCCAAATTAACAAATTTTTCAAGAACAGCTTTGAGAGCTGTACTACATTAGCTTTCAGCGACAAAGAGGAGGCAATGAAATATTGGTTAAACGGAGGAGGTAAAAAACGCTTAAAGTTAAGCAGTGTGCAAAGACATTTTCGTTTCGTAAAATCTGAGCGTGAACTTTATAAATGGAAGAAAGAATTACATGAAGTAAGAAATATGCGCCAAATGGAAACTCTAAAGCATCTGAAAGAAAATCTGTTCGAAATATTTAGAACTGCTCGTGAGAGGCAATGCACCGTTAACGTTGGAGATCTAAGAGACTGGGCCATCCGAATTGCATCTGACACGAACATTGCTAATTTCCAGGCCTCATCGACCTGGCTACAAAGGTTCAAGAAATTGTACAGAATAGGAAGTCGCAAAATTACCAAGTTTACGTCACGTAAACGTGTAGAGCAGCTACCAGTGATAGACAATGCCATAGAGAAGTTCATAAAGACTTAACTTGCTGTTATCCCTGCAACAGCTTTTTATAACGCTGATCAGTCAGGTTTCATGAAAGAACTGTGTGCACACCACACTTTGTCATTTCTGGGCGAAAAAAAGACGGAGTCGATTGCCCAATCAATGAATGCAATGACGCATTCATATACGTTAACGCCAGTGATAAGTATGAGTAGTTTACTGTTTCTGCAGCTGTATATCTGTCTTCAAGAACCTCAAGGCAAATTAGGACCAAAAATAAAAAATGGGTTGTTTAATTGCAAAAATCTTGTAATCGACGTATCAAAATCTGGAAAAATGGGAAAGAATAATTTTCAACATTTCGTTCGAAACGTATTCCTACCAGTTGCAGAAACTAATTCATTACTTTTGTTGGATTCATGGTTTGGACATAATGACGTCTCTGTTTTTATGGAGGACGGCGAAAAATCTGTGAATGTAATGTGGATTCCGCCTGGAACTACTAGTACGATTCAACCTCTCGATAAAGAATTTTTTCGACAGTGGAAAGCATTTTTTTAGGAAATTATCAGACAACATAATTACCGATACCTCTCTCTCATTTCAGGTTTATCAGCGGAACAGTATTCTTAAGCTCTAGTCATTTGTGCATTACCAGCTTTCTTCACCACGCTTTGCGAATTTGATCAAGTATGCCTGGTATGCAGCACAATAAGCAGAACAGCGGCTGGGACCATTTCTGACTCCGTCCCAGTTCTGTCTAAATAAAACTAGTGGTTACTGCAAAGTGTCTGAATGCATCAAATTTTCCTTTGTCCGGTGTGCCTGGTACAAGAAAAATATTTGTTATTGTCATTCAATAGACACTTTGCATTTTGGTGACGACCACATGGAATAAACAAAGAACTATTTCGCTGATAGTCAAATGCACAAAATTCAAATATTGTTTTAAGGAATGGCCAACAGGAACTGTTATAAAATATGGTACTGCGAGACACATTTCATTTCAACAAATTAAAAGTCCACATTGATGGAAGTTGTCTATGACATCAAACAGTCATGAATTTATTTTCTCTGCTAACCACTTTTATCAGAATTTCATATGCAAGAGTTGAACTGTCGGTATCAAGTTATTAAAAAAAATGTTTGCATCATTAAAGCCAGGTGTTCACTGGAGCAAACAAACTAACAAGGATGAGGAAAAGAAAATTCTATCTGGTGTACCCGGTAGGCCTCTTGCAGGTCTTTCAACTGGACGCCACTGCAGCTTATTAGGTGTCCCTAACCTTTTTCCGTTACCTGATCGGAAAATAGAGACCTGCAGTTTAATGTGTAATCAGAACTACAGTTCTTTTGTAGCCACTCCATCATCTTTGAACAGTGAATGCTCACTTAAAAATCGTAGTGAAAAAATTTGTGGTCTGAACAGGATTTGATCCCGCACTCTCTGGTTCACGAAGCACGCACATTGCCACCTTTTATTTATTTATTTATTTATTTATTTATTTTTTTTTTTTTTTTGCCACTAGGCCAGTAGACCTGATACGCATAGTGTTAGCGCCAGCCGTGTCACCTCCTTAGATGATGCTCGATGTCGGTAATTAGTGTTCTCTTTATAAAAATCTGCTCAATGCTAATGAGAAGCTAGAGAAAAATTGCAGCCGACATACAAGGAAAATTTTGGACCAGTATTAAGGGGAGATGGAGATGAATTCCGTGTAAAGTGCACGATTTCAATGCGCGTCTCGCTTCCATACAAATTGAGACAAACAAATTCTTCCTTCCCTTCTCCATTTTACATACTCCGTCAAAAATACGCACTCGCCATGCACAATAATACTCACTGAATAGCAAAGTTTCGCGCTGTGGCTCTAACAGGGTATAGTTGTATGTTGTATGCCGAATATCACCTCCAAAAACTAAAAACCAATAACATACCGTTCGCAGGCAATGTTTGCTACCTCGTGTTCTCTTCCGTTCGTTCTACCCATATGCAAGTGAATGGTAGTGAATTTTCTGAAAATGCTCATTCGTTCGCATTCACTTCCATTCACTACATTGTAAACCAGACTTTAGGTGCTTAATATTGCTGACTGTGAACTCTCCATAATTGCGCTACGTGGCGCTGCATGAGTGATTCGCCGAGTTGCGCGCTAAGCGGGCACGGGTGCACAAAACTGCTGTTATAAGCTGTTCTTAGCGCGACAAAAATGAGTAACTTCAATTTTTTTATTTTTTTTTTGTTTTTTAAATACTTGCAGTGTCTCTTAGCAGCTAAAATTTTGGGAGTCCATTTCTTTCGTTGTCTTCTTTCTGTGCAAAAAAAATTTCACGGTATGTTTCGACATGTCTTATTGGACCATTCCCTTGTTAGACGAAATGGTTTCATATTTGATGAAAATGATGTGGGAATATTGGCTTCTTCTGAAATCTCTTGCTTGTACCAGCATTTTTTTCCAAATCTCATATCACCTCTACAATCTCCAAGGAAGGTTTTTGTTTTTAGCAGAGCATTTGTAGTAGCGTTAAGATGAGTTCCTTTTGATTGAAGAAATCATTGTACACTACATAGACTACGGTGGACTGTGTGGGGCCTTTAGGGCCCTCCACCCACCTAACACGATGGGCTGCACGCCAGCTGTGATCACAGTATCGTCTATTCATTAAACACTTGCTAACAAATTTCTGAAGAGTCAAGGAGAATGCATGAAACATTAATTTGCGTCTTGTCTCTTCCTTGTTGCTCTACCTTGTGTAGTAACCGGGAATTTGTCGCCCCTTAAACCGCAGCACAACAGCAAAGTAAACCGCACACTGAGTGCACGACAAATTTGCCGCGCCCCCCCCCCCCTCCCTCCAATTCGAGCACCCTAGGCAATTGCCTAGTTTGCCTGTATGAATGGGCCGGCCCTGGAGCTACCGGGCAGAAGCCCCCCTCCCCCCGGAACCTGCTGGAGCCCCTCCCTAGAACTTGCTGCAGGCTACCCTAGAGAGAGAGAGAAAAGAAAAAAGAATCTGTCCTTCCAATATGAGTGAAGGCGCAACCACTCACTTTTTTGTTTTAGAAATTGCGTCAGCTGGTGATTGACCTCAGTACCACCAGACCAAGATCCTGGATACGCCACTGACCCTCTTTAGAGTTTCATCCAATTTCCTTGTCAAAGAGTAGGACCAATATTTCATCCAATTTTTTCGTTCCATTCTTTGTCCAATAATATGATAGTGTAATACTGGCCTAATGATAAGTCCCTAGGAAGCTCAGAATTTAGCGTCCAGTGACGTTTCGTCAAAAGTTTCATCGCGAGAAAGGTTGAGGTGACGGACAGTGTTAATGCCGCCAGTAGAAATGCATTGTAGAAGTTTCTAATGGAACGTTATGTGACGTACATTGTGAATTGTTCTAATTGTTTTTAGCAGAGCATTTGTAGTAGCGTTAAGATGAGTTCCTTTTGATTGAAGAAATCATTGTACACTACATAGACTGCAGAGCGGCGGACTGTGTGGGGCCCTTAGGGTCACTATGGTCAAACGTTTTTACCTGCTGCGTTGCGCTGGTCATGAAATTTCGCTACCATTGGTGACCCTGTATCAAATGCTTTGTTAATCTCTTTCTTTGGTTTGGTTGATACACGATGGTCACGTGGTAGGCAGGTCTCTTGAATGTAATTGTGGCGTAATATCAATAAACACTTCTACGATAAGTGAGTTTTATAACAGCGATGCCTCCTGTTATATCATTCTAAGGTCTTGCAGATTTAATTGGGAGAGTAGGCTGTTTCCTCTCTTGCAGTAACTTTATGAACAGATAGTATGGTAATTTACTTTGTTGTATCCTTATTTTAGTGTAACTGAAGAATTTTTTCCCGAAATAATAAGAAATATATGAGCTGTAAGAAGTTACTTGAAAACGTACATTAACCTCAGCGCTAAACACACTAATTCTATAAGCACCGTAAGGGTTGGTTTGTCAACGTCTCGTTAAGTTCGATTTCAACGTTAGCGGAGAATTGCGTTTGTTAGTGTTTCGTTATGCGTTAATCTGACGATTTATCGAACAAAATAACAGGAGCACTACATATGATATACTAGTGTGAAAAGCAGCTTTATTCGAAAATTTTATCGTCATAGTTCTCGCCCCATTCGTGTCAGTAGCGATTAGATGAGTGCGGTATATTGCAGATAAGTAACAAACTTAAAAGTTATTGTTGCCATATCAAAATACAGACTTCCTGGTAACGACTAGTTACTTTTAAGATATCCAGGTCCCGAATTTTGTTGTTGATGGGAAAGTCAAATTTTGGACTTTACTTCATATATGCAACGCTCGAGGCACTAAACTACATTAACGGAATTTTTTGCTGCAAATGTAACAGTGCCGTTAGGGGTATCATTCGTGGAAATAAGAAACACATAATCTTTCATAATCAAATCATAATCATGTCAAATTTGTGTTCGGTTGCATTTATGAGTGTCCAATTTGTTTATTGTAGTGCACTTTGTAATGGCAGCGAGAAATACGTGCGCTTCACAGAAGTGTATGCATCACAGTAGCATTACACCCACTTCTAAGGTTCATTCTCAATGTTAGAAATAAGATATTATTCTTGGTATTATGTGCTTTTAAATCCGTGTCCAATTGTTGATTTTTTGAGTTTATGAGAAGCAAAAGTTTTTTACTGAAATAGGTTTCCTCCATGTGCTTTAGTTATAAGACGGACTGCAAAGGAAACATTTATATTTCTTCAAAATATATTGTATTATTTATGTTGTGTACATACGGATTGTTTGTTTTCAGTAGAATTGAATTTGGTACGGTTCATGTTTAATTATCTTGTAATAATAATGCGAGCAATGTTAGGATAGTATGTATGCAAAATGCACTGTGTGAATAAACTTTGACAATGTAATCTTAGGTAAGTTACTGTGAGGCTTTTCCATTATCAGTTTTTGGATGGTTCATGGGGTTTTTGATCGCTGCGTTTGGTTATTACAGCATTACAATTTTAGGCCCTTCTGTGGCCTTGTTGTTTCGGATTGGTATTGAAGTTTGTAACTCTACAGGGTCGTACTACAAAGTAACACAGAGACTGGGCTCCACAGGGCAATATCGTAAGAGGGACGGCATAATCTGAAAAATCAGAATACACTTTGAAGCATTGAAGAATGAGAAATATTTATGATAAAGACAGTAGTGTTCATATAAATTGTGTAAACATTTTTCTTTAAAACACAGTTTGAGGTTATTGGGAAACATATATTTAACAGTGAAGAAGCCATGTCAGAGAGAATTGATACGTGACTGTTCATCTATCTTGTGGCTATAGCGGAGCTATTGTTTAAAGAAAACCTTATGTGTGAAAATGACATTATCTCTCAAAAAAGTTGCTTGAAACGAAATAAATAGAAACAATATTAGTCTGAAAAGAGCTGAGCCCATCAGCTGCGTCGGCTGCCCGACAACTCGCTTGCCGAGTGTTGACGGGTAACATGTAACACTTGTATCAAACTGGAAAAATGTCGTACGGCCCTGGATCTTACTTAAAGGGAGCCATGTGTCTAGTGTCTTTCTTTTTTTCTCCTTAACATTTTCAGAGTACATTTTCACTGCAGTGTAAGGTTTCTTTATTAAAATGTACCTAGTTGTACACAGTTTTCAAAATTTCATTAACAACAGTGGAAGTAAAAAATACCAACGAGGAAAATGTTCTAGCAGACGACAGCGACAGTGGAAATTGTACTAATCGGTACTGTAAGATACATTTCTATTAGAAATTTATAAATTTATTTCCTTTCACATGCATCATGAAGACAGTATTAAAAAGTCCAATAAAAAGGGTTAAAATTGTTCTATTTTTGTTGATGTATGATTCGTTAGATTTTCTTCTGCAAGTGAAGCAATATTGTATGAAATTATTTTTTTCTTCTTCTTCGTCTTTTTTTGCAACTTCAGCTCTTGTTATATTGTTCAATTGTATTCAGTGATATTAATATTTGTATTCAATGATATTAATATTAACATTAATAACATTTGGATGAAGTTCCCAAGGAGACATGTCTCTGATATTTATTCAGTCTTTGTATACCAACCTATTTGGATGCACTGATAATGAAATTGGGGGAGGGGGCTTTTAGTTTGATTTTCTCAAAAGCAGTCACTCCCATGAAAAAAAAAGTGCATAGGGCTTTAAGTATGTATTTTGATAAGATGTACAGCTGTTCTTTAAGAGTCATTCCATGTCAACTCAACACAGTTTACATTAAAATTTTACTTCAGCATCTCAGATTTCAATGAAATTTGGTATACTGGTACCCCCTTACCGAGAAAGAAAAATACCAAATTTCAACTTGATATCTCAAATGGTTTCAAAATTACACCTTGTTGAAGTTTTCGAAAAACTTCATAATCGGCCTGTTTCTGAAAGTTTAAACTGCTATAGCGACTCTCAGAATCAAGCTAGAAAGATGAGAGTGAGATTTTGCAGTATTTTTCAAGCCCTTTCCAAAATTATGTAACCCTACAAGACTCATAATTTTTTTTTACCAATTTCAAAATTAAAAATTTAATTTACAATTTTTCAAAATGCACCACCTTTAAAATTTTGAAAAAATTCTCATAGTCCTTGTAGATTGGTTAATTGATAGTATAAGTTTCATAATGGGTTCTTACAGAAAAATGCATTCAAAAGCAAGCTTACATTAGACTTTTCACTATAATAACGACTAATTGAGGTAATGTCACATTATACATTATGACGTATGCGTAGTTAACATGCTGTAAACAATGTAGTATTACAATGTGCTACTACAATACTGCAAGTGCTGGACGGTAATTGATGGTGTGACAAGTATTGTTTGTTTGATATGTGAGTAGATTGGAAGTGTTTGTGTGTTGAATAAGTGTTTGTGCAGTAATGGAAAACACAAGTCATAAAACATTTCAGTGTTTCAATCCTCTTTCCAAAAAAAAAAAAAAAAAAAAAAAAAAAAAAATCATAGAATTAGAAATTAAAAAAAAAAAACACTTAGAACAATAACACAATGGATGGTTGAACATTTTCTAGCACCTAATGATGCTAAAATATGTGACTCTTGCAGGAAAGAGTTATCAACTCTAAAGAACAACAAAGAAACAAATCAAGCCAGTGATAAACCTAGAGCTTGAAATTTTAAATACTTCTGATTCTGAAAATGACCCTGATATCAACTCTCTCTCCATGAACTGGGTGAATCACCCCTTGATTCAAGAAAAATAAAATCAAAGAGATATGCTTCACAAAAAAAAAAAAAAAATCAAAATTAATTCCGCCATGAAGTGGAAACTTTTAACTTCTATTCAAGACACCTCCTCTGATGAAGCTCATGAAACCCTTGATGATTCAATTTTGAAAAATCTAAAATACCACTTCTCACACTGCACTTCAAGGTCAAAAAGATTATGATATTAACTTGTTTGCCTGATTCATGGAGTGTAAGAAAAAGAATGTGAGAATTTAATGCTCCAAATTACATGGTCAAGCAGTCTAAGAAAATACTTAAAGGTATATTAGAGGGCCCTCAGCAAAAACCTGGCAAGAGCCTGCCAATAGAAGTAGTAAGAGCAGTGCGTGATTTTTATGAGTGATGAAATCGGCAGGGTTTTAACTGGTAAAAAAGACTGTTTTTCTGTTAAGTCTGGGACTGGTGAAAAAGTCACACTGCCAAAGAGACTAGTTTTATGCAATTTAATGGAGGCATTCTTATATTCTAAAGACAAAAATCCTATGTTAAAAATAGGGTTTTCTGAGTTTGCAGAACTAAGACTGAAAAACTGTGTCCTGGCAGGTTCTAGTGGTACGCACTCAGTATGTGTCTGCACAAACCATCAAAATGTAAAACTTATGTTAGAAAATGCAAAAATTAGCTCGATGACAAATGGTGAACTGCATACGTATAAACACTGTATTGCTAAAGCACTGTTCAGCCCTGCTTCCATTAAGTGTTATTTTGGTGAATGTTCAACCTGTCCAGGTACAGATTACATCAAAAATTCGAAGAAAAAGGCATTGAAAAAATAACGTTTGGGTAATGGATATCGGTCGATAGATGCAACCTGGAGACAATAGAAAAATCAACTAAAGATTTTATTGAATTGTTCGTCCAACTATTGTCTGCATTAATCAGACATGACTATTGCCAGACAGCAAAGCTCCTTTTTGAACAACATAAAAGAAAATCTTGAAATCTCAGAGTATCTTGTCATGTGTGACTTCTGAGAACTACACTTTTGTGATTCAAGAAGAAGCACAAAGCTACCACTGGAACAGTAGACAAGCAACAGTACATCCATTTGTGATGTACTATAAAAGAGAGGAAGAAACCAAACATGTAAGCTTTGTTATTTCTGAGGTTCTAGAGCATAATACTGTAGCAGTGTATTGTTTTCAAAGGAAACTAGATTGAATTCATGAAACAGAAATTTGGAGACAGTATATCAAAAATACATTACTTTTCTGATGGGTGCACCGCACAGTACAAAAACCGGAAAAACTTCACCAATCTAAGCTTTCATTCAGAAGACTTTAAAATTAATGCTGAGTGGCATTTTTCAGCCAACGCCCATGGGAAAAGTGTCTGTGATGCTGTTGCAGGAACTGTGAAGAGATTAGCCACCAGAGCCAGCTTGCAAACACCCTATGAAGACCAGATTCAAACACCATCCACCTGTATGAGTGAGCGATGCTAAATATTTTTGCGGCAAATTTTGTTTACGTTACACAACACGAGTACATTGAAACTGAGAAGCACTTGGAAAATCGGCTGAAAAAATCTGTCACCATACAAGGCACTCAGAAACTTCATGGATTCATTCCTATCCCTTCTAGTAACAGCAAAATGAAAGTAAAAGTTTTCTCAGACTCCACTGAGTTCAAAATTGAAGTTGTCACAATGATTCAGGATCATTTAAGTTTAGCAGAAGTCGGTGGGTATGTGACTCACCTATGACAATAACTGGTGGTTGGCCTGTGTACTTGAAAAAGATGAAATCAATGATGAAGTGAAGGTTTCTTTTTTACATCCAAAGCAAGTTATCCTTCAGCTTCCTATGACACTTGCGCTAAGTAAAGTTAACCCAATAACTCCAACTTATACTTTGTCAAATGAAGAACTGCAGAAAACCACTGAAGTCTTCACCGACTTTAGTAATTTAACCTTCTGAAAATATTTTTAAAAAAGGCTGCAAGTTAATTACGTAATTTTTTTCTGCTATGTACATAGACTTTATTAAAATATTAATCCAGTTACAACACATTCAATGTTTTTACCAAACTTCATGTGTATATTAATCTTGAATTTCACCCAACTAAAATTTTTCAATTTTAAAACTACCTAGTTTTAGTGCATAGGCTTCTTATCTATTAGTGATATGTATAAAGCTTTCTAATGATTACATTTATCTTTTAAAAAGAGGTTGTAAAAATTAAATATCATTGATCAAATTTATAGACATATTTCTATTGTTAAGTCTTTCATATAAATTTTTCATAAATCTAAGAGACTATTAGACCTTCCGGGACCAATGAGTCATTGTTATAGTGAAAATGCTAATGTAAGTATATTTTCAAATGCATTTTTCTATAATAACCCATTATGAAAATTATACCATCAGTTACCACTCCCATGAACCACAGACATTGCCGAGGTGGGGTGGCTTGTGTGCTTCAATGATACAGATAGCCGTACCGTAGGTGCAACCACATCGGAGGGGTATCTGTGGAGAGGCCAGACAAATGTGTGGTTCCTGAAGAGGGGCAGCAGCTTTTTCAGTAGTTACAGGGGCAACAGTCTGGATGATTGACTGAGCTGGCCTTATAACTTCAGCTAATGTGGCTTTGGCACACAGCTACTGCGAGCGGCTGAAAGCAAGGGGAAACTACAGCCGTTACCTTTCCCGAGGACATGCAGCTGTACTGTATGGAAATATGATGATGGCATCCTCTCGGGTAAAATATTCCGGAGGTAAAATAGTCCCCCATTCGGATCTCCGGGCGGGGACTACTCAGGAGGATGTGATCATCAGGAAAGACAATACTGGCATTCTACGGGTCGGAGCGTGGAATGTTAGATCCCTTAATCGAGTAGGAAAATTAGAAAATTTAAAAAGGAAAATGGATAGGTTGAAGTTACATATAGTGGGGATTAGTGAAGTTCAGTGGGAGGATGAACAGGATTTCTGGTCAGGTGAGTACAGGATTATAAATACAAAATCAGTTGGGGGTATCACAGGCGTAGGACTGATAATGAATAAGAAAATAGGAATGCGGGTAAACTACTATGAGCAGCACAGTGATCGCATTATCATTGTCAAGATAGATACGAAGCCAACACCGACAACAGTAGTACAGGTTTATATGCCAACTAGCTCTGCCGATGATGAAGAGATCGAAGCAATGTATGAGGAGCTAAAGGAAATTATTCAGACAATTAAGGGAGAGGAAAACTTAATTGTTATGGGAGACTGGAATTCGGTAGTAGGACAAGGAAGGGAAGGGAAGATAGTAGGTGAATATGGTCTGGGCACAAGGAATGAAAGAGGAAGCCGCCTGGTAGAATTTTGCACAGAACATAATTTAGTTATAACAAACACCTGGTTTAAGAATCACAAAAGAAGGTTGTATATGTGGAAGAGACCAGGAGACACCGGGAGATACCAGATAGATTTTATAATGGTAAGACATACATTTCGGAACCAGGTGGCAAACTGTAAGACATACCCAGGGGCAAATATAGACTCTGACCATAACTTGTCAGTCATGAACTGTAGGCTGAAACTAAAGAAACTACAAAAAGGTAGGAAAATAAGGAGATGGGACCTGGATAAATTGAAGGAACCTGAAGTTCTTAAGAATTTCAGAGGGAGACTTAGGCAACAACTGACAGAAACAGGGGAAAATAAAACAGTAGAGGAGGAATGGCTAGCATTGAGAGATGAAATAGTGCAGGTAGCAGAGGAGAAAATAGGTAGGAAGGCAAGACCTACAAAAAATCCTTGGATATAACAGGAGATACTAAATTTAATTGATGATAGGAGACAATATAAAAATGCAGTAAATGAAACAGGCAAAATGGAATACAGACGACTAAGAAATGAGATTGACAGGAAGTGCAAAATGGCTAAGCAGGAGTGGCTAGAAGGCAAATGCAAGGATGTAGAAGAATGTATAAATAGGGGAAAAATATACAGCCTACAGGGAAATAAAAGAAACATTTGGAGATAAGAAAACCAGCTCTGTGAATATCAAGGACACTGGTGAAAAACCAGTTCTCAGCAAAGAAGGGAAAGCTGAAAGGTGGAAAGAGTATATAGAGGGGCTCTACAAAGGAAATGAACTTCGAGACAATATTGTAGGAAGGGAATAGGATGTAGATGATGATGAAATAGGAGATACTATACTGAGAGAAGAATTTGACAGAGCACTGAAAGACCTAAGTCGAAACAAGGCCCCTGGAGTAGATAACATTCCCTCAGAGCTTCTGAAGTCTCTGAGAGAACCAGCCATGACAAACCTGTTTCACCTGGTGTGTAAGATGTATGAGACAGGCGAAGTACCCTCAGACTTTAAGAAAAATGTTATAATCCCCATTCGAAAGAAAGCATGTGCAGACAGGTGTGAAAACTACAGAACCATCAGTTTGATAAGTCATGGTTGCAAAATTTTAACACGAATTATATACAGAAGGATGGAAAAGCTGATAGAAGCCGAGGTAAACGTGCAGTTTATGAGTCTGCGAGTTGTGGTTCATGCATTGACGTTGGTAACGGCGCGATGAATGACGCAGGTGAAGGCGGCCAATCAGATTCAGAGTTTCATGTGTTGTGAGTTTGGCCTTTCTTCACACGCTTTTTTGTTCAGATTTAATAATTTCTAGCAGTGTAGATTCAATTAAGTCTTTCTCTTTCAAGTAATACGACTGACAATTGCAATACATGAATAATGAGCGTTATTAAAATTAGTTCTCAATTCCCTAAGAAAAAACCAGATGTTGGTTAATTTGGAAGAATCCGTGTATCTCGAAGTTTTGGTTCTGAACCAGAGATTTGGGCGTTACGCGCTCTCACGTACGAAAAGAAAATTTGTTTAACCTATACCTAACCATCTGAAGGCTACGCTACAGATCACTTTTTTAAATGAAACTAATGAGGAGGTACTGAACAGAATTGGGAAGAAAAGGAATTTTTGGCATATCTTGACTAAAAGAAGGGATCGCTTGGTAGGACACATTCTTAGACATCAAGGAATTGTGAATTTAGCGTTGGAGGGAAGTGTGTGGGGAAAAAATTGCAGAGGAAGACCAAGAGATGGATACAGTAAGCAGATTCAGACACATGTAGGTTGCCGTTCTTATGTGGAGATGAAGAGGCTTGCTCGGGATAGGGTATTGTGGAGAGCTGCATCAAACCAGTCTCCGGACTGAAGACCACAACAACAACAACCATCAGTTAAGCACTATACAAGGACTATTTGAGAATTTTTTCAAAATTTTAAAAGCGGTGCATTTTGAGAAATTTAAAAATACATTTTTTATTTTGAAATTAGTAAAAAAAAAAAAAAAAAAAAATTATTATGCTCCTTGTAGTGTTATATATTTTTGGAAAGGGCTTGAAAAATGCTGCAAAATGGCACCTCTCTTATCTTTCTATCTTGATTCTGAAAGTCACTATAGCAGTTTAAAGTTTCAGACACAGGTCGATTTTTAGTGTTTTTTGGAAACTTTAACAAGGCGTAATTTTGAAACCATTAGAGATATTGAGTTGATATTTGGTATTTTTATTTCTCTATATGGGGGTTACCAGTATACCAAATTTAATTGAAATCAAAGATGGTGAGGTAAAATGACTGTGTTGAGTTCACATGGAATGACTCTTAAAGCATTTTATAAAATTCACAATATTTCCAAAAATAAACGTAATGAACCATAGTTAAGTTTTTTTTTTTACGATTTTATCATAGTTTTCGTAATGAGCATGTCACAATATGCAGTTATGCAAAGCTTGGTATAAAATCAGAGATAGGTCTTCCTCAGAACTACACTCTTCAATTTACAAATTTGGAAAATATGTATGGTAAGCAGATATAAATTAATTAATTGCTTTTAAATTTTCAGCAGAAATGGAATGTGAAGATGAAATGCTGCGTGATACAGAAGAAAAGGAACAGCGGCATCTCCAGCAGGCTGGTGGAGAAATAGAAAACCTAGTGAAAGTGCAAGCAAAAGCAAAAGAACAAGTAGCGTGTCACAGAACATTGAGGGCCACCAGAGAAAGTTCGTACAAATTCAGGAGAAAATGCCAGGAACATCCTGGCAGAAAGCTGCCTGTTGCCTGCAGAGGCAATATGTAAAAATGAAAAATACAGCTGAAAAGGAAGGCAGTCACGGACGAGGATGTGGACAAAGGCGAGAACATTCTGAAATAATAATGTACAAAATTTACTCGAAACACGATATTTGTTATTTGAAAATAATTTAAAAAATCCAATATTCTAATTAAAAATAATGTATAACAGAACTCCTGTATTTTTCCCGTTACCCTGAATAACTATTGCGACGGGCACATTTACTTTATTATTTATCAAGAAGCAAAGAAAAGGAAACGCTAACCTTTTTGCATTCTTCTTTCTTTAACGTTATATCTATTTTGCTATGTATAATTATTTAACTGTCTCTTTCAACTATTTGAATAATATTCAAGAAATATCCCTTTAACGTTAATTAAATGTTTCTCCGAAGCCTTACTAATTCTCATACAGAATATATGTTGACCGTTTTGAAGGTATACTACTTTCTAATTTGTCCTTAATTGTTATTGTACTTTTTTGGTTAACTTGGGTTGCATGCAAGTAGCTGGAAAAAAGAGGAAAATCAGGAAAGGTACATAATTAAATGAACAGTATATTATGGGTAAAAATGTAATCTTTATTTTAAAAGACATCAATGTTTCTATGTAACTCAAGCAGCAGAGAGCACATATATTATGAAATACATTATAGTTTCAAATACCATATTGTTCTAGTGAAGCTTTAACAGTTTATAAAAATATAAGTGTATGAATTGTGCAGTTGCGTGGTAGTATACTTCCACTCCTCTCAGATCCTCGCAAGAATTGTTTTCTTGCTCTCCTCAAGTCTTTGTACAAGAATAAGTTACTTTATTACTGGATCATTGCACTGTTCAAACTGTGCTCACCTCAATGCATACTCCCCTTCTTATTACTCATTATTGCCCGATAAGTACTCATACATAAGGTCCAATGTATTAAGATATGCCCCTCAGCATTAATTTACTGAGTACGGGCTTGGCGAACCTGGGTCCTGAGCCGTGGGCTGTGTCGCGCCAACAGTCCGCTACACCGTAAGCTCTGTGCGTGCGTCAACGACCGTCGTTCGGCGCGACGGTGGAACGTTGTACGTTTCAGAGCCCGGGGATCTTGGCTTAATCGCCCGGGTTGCGAGGACGGTACAAACCTCTATAATAAAAAAAAAAAAAAAAAAACCTCAATCTCAAGGTGTGCTACGTGCCGAGGAGATGCATGGCTGTTGAGGTTGAACAGCCGCTAGCGAGCAACCTCTGAGGAACCTGCCGCACCTCAGTTGTATAAGGCTTACTCAGGCAAGCGGGGCTCTGTCTGGATGGACCTTTAGATCCCTAGCTGCTCGTGGGAATAAAATGAAACGAGCAAACAATAGCGTCGCCACACGCAAACCTGGCATCTCAAAGCATGGAAGGAATGAATACAATCCCCAAACGTTTCCCTCCCTGGCTACGCCATGAGAAGAGTGTAGGACACAGAATCAAGGAGAGCAATATGCTCCAAGATACTTAGTATGTACCAGATCGGATGGCGAATCATTTGTGGCTACAAAGCCATGGTTTTAGTGGACAATCTGGAGGACAGGTTTGGAGAAGTGGATGGACTGTCAAAGATGCGTTCAGGATCAGTGCTGATAACGTCATCCCCAGCGCAGTCACGGGCATTGCTCGCCTGTGATAGCTGGGTGACGTTCCCGTTATGATCACACCGCACAAAAGCCTTAATATGGTTCAGGGCGTCATATTCCATAGCGATCTCGTTTTGCAAACGGACGATGAATTACGCCAGAACTTAGAGCGGCGCGGAGTCCATTTCATCCGCCGTGTCTATAGTGGTCTGGAGGACAACAGGGTTGCCACTGGTGCATTCATCTTGGCCTTCGATGGTGACACATTGCCTGAGAAGGTCAAGGTGACGATTTATCGGATTGACGTGAAGCCCTACGTTTCTCCCCCTATGCGCTGCTTCAAGTGCTGGAGGTTTGGGCACATGTCCTCCCGGTGTGATGCTGAACCCACATGTCGGGACTGCGGACGTGCATCACATCCTAACATCCCATGTCCCCCCCCCTCCAGTCTGTGTCAACTGCGGACTACACCATCGTCCTTGCTCGCCCAATTGCTCAGTTTTGCATAAGGAAAGGAAGATCGTGGAGTATAAGACCCTGGACCGGTTGTCCTACTCAGAGGCCAAGCGGAAATATATGAAAATCCACCCTGTGAGCATGAAGACCTCATATGCCACAGCAACATCTACAATGCCATGTGTGACAAGTATAGTCCCATTTGTTGAAACCTCTAAAGTGGGCCCTCGGGTCCTGTCCTTTACACCTGTCCCTCTGAAAGATAGGGGCACTTCCACTGCTGTTGCTCCCACACTCTTCACACTTGGAGCCACAAATGCTCCATCTCAGCCGGAGGAAAAACAGCCTTCTCCGGCTCCTCTTGCCCGGAAGGGGTCTCTCGGGACGCTCCCTTCCGAGGCTTGTCCTTGTGGCAAAGAGGATCCCAGCCAGTCGCTGCTGGATCCCCAGACATCTGGTCGAAGAGCTACCTGCTCTTCGTCAGCCTCAGAAGCCACATCTGAGAAGCCCTCGAGGCCCTTACCACCGAAGGGCAAGGGAGAGGCTCAAATTAAAAAACCCAAGAAGAAAGATCCTACGGTGACTGCAAAGCCACCATCACCCACATCCTCTACTTCAGAGGATGAAATAGAGATCCTTGCATCTCCCAAGGATCTCGCAATAACAGGTTCACCTGAACCTATGGTGCTTGACCGTGACCAAGCAGACTCTGCACTGCTGCCAGTAGGCAATCCTGTGGAATAACTTGTTTTTGTTTTCCACATGGCTATTCAGCTTGGAGACAACACAATTCTCCAGTGGAATTGTGGCGGATTTTTTCAAAATCTCGCTGAGCTGCGGCAGCTACTATGCCGCTTCCCCGCACTTTGTGTAGCCCTCCAGGAAACTTGGTTTCCTGCTCAGCGGACTCCTGCCCTACGTAGATATCGGCGCTACTTTAAAAACAGGTCTATCTACGACTGTGTATCTGGTGGTGTCTGTCTCTATGTCCTTGCCTCAGTCCATAGTGCCCCTGTGCGACTCTACACAGATCTTGAGGCAGTAGCAGTCAGAATCCGGGCCACCCAGGAATTCACTGTCTGTAGTGTTTACCTTCCCCCGGATGAGGTCGTATCTCTAGCTGACCTCACTGCTCTAGTTGACCAACTCCCTGCACCTTTTCTTCTTTTGGGTGATTTTAACGCCCACCACCCAATGTGGGGTGGAACACAGTCCACCGGCCATGGTAGGGACATAGAGACCCTTTTGGTGCAGCAAGATCTTTGCCTTTTAAACACAGGTGCCCCCACGCTTTTATGCGTGGCACGAGGCACATACTCGGCAATAGACCTGTCCGCTTGCAGCCCCAGTTTCCAACCGCACCTTACTTGGAGAGTCCATGACGACCTCTGTGGCAGCGACCATTTCCCGAACGTCATGCTGCTCCCACACTCCCAACCTCCCCCCACGGGGCCCACAGTTCTTTTGTGGGTACGTGTGTGGCGCGCACGGGGCCCCGAGCTGGAGCAGCCTTTCTTCTGCCCCAGGCTGCTTCCCTTTCCCTCCCGGTTTATGCCTTCGCCCGGAGACAGGCATGTTTCGTGAGCTACGGTGGTTCTTGTTGTCGTTTTTCTTCCTTCGTTCCTTCCTTTCTTACCCTTTGTTTCTGTCCTTCCCTCCTTGTACTCTCCTAGCCTTCTTCTCCTCCTCATTAGTCTCCGCCTCGGCGTTTGAGACACTTCTTTCCTTCTTTCTCTTCACTTCCTCTATTCTTCTTCTTTCCTCCCTGTGCGTGTCTGAAGGCCGACCCACGCATTATCATGCGTAGCAGGTGACGGGGGTAACGCGTAATTCCCCGCCCCGGGTAGACAAGTAGGGCACATACGTACCCCCTGGTAAAGGCCAGGCGCAGGGAGGGGTGATTACCCGAGCTGGTACCTTCTGAACGTGCCGATTGGTCCCTCCGTCAGTTCTCGGGAGGTGTGACCTGAGGTGTGAACAATCACCTAAGGCGGGTAAGCCCTCGGAGAGGCCCCCCACTAGGAAGGAGCGCGCCATCGGAGACGCCGGTAATCACGGGGGACACTTCCGCGATGACTTCCTTCTCTTCTTCAGTGACGTTGACCCAGAAACATAAGTTAGATTCGCCTCAGCAAAAAAAGACTCTGCCTAATGTACCTAAATTTCTTGTTGTCTCTCGCACGGATGGAAAAGATTTCAATTCTGTCAATCCTTTCCTTATACAGAAAGGTGTAGATGCAATTGCTGGCCCTGTTAAAACCTGTTCACGTCAGCGTAATGGCACATTGTTGCTGGAAGTGGAAAGTGCCTTCCAAGCTCAGAAACTAATCCGGACTACACTGTTACACATGTTTCCTGTCAAGGTGGAAGCTCATCGCACACTCAACTCGTCACGGGGGGTAGTCTTCACGAGATCCCTTGACGGGTTGTCTGATGAAGACATCCAATCCTATATGTCCGACCAGGGTGTGACAGCCGTCCATAGGGTAATGAAAAAGGTCGATAACCAACTGACACCGACTCGTACTGTGTTTTTGACGTTCGACAGAGTTGACCTCCCATCGAAGGTCAAAGCAGGGTATGAAGTAATCTCCGTCCGCCCTTATGTACCTAACCCAACGCACTGTTTTCAGTGCCACAGGTACAACCATACCCGTGAACATTGCCCAAATGCAGCAAAGTGTGTCACTTGCGGTAGGGACGCCCATGAGGGGGATTGCCCACCTCCGTCCCCTCACTGCCTAAACTGCAACGGTGCCTATGCGGCTTCCTCTCGCGACTGCCCTGTATACGAGGATGAGAAGGTAATCCAGCAAATTCGGGTTACGGAGAAGGTATCGACATCTGCCGCTCGAAAGTTGTTGGCGATTCGAAAGCCCACTGTCCTCCCAGCGGGTACATACAGTAAGGTACTCACCTCAACTCGACCTACCAAGGATTCCAGTACCCAGACTTGTGACTTCACTTTCGCTGACACAGTTGTGCGATCTGCCAGCCCGAAGATTGCCCGTTCCACGTCCCCGTTTCCTCCTGCTGCTTCTAAGGTACAGTCTTCGTCAACCTCTAGTAAACCACGGGCACCTAAACAAGATGCCCGGACCTTGAAAAAGGAACCCGTCAGTGAGGATTTTCTGCGTTCTCAGGCTTCCCAACCGTAAACTGCCTCTTCCCGCCGTCACTCTTCCAGAAGAGGTGACAAAAAAAGAGTTCCTCTCCTTCCCCGCCGAGGTGTGACCCATCCGTCACGCCATCCAACAGTTGCCGGCTTCGGCCGTGTTCTGTTTCACCGGGTCGCTCCGTCTGCCGGGCACCCGGCCCTCTACCGGCGGTGGAAACTGCCCCTCTTGATCAACTCAGGGAGGTGGCAGGCGCGTCGGTCGAACCTATGGACCACGACCCTTTGCCCCTGGACAGCGATAGCAGTGCTTCCACAAAATCCGGTCCTCAGCGGGCGTCGAGGTGACCCCGCTTGCTAGTTGGTTTTTATCCTTATTTCTTCTCTCATTTTTATCATGGCACTCCTTCAGTGGAATATTCGCGGCATTCGTTCCAATCGGGAGGAGTTGAAACTATTCCTTCGATTGCACTGCCCGCTTCTAGTCTGCCTCCAGGAAACTAAGTTGCGTCCACGTGATCGTGCAGACTTCCCACACTGCACCTCTGTGCGGTTCGACCTGCCACCCGTGGAAGGTGTCCCAGCCCATGGAGGGGTTCTGATGCTCCTTAGAGACGATGTCTATTTCCATCCCATTTCCTTGCACACTCACCTACAGGCAGTTGCCGCCCGCATCACTTTATCCACATTTACCTTCTCCCTCTATAATATCTATTCGCCATCGTCATCTGCCCTTACTAGGGCAGATGTGCTAAACCTTGTTGACCAGCTCCCTTCACCTTTCGTGTTGGTAGGCGACTTCAATGCCCACCACCCCCTATGGGGCTCTCCGGCACCTTGTCTGAGAGGCTCCCTTTTGGTGGACCTTCCCCAACACCTCGATCTTGTCTGCCTCAACACCATTGCACCGACCTTCCTTTCTGACACAACACACACTTACTCCCATATAGACCTCGCAATATGCACTCCTCAGCTTGCTGGTCGGTTTGAGTGGTATGCACTTTCTGACACGTACTCCAGTGACCATTTCCCTTGTATCATCCACTTCCTGCATCATTCCCCATCTCCTCGTCCCACCAGTTGGTACATTTCCAAAGCCAACTGGGGGCTTTATTCTTCTGTGGCTGTTTTTCACGATCAGAATTTTCCCAACTGTGACAGTCAGGTCGACTACCTCACAGAGGTTATTCTCACCGCTGCTGAACGTTCCATACCTCGTACATCCTCTTCTCCACGTCATGTCCAGGTCCCTTGGTGGACTGCAGCCTGCCGCGACGCGCTTAGAGCCCGGCGCCGTGCTTTACGCACCTTCCGCCGCCACCCAACTTTGGAGAATTGCATACATTATAAGCGTATGAGAGCGCAATGTCGTCGTATCATAAACGACAGCAAGAAAGCTTGCTGGACTGCTTTTACTAGTTCTTTTAACTGTTTTACTCCCTCCACGGTTGTTTCGGGTGGCCTACGCCGTTTGTCCGGCATCAAGGTCCACTCCCCGATTCCTGGCCTGACCGTGGAGAACACAGTCCTCGTGGACCCCGCTGATGTTTCCAACGCATTGGGCCGTTTCTTTGCGGAGGTTTCAAGCTCTGCCCATTACCACCCTGCCTTTCTCCCTCGCAAACAGGTAGAGGAGGCACGGCCGCCTTCTTTCCACTCTTTTAATCGTGAAAATTATAACGTCGCCTTCACCATGCAGGAGCTAGACCGTGCTCTCGCCCTGTCCCGATCTTCTGCTCCCGGGCCCGATTCCATTCATATTGAGATGCTGAAGAACCTCTCTCCTGCGGGCAAGTGCTTTCTTCTTAGTACCTATAATCGCATATGGACAGAAGATCATGTTCCCACAAGTTGGCGTGAAGCCATTGTTGTCCCCATCCCCAAGCCAGGGAAGGACAAACACCTCCTCGAATCTCGCCGCCTCCTGACTAATATCCAATGCGGTTTTCGTCAACACCGCTCTGCTGCTGATCACCTCGTTACGTTGTCGACCTTCATAATGAACAACTTTCTAAGGAAGCGTCAAACAGTAGCAGTGTTCTTCTACTTGGAGAAGGCATACAATACCTGTTGGAGAGCGGGCATTCTCCGCACATTGCACACATGGGGCCTTCGGGGCCGCCTTCCTCTTTTCATTCAAGCGTTTTTGGCGGATCGCAAGTTCCGGGTACGGGTGGGCTCTTTTTTGTCAGATATCTTTTGCCAGGAGAATGGGGTACCACAGGGCTCCGTCTTGAGTGTGGCGCTCTTGGCCATTGCAATCAATCCAATCGTGGATTGCCTTTCAGCCGACGTCTCTGGATCTTTTTTTGTTGACGATTTTGCAATTTATTGTAGCGCCCAGCGGACGTGTCTCTTCAAGCGTTCTCTTCAACGCTGTCTTGACCGTCTATATTCCTGGAGCATCGCAAACGGCTTCCGATTCTCCACTGAGAAAACTGTGTGTATAAACTTCTGGAGATACAAGGAATTTCTTCCACCTTCTCTACATCTCGGCCCTGTTGCTCTCCCTTTTGTGGAGACTACGAAATTCTCGTGGACTCATGTTGGATCGGAAACTTTGCTGGTCCACACACGTGTCCTACCTGGCTGCCCGTTGTGCCCGATCCCTTAACGTTCTTCGTGTCCTCAGTGGCACGTCATGGGGAGTGGATCATACCGTCCTGCTTCACCTTTACCAGGCCATTGTTCAGTTGAAGCTACACTACAGAAGCCTTGTATACTCTTCTGCACGGCGGTCGATTCTCCACCGTCTCAACTCTATCCATCATCGGGGTTTACGTCTTGCGACCGGTGCATTTTATACTAGCCCTGTTGAAAGTCTGTATGCCGAGGCTGCTGTATTACCCTTGACCACTCGGCGTGACATACTTTTGTCTCGGTACGCATGCCGCCTGCGGCCGATGCCCAACCACCCATCTTACCCGTTATTCTTTGACGACTCACTCGATCGCCAATATCAGTTATCTGCGATTGCCTTGCTTCCACCTGTAGTTCGGTTTCGCCGCCTACTACAGCGGCTCGATTTTACCCTTCCTTCCACCTTTCGGTTGAGTGAAAGCCCATTGCCACCGTGGCATCAGGCCCAGGTTCACACTCACCTCGAACTTAGTTCGCTCCCCAAGGAGAGCACTCCGGATTTGGTATACCGCTCGAGGCTTGTCGAACTCCGTTCGCGGTTCGATAATGCCATATTTATTTACACTGATGGTTCCAAGAGCACTGCCGGTGTCGGATCTGCCTTCGTCGTCGGGGACAACCGTTTCCCATACAAGCTTTCTGACCGGTGCTCGAACTTCACGGCTGAGCTTTTTGCCCTCCACCAGTCCGTTTTGTACACCTGCCGCCACCGCCAACCTTTCTATGCCATATGTTCGGACTCCCTTAGTGCCCTGCAGAGTCTTATGGACCCTTTCTCGAACCATCCTCTCGTGTATTGGATCCAACGCTCCCTCCAGTTGCTGGCGGATGACAGCTGTGACGTTTCTTTCCTGTGGGTCCCTGGCCACGTGGGAGTGCCCGGGAATGAGACCGCCGACATAGCAGCCAAGGCCGCAGCTCTTTTGCCTCGCATGGCTACCTTTTGTGTCCCATCGGACGATGTTCAACGGGCTCTTCGCTGGAGAATCGTGTCATCATGGCACAGTGTGTGGCTTTCACTGTGCAACAATAAATTGCGAACTGTCAAACCGATCCCGACCGCTTGGAGGACCTCCTCACGCCCCTCTCGGCGGGAGGAGGTCATCCTGGCCCGGTTGCGGATCGGTCACTGCCGTTTCAGCCACCGTCACTTGCTATCTGCTGACCCTGCACCGCTGTGCTCCTGCGGTGAACTGCTGACAGTGCGACATGTTTTCCTGACTTGCGTTAATTTTAGTCATCTCCGTGTAGCCCTTCACTTTCCGTCTACTCTGGACGAAATTTTAGCTGATGACACACGAGCAGCGGCTCGAGTTTTGCGTTTTATCAAATTGGCCAACTTATCTAAGGATATTTAACCCTTTTAATTGTCTTTTATCTTTCGTTTTTAGTCTTTCTTGATTTTCTGACAGTCACCAAATTTTTTGAGAGCTAGTGAATCTAAGTTCTTGTCTGGGCGCTAATGACCTGCAGGTCTTCTGCCCCAATAGTCTCTTCATAGGGCGGACTGGCAGGGTTACTCCTTGGCTGCAGTAGCTCCTGTGCCGCTGCCGGACGATGTGGATTTGGCAGTCCAACATTTCACTGAGAGTATTATTTCCACCGCAGAAGCAACGGTTCCCACCACTACTGGTTCTCCTCGTCGTAAGTCTGTGCCTTGGTGGATGCCAGAGATTGCGGAGGCCATCTGGGAACGTCGGCGAGCAGTTCAGCGCCATAGACGCCGTCCCTCGATCGAGAACCTGATAGCCTTCAAGCGGCTTCGCGCTCGGCAGCTGATCGGGCAGGGCAAGCAGGACTCCTGGGAGCGGTATGTAGCCACTATTGGCTCTTGCACCTTCCCTACGGGGGTCTGGTCCCAGGTAAGACGAGTTTTCGGGTACCGCCCGTCAGCAGGAATACCCTGTCTGCAGATTCGGGGCGCTCTATGCACCGACCCAGCCATTATTGTTGAACATATGGCCGACCAGTATGCCCAGACTTCTGCGACTACAGCTTGCGGCGACGACTTCCGTGCCCTCAAAGAGCGCGCTGAACGGCGGCGACAGTTCTCCTCCTGCACGCGCCGCCAGGAAATATATAACACCCCATTTACTGAATGGGAATTTCAAAGTGCCCTCGCTGCGTGTCCTGACACCTCCCAGGCCCTGACCGAATCCACAGCCAATTCGTTCGTCACCTGCCGGCGAACTTTCGACACCATCTTCTCGGCTTATTCAATTGCCTCTGGGTAGACGGTGCTTTCCCGTCCCAGTGGCATGAGAGCATTGTCATCCCAGTGATGAAACCTGGTGCTGACCCGCATGTGGCCGACAACTACCACCCGATTAGTCTCACCAACGTTCTCTGTAAGCTCTTCGAATGTTTGGCGAGTCGGCGCCTCATGTGGATTCTTGACGATCGGGGACTTCTTGTCACACAACAGGGGGGCTTCTGTCGAGGCTGTTCCCATGTTGACAATCTCGTGTCACTGGAGTCCGCTATCCGCACTGCCTTCACTAGGTGTGAGCATCTGGTTGCGGTCTTTTTCGACCTTAGAAAGGCATATGATACCACCTGGCGTCACCATATTTTATCTACACTTTATTACTGGGGTCTCCGGGGGGTCGCTCCAGATTTTCATACAGAACTTCCTGTCGTTCTGCTCTTTCCGGGTCCGGGTTGGCACCTTTCTCAGTTCCACTCGTGTCCAGGAGAATGGTGTCCCACAGGGCTCAGTTCTTAGTGTTCCCTCGTTTCTGATAGCCATAAATGGTCTCGCTACCGCAGTGGGGTTGTCGGTCTCCTACTCTGTATTTGCCGACGACTTCTGCATCTACTTCAGTTCCACGAGCATTAGTGTCGCCGAACGTCGGCTGCAGGGTGCTATTAGAAAGACGGAGTCCTGGGCCTTTGCCCACGGCTTCCAATTCTTGGGCCCCGAGGCCCGAGTAATGCACTTCTGTCACCGTTGGGAACTTCACCTCGATCCCGAGCTGTACCTGGGCGACGTACCTCTTCGTGTCGAAAAAACCCGTCGCTTCCTCGGCACGGTTCTCGACTCCCGGTCGACTCGGGTGCCGCACCTTCGTCAGCTGAGACAGAAATGTTGGCGGCATCTTAACATCCTTCGGTGCCTCGGCCACACCGTGTGGGGACCCTCTCGCCAAACACTTCTACAGCTCCAAAGGGCCCTAATACAATCACGACTGGATTATGGGAGCATAGTGTACGACTCGGTGGCGCCTTCAGCACTCCGGGTACTGGACCCTGTTTCACATAGTGGTGTCCGCTTGGCAACGGGAGCTTTTCGCACGAGTCCGGTCATGAGTCTCCTAGTCGAAGCAGGGGTACCTCCCCTGCAGTTCCGGCGGCAGCAGTTGCTCGCTTCCTACGCTGCCCGCATACACTCCTCACCTCACCATCCGAATCGCAGGCTTCTCTTCCCGACTACCGCCCGGAATGCCCCAGTTTAGCCGCAGAGCGACGGAATTTTAATATCCCTGACGTCTTGACGCTTGTTTTAGCTGACAATGCCTCCGTGGTTGATAGTGTTTTAAATTTTATTTGTGAGTGTGGACTGTACCAATCCATTTAAAGTCTCTTCTGTGTCTTTCATTTATCTGTTCTCCGCATGCCTAAGTCTATTAGGTAGGTGTTTTAATGTGTACCAGAGTGGCTGGATGTGATACTTATATTTATGTGATAACCCAGCACAAACACTCTTGTCCTGTCCCAGTACTTTTATCCTTTCTTCGTATTTATGTGGACCCTTTATTCGTTTTTACATGTTCCTTTTAAACTTTGACGTGTTAAAGCATATGAATCGTAACGCTTAACACAATGTTTTAGCTCTAAGACTGGAACAAGGGACTGATAACCTATGATGTTTAGTCTCTTTAAAAAACTACAAACCAAACCAAACCTATTACGATATGCAATGATCCATTATGGAGGATTCCATATTGCAGACGTTGAATGTATTTTATAGAACTACGTAAGTATGTGTCAACTGCAAGAAAAATGATTATACATTGTATAACCTAACATTAAGTTTGTATAAATTACAGTCATTTGTAGAAGAATACTATATGTTGCAAACCTTAACGTATACTTTAACTAGATTACATACTAGTTATACTATACTATACTATACATTATAATCTGTAGATGATATGTATCATTGTCACCTAATACACTTTCCTTTTCCTTGCAGTCATTGTACTTGATCCATTTACTTTTTTTTCTAAAACAAATGGCACTGTAGTGTCCAATATCATCAGCACATGATGAAAGTCTCATTGCTTTCAATGGAGACTTAAAAGTAATCAGTCCATCTAGTGAATATTCTTCCATCTTAAAGGAAAACTTCAACTTCCTTGGTATCTTCTGTAATAGCGTTCTATCTCCTGTGCTGCTATATACTTCTAGCAGAATGAATTTTCCTGTAACAAATCTTCAATAAGAAGTAGTTAGTATTGCATTATTAAGAATTGTACAAGACAAACTTAAAATACAAAAGTAATTGATGTAAGTGAAGAAATCTTAGATGTGTTAATATAGAAATATAACATATTATATTTACCTATTTCCACGGTTGTTATCTCCTCACCATGGTAGCCTTCTTGACAGCATGGTCGTGGTTCTTGAATGAACGCGTATTCTTCCATTTTTGTGTTTTGCCCCTTAAAATGTCGCCGATCTCTACCTGCACAATAGGTAGTATGTTCTCCCTCGACTTCAAACATTGCAGACATCTGGACACCCCTTTGAATGAAGGATGTTTGTGGAAAAGTTTTTGGCAGAGGAATACTAATGCCACCTCACAATTAATTAATATTGTGTTGCCAGTGAGAACTTTTGTTCAAAATACTCCTTTAGTGTCATAGTTCACAACCTGTATGATACATTGTTGATTCCCTTTGTAACTGTCTATAACAGAAGCGTGAAAAATGTATTTGGTTCCCAAAGTTTATAAATTTCTTGCATTTTCTTTTTGTCAAAATAACATGCCAGAAATAGCTGCAATATACTATCAAAGGCACATGTAATGAAAATTTTCTGTTTCCTATTTTTACAGATTTTATTGTAATATTACTAACAGTTTTAATAATTGGTGTATTTTTACCTTTTCATGGGCCAAAAATTCATTTGTTGCCGGATCTGTTTGTAAATACTGTCCTTTCGGTACTTTTTGTTCTTGACCCAGACCTCGCTAATTTTCTATTTCCGTGCTGCCAGCTCGTCTTCCATCTTAACTTTATGGCAAGTGTAACAAATTCTTTATTGCCCATATCCTTTTTCAGTGACAGGAGTAGAACACGCATCTATTGTATGCACTGCTTTATTACGAATTAAGCACTTGTGGGCACCTGTTGGTTCGTCGTCGTTGCCACAAACTGGGCGTGTGATGTTTCCAGTGATATGTTCTTCTTTATTTACTTCGCAGAACTCTTCACTGCTTTCAGGGCTTTCATTTAAATTATTTAAGTCGCTCCTTGCAGTATATTTTACATTAGCTATTTTTAAGTGCCTGCTCATAAAAGCCATGTGTCTCGTTAATAAATACATTGGGGGGGGGGGACGCATTAGAAGATTTTCATTATTCAACAGAATATTTTTTATTATATTAAAAAGCTCTGACTACTGAAGCGCTGCTTGCGGGAATGCATCCGTACCCAAATTGATCACAGCACATGCATCCTCTTTTAGTACCACAGTCTGTAAAGCGCATTATCAAGATTGCTTGTACTTTCAGCAATTTGCATTTGGACTCTGCTGTCAATCCTTTTCCCCCATTTGGTCCACATGTTGCTCGCAATGTCGTCATTGTCAACTACTTCTTCGGCAAAGTATTGATTAATTTCAAGGTAACTGGAACTGCTGTAAAAATCAAGATGACGGCGAACTGCCCCCCCCCCCCCCCCCCCCCGGGTTGTTGTAATTTAACCTGACCCAAAAAAAAAAAAAAAAAAAAAAACTATACACACATATGAACATTTAATGACACAAATTTAAAATTAGAGGAACCATATTTATTTTAAGCTACCTTTAGGCACAACAATTTTTTCGTTATTATATTTAGAATAACTACCTTAAACCAGCGGCACTGCTCGCGTGTCGGTAGATCAAATCACATGTACAAATGCACTCGTTTCAAAGGATCCAATCAAGAAATCCAACAACATTGATTGTAATAATATGACTTATCGATCACATCATGTAATGCACGAAACATCAAATCGATTTTTTTGTAAAGAGATGTTTTAAAGGACATTCCTTTTATACGGGTTTATGTATTTGTTCTTATATTTTCTAACTCTTGGGCTTATCCTGACAGAGAAAGAGCTGAAGACATTGTAGCACCCATAGACCAAAGATATGGTCTGTGGTATCACGTTTCGCTGTATGTAACCTCCTTGCTATAGAGTCGCAAACGGCATCGCTTGCCTTCAGTCCGAATTATTTTATGCTTTGACGAGTTTCAGCCACCGCATCTTCCACCCCATTATAGCTATCGGCATATGGTGTACTATGGGAGACATCGGACAACAATTACACACAGACCATTCGTTTGCGTTCTGTAGTTTTCACTGCATAGCGAAATATTGACACCCACACACACACGTCGAATTTTATATACACCGATAGCTTTCCATCCCAATATACTCCCTCTTTTATCATTATCAACCTTCAATCAAAAATGCAACTAATAAAGCCATTTTCAAAGAGTAAATAAACTTTTCAAAGAGTAATCATTGTTCTGCATTTCGCGATATATTCGTCAAATTACTAAATATTCAGCAGATCGCTATAAAACGGTGCCCAAAACTATCCTCGGGTATAAATTAGTAACTGTACAAATATTTAGGTCTCTGCATCGTGTCGTTCGGATGTGATAAGCGTACACCGAACAGACATTCGCATTTATAGATTATTTAAGAAATAATACAGTTAACACATAACAGTTGACAGTAAAAAAAAAAAGTTATCCTTCACTTTCAGGAACATACAGTTTAGTCTTTTTTTAAAGAATGCAGAAACTTGTGTATCTTCACTAATTTATCTGCTTTTTCTCGCTCCTAAATTGTTTCTAAGTTTAGACCAAACAAGTCCATACGTGTAGAATATCCTTTCAATGGATGCAGTGCTGGCAGGGCAAGAAATAGGGCTTTTTACGAAACTGATGAAACCTCTTGGTAAATTTCCTTCTTTTTTTCCCCCCATTTCCATTATATTCCATCACTTGACTGGATGGAACTGAGTTATCACTGCCTCAGAAAACATAGTGGCAGGAAAATAGTCCTTATCAGCAATTCGAAAAGATAGAAAAGCTGCAATCCACTCTGGATGCACCTCCATGAGCCAGTTTTCTGCACACTCTTCTTGTTCAGCAGTCAATCTGCTGCCTCTGTATCTTGGATCTAACAAGTTGGCTAGATAATGAAACGGTTCTAGTGCTTGTTCCTTTCGTTTTTCTATCACATTCTTATGTGGTTCCATATCAAGACTTCCTGATAGGTCAGTCCACAGTTCGACAGCTTGGGCAATATTTGTGCTGTCTGCCTTAAGTAGGTCCAGGACTCTACAAACCTCTGACAGTTGTTGGAGAAGATGAGTGGCATCTTTATAAATTACCACATTATCCAAAATTTTGCTAATGTTAGAAGGGACTTCCTCAGATTGCTGTTAAAATTTCTATATATTTCGAGTAATTATCAATAAAGGTTTGTAGGCAATTGCGTTGGGAATTCTGTCTAGTAGAATTGGGGAGCTGTGGCATAAGGCCATTTTTTCCCTTTAACCAACCATGTGGTTGGTGGTGGATCCTAAAGTGCTTATTAACTTCACAAATATGCTTTCACACTTGAAGGTATTACTTCTGCTTCAACTAGATTAACATAATGGGCCAAACAACCACATGTTAACAAGTCAGGCAGGTCTTCTTTTAAAAGCTGTCACATTTTTGTCATTTTATTTTCATTGTCTGTGCAAACAGCAAATACTTTCTTCTGAAAATTATCTTCACACATTTTAATTGCAATTTTCAAAGAGTCTGCACAATATTTAGCTGTCTTTTGATTGGCTTCAGTCAGTTGCATTTAATAGAAATGCTTGTTGGCCTGTGTGGATACTGGTTGCTGTTATTGGGTCATTCTTTATATTAGACCATCCATCTTGTAGTGTAATGCCATGATGCTCTTTTAACTGAAGTTTTATGTTTTCATCAACCTCATCTGCAACTTTATCTATCAATATCCCACTTAATTTGAAACGACCAGGGCCAACATAACCAGGTCTGAGTGTATGAATCATGTTTTTGTATTCTTGACCAGAAGCTGCATTGAATGCTATGTTATTAGCATAAAAGATTTTATCTTCAGTGGTGTTGATGATGTATGTTGACTGCCATGACCAGTGAATCACTATTACTTCTGCTGGTGGAGCAGCTATTTGGAGAATGCATTCCCAATGTAAAACTATTGTGTGTTGATGGAGCTCCGTCACATATATCTAATTCCAAAGGAGTTGAAAAAAGTCCTTTCTCTTGGTGCACTTTTTCAGATGACATTTTATTCTTTCCATTTTGGCACTGACTTCAACATTGCAGTGCTTGCAAAAAAGCTTTATTTTTTTCTTCATCATATGTAACCTCTAACCACTCTGCTGCTGCTTTTCTGCCAGCCCCAAACATCATGAAGTTGAAAATTTATCTATAAGAAAATAATCTGTTATTTAATCCTGTTATAAAGTAGGTGATTTTCTACTAGGCTAATTAGTAACTGATATCGTTCACAATTTTTAGTGAAGCAATACACAACAAAGAATTTTTAATTTTCTTTGACGTTTGTTCAATACACTTTAAATTCACATTAAATTTCTTTTGTTTCAAAATGATTAATGATTGTAGAGACAAATTTCGCAAATGTAACAAAAGTAATCTCACCTTTAAAACACAGATCCAGCACTGAAACAAATAATAAACTTTCTCCACTACAACCTTCTCCATGAAATTTGACGGCTTTACTGGTATTGATTGCTGGGTTGAACTACTTAATCATTAAATTTCAATGAACTGCAATTATTCAGACTTCCAACTATCTTGGCAGGTTAAGATTATTTATATTTGTTTAAGGTGCTAGTAGAGTTCAGGCATGCAACTATGTTTTTATTGAGCTGCCAACCATTACCAAATGCCTCGCATATTTTCTATAATAGAACTTCCCCCTGTCTTCCTAAGCACTAAAATAAATACATTTCATCGCGACTACCTGGATGACCCTCACACTTACTGCGACCCTTCACGTTTTTCCAAAAACGCTAAACATTCTGCGTATGCACTGACAGATCTGTGCCCGAGACAAATTGTACAGAATGACTGACAAATTCGTGGTCGAAACCTTCATCCCTGAGATTTTGGTAGGAACTCCATCCATCTGTAATAATTTTTGTACCGGGAAGTATGAAATGTTAAAGGTACCAGCATTTCTTTTCCCCTCGACTGCACTTTAACTATAAAACACTTCTTTGAACCTCTTTCGATACCACCAAACACCCAAATATGTTCAGTCTCATTTCTTTACATACGTCCTCTTTTATACTTCCTTCCACCAATATGCGACTCATCAGTTTCAACAATTTTATCGGGTCCTCCTATGGGTCTGGCACTATTTGTCGCAACAACATAACAGACTTCCCGGCAAAAGGAATAATAGTCACACAGTTTGTTCTGACAAACCACTTTCTCACGCCGCTTGCTGCAAAGTATAATCCCTGGCCCAACAAACTATTGCTATAATATTTTGCTTTATAGAGAATCGTGCTCTCTCAAACCACATATTTTTTCCTAATTGTTGTCTACTTTCTGCAGTGTGCACAAAATAAGACAAATGGAATATGTACATTGCTCTTATTCGCAACAACTTTAACACTAACTTCCTTGTGGCATACAACACAATTTTTCGGTTCTGTTTCTGGTAATAATTTGTATTCTATGCAAAATTCTACACTCTTCTCTTTCGTGGCAATCCTAGGGATTAATTTGTCCCATGTAAGAATGGCACACTCATTTCCCGCGTCACTAGTAGTAGCTGTTTCACCACACACACTTCCCGCACCAACAATAACACTAGCCATTTCACGACACCACTGATAACTGAGCACTGTTTACTAGTACCGATTTGAACCACGTGGTTTTTCGCACTGGTCAATTCGATACTTACTGCTTCCATATATATCGCTAGGGCGGCAGCCGTAATCTTTATTTTTATGGCAGTTCTGGTTAGCTTGAAAATTACCAAGTATTCTTTCGTTGTTTCCTCTTCCAGTATACTGTAGTCACCAGTTAGAATATTTTTCATTTTCATTTTGTGTTCTTCACAGAGCGACAACTGGTTATCTTCGGTCATCCCTTCCGTCTCAATACAGGTGGTAATCAGAAGTGATGTTAAATCATTTTTTGCCTTGGCCAAATTACAGCATAAAATGAGACGTCCCAATACCGACAAGTAAAACTGTTTAATTTGAGAACGCTCTCCTTTTAGGTAATTTGCATATAATTTTATAAAGTGTGCGATGTCCACTCGTACGTAACACATTGGCATATTATATAGCTGCAGTCAGTAGCATTTTAGAAAAATCGCACACTACTTCTCAGGGATGTGGAGTGCCTGATCGTATCCAATCTGCAAACCAAAATTGTATGCTATTTGAATGATGGCTTTCCGTTATCATTTGACTTACTGGGAAAAGACCGCCCTTTCGACAATTGACAATGCAATTGTATAAAAATATATGTTGCAATTATTTTTTATTGGTGTGCTTGATGCATTTTACTATGCTTCCAGTATCATCAATAAATACGCACGCTGGTCCCGATGCACCGTATGTTTGGCAAACGTCCATCTGTAAATTTGTCCAATAATGAACAAAACATTGATTTAACCCAATGGTATGAATTGTTTTCGCAAACCTGCCGAGTTGCATTATAGGTAAAAACTTGATTGGATCTTTATCAATGAAAGACTTTGATACAAAATCTGAATTTTGCAATTCTTAAAATGTTTGCTTCATACAAATGTGGAGGTTCCTCTTTGTCACCTCCTTCCATAATCTCTTGCTCCTCTTGAGCTCAGTATAATGTAACCAATCTTCCTTGCAACATACGACAAATATTTTCTCTTATCAGTCCCTGTAAATAATGTTTTCTACAGCGACCTTTGCCTTGCGTAACATTACATTTTATTGTTGTAATAATTGTCATTTCCATTATGAATTTAGCAGTTTAATATTTTAATGTTGTGCCACGTTTTCACATGACATTTGCATAGCCCGACTGCCCATCACATGTTAATTTGTGATTTTTTTAAATTAATGCCGCAAGTAATTTTTCTAGCCTCCCAAATTTTCTTATTAAAAATGTCTTGCCACACTCCTGAATGCATTACAATATACTCTCGGACTGCAGGAGGTTGTCTTTTCACTTTTCTATTGTATTTCTTATAAAGAATTAAGCCAGAAAAACTCTTCTTTAGCATTGTAATTGTAAAAGTGAAACTGTTATTATCAACATCTTCTGATAGATTCATTTCTTCTTCATTTTTTTTCTTCAGTTTCATTCGTACCTCTGCTGTATTTTGCAGGAAGGCTTGTGTGTATACAGTATTACCCCTCTTTTACACTTTTCAGGGGATTGGAGGATTGGTGATGTAAACGGGGGGAAATCACTTTCAAAGAAAGAAATGCTCCAGAAAAGCCAGGCAAAGGTTTATTGATACATAAGTGTTTAGATAACTCATTATTTCTAGTACTTGAAGTATACAGTGAAAAGGAACTACTGATGTTGCTTTGTCTTCTAATTCTGCTTATCTGCTAGCAAGCAGAACATTACTAGTTTGAAATATTGTGAGAGCCTTCTTGTGTTTTGCTTATATATAATGTGGAAATAATGAAATGTTGTGACTTGTAAAGTATCTTTCAGATTTTAATAACACATTAATATTTACAATTAAAAAAAATCACAGTTGTAACAACAAAGTTATTGTTGCTTAGAAAAGAAGTCCATAATTGATTTCTGCTTGGCTCTTTTGGTCGATATGATATCTATCTGCTTCTCTAATTCATATAGTGTCTAGAGTGTCTTTTGACTTCCTTCAACAGAGGAAAAGTACCTTTGAAGTAGGTCCACTGCTGCAGTTGCCTCAACACTGGTGGGAACTGGTACTCTCTCTTCTTCTTCTTCCTTTTCTCCATCACTGGCTGAGGAATTAGCACACAACGTTTCTGCAGCAAGTTCTTCTACAGTTGTTTCCTCTGCAATTATGATATTGGCATCTACTTGCAGAAATTCATTGGAGGTGCAGTTTGGTTGCAGTGTTTCCCATGCAGCAGGAAGCAATTCTTATTCCCCTTCTTTTTCTAGTATACACACTGTGTATCTTTAAAGAATCCAGCTTTTTTGAAACAGTTCTATATGGTGTTCTCCTTCACCACCTTCCATGACTTGGCAAAAAATGCAGTGCTTTCAGCACTGAAATCCTTGTAGATGTGACATCCAACCCAGAATCTGTCATGGACAAAAGTCTTTGGACAAGGTTCTTTCTATAAAATGACTTGAAGGAATGTATAACTCCCAAATCCATGGGCTGCAGTTAGCAGGAAAAAAATTCTAGCTGCACATTTCTGAAGATCATGTCAACAGGATGTGCAGGACAGTGGTCAACAAAAAGAAGTATTTTTCTGTTCTGAGTTCCCATTTTTGCATCAAGGGCAGCCAACTATTTCCTAAAAAGATGGAAGGTCATCCAAGCTTTTTGATTGGCATGATATGGAGCAGGAAGAGAACGAACATTGGTAAAACAACGTGGCTTCTTTGATTTACCTATTACAAAGGGCTGAAGCTTCTCAGAGCCATCAGCATTAGCTTCCAATATCACAGTTAACCTTGATTGATTGATTTTTTCCAGGGAAGCCAAAAGTGTCTTGGACCAACCCACCACTGCCCGCACCGAAACTAAGTTTATTGTGCGGTATTGCTCCCTGTATATCTAGTAAAGCCAACCAATATCCTTGAACAGTGCAAGGAGTCCCTTTACCAGTTCTTTATTAGACACAATTTCTTCGGGTCTGGTTGTTCCAAATGTTGTGCCTTTTACTCTCCAATGCAATGCATTCAAGGTTTAAATGTAATGCAGTTTCATCGCCGTCATCACAGATCCTACATTTAGGGTCCTCTTCTGTTATTCCCATTGTATGTAGGTGTTTTTTGACATTCCCATGGCCTGTCGGCAATCCAACCATGAGTCTAATCTCTCTCCTGTTCAGGCCCAGGATTGCAGAGCTTCTTTTAAAACATGGCTTTGTCATCATTACCTTGCCCTTTTTTTTCAGTTAACCTTAATTTACTGTGTGCATTTTCAACTTTTCACAGCGTAATGTACAGTCCAATAGATTTCGGGAATGCAGCCACATAAAATTCACTTCTTCTGCTGATATTTCGGCCGCGTACCTTCCGGCCATCTTCAGAGTGAGTCGAAGACTGTCGACGAGGTGCCGGGCGCGGCCTTATAAGCCTGATCGCGGTGGCAATGCGAGTGTGCGTCACAGATGCTGGTATACTGCATATCGAAGTACTCACACGCGTGCGCCCCCCGTGGCGGAAGCGCTCCGGTGTTCACTTATCGATATATGCTCGGCGGCGGCAACACCCTCAAGTCTTCTCTGTGATTTCAATACTCCAAGTGCAGGGTTCCAAGCTTTGTCTAAATTAAAACCTTTATCTCTATTTAATAAGTTGTTGGCCAGTCTAATTTCAACAGCTTCTTTAAATATAGCATCCCAAAACGAAGATATGGGTGTCAAAATCTTCACATCGCTATAGTTCATTGAATGACCAGTTTCTATGCAATGTTCAGCCACAGCTGACTTGTCTGGCTGCAATAGGCGGGTAAATCTTCTGTGTTCAACGCATCTCTCATGGACAGTGCGTATTGTCTGGCCTATATATGAATTATCACAATTTCCGTGTGTACCAGATCCCTTGCGGAAATTGTGATAATTCATATATAGGCCAGACAATACGCACTGTCCATGAGAGATGCGTTGAACACAGAAGATATACCCGCCTGTTGCAGCCAGACAAGTCAGCTGTGTCTGGACATTGCATAGAAACTGGTCATTCAATGAACTATAGCGATGTGAAGATTTTTACACCCATATCTTCGTTTTGGGATGCTATATTTAAAGAAGCTGTTGAAATTAGACTGGCCAACAACTTATTAAATAGAGATAAAGGTTTTAATTTAGACAAAGCTTGGAACCCTGCACTTGGAGTATTGAAATCACAGAGAAGACGTGAGGGTGTTGCCGCCGCCGAGCATATATCGATAAGTGAACACCGGAGCGCTTCCGCCACGGGGGGCGCACGCGTGTGAGTACTTCGATATGCAGTATACCAGCATCTGTGACACGCACGCGCATTGCCACCGTTATCAGGCTTATAAGGCCGCGCCCGGCACCTCGTCGACAGTCTTCGACTCACTCTGAAGATGGCCGGAAGGTACGCGGCCGAAATATCAGCAGAAGAAGTGAATTTTACGCGGCTGCATTCCCGAAATCTATTGGACTTAATTTACTGTGTTTGCCACCGTAGCATTTATCACCTTTAAATGCCAAATTTTTGTTTGGAAACACATTAAAAAACAGTCTAGTCTCCTCAATATTAAAAATGTTTCTTGGTTCACAGTTTGCAATTAAACTCTGTAATTTTTCGTTTACCCACTGTTGCACTGTATCACTGTCAACATCCTTTGATTCTCCACATAAGTTATATTGTATCTTTTCCTGAACTTGTCTGTCAGTCCATCCATTAGAGGTGCTAAAATTATCGATGCCAAGAATGTTGGCCACTTGAAGGGCCTTCTCCCTTAAAAGTATGCTGTCTACTGGGATACCTGCTGCCCTTAATGTCACAAACCATCGTTTAACTGTTTCTTCAATATTGTCATATTTTTGAGTATGTAGCATACTTCACCAAGGCAATGATGAAATTGGAGCTACGTAACTGGCTCAGAAGAAAACACGTAGAATTTTGGTAAAAAGTCTATCAACAAAAACATGGCAATGTAATGATGCCAAAGCCATGTTTTAAAAGAAGCTCTGCAATCCTGGGCCTGAACAGGAGAGAGATTAGACTCACGGTTGGATTGCTGACAGGCCATGGGAATTTCAAAAAACACCTACATACAATGGGAATAACAGAAGAGGACCCTAAATGTAGGATCTGTGATGACGGTGATGAAACTGCATCACATCTAATCTTTGAATGCATTGCATTGGATAGTAAAAGGCACAAAACATTTGGGACAACCAGACCCGAAGAAATTGTGTCTAATAAAGAAATGGTAAAGGGACTCCTTACACTGTTCAAGGGCATTGGTTGGCTTTACTAGATATACAGGGAGCAATACTGCATAATAAACTTAGTTTCGGTGCGGGCAGTGGCGGGTTAGACCAAGACTGTTTTGGCTTACCTGAGAAAATCAAATCAAATCAATGTATCATACTTGCGTTTTTTGGCATGTGTTCCACTGTCTGAAGCACAAGATGTGATACTGTCTCGGTTTTTGACTATTGTATTTAGCATTGAAACCGAAATGTTCAATTCACGTGCAAGTGCTACAAGAGTTCCATGGAAGGAATCCACTTTTTCTAAAATTCGGACTTTTTCGTCCATGGTAAAAGATCTTTCCCTTCTCTCCATTGGTCTGCCGACAGTGAAACAACAAAAATGGCGAAACACATGAAGATTAATAATAAAAACCAAGTAACAAAGATTGCGCGGCAAACAAATTGTCGTCTCTACTCTGAAACAGTAACAACAATAACAAAAAGCAAATGAAAACGTAACAAATAAACTAAAAAATCACAAACAACTTTAACACGTCAACAGCAACAAGAACAATAATCACGAAACATAAACTTCACTGATAAACGCTACAGATTTGTTCGACTATTAGCTTGCTCAGTGACGTCACGTAACAGCAGCGTGCGACTCGCGAGAAATATCTCGCTAATCCCGTGAACAGTAAGAGGTTTGCGGCATATTCGTGATATGCCCGGAAAACTCAAAGAACCCTTACACTTCATGTTATTCACTCACATTAATTTCAGCTGTACTCTTAGGTTCCTAACCATATCCTTTAAAATTGTGCAGCTAATATATGGTATTATGAAACGAAAAGTATAGAAGGAAATTATCCTGGTGGGATAAACAAATATAAAAAATAGAAAACTGATGACTTACCCAAAAGGACAGGTTCGTCGATAGACACAAATAAAAATAAAAATCACACTCAAAACACACTTACTAGCTTTCGCCACCACTGGCAGCTTCTTCAGGAAAAAGAGGAAAAAAGGGGAGGAGAAAGGGAAGGATATGGGTTTTAAGGAAGTGGAAAAGGAGTCATTCCAATCCCAGGAGTGGAAGGACTTACCTTAGGGGACAAAAAGGAAGGTAGACAAATACACACACACACACACACACACACACACACACACACACACACACACACACGCACACACTCACACATATCCAAACGAAAACACACCTAGACAGACATTTGTAAAAAGCCTGTCTGTCTGTCTAGGTGTGTTTGTGTTTGGATATGTGTGAGTGTGTGTGTATTTGTCTACCTTCCTTTTTGTCCCCTAAGGTAAGTCCTTCCACTCCTGGGATTGGAATGACTCCTTTTCCACTTCCTTAAAACCCATATCCTTCCCTTTCTCCTCCCCTTTTTTCCTCTTTTTCCTGAAGAAGCTGCCTGTGGTGGCGAAAGCTTGTATGTGTGTTTGAGTGTGATTTTTATTTTTGTGTCCATCGACGAGCCAGTCCTTTTGGGAAATTTAAATTCCTAAAAGGAAAAATATACGTAAAAAATAGATGAAGTACACTTACCAGGCGAAAGGGCACAGGCAGTAATAGCAACAAATAAACACACAGAGACACACACACAAAAATGCTAGCTTTCGCAGCCTAGCTGCTTCATCAGGCAGAAGGGAAGGAGAGGGAAAAGGAAATGATGAGGGTCTTAAGGAAGGGGGTAAGGAACCATTCCAATCCCGGGACAGGAAAGACTTACCTTGGGGGAAAAAATGGAAGGTAAATAAATGCACATACACCCACACATTTACACAGACACAAGTACACTTAGGCAGACATACTGTAGAACTGTAGAAAAGCCTTTTTTATTGTTGAGGGAGAGAGTATTGCCTTTACGGAGGTGGGTGACCAGGAGATTGGATAGTTTTTTGAGGTGCTGGGTGGCATGCTGTTCTAATTTGTGGTTGGCCTGAAGGAGGATATTCTGAACTGCAGGTGTAGATGTAGGAGAGGAAAGGTTGAGGATTTTGATTAGGGATAGGAGTTGACAGGTGTGTTCATTGGCGGAGTTGATGTGTAGGTTAAGGATTAGGCGGGTGAGGGATATGGATTGTTCAGTTTGGAATTGGTATAGGGCGGGATGAAAGGATGGATTACAGCCAGAGATGGAAACTTTCAGTGTGAGGCCCTTGGGAGTGATTCCAAATGTCAGACAAGCCTGCATAAAAAGAATGTGGGAGCGTAATCTGACTAGGGAAAAAGCATGTTTACGGAGGGAATGTAAATAAAACTGGATGGGGTTGTTGTAGGGATGTTGTAAGGAAGGCATAATATATGGATGAAGGAAAAGTGAGAAATATGGGCTATGTAACAGGTTGCAATGAACGAATAAAATAATATAATAAAATAAAAAAGTATATAAAAAATAAAAAAAATAAAAAAATTAAAAAAAAATATATGTGAAAAGTAATTCAGATAAGCAAAAAGGAAGGAAATAGAAAAAAGAAAAAGTCGTTAAAATTCGTTGTTGAAACTGTGGTCACCTTAAGTGGTCAACCACGTAGTATTAATGGTTAGGTAGTGGTATGGCGGGCAAACGAGGTTTAAGGATGGTGAAAATCGGAAAAAAGTACGAGAAAATCGCGTGAGAAAGCAAGGAAAACGTCTAAATAGGATTGGTGGAGTGGTAGCAGATTACGATATTGAGGCTAAGAATAGTCTGACGATGGAATAGTAGAGTCAAGACCAACGTAAAGTAGCTGAAATACGATCGGAAAAGTAGGAAAGACGAACGGAAATGAGGAAAAACGGGAATGGAAACAAACGTGAGGTGACTAGGAAATGCCGAAAATGGTTATAAACAATATGAGAAACTACAGTTGTGAATTAATGTTTACATTATATAGCGAGAAAATTTAATGAGCGGCGTATTTCAGTCGGAAGAAGGAGTAATGGAAGTGGTAAAAATCATATAAAAGTACTCAAAGGTTAGGTTAGGAAGTGGACGTATTGTTGTAAGTATTGGCGAAAAGTGAACAGTAAGATAAGAAGGGAATGTAGAATGGAACTGCTATATAAAATATATAAATAAAAACAAAAACAAAAATGCAAAAACAAGGGAAAGTTAAAAGACAGAAAAGATTTCGAAAGATAACAGAACAATGACGGAAGTAATTGTTGAATTCAAATTTATGATACGAATATTATAGAGGAAAAATTCCTAAAAGGAAAAATATACGTAAAAAATAGATGAAGTACACTTACCAGGCGAAAGGGCACAGGCAGTAATAGCAACAAATAAACACACAGACACACACACACACACACACACACACACACACACACACACACACACACACAAAATGCTAGCTTTCGCAGCCTAGCTGCTTCATCAGGCAGAAGCGAAGGAGAGGGAAAAGGAAATGATGAGGGTTTTAAGGAAGGGGGGTAAGGAGCCATTCCAATCCCGGGACAGGAAAGACTTACCTTGGGGGAAAAAATGGAAGGTAAATAAATGCACATACACCCACACATTTACACAGACACAAGTACACTTAGGCAGACATACTGTAGAAAAGGTTTTCTACAGTTCTACAGTATGTCTGCCTAAGTGTACTTGTGTCTGTGTAAATGTGTGGGTGTATGTGCATTTATTTACCTTCCATTTTTTCCCCCAAGGTAAGTCTTTCCTGTCCCGGGATTGGAATGGCTCCTTACCCCCCTTCCTTAAAACCCTCATCATTTCCTTTTCCCTCTCCTTCCCTTCTGCCTGATGAAGCAGCTAGGCTGCGAAAGCTAGCATTTGTGTGTGTGTGTGTGTGTGTGTGTGTGTGTGTGTGTGTGTGTGTGTGTCTGTGTCTGTGTGTTTATTTGTTGCTATTACTGCCTGTGCCCTTTCGCCTGGTAAGTGTACTTCATCTATTTTTTACGTGTATATATATATACACACACACACACACACACACACACACACACACACACACACACACACACACACACACACACACATATATATATATATATATATATATGTGTGTGTGTGTGTGTGTGTGTGTGTGTGTGTGAAAAATAGATGAAGTACACTTACCAGGCGAAGGGGCACAGGCAGTGATAGCAACACACACACACACACACACACACACACACACACACACACACACACACACACACAAACGCTAGCTTTCGCAGCCTAGCTGCTTCGTCAGGCAGAAGGAAAGGAGAGGGAAAAGGAAATGATGAGGGTTTTAAGGGAGTGCGTAAGGAGTCATTCCAATCCCAGGACAGGAAAGACTTACCTTGGGGGGGGGGGGGGGGGAAGGAGGGTAAACAAATGCATACACACCAATGTCAGGAGTACTATATCTATGATGTACAGCGATGTTATTCATAAATCTTTTGGTGCTGTGCAGTAAATTATTTATACCCAAGACAGTGTCATTAATGTACTATGGGGATTAGTAAGTGTGAAATGCAAACTGTAGTAGCTTCTAGGGTGCAGATCATAAGTAAAAACAGTAAACCAGCCCCTACACGGTAATAAATATTGACAATATTTCCCAGCTGTGCAATAATATTGATGGTCTAGGCGTGCGATTGAAAAGTGCAGTAGTATTGAGAACATCAAAAACTTCTGAAATATATTGCGCTGCCTGTAAATATTGTCATCTGTGGGCAGTATTGACAATATTTTTGAAATTATCGTGCTATGTTAAGTTTGCTGTTTGTTTACTTGTACTACGTGTGTTGTTTTCGTGTGCTTCCAGCAAAGTAAATCAATAATAACAGTAGCAGTGTTTTTATTGTTCAACATTTCACACCACAATATTATTGAACAGTCTAGGAGAGAACGACAATAATATTGCGCAATATTATTGGCCGTGTAGGGGCCGCTTCATGATTATGGGTTAAATGTAAACAATTCGAATCGTTATTTAAAATTATAGTGCTGCAATCTAGCAACGCCTGTTGGTACTGTGTACTCAGCAGTTCGTGCACTGTTTATTCCATTGTCGCAATTACTGTTAATTTTCAATCTAATCTAATCGAAAGATTCCTTTTACTCGATATTTTCAGGTCAATTTGCCAGGCGTGGTGTAAACAGCGATAAATACAAAATTTCAGACATGTAAAAGCTGGGTTTTAAATACATTGTGAACATACGAAATATGACGGTATCGGAAAAAAAAAATGTGTAAATGGCAGGAAAACGTAAAATGCAGGTACGTAAAAGCGGGGTAATATTGTGAAACATAATGTAAAATAAATATGGTATAACTTACCTCGAAAGTGGATAAACTCATCCTTGGTTTATTCACATCCTTCCGGAAGAGTAGCGTTTCGTACGCATACCACTTTGATAAGCAGAGTTCTTCTCTGTCCGATCCAGAGGTCATTGAAATCGCAATTTTACTGAACTCGCAGCAGAACTGTGACCGCAAATTATGAAGTTTGCTCTCTCAACTGTTTATCAGATACGCCAAATAAAGATGTGAGCTGGTGAACTGCATCACTGGGTATGCGATTTTTTTACTCTGGGAATGTAGGGTCCCATAACACACGCCTTTCCTGAAACTCTTCAGTAGGTTTCACGGTTGTGTTTGTTGTCCACGCTATGTCTCCAAACTGCTACTGAATATACACAGCTGATCGCTTGTACCCAAGATGAAACACACAAACACTGCCTGTGCGCGTGCACAGTAGGAAATTTCTCTGCGATTTGTGCTGTTTTTTCTCCTGGCTGCCGGATACAGGCACATGTGTCGAAACAGTGTATTTATCGGAATTCTGGCGTCGATGTTGCAGGTACATGTCACAGAAATTTGCAACTTGTACCAAATTTCATAGGCACATGTGCCGGGCACAAATCTCCTCCACAAATCCCTAAGTGTGAACTATTTTCATATATTTCGTTGCAGACTGTAGGCCTGATGTCCTTTGAGTCTTTTTTTGCGTCCCCAATATTTTACAGGTGTTTATTCTTCATAAGGTAGTCACCAATTAAAAGGAACTCAATTTCGACACACTCTCATTGTGGATCTCGGTCCTATTTATGTTTACGTTTGTCCATCTGTGTTTAGTGGTTGATTTCACCTATTTTGCGTCCTTGTTAATTTTATTTAGGGTAGTTGTAGTATTGTTTTTTACACTCTGCGTTGAACTTTGCGCAAGGCTTGGGATTTGTAAATATTCTCTTGTGTATTTATCAGCTTCAGGATACGATTTGTTTTCACTGGAGTTTTGTGTTTTCTTGTCTTGTGTCCTTGTTTGCTTCACTTGCTTGTTGCATTGTTTTTCACACTCTTGTGTTACATTTTGAGCAAGACTGTTGTTTTGTAAATATTCCCTAGGGTATTTATCAGCTTCAGCATATGATTTATTTGCACTGGAAAGTTTTGTGTTTTCTTTATTCAGTTTACTTGTAGGCCTACCTCTAATAGCTTCAGAAAATGTTCGCTTTCCATTAGAAAGTATGGTATTTTCTTCTATCAGTGTAGCAATTTCTTCCTTCAGATTTTCAATGTCACTGTTAAGCTGTTCTAAGATTTCGATTTGGGAGTTCATGGAGTTTTAGTTCCAATGTTTCTTCATGTTCACAGTCACGACACAACCACAGGAAATAGTTATTTATGAATTTTAAATTAACTTTTGCGCATCTTCCATGCCACCACATGTTACATTTTATGCAAATGATACTTTTGCACACATTTTTCACATTCTTTACATGCAGAACTACTGGGTAGTAGCTTTTTTGTGTATATCACTGTGTTACTACACTGATCTGCCAGTGCTATATTGTTTTCCACACTTGTAACTATTTTTTTAAATTCAAGTCTATGTCTATATCAGTTTCAAACATTAATTTAACAAAAGTCATAAAAACAAGTATAATACACAACACAGCAAATTTTCAAAACAAAAATATTAAAAAGTCACTTTGATTTTTGGTTAAACAGTTCTAGAATTTTGTCAAGTACAGATAATTTTATTGTCTTCCAGATGTTGTTGATGGTGCTTCTAAAGTCATGAAAATATGTTGCTCAGGAATCCAGCGGATGGTTAGTGGAACGAGCGAACAGGACCGTGTGGGCGCATAAAACTGAAGAATACATCTTGTTGTTCATGTGAAATTTCATACACATTACCAACCCACCAAAAATTATACAAACGTGCAACATTGCCAATGGTTGTAAACTTGCAATTGACACCATTCAAATTTCATGTGCTTTTAAGACATTTACTGTGAATTGTGTAGCATCATTGGAAACTCTGCTTACTCTGAGCTGATTAAAATTAATTGGTTTAAATTGATAATTTTCTCTTGTTCCAGAAATTGTATACCCCTGGAATTTTTTTTTTTTTTGATCAGTCTGAATATTTTCTATTTCTTCTTTTGGTGAAAAAGAAAAAACTTAATACTTTGAATACTATCATTACAGAATTTGAACAAATCATGTGAAGTCAATATTTGGTTACCTTAGGGCCTCTGTGGACTAGCATGGGCTGCTAGACTTTTGCTGTTCCTCCAATCCTGTCACGAGATGATTTACCATGGCTTGCTCCCAAAGAAAAGAAATTCCTTTACATGAAGACATAAATTGATGAAATTTTTGTAATTCTTATATTGGGCAACTGAACCATCACTAAAATAGTAAAATTTTCATGTTTTCAATCTTTATCTTTGCATATGCTATTTACTTTACTTGAAAGGTTTGGACAGCAATGGTATCATGGAGGAGGCATTTGCTGATCATACATATGCTAAGGCTTTGACACTCTTTGCAATCACAATAGACAACAAATGCATGTAATGTGGACTGACTATTGTCTAAATGAAATCCTTGCACAGTGTCTTGAACCACAAATGAATGTTTCTTAATTTCCCTATTTATTCAAAAAAAATGTTCAAATGTTTGTATAGCTTATGGGACTTAACTACGGGGTCATCAGTCCCTAAACTTACAAACTAGTTATGAACTAGCTAATACTAAGGACGGCACAAATATCCATGCCCGAGGGGGGATTCGAACCCCCGACCGTAGTGGCCGTGCAGACCGTGACTGGAGCGCCTCAGTCTCCTCGGCCACCGCGGCCGGCCCCTATTTATTCTTACTGCAACACAGTCATTTTTGCACAGATGAGAAAACTCATCTTAAAAAGTGATGACTTTTGTTTTACTTCATCATTGAGCTTATTCCCTTTTTCGTTTGCTGGTGGTGTTGCAAGATTTCCTTTTAACTGCTTAAGGTATAAACTTTGATGTTTTGACACAGTGATGGCTTCTCAAACAGATAATGTATCTATGAAATCTTAAAGTTCTGACATGTTTCCAATGTGTCTGTCAGTATGGATTCATTGCTTGTATTCTATTGTTTCTTCAGGATCATAGTCTTTAAGTGTCTTCTGGAAAATCCTCTAAATGCAGCCAAAATCCCACTTTCCATCTTTAACTTCCTAGCCATCTTTATCATTATTGTTGAAACAACAAATTCTTCAGCTGTTCCCCCCCCCCCCCCCCCCCCCAATAATCCAGCTATTTGGGGCTGGGGTCAAATTGTAATCTTCACATTTTGGCACTCTTGTTTCTATTGGAGCAATATCTACTTGGCTCATACCAGCACTGTGGCAATTATCTTAGTAAGGTTGCCTTGGGTTTTCAGAATTTGCGCTTTATGTATCCTATTGAATCCTGTAATGTTACTTTTTTTTTTTTTTATTATCACTGGTGTTGTCAAAAGATCAAGATTGAAAACCGGAATTGAAATTTAAATAACCGTAAGATCAGCAATGAATATTAATTTTTGAAATTGTTATCAGTTTTCAGTAGCAATGTAAGTTAAAAATTACGACAACACCAGAAAGCACCATTACATAAGAAAATAGTGGAATAAGTTACCTGATATGCATTCATTGGTGGAAGCTGTGACACTGCAGTTGAACCTGTATGAATTGATTAATATCTTCGTTCTCGTATACTGATGCTTGGTTTCATATTAATTATTAAAGCTTTAAGACCGTGTGTAATTTTGATCACTATTGTTATCGAAAGTTAAAGAAATTATCGGACTTCGCTTTTAACAGAATGAAGATATCCTGCAGGCATTGAATTCAATGTTTAACACAAAATGAGAGTAAATAAATTTTGCATTCTTTTGTCATCATGAGACAATGGGCAACAATGACCAAGCATCAATTTACTAATATTGCTGAAAATTGGTAACAAGATGGGGATAAATAGTCATTATTTAAATGAAATAGGAATTCCAAATGAAAGTTAAAGTTTATTAAGTAAAAGGGTGCTAATCATAGCTCACACTTACAGGATTATGGAGGTCGAGTAAAATACGTCCGCTCAGTACAACGGTAGAAGAACGAAAGACGAAAAGCGATTCCGTTTTCTCTCCAGATCGTTTGAAATAGTTGAAGGTATAACTTGAAACAGTGATAATCAGAGATTTATTGGCAGAGAGAACGGATGCTAGCGACAAGCGTCGCAGATATAATTTTCAATAAAAAAAATATTAATGTATCGCTACAATCCCTTTTGCTAATGCGTTGAAGCTTTAATGACGACTCCAAGACACGATAATGAAGTATTAGCAGTGAAGCATGCATCTTTTGCATCCATTTCTTCAGTGGATTGAGATTCTTGCTATTCCTGATAGTATGATTCATTTTGGGCCTCTTCATGTCTACATTTGATACAAATTTTCTGACTAAGTTTTAAAACTTTATTATGCAGTAGCTCCAATCTATCAGACATTGCAATGGTTACTCGTGTTAAAGCCTTCTTGGATGTGTGTTTCTCTTTACCAAATGGGTTGCAGCAATTTTTTTTTCAGGAATTGAAATTTTGTCACCAACAAGGCAATATGGTATGAACAAATTTGAGCATCTTCTGTAAAATCAAGCCCAGACCTACGCCGTAGGTGAATCATGTCTATTAGTGACTTTTTTTTTTAACTGGTTGTGGTTGACTTTTCCTATGATAGACTGGTGATGACTTATGACAGTCAGCTCAAAGTGATTCACGAAAGTAGCAGGGTATAACGGTACCTTAGTTAATTTTATTAAATAACCTATAATAAGCAAAAATAATTCATATTTAAATCAGTTGCCTAAAATCTCTGTTTCTGTAATTTACTTGTGACAGATTCAGTTATGTCTGTGAATGAAATCTAAAAAATTAAGCTATCAAATTGTATTTTTTTAATGCTCATCACAAGTAAATTAATGATTACCAAAAAACAACACACTCAGCCCTGACCACTATGATAGTACATTTTCAACACATAAGGCAACATCACACAGGAGACTGCCACTGAGGAAATAGTCTATAATGAAAGCAACAATTGAAAGTGGTGTGATTCAGCAAGCCCTAAAAACTATTTTTGCTTCATAATGTTGATTCAGATATGCAGCACCATGCAATGTAGGATTTAAACATTCTAAAAAAAAGTAACATTTCATAGTGATGTACACTCTATAATGTTACGAACATTTTTGATTCCACTCGGGCTGCTGCTGACCTCAGTGTCTGTGCCTTCTGCGCCACTTCCTTCATCACTGCTGTTACTGTTGTCACTGCCGTTGCTACTGTTGTGTTCTAAATTAATGACAAATTGTTCCGTCATTGTGTCAAGGCTTTGTTCAATTTTGAGATACTCCTCTTCGTATTTACGCACGTGGCTGCAACTGAAGCCCATTGTCTTTACCTGTTGTCTGAAACTTTTCTTTCACGATTTCAATTGCATCATCCAGAGTGAATGTAACATTCTTCTTTCGTAAATGTTCTTTTACTGCAGCCCATATGAGTTCTATTGCGTTTAAATCCGGATGGTAAGGCAGTAGTTTAAGCACTGAATGACCATGTTTGGCATGTAACACATCAATTTTCAACATTTGAAACCTTTCTTTATTGCATTTAATAAGATGGTACATTCTGTTTTGTACATTCCTTCATGAAATGGAATACTTCTTTGTGAAAGCCAGTTAATCGTGTCCTCTTTCCGAGAGGAAGAAGTTGGAGGGAGATAAAGTTTAATATTATGATAAGAAACGTTGTTGTTGTTGTTATGGTCTTCAGTCCGGAGACTGGTTTGATGCAGCTCTCCACCCTACTCTATCCTGAGCAAGCCTTTTCATCACCTCATAAGAACGGCAACCCACATCCACTTGAATCTGCTTACTATATACGTCTCTTGGCCTCCCTCTGCGATTTTTACCCCACACACTTCCCTCCAATGCTAAATTTACGATTCCTTGATGTCTAAGAATGTGTCCTACCAAGCGATCCCTTCTTTTAGTCAGGGTATGCCAAAAATTCCTTTTCTCGCCAATTCTGTTCAGTACCTCTTCATTAGTTGTGTGATCTACCCACCTAATCTTCAGCATTCTTCTGTAGCACCACATTTCAAAAGCTGCTATTCTCTTCCTGTCAGCACTGCTTATCGTCCATGTTTCACTCCCGTACAAGGCAACACTCCACACAAATGCCTTCAGAAAAGACTTCCTTACCCTTAAATTAATATTCGATGTTAGCAAATTTCTCTTTTTCAAAAATGCTTTTCTTCCCATTGCCATTCTGCATTTTATATCTTCTGTACTGCAGTCATCGCATGTTATTTTACTACCCAAGTAACAAAACTCATCTACCACCTTCATTGTTTCGTTATCTAATCTAATTCCTTCAGCATCGCCCGATTTTCTAAGACTGCATTCCATTATTTTTGTTTTGCTCTTGTTAATGTTCATTTTATACGCTCTCTTCAACACACTGTCCATTCCATTCAACTGCTCTTCCAGGTCGTTCGCTGTCTCTGACAGAATTACAATGTCATCGGCAGAACGCAATGTTTTTATTTCTTCACCCTGAACTTTAATCCCTATTCCAGAATTTTCCTTGCTTTCCTTCACCGCCTGCTCAATGTACAAATTGAATAACATCGGAGAAAGGCTACAACCCTGTCTTACTCCCTTCCCAACTGATGATTCCCTTTCATGCCCTTCGACTCTAATAATTGCGGTCTGGCTTTTGTACAAGTTGTAAATAACTCTCCTTTCCCTGTATTTTACCCGTGCTGACTTCAGAATTTGAAAGAGTGTAGTCCAGTCAACATTGTCAAATGCTTTCTCCAAATCTACAAAAGCTAAAAATGTAGGTTTGCCTTTTCTTAATCTATCTTCTAGGATAAGCTGTAAAGTGAGTATTGCCTCCCGGGTTCCCACGTTCCTCCTGAATCCAAACTGATCTTCCCCAAGGTCAGCTTCTACCAGCTTTTCCATTCTCCTGTAGATAATACGTGTTAAAATTTTGCAACCATGACTTATCAAACTGATGGTTCTGTAATTTTCACACCTGTCTGCGCCTGATTTCTTTGGAATGGGGATTACAACATTTTTCTTAAAGTCTGAGGGTATTTCGCCTGTCTCATACATCCTACACACCAGTTCAAATAGTTTTGTCATGGCTGGCTCTCCCAGAGACTTTAGTAGCTCTGAGGGTATGTCATCTATTCCTGGGGCCTTGTTCCGACCTAGGTCTTTCAGGGCTCTGTCAAATTAATCTCTCAGTATATTATCTCCTATTTCATCTTCATCTACTTCTTCTTCCCTTCCTACAACATCGTCTCTAAGTTCATTTCCTTTGTAGAGCTGCTCTATGTACTCTTTCCACCTTTCAGCTTTCCCTTCTTTGCTGACAACTGGTTTCCCATCTGAGTTCTTGATATTGGTAGAATTGCTTTTCTTGTCCCCAAATGTCTCTTTGATTTTCCTGTAGGCGGAATCTACTTTTCCCCTTCTTATACATTCTTCTACAGATTTGCATTTGGCTTCTAGCCACTCCTGCTTAGCCATTTTGCACTTCCTATCAATCTCATTTCTTAGTCGTCTGTACTCCATTTTGCCTGTTTCATTTACTGCATTTTTATATTTTCTCCTTTCATCAATTAAATTTAGTATTTCCTGTGTTATCCAAGGATTTTTTGTAGGTCTTGCCTTTCTACCTATTTTGTCCTCTGCTGCCTTCACTATTTCCTCTCTCAATGCTACCCATTCCTCTTCTACTGTTTTATTGCCCCCTGTTTCTGTCAATTATTGCCTAAATCTCCCTCTGAAATTCACCAAAATTTCACGTTCCTTCAATTTATCTAGGTCCCATCTCCTTATTTTCCTACCTTTCTGCAGTTTTTTCAGCTTCAGCCTACAGTTCATGACTAACAAGTTATGGTCAGAGTCTATATCTGCCCCTGGGTATGTCTTGCAGTTTATAACCTGGTTCCGGAATCTATGTTTTACCATTATAAAATCTATCTGATACCTTCCTGTGTCTCCTGGTCTCTTCCAAGTATACAACCTTCTTTTGTGATTCTTAAACCAGGTGTTTGATATAACTAAATTATGTTCTGTGCAAAATTCTACCAGGCGGCTTCCTCTTTCATTACTTTTGCCCAGACCATATTCACCTACTATCTTCCCTTCCCTTCCTTGTCCTACTACCGAATTCCAGTCTCCCATAACAATTAAGTTTTTCTCTCCCTTAATTGTCTGAATAATTTCCTTTAGCTCCTCATACATTGCTTCGGCAGAGCTAGTTGGCATATAAACCTGTACTACTGTTGTCGGTGTTGGCTTCGTATCTATCTTGACAATGATAATGCGATCACTGTGCTGCTCATAGTAGTTTACCCGCATTCCTATTTTCTTATTCATTATCAGTCCTACTCCTGTGATACCCCCAACTGATTCTGTATTTATAATCCTGTACTCACCTGACCAGAAATCCTGTTCATCCTGCCACCGAACTTCACTAATCCCCACTATATCTAACCTCAACCTATCTATTTCCCTTTTTAAATTTTCTAATTTTCCTACCCGATTAAGAGATCTAACATTCCACGCTCCGATCCGTAGAATGCCAGTATTGTTTTTCCTGATGACAACATCCTCCTGAGTAGTCCCCGCCCGGAGATCCGAATGGGGGACTATTTTACCTCCGGAATATTTTACCCGAGAGGATGCCATCATCATATTTTCATACAGTAGAGCTGCATGTCCTTGGGAAAAGTAACGGCTGTAGTTTCCCCTTGCTTTCAGCCGTTCGCAGTAGCTGTGTGGCAAAGCCACATTAGCTGATGTTACAAGGCCAGCTCAGTCAATCATTCAGACTGTTGCCCCTGTAACTACGGCTGCTGCCCCTCTTCAGGAACCACACGTTTGTCTGGCCTCTCCACAGATACCCCTCCGCTGTGGTTGCACCTACGGTACGGCTATCTGCATCGTTGAGGCACGCAAGCCACCCCACCTCGGCAATGTCTGTGGTTCATGGGGGTGGTAAGAAACATCAACCACTAACACTGAATTCGGTGGGAGGTTAGGGATTGATTTATTTTATTTTATTTTTTTCATTGATTTTTCCAAATTTTCAAAGTTCATGTCACTGCGATAATCAGACGATTTTGTTCTTGACTTAAAAATTAATAATGCATTTGGTATGAATCCATCATCGCCACAAGCATGCACAATGGTAGCTCGCTTTCCCTTAGAAACTGCTGCAAGTAAACCTTTGTTTTTATCATCACTTAAAGAATGATGAGTGTTATGTATTTATTTATTTGGCCCATTTGATCTGAATTTACACAATGTGTACAAATATCAGACACGATGTATTAAACATAGAAGCCTAAGGATAATATAGTGAGAACAGTTTACAACTCACCGCAAAGACGTGGTGACGAGCTGCGACAGGCACATACAAAAGACACACACGTACAACACATTCAGCTATCGGCCGTGGCCTTCTTCAGAAAATAGAACACTCACGCAATCACACAGGCACACAACACAGTCGTACAATCGTCACCTCACATGTTTTATTAAACATAGCAGCAGTAACTATACATAGTATGCACAATATAAGATTTTCGAAATAGATGACAAATGTGCATTAAGACAGTCTGCAGTGTTGTTGTTCCATGTATTCTTTTACGGAATAAAAGCAGTGGGACAGTAGGTAAGACTTCAATGTTTTTGCAAATTTCTGGTTGTCATCAATTTCTTTCACGTTTGTGGGGAGCTTATTAAATGGTTATAGGCCCATGTGGGGTATTCCCTTTCTACATAGCAGGATGGCAGTTTGTAAAACATGCAAGTTTGATTTAGATGTGGTGCCCTGGTTGTGTATTTCAGCATTTGTGAAGACTGGGCTCACTTGGCATTATGTGGTTTTTTAGGAATCTTATTGTCTCGAGTATGTACAGGCATGGCAGTGGTTGGATCTGCAGCTTCCTGAATATAGGTTTACATGAGTCTGCCATTTATCATCCTCACAGCTTTCTTCTGTATTCAGGCAGTGCTGAGGGCTGTTGGAGAATATCTCCAGAAAATCACACAATATCTTAAGTGGGCCAGAATGTGTGCATAGTATGCACTTATTACTGTTTTCTGGCCTGTACATTATTTCAATACACCCAGCACATATCATCCAGTGCTTATTTTGGCATTAACCTTTTCAGTATGGCTGTCCCATTTTAGATTATTTTGCACCCATAATCGCAGGACTTTGAAGTCGGAATTGGTATCTACTGGTTTGTCATTAACTGTTAAAAGTGGTTGAGAGGGGTTGGCAGTCTGTGAGGTATGGAAGTTCATGGAGACTGTCTTTTTTGTGTTAATAGTTACCTTGTTGACTGTGGCTGAGTTGTTCAGTAGCTTTATTCACTGCTTTCTGAACTGCCACTGTGTTATCCTCTTTGAGCAGTACAGAACATCATCAGCAAATATAACGAGTTTTGGGCATCTCCATTCAGATTCGAATTATTAATCCACAGGAGGAACAAACAGCGGGGGTCCCAAAACGGAGCCCTGTGGCACTCCGTTTCACAGGCTGACTATTGGAAAGGATTTCTGTTACTGAATTTAGTTGTTTGTTGGTATGCTTAATGCTGACTTTCTGTATGCCATTACTTGGGAATGATGCTACCCATTCATTTGTAACTTCTCTGATAACCATACAACTCTCTTTTTTCCAGCAATATTTTGTGATCCACTGTGTCAAACACCTTTGACAGATCTAGAAATATACCTGTGACAGACTGTTTCATATCTACTAGGTCTAGTATTGTACTGATGCAGTCATGCTTAGGGTTCCCATATGATTTTTAATGAAATTCAGGACATTTTTCAAAACAATGCAAAAAAATCAGGACACATCAAAATTAGTGTCAATGGCTTAATTTTAGAATAGCCAACACATTTAGCTCAGGCTCGACCAATGTTGGCAACGGCAGTTTATTCCCAGGAATTTTTTTAGTCAATCAGTTGATAGTATGAGTGCTGTATTAAATGAGAATTACTGATTTATTGACCGGACAAGGGTACATCGAAAACCTGTTAACCATAGAGCAGGAACTGCATTAATGCATGTTTCCAAATATGCCACAAATTCCGAGTGCTCTGTTAAACAATGTTGCCGCAATCTGCACTATGCATGTGTCAGCTATTCTGTATTCTGAAATTTTACCATGTCAATACAATCAAAAAAAAAAAAAAAAAAAAATCACAAAATCTACATCATCACGGATGATATGTTTAACAGCAGATATAAATACAAAGTCTGGGTGTAAAATAAAATATGCAAGTTTCAATATTTTGTGCTGAGGTTGATGCAATGGACTCAACGGTACTTGAGGAGTAATTTTTGTTGTTGTGTATCTGCTCTAGAACACTATTTTCATTAATGACAAGCTTGTAGAATCCCATGCAAGGGAGGCTAACAAATGTTGTTTTTATGACTGTCATAGCTTTTACTGTTTCTAACTTGAGTCTGTTGTTTTTGTCTGTCCACAAAGCTTTAATTATTGAGAATATTCTTTCAATAGACGCATTGGACCTTGGAATGGCAAGTGAAAACTGACCTAAGCTTTTAATGTTTTATACACTCTCATTGTGAATTTTGGAAAAAAAAAAATTTCAAGCACACCGACATCTGATTTTATATTCCTTTCCAGCAGTTTACCTTCACAGTACTTGCTTACACAACAGTACTCATCAAATAATTCAGTGAAGTTCATAATATTAGATTTCACAAAACTGTACAGTTCTTGAACACTATTCCAGCTAATGGATTTATTTAGGACAATCCACTCCATTGACCGAAGAGGTTCCAGAAATGGCTCACACCATTTGCGGATATATATTATTAAAGTATCATAGAACCCTGTGATTATATTGTGAAACTGGTCAGATGTCACTATTCCCTCACTTTCCAATTCGTGCAGTACCTGTTTCATTCCAGAAGTCAAAAATCTTTCTGATTTTCTGGCTTCTAATTTGTTGAGCACGATATTTATTTCGACAGCAAATTCAATTATAGTTATACTTTCCTTTTCAATGCACATAATACAGTTGGAGAAAATAGCTAACTGACCTGAAAGAAACTGAAGGGTGATAAAAGGAGGAGGATTTTCCAAAAAAAAAAAAAAAAAAAAAATCCTTCAAGGTTAAAAGACATTTATTTAGGGACAGGAAGTAAGATTACAATGCTGGAAATGCACTGATGACTCTTTCAATAGCTGATAGAAGAGATAACCATAAAGTTTTACTGTGACCTAAAAGTTTCTTGTACTCTACTTCCACGAACTCACAGAATGAATGCAGGTTTTCAACACGAGTTGCATAAATATGGGAATGTTGATAGATTTTACCAATTATCAGTTGCACATTGATAGATAAACCATCTGCACCAGTTTGGACAGCATTGTGCACAACATGAGCAGGACACCCTATACCTATTAAATTATTTTCACATTTTCACTGCAATGTAAAATATAGATTGTTTGTACCTGTTCTTTTGTTTCCCCCATACAGTAATTGGTATTCGTGTCGTCAGCCGACATTGCTACAATCTTTTCCCTGAGATCGAACTTTTCCAACACCTCTAACACATATGAAGTCAACTGCTCTGCATTTTCAGTGCCAAAGTTCACCATTTCCAACACTCTCACAACGATTCCTTTATCTAGATTATAAAATCACACCAATAACGGAACAAACTTGAAATCTGAATGGCTGTAAGAATCCACCATCACTGAAATAAACTGCGCTTCTTGAAGTTCCTTCACTATTTGTTCCATAGCAAATGGTGCAATCATGTTCGTGATAATTGCCCTTGGTTTTGTTTGTGAGCACGAAAATGTATTGTTGAACAATGACTTAATTATGTCGGTGGTGCAGTCCATTGAGTTAAAGGTTTGGTTGTGCATAACTGTGTGATACGCAAATGTGGCTTGTTGCGCAGAAAGTCCCTTGTCCATTTTTGAAACTACCTTCTTTGCTAAGTAATTTTCTATTAATATCAAAAAGGAACAACTTCCTGATGTTCTGCAAAACTTATTTATTGGTCACAAACTGGCTTTCGGCTTCTTAGGCCATCATCAGGTGACAACTGACTGTAATACATGTTTTCAAAGATGTTAAGATTTACAAAGATGTTATCACAGACAATCAATACTTCACAGAAAAGTTCATTGCAAATACTTATTTATGAAGTTTATTAACATTTATATAAAAATATAATAAGTATGTGTAAAGAATCAAAACTAATGTGATTATTTTTGTTGAAAAGGAAGGTTGAAAAGAAAACTTATTTCAGTAGAGGTGTAGAGGAGAACCGGATCTGATCGTTTAATACTAAACTGGCATCCTGAGCCAAATGTTTATTGATTTCCAATATTTCCAGTAGTGTCATCTTTCTGCTTTTCTTCAGATGTAGGATCTCACAGTTTACATCATAATCACGGCCTTCTCTGAGCAGATGTTCAGCAAAAGTTGAATCTGTCTTTTTTAACCTCCAGCTTCTCTCATGTTCTGATAAGACACCACAAACTGTACATTGTACATTCTACTCGTGTCCTTTAATAAATGGGAATTCTTGCTGTTCAGTTTGCACTTACATTTTCCGATGATTGACGTAGGTAGGTGATAGTTTATCACACCACACACACACACACACACACACACACACACACACACACACACACATGTGAAATAATACGAACCACAGTACGAACACCAAACATATGCAAATGTTTACACTCATAAGAACAGTACCATAGAGTATAAGTGATCTATGAACAATACTAAAGAGTTTACGAGAGAACTTACAATCAAACTTGTCAATAGTTTTCCATGCTAATCTTAGACCATAGGTAGCCTATGATCTATGATCGAAGGTGGGAATGAAGTAATCTCAACATTCGAAATCTTGCAGCAGACAGATCATTATATTTCGATATAAATATTTGAGTCAGCACGATAGTAGGAGATGTTAAAAAAAAATCTAACGTGAGACGAAAATTCAGGACATTTCGCTGTCCCCAAAGAGGCTTTGGGGACTATGACATGACAGTGCCCCCAGGCTGATGCCGCGCACTTCTATTTTATAGAGCCACACACATCGGCATATTTAAATCGCGCGCGCGCGGGAAATACGAGCTTCGGGAAGTTTGTGACGTAGGGGTTTTTCCGCGGGGCTGGAAAACGGAAGCCGAGTCGCGCGGAGGAGGGCAGAGTCGCGTGGACTGCTGAGGACGGCGGAGCGTGGTTGCTCGGCGCGGCATTTTTCTGTAAAAACGTGGGATAGCTTTTCGCGGCTGAAGTACCGTTTTTTCGTATGCCTTTTGAGTTAAACGATTCCGGTGTGTGGGTCAAAGTGCGAAGTTGCGTGGGGGCTCGAGTCACAAAAAACATCTTTATAAATTTAAACACGTGCATAGAAAAATTAAACGTATTTAAAACATCATCTGTGTGATGAACATTATTTTTTCGCAACTCGCCCTGTACGCCCATAAGTCTGTATAATTGGTATGTACTTTTGTTTATCAATTGAAAAATGTATTAAGGCGCACGTGGACGGAACAGCACCAAAGCGGGAATCATTTAATATCATCCCCTAAACGACCACAAAACAGTTTTCCACCAGAAAGTGGGAAAAGCAAGTTCCGCCCCGTCGCATATGGGGGCTCGTCCATTTCGCGAAACAGTGTGTAGTGTGTACTGAGACACGTTCCGACTCGTCCATTTCGTGAAATAGTGTGTTCCGGTTTCGCCCATTTGAAGCGAGAAGTACGTCGCGGCTCGTTCATTTCGAGTGCGAAGTACATTCCGACTCGCGTGTTGAAGAAAATTTTAGCGGCCCACGGCAGCGAGTGTGCGGCAGGCAGCAACAGCGTAACCGGGAGACGCGGCGGCAACAGCCGGTATATTCCAGACCATCACCGTGCGGCGGCAGGACGCGGCAGATACGGCGCACAACAGCGGCGATTTCGGCATCGGCAGCTCAGCACGGAAACACGACGCAGTTACGCAGTGGACTTGCAGCACAGACAAAGAGATAAGTGTCGCAGCAGGCTTTTATTTTGTTGATTTCAGTTCTCTTGTCCCCAGCCACGAGTACCGAAACTGATAGGGTTTTAAGTGATAGTGAATCCTTAGAAAGTGGTAGTGCGTCTGAGGCCCCAACACAATCTAAGGCAGATGAAATGAAAGCAATGATGGGTTGGATGATAACTGAATTTAAAGATACTGTAGGGAGCCTGGAAACAAAAATGGGAAATTCAATTATAAGTATGAAATCTGAAATGGGGAATTCAATTGCTGAAATGGGAAACTCAATTATAAGTATAAAACCTGAAATGGGGAATTCAATTGCTGAAATGGGAAACTCAATAAAAAATTCAATGGGTGTTTTAAAAAATGAAATAATCTCGGACTTTGACAAAAGATTAGAAGATTTGACCTTAAAATTTGAAGTTAGAGAAAAGGATCTGAATGCCAGAATTGGTGCTGTTGAGACTAAGTTGAATGACAGGATAGAATCAGGAAAACAGATTTGTGAAATCAGGAATGAGGACACTAGGCAGGCTTTAATTGAAATAAACAAAAGGATTGTGGCTTGTGTTGATGAAACAAGTTTGGAAAATACAAAAAGTGTTTTAAGAAAGGAAATAGAACAGGTAGTAGCTGTAAATAAATGTAGTATAGAAAAGGTGAATAGTAGGATGGCTGACTTAGAATTGTGCTCTGCATCTGCAAATACTGGTTGGTTTGGGATGCAGATACCAAGTTGTAAAACTTTTTCAGGGGAAAGTAGCTACCATGTAGTAGATTTTATTGCAGCATGCAAAGATCAATTCCTGCCTGGAATGACTGATAATTGCAAAATAAAATACATCAAAAGAATGTTAGAAGGTCCTGCACAGACGTGGGCTAACCAATGTGCTGAGAAATTCGTTTCCTTTGAAGTTTTCGAAAAGCTAATTTTAGATAAGTACTGGAGCCAGGCTAAACAAGTCAGGTTACAAAATGAATTCTTAAATGGAGTTGCTTACAAGGGGGATAAACAGACTATGAAAGAATTCTGTCAGGAAGAGTTAAGGAAATTGGTGCACTTAGATAGACCATTAGGAGCTCTTACTGAAATATACACTCTTTGCCGGAGGTTGCCACAGAATTTAAATTTGCAACTTATACACTGCCCTACTGACTCTACTGAAAAATTTCTAGATTTTATAGAAAAACTAGATCATGCAATGGCATATGAACCTAGACATGGGGAGCCTCAACATATAGCTAACCAAAGGGAACATAATAGGAATACCAGAAATTGGGGAAATAAGCAGCATGACCACCACCAAGAAAGGAACGTGAATGAAAATTGGAGAAATAATGGGGGTAGATGGAATGGTGATGATAGGAATCTGAGAGATTCATGGGGAAGAACTAACAGGGATGATCGAAGGTTAACACAGGAAAATGGAGAAAGAAGAAGGGAACAAAATAGAAACGAACAACACAGACAACGTTCGGAAAACTAGAATTTGTTCCAAATGGGGTCCGATTTGGGACGGGATACAAGGTACGAAATAGGACCAAGAGAAGGATAAATAATTACAAGCCAGATAGCAGGGGATCAGATAGGAATAACTATGACCAGAATAGAGAGAAAAGGGAAGAAAGAATATGTAATATGGATGCAATATTGGGCAATGAAGAAATGGTTGGGGGATGGTTTACACAGCATGATAAAAGAAATGCAAATAAGAGAAGAAATCATAAAAATCCAAGTGAAGATAGTAATGTGGGAGATTTGTTTAGTGAAAGAGTAAGTAGTGGGAGAGATGCTGAAGTAAACAGCATTGGTTTGGCTTCTGTATTAGGTGAATCAGGTTTGCTAGCGGAGCATAAGTGTGTGATTGAATGTAAGAGTATGCCAAGGGGATGTGTGAATGGTAGCAAAAGTGTCATTGAACTAGATGAGACAAAATCAAATATTAATATGTGTGAAAAAAATGTGGGTATTCCAAAGTTTAAAGCAATCACTAATGACAGTGTAATAAGAGCTGTATCTGGTTTGGTGCAACTTGATGATGTGTGGTTTGATGATGTAAATGTAAATAAGAATGTACAAGCACCTATAATTAATGAAGACTGGGAACAGGGTGAGAAGAGTAAATTTAAAGGCTGGGTGAAGAAGGTCAATTGGATTAGGAAATGGGCACCAGATGATTGGGCAATTCATAAATATGACTATATAAAAAGATTAGGAGAGCAATGTGGGAAAAATGAGACATATTACAAAGTTCTTAAAGAAATATTTAGAGGGGATCCAGAATTTGATGAATTGAGGGGACAAAGCATATTCTCATTGGGAAGTAGTAAAATGACTGGTGAACATGACTCTGTAAATGAGGGATCTAGTGATGAACAAGAAATAGGGGATGACATACAAACTTTTGTCATCTATAATAGTGAACAGTATGAGGGTATGAAAGAGGGTGGAATGAATGCAAGGTGGATGGAGAAAGAGGAGCGTGAATATACAGCTAGTGATTGGATCCAATTTTTAACTTATAGAAAGAATGTAGAACCAAAGGAATGGGAAAAGGACAAGTTTGGTTTTGCAAGAAAGATAGCAATGCTAAATGCTAGGAACCCAAAATTCAAAGAGGTGTTTGAAAAAGTATTTGCAGGTGATGATAACATAGAACCATATAGCCCTAGTAGTCAGAGTCAGGTATGCAACATGGTAAAGTACTGCATACATGAGATAGAAGACGACCTGTTAGCAGAGACTGAATTAGAGAAAAATGTGATTGAATATGTGCAGCCAATCATAAATGTCACTGTTGGAGGGGTATGTGAAAATGCACTGATTGATACTGGGAGCTCTATTAGTGGCATTGCAGAAGACTTCTACAATCAGATTAGGACCACAGGAACAGTTGAATTTCCAGTCATAGGGGTGAGAATAAAAAATGCAACTGGAACTTACAACAAGTCAGTGAGTAAGGAGGTTGTGTTAGATGTAAATATAGAAGGGAAAATGTTTAGTCACGTTTTTATGGTAATAAGAAATCTCTGTCTAAATCTTGTGTTAGGCAATGATTTCATGTGTAAAAATGGGGCTTGCATTGATTGTAAGGATCAGGTGCTCGAACTACATTCTGGAGGATGCATGAAAAGGGTTAAATTTAGAAGTGCAAGTAATGATAAGGATTTAGTGGCATGTCTGCACATAGCCAAATGTACAATGGATGAGGCGGAGGTTGAGGAAGAGATACGTAGGAAGGTAAACAACACTAAGGGAATTGACGACCGTGCAAAGGGGGAGCTGTATTATCTACTGACAAACAATAAGAATGTATTTTCTGAAAAGCCAGGTAAGGTAACAAAATTTGAGTATTCAATAAGGGTAAAACCACATGAGCCTATTAAAGCAAAGCCATATGCTATTGCCATGTCAGAAAGAAGGGAGGCTGTGAGGACAGAATTACAGCGGATGCTCGACTGGGGTATAATTGAGAGGTGTAGAAGTGAATATAGCATCCCTATGGTGGTTGTAAAGAAAAAGGACAAATCTGTACGGCTAGTGTTGGATGCAAGGAAGCTGAACAGAATAATAATACCGGAGACTGACCACCCACAAAATATGGATGAACTGATTCAGGGCTTTAATAATGTAAAACTGATGACAAGCATGGATCTCACAGCAGGATTTTGGCAGGTGGGCCTATCGGAGGATAGCAGAAAGTATACCGTTTTTCTGTTCGAAGGTAGGGCATACCAATATAAAGTGGTTCCTTTTGGATTATGTATATCTGTGGCTGTATTTATAAGGGCTCTAAGTTATGTGCTAGGGGATGAGCTGATGAGGCGGCTTACAGTTTACGTAGATGACATATTAGTCGCAACAGCTAATTGGGAAGAGCATTACTGTTTGTTGCAAGATGTGTTTACAGCTTTACTTCAAGGAGGCATGACACTAAAACTAAAGAAGTGTGAGTTTGTTAAGGCTGAAATAAATTTCCTAGGTCATGTATTGTCATTAGAGGGGCTTTTGCCCAATGAAGACAAAATAAAAGCAATAGCTGAATGTGCAAAACCGAGGAATCGTAAGCAACTAAAATCTTTTCTCGGAATGGCGAGTTTCTACAGGAAGTATGTAAATGATCAGAGTCTAAATTCACCAAATCTGTCATTGTTACTGAAGAAAAATGTTTCATGGGTTTGGACTAATGAATGTGATAAAGATTTTGAGAAAATAAAAAGCAGTTTGTGTAATAACAACTTACTGTACTATCCCGACATGTCACTCCCATTTTATCTAGCCACTGACAGTTCAGATTATGGAATAGGTGTTGCTCTTTTCCAAAGGAAAAAGGTGGATGGGAAAATTGAGCATAGAAGTGTATCTTTTGCCAGCAGGGTTTTGTCAAAACATGAGCGAAGATATGGAATATCAGAGAAGGAACTCTTGGCAGTAGTCTGGGGTTTCTTAAAATTTAGAGTTTATTTGGAAGGTCATGAAACCATTGTTATGACTGACCACAAGGCTCTAAGCTATTTGCAAGAGTGTAAGTTGTTAAATAATAGGTTGGCACGGTGGGCACTAATCTTACAACAGTTTCAGTATAGGATAGAGTATATCAAGGGAACTGACAATGTCACTGTCACGCCTGCCTGTCGGAGGGGAGGAAACCATTGAGCAGGAGGGAGAACATACTGAATTTCAAATGATGTATATGAAAGGAGTAGATGAGGAAAAACATATTAGAAATATATGCAAAGACATGAGACGGATTCAGAACACTGATCCAAATCTGAAGTTAGTGAAGACCAGCATGGGTAAAATGGGGCATGAGAAATTAGATACATATTATAAAATTTACAAGGGGGTTCTATTTCGTAGAAAGAACATTGACAAGGAAGAGTGGCGGTTGTGTTGGCCCGAGGAACATATCCATTCACTTATAAGTTATATCCATTTAAGTCATGGTCATTATGGACCACAAAAATGTCTAGAAATTTTGCAAGATTATGTTTTATTTAACAATATGGATAGGAGAGTAAAAAAGCAGCTAGGTGCATGTGACAGATGTCAATGTGTTAAGCACAATACTGTGACTAGCCAAGGGGAAATGCAAAACATATTACCTAAGAAAGTGGGGGAATTACTGGCAATTGACATTTATGGACCATTACCAACCAGTAGGGGTGGTCAAAAGTATATCTTGCTCACTGTGGATGTTTTCTCAAAGTTTGTCAGATTGTATGGCATGAAGAAAGCTACCAGCAAAACTATAATCCATAAGTTGGAGTTGGATTATTTCAAGAAGCATGGAAAACCAAAGACTTTGTTATCAGACAACGGGTCCCAATTTATCTCCAAAATATGGGAGGATTTTATGCAGAAGACAGATGTAAAACATATAAAGATATCAGTTTACCACCCAGCAAGCAATCCAGCTGAGCGCTATATGCGTGAGTTAGGACGGTTGTGCCGGACTTACTGCAGCCATAACCACAAAACATGGGCTGAACACACTGCCTCCTTTGAGGATGTTACGAATAGTGTGAAAAGCAACGCTACCGGTTTTACACCGTATGAAATGATGACAAATAAGAAAGCTACAAATTTGATAGGTGAAAAAATAGAATTCCCACCTGGGACTTCAACATCTCAAGAGGAACGGGTGAAGCTCGCGGCTGAACAAATGGCTAAGGTGGCAGCCCTGCGTAAACACAGGCATGACAGTAGATTCAAGCCCATTAAATATAAGATAAATGACCTGGTACTTGTGAAGACCAAGGAGTGATCGAGCAATATAGCTGGGGAGACTAAGAAGCTTTTTGAGCTATATCACGGTCCGTTTATAATAGCAGAGTGCCCACATCCAAATGCATATCGGTTAGAATACCCTAAATCAAGGAAACCACTGGGACTAAGAAATGTAACTGAGTTGCGATTATATAAACAACTAGTATAAAATACATGCCCGACACTGTGTGTAGAATTATGTTTTTTCATATAATTTATTGTAAGCAAAGGCATTGGGTAAGGCAGTCTCCAAGTATGATCAGTGTATATAGTAGGGTAAGGATTTGTGTAAATTTATTTTTGTAACTTTATTATATATCTGTGATTAATTTATGTGAAGCAGTAAGGACAGGGTTTAAAATTCAGATGTGGTGAAAATATGTACATAAAGGAGTAGATTATGTTATAAAGTACACATGTGAACTGAAGATTTTGAGTTTTACATGTTGACACTAGACCTGTGGATGTCATTTTTCTAATTAGTCCCAGATTAGGATTAGGCAGTGCAATTAGTTTTAAATATGGTAGTTTGGAACAGGTGATAATAATGTGGAAATGCACAAAGTTAAAAATATATATACATATATATATTTTTGGTGCATTGGGGGTAGAGAAATATTTGTATAGGGATATTGTGTATCCAAAGGATCATGTTATGTGTAAGTAGGAAATTCTGTGTGTATCATGTCAGAGTCTCGAAATTTGCAGAAGGGATGTAAGATTATAAAAACAAAATAAAATCTATATTTTCTGATATGAAAGATAATTAAATGAATTGAATAGTTTGTCAGAAGTACAAAAAGTTTTCTTAAGAGTTCATTTTGTGAGATGGGAATTTGGCTACAGTATTAGATTACAATCTCTAAATCCACATACAAATGACAATAACCATGCCACATCTTGAGTTTATTTTCATTGGAGCGGCCTGAGGGATATAAAATAAAAGAACAATGACTTCGACTTTTCTGTGTAACTGTATGAAGTTCTGTTTTGATTGTGCTAAATATGGATAGCAGAGGGGTGGGGTGTGAATCTGATGGATCCCTGGTATAATATATATATTTGCCAAAAGAAAAATCATTTGTATTCCTTTTTGTTTTCTCTCTCTCTCCCTTTCATTGCTTTCATGCCAGCTGAGAGGACAAGAGAGCTAAAATCATTGCCAGTAGCCTGAGCTGCACCAGCTTACAAACTGAAAAAGACAGAAGTGTAAGGACCAGTGCCCATATACTGAAGTGCAACACAAGGGATGTTGGAAGTGAAACTTAACAGTGCAACGGGAAGTTTATATTAAAAACGATGGTATTCATTCCATAATGAGACAGACATGGGGCATATCCATGAATATTAGTGATTTTTTTATTGTATGTTCTTGTTGATATGTGTCACATATACAAACTTTAAATATGTACAATTTCACAAAATTTAATTTTTGTCTCTAGTTGTAAGATTTTTTTGTATTGTATTTTCTTATTTTTGTTTGAGGGGTATATTTGTGTTATGTTTTGGTGCTACTTGCGACATCCTACACTGTGTTTGGAAGTCGCAAGTGGGGGTATTATGACATGACAGTGCCCCCAGGCTGATGCCGCGCACTTCTATTTTATAGAGCCACACACATCGGCATATTTAAATCGCGCGCGGCGCGGGAAATACGAGCTTCGGGAAGTTTGTGACGTAGGGGTTTTTCCGCGGGGCTGGAAAACGGAAGCCGAGTCGCGCGCAGGAGGGCAGAGTCGCGTGGACTGCTGAGGACGGCGGAGTGTGGTTGCTCGTCGCGGCATTTTTCTGTAAAAACGTGGGATAGCTTTTCGCGGCTGAAGTACCGTTTTTTCGTATGCCTTTTGAGTTAAACGATTCCGGTGTGTGGGTCAAAGTGCGAAGTTGCGTGGGGGCTCGAGTCACAAAAAACATCTTTATAAATTTAAACACGTGCATAGAAAAATTAAACGTATTTAAAACAACATCTGTGTGATGAACATTATTTTTTCGCAACTCGCCCTGTACGCCCATAAGTCTGTATAATTGGTATGTACTTTTGTTTATCAATTGAAAAATGTATTAAGGCGCACGTGGACGGAACAGCACCAAAGCGGGAATCATTTAATATCATCCCCTAAACGACCACAAAACAGTTTTTCACCAGAAAGTGGGAAAAGCAAGTTCCGCCCCGTCGCAGGACACCGGGACATTTTGCTAAAAATTGGGACTGTCCCAGAAGAGTCAGGGCAAATGGGAACCCTACTCATGCACAAAAGCGTGTAACCAGAATAATTGGTGGAGCCCACCCAAGATCATCCTGCACACTTATTTAAGGTTCAGGGATCTTTTCTGTAGCTTCACAATATGTTATTAACAATCTGACCCAGTTCAAATGTAGTAACAGTGTTCATAACTATAACACCAGGAGAAAGGGTGATAGTCACTATTCAAGGTTAAATTTAACTTTGGCACAGAAAGGGGTGGTGAATTATGCTGCCACAAAAGTCTTGGTCACTTACCAAGTAGCATAAAAAAACTAACAGCCATTTGGTATTTAAAAAGAAATTAAAGGAAATTCTGAATGGGAACTCCTTCTACACTTTAGATAAATTTTTAGATAAAACTTAAAAAATAAACAAATAAAATTTTAAAAAAATTGTTAAAATTTTGTCATTAGACACCATTTACTAAACTGACACATTGCACATCATTACGAAATGTAGTTAAGATTTAAGGAAAAAGTATTAATCTGATCTAATCAAAACTGCTGTTTCAGTAGATCTATTGTATCTGAATCCATGTGATAAACTTAGCAAGCCTTTTTTATTTATGAAGTCCATTGGTTTTTTGTGCATAATTTTTTCAAATACTTTAGAAAAATAGGAGGAGATTGTGATAGACCTGTATTTATTCATGTCTTTACTATTACCTTTTTCAAAACAGGAATTACTTGGGAGAGTTTCAGTGATTCTGGGAAGATACCTGCATGAAATGAACTGTCAGATGTGAGCTAGTGGTTGAGCAATAGTATGTATACAATTTTTATGACAATTGTTGGAATACAACCAATGCCAGGTGAATAAGAATTTTTTAATTCATGGAGTGCTCTTGTAACATCACCTTTATTGACCTTAGTGATGAAGAGTGACTCTATACAATTGTGATTTTTTTTTTGTCTGGTGGTTGATAGGACATGTTAGCATTGTTTTTACTCAGTTTATCGGCTATATTTGTAAAGAATTCATTGAACGTGATGGCCACAGTTTCAGGATCAGTTACCAATTCATTTCTGTGATTTGTTTCTATGTTAGTATGTATAGCTTTATTTTCCCCTCTTTCCCTTTTTACGACATTCCACGTTGTTTTAACTTTGTTGTTTGAATTAGTGATGTATTCACCATTGTGCACCCTTTTAGCTTGTCTTACCACTTTTATAGTCAGCCTCTGTAGCTCAGCGGTAGCGTCGCTGACTACCACGCAGGAGGCCCGGGTTCGATTCGTGGCAGGGGACTGGGTGTTGTGTGTTGTCATCATCATCATCATCATCATCATCATCTCATCATCATTGGCACATAAGTCGCCCACGCGGCGTCAAATAAAAAGACTTACACTAAGGCGGCCGAACAAACCCGCAAGGGTTCTCCCGGCCAAGAAAGCCATATGCTCACCACTCTTAAACATGTATAACTTTTATAGTACTTTAATAAAAATAGAAAAGAGATGACTTACCTGAAGGACCGGCTCGTCGATAGAAACAAATAAAATAAATAAAATCACACACACACACACACACACACACACACACACACACACACACACACAAGCTTTCGCAGCCTAGCTGCTTCGTCAGGCTTCGTCTGCCCGACGAAGCAGCTAGGCTGCGAAAGCTTGTATGTGTGTTTGTGTGTGATTTTTATTTATTTTATTTGTTTCTATCGATGAGCCAGTCCTTCAGGTAAGTCATATCTTTTCTATTTTTATTATTTTTGTTTATCCCACCGGGAAAGTTTCCCTCTATAATTTTCGTATTATAGTACTTTGTTAGTTGAGGAGAGCCATTGTTTTGTTTATGTAACATGTGGAGTAGTCTCTTATTTTTGCAGGTCGTCTTTATACCTGGTGCAATCCAGTTGTTGTTTTTCTTCCCATTGCTTATTCTTATGATTTTTGGGGGAATCCTCTTTGAAGTGGGAGACCAGAGAGTTTAGAAATGTCTTAAATTTTGTGTTGACATCATTTGCAGCTTACAATTCTGTCCAGTTTTCTCTACTGAGGACATTGAGTGTGTTGAAGTTTTCTGTAGTGCAATACAGTCGAAGGTTTTTTTTTTTTTTTTGGGGGGGGGGGGGGGCTGGGATTGAAATATTTTCATTAACTCTGACATTCAGTATGACAGCTTGGTGATCACTAATCCCATATTACATACTTGAAATGTTGATCTGAGTTTATTTTTGTATACAAGAATTTTGTCTAGGGTGGTCTTGGGAGTGGGTGTTATTCTTGTTGGCTCATTGAGGAGGCATTGTAGATTATGGGATTTAGCAAGATTGATAAATGTGTCTCTGTTTCTATTATGGGTGAGAAAATCAATATTAAAGTCACCAGATATGAAGTTGTCATATTTCCGTTTACATGCTTTAAGAACTACTCAAATTTGTACATAAAATCGTTAATATTACTGGATGGTGTACGGTAAATAATGGCTATAATGAGGTCTAAACTGCCTAGTTTTATAACTGCAATTTCAAAGATACTGTCTACTCCTATTTCTTTGGGAGGGTAGTGGCCTAGAGTCAATATGTTGTTTGGTGTAGATAGTTACTCCACCAGGTTTGTCCTTCAGTCCGATATAGTGACACCTAGTTTGTAATCTGTCAGTAGAGTGAGTTTAATTTATTATATATTGAGCCTGTGTTCTGTAATACGTGCCAAAGATGTCACTGAGCTCATTAGTTAGTAAAATGTTAATTAATCTATTTTATTTGGTAAGGACTGGACATTGTGGTAATAGATCTGTAGATTTGAATTGTATTTACTTGTTGGTCTTGAGGTCTTAACTACTGTGTCACTGTCATTCATAGGTGTTTTACTATGTCCATATTCTAATATTGTATGATTAATTACAGATACGTCACATTTAGAGTTTCAGTGGTGAGGATTTTCCACTGTATGCAAGACACCTGATTTTTAATTTTTGCCAAACATGTTTCAGTTCATTTTGTGCTATCATCAGTGGGATGGTTTATTTTTGTTCTGAAAAATTATATTTACTGTACAATAGTCTTTTCAGGTACTTCTAAAATGTTTTTGTAGGTTCATTTGTGTTTTTAATTTTGCTTAGGTTATCTGGTGATAACAATTTCAGTTTAGTGAAAATTTGGCCTAGATATAAGAGTATCACATTTTTATTTTTTATTTTTATTTATTTTTTTTATTTTTTACATACCTTTTACATTAGGCTACATAACTCGTTAAGTAGCCTACTTATTTGTTGTTTTGGTAACACTATTTACAAACTTGTCATCTGCAAACATAACAAACAGTTCAAAGTTTCTTACTTTCTAATTTTCGGTTCGAGAAAACCGCGTTATTTCTGTTTGTACTAAAGATTCTTTTCCTTCTCTTTAGAATCTGGTTGTTGCTGTTAGTTTTGTAATGTGGATATCATTTGTTTTACACATTTTTTGTTTTATGCATTACGCCAGTGGTAATATTCGGCATACGAATACAGCTGAAAGCTGTTCATTTGTTCTCTGGGTGTTTTGTTTTGAAGAGTTGCGCGTGAAATACAAGTGTTTACTGTTAGTGTCGTGTTATATTCGTCTGTTGATGGGGAATGTTGGGGTGAACCAGTATTGTGGATGCGTTTTCTTCATGTTTACATTTCGTATATGCATATACATCTGCCTGTGTGTGTGTGTGTGTGTGTGTGTGTGTGTGTGTGTGTGTGTGTGTGTGTATGCACTACTTTTTGTGTCCCAGCCTTGTCGCTGCTTTTGTGTCTCGTTCCGTTGTTGGTGTCGGTGGCCGAGTGGAATGAGACCGACACAGGAATAAAGATAGCACGCTGGTGCAGGTACGGAGAGGAGCAGCAAGAAACTAGAAACACTAGAGTAAATTAGAACGAGATATATATATTGCACAGAATTTATACAATACTTAACTTTTACATAGTACTGCAGAATGTTGATACATAGTTGAGCTAGAGTCCTGCCTAGTGCCTAACTGATAGCCAAGTCTTCACTGGTGCCTATCGGATTCCGAAGTCTTTACTGGTTCCTAACTCAGTCCCAAGTGAACGATGTCGTTCACTGGTGGCCACGAGCGGAGTTCCCGCAGAGGGCGCTCGTGGCTGTCGTCGTAAGAACGCCGCGCCGTGCGTGCATGGCGGCGCGTGGCGAAAGTAGGTGGCGCGCACTTTGGACTTGTGCGACAGCACACCCCTCCCCCCCAAACCGCCGCGCCGTCGTGGCGTAGGGCTGAGGGCCACGGCGACGGCACTGGGAGGAGGGCCTGGGCGGGGGCGTTACTGGTGGGACGGGCGTCGTAGCTGAGGCTGGGATCGAGACGCCGTCCGCGCCCCGGCATCCGCCTTGCGATCCTCCAGGAAACCCAGCGAAACCTGAGGAAGGGCGCATGCTTCCGCCCAGATTGAGCAGGTCATCTTCTTCTGAGGTGCGTGGCCCAAGTTGGGGGGGCCCGCACGGTCCCGGAGTCCCTCTCGTTGACGCTGTCATCTGCGGCGGCGATGGAGGCGGAGGGGTCGACTGCGTAGGAGGCGCGTCGACATCCATCGGGAGCTCGTAGCCCGGGGAAGCTGGGCCTGGCGGCGAGCGATGTGGCTGTGCTCCCTGGCGGTGAACTGGGTCTGGAATCAAGAAACCCGAGACAGGATCGCGCGGCCTGTGCAAGCGCAATTGGTTTGCGTGGCGCCGCAGCTCCGACCCTGTGGAAGAATGTACAACATACATATTGCGACCGAGCACGCACTGAATGGTGCCTGGCAACCATGTCTTCTTCATGCCAGCAAACACCCTGTACAGCACCGGTGTGGAAACCTGAAAACGCGTAGCGCCATACGAACCGACACGGTGCGTGGGAGGCTGCAGCAGGTGAAGGAGAGTGCGGTGACGGCGGCCGTGTATCAGCTCGGCAGGAGACGGGCCGTCACGTGGCATGCATCGATACGTATACAGGAAAATTTGAAGAGCTTGCTGCCTGGAGTGCTGACCTTTCATCTTCTCCATGTGAGACTTGAATGTTCGAACGAAACGTTCTGCTTCACCATTGGACTGAGGGTGAAAAGGTGCAGTGGTAATATGCTGAATGCCATTTACACGACAAAACTGTTGAAATTCCGCACTAACAAACTGAGGTCCATTGTCACTGACGATAGTTTCAGGCAAGCCTTCGATGCAAAACACTGATGTTAAGGCACTGATCGTACTAGACGCCGTCGTTGAGTTCATGGCAATCACAAAAGGAAACTTGCTGAAAGCGTCTACAACAATTAACCAGCGCGTATTCCAGAAAGGTCCGGCAAAGTCAATATGTAAACGTTGCCGTGGTCCCTTGGGGCGTGGCCAGTCTGAGAAACGCTGTGGAGGAGCCGCCTGATGCTCCGCACAAACTGTACACTGTGATGTCATGCTCTCTATCTGAGCGTCCATACCAACCCAGGTACAATGACATCTGGCCAGTTGCTTTGTCCTAACAATGCCCCAATGTCCTTGATGCAGGAGGCGTAACACTTCTCGTTGCAGGGAACGAGGAACAATCACTCTTGCTTGGTCGTTGTCGGTATGCAACAACACTACACCCTGACTTAAAGATAATGCATGACGTTGTGCAAAATAACGTCGAACCAGAGGCCGATCAATGTCTTTGGCTCTGGCAGGCCACCCTGAGCGAACAAAATGTGCTACCACACTTAGGTCTGCATCCACAGCTGTTTCCTGTGCAACCCGACGAGAGTTCAAAGGGAAATCTGCGACAGCGGTAGCATCTCTGGAGTCTATCTGACAACATGCTATTTCCGAAGAATCAAACGACACATCCTGGCCAACCGGAAGTCGGGAAAGTGTGTCCGCGTTGGCGTGTTTAGTGGTAGGTCGGTACAAAATCTCATACTGATAATTAGACAGTATTAAGGACCATCTCTGAAGCTTTTGTGCCGTTCGTGGCGGAATTGGCTTTGTGGGTGAGAACGACGTGAGAGGCTTGTGGTCTGTCAACAAATAGAATTTTCTGCCATAGAGATAATGATGAAACTTTGTGACGCCGTAAATGATTGCTAAGGCCTCCTTTTCAATCTGACTGTAATTCTGTTGCGTCGGCGTCAGTAGCTAGGATGCAAAGGCAATAGGACGATCGTGACATCCAATACGATGTGACAAAACTGCACCCACACCATACGACGAGGCATCAACTGCTAGCACTACAGGCTTCTGTGGGTCAAAGGGAATCAAACATGCATCACTGAGTAGTGCAGACTTTAGTTTGTCAAAGGCAACCTGACAATCTTTAGACCATACAAAAGGAACATTTTTCCTGCGTAAGTGATGCAGTGGAGCTGCAATCTGAGAGGCATTGGGAATAAATCTGAAATAATAGTTAAGCTTTCCCATTACTGCTTGCAATTCGTGCACATTCTTAGGAGGAGGCAAGTCTTTGATTGCTCGAAGATGTGACTGTAAGGGATGGATTCCTTGGGCATTAATCACATGGCCTAGGTACTCTATTTCAGTTTGAAAAAACGAACACTTTGCTTTATTGCAACGTAGACCTGCTGCAGTCAACACTTTGAAAAGGCACTCCAGGTTTGCTAAATGTTCTTAGACTGTACGTCCAGATACCACAATATCATCTAAATAGTTCGAACAACACGGTACAGAAACTGTCAGCTGTTCCTAAAAGCGCTGAAAAATAGCGGGGGCGGAAGAACTGCCAAAGGGTAGGCGTTGAAATTGAAAAAGGCCCATGTGAGTATTAATGACGAAAAACTTTTTTGACTCGTCATCAAGTGGAATCTGTAAGTATGCCTCTGCTAAATCAATCTTAGAAAAAAAAAAAAAAAAAAAAAAACGAGACTGTCCTAATTTGTCCATAAGTTCCTCAGGTCTGGGCAGGGGGTAAGTGTCAACAATTGTTTGACCGTTCACTGTTGATTTGAAGTCCACATAGAGACGAAGTTTTCCTGACGGCTTGGGTATAATTACTAAATGCGAGGCCCACTGACTCGCAGAAACAGGAGAAATCACACCACTATCTTGCCAACGTTTAAGTTCATCTGCAACTTTGTCACGAATTGCGATAGGCACTGGTCTAGCTTTACGAAATTTTGGCACTGCAGATTCTTTTAAAGTTACATGTGCCACGAAGTCTTTTGCACAACCTAGTTCCGGCGAAAACAAGTCACTGTATTTGTCACACAATGCATTGATTTTATCCTGAGGCACTATTGACGAAATCTGAAGCACATCTCTTTGAATTGATAAACCAAACAAGTCAAAAGCATCTAGTCCAAAAATGTTCTGTGTCAATTTGGCCTGAAGAACTACAAAAGCAACTGTTTTTGTTACACCTTGAAAAGCGGCGGGCAAGCTACACGTTCCTAACACGGGAATATTTTGACCTGTATAAGCTGTTAACACTTGCTGTGACGGCGACAATTTTGGCGAACCCAGAAGTTCATAAGTATCTTTATTTATTAATGTGACAGCGGAACCAGTATCAAGCTGAAATTGCACCGTCTTATTTTCTATGAAGAGAGTCACAAACAGTTTTTGCTTGCGGCGCTCGACAGGTGCGCGAATGTGGGCAACGTCTGCTACGGTTTGTTTACTGCGCTTGCGCGGGCCGCGTAGTGAAGTAAGCGGCGCAGACTCGGCACGCAGCGGATTAACAACACTGTCACTAGATGGCACTACCGCCGGATCGGCGTCCGCGCAAGCATGCGAAGCTACTCCAGATGTACTAACTACTGCACTACACGTTTGAGTAGCTACTTGATGTCTACTGTCACTAGCTACACAGTACTGGGCACTATTACAACGAGCAGTTGCCGAAGGCACTATTTTCACTACAGGAATGCACTGTTCATAGTCATTTTGCTTGTCCCGAACCCTTTTCCGTTGCACTGTTTTACGCGCTCGTCGGCGCTTGCGACGTGGCTCACTACATAGTTTTGCAATAGGTGCAGAAGAATTTCCTTGCAATTGAGAACCAAGTAAAGCACTGTTCAATTCTACAGCGTCCATGACATTGACTGTATGCACTGCTCTCGCACCCTGCGAAGCACTGCCTCTAACGTTACTGTTCTTTGAGTTTTTAATTTGCATACACACAGACTGCACATGTCCCGATTTGCCACATTGATAACAGGTTGCGTTGCGACTAGGGCAATGAGCACGCTTGTGGCGAGACACACACTGGGGGCAAGATTTAAGTACATTTTTCTGAAATGAGCGTTGGCGCCCGTTATTCAAATCACGGTTTCTAACACGATGGGGCGACCTTTGTGTCGCACTTTTACACTGGCTACTGTTCACTGTCTGTTCAGCACGGCCTGTACTATTGTAAGAATCACTAGTGCTACACTGAGAACTACGGCTAGGAAAACGTCCGTTGCAGTGCACTGAATTTACACTATGGCTTTGCATTTCTACATCTGCTAAGTCAAAAGTATCATGCGCATCTATAAGCTGCAGTACACTGTCTAATGAAGGGTCAGACTGTTTCAGAATTGCTGCTCTAATTCTGGGGTCCTGAATATTCTGCGTAATCGCATCCCTCAACATCACGTCACTATACGAAAGTCCACAAGAGCAAGTAAATTTACATTTGCGGGTTAAGCCCTTCAATTCCGTAATCCACTCTTGGTGTGACTGCTGCGGTAATTTTTTAAGTCTGAAAAATCGTTACCGTGCCGCAGCTACGAGAACTTTTCTCTCATAATGAGCATTTAGTGCCTCTACTATTTGTTCAAAGTCTACATCACGAGGAGATACGTCGGGGAAAAGTTTTTTCAGTAACACGAAGGTGTTGGTGCCCACCACAGATAATAGCAGATGCTTCACTTTCTGACCTGTAATTTGATGAGCCGCGACGAGTTCTTGAAACTGTGCGAAGTAGTCGCTCCATTCTTCCTCACGTTCGTTGTACTGGCGAAACGTAGGAAGCGTTGCGGCGGCAGGTGTGGGCTGCTGAAGCGGCGGCTGTTGTTGTTGGTTAGCTGCTTGCGCTGTGAGCTGGGCCACAGCCTGCAGGAGTTGTGTTATTTGCGCCGTCTGTAACTGAATAATTTCCATTAAGTTTGGGTTCGGGGTAGTGGCCATGCTGACCGATTAGGCGCCGCGCATACAAGGAAATTATAACAAAACACAAATGCAATATGAAAGAGGACGCACTGCAACAAAAAATCCACAAAACACGTAACAAAATATCTTCCCCCAAAATTCTTATAATAAGGGTGGGTGAGCGGGAGCAATTTCTGTGAGCTCCGACTACTACTGCTGTCTGGCTGCTGCAAGCGGGCTGGTCCACGGATCGTCTATCACTCCTCGTCGCCACTTTTGTGTCTTGTTCCGTTGTAGGTGTCGGTGGCCGAGTGGAATGAGACCGACACAGGAATAAAGATAGCACGCTGGTGCAGGTACGGAGAGGAGCAGCCAGAAACTAGAAACACTAGAGTAAATTAGAACGAGATATATATATTGCACAGAATTTATACAATACTTAACTTTTACATAGTACTGCAGAATGTTGATACATAGTTGAGCTAGAGTCCTGCCTAGTGCCTAACTGATAGCCAAGTCTTCACTGGTGCCTATCGGATTCCGAAGTCTTTACTGGTTCCTAACTCAGTCCCAAGTGAACGATGTCGTTCACTGGTGGCCACGAGCGGAGTTCCCGCAGAGGGCGCTCGTGGCTGTCGTCGTAAGAACGCCGCGCCGTGCGTGCATGGCGGCGCGTGGCGAAAGTAGGTGGCGCGCACTTTGGACTTGGGCGACACCACACTACTCACCAGTCTGTGATGTAGTATTCCACTTATTACAATTAGAGCACTTCTGTACAAACTTTCTGCCGAGTGGATTACATTCCTTGTTTTGTTCCTGAGATCTTCCTGGCTGCTGATTTTGACAGAGTTCTTACTTGAAATGGAGGGTCCTGTGCCAGAATGAACCAACTACAAATTACATGATTTAGGATATTCAGCCTTAATGTGCAAATAGAGAAATAAAAAAGAAATTGAAATGTTGAGGGTATCAAATTACATTCAATGGACTCGTGACATTGGCTTTTCAAACAGAATGCACACACTACTGACCACCAAACTGAATGACTATTACAAGGAAATGTGTTTCAATTTCAACGATTACAACAAAGTGTACATCAGTCTTGTTTCATATATACGGTATAAGGAAAATGCCATACACTTTGAAGAAACAATATTTATTAATTTATTCATGTCAGAAGCACTTACAATGTATAAACTAATGTACAATATTTGCATGTTATATGAATACATCATATTTACAAGACAATTATTTACACTTTTGATGCACAGAAGTTAGCGACCTGTATTGCATTTGGTGTTGCATGCAGCAGATCTTGTGGTATGCATGTTGCTGGACACTGGAGCAAGTTGGGAGGTCGTCCACATTCACAGAGTGGCGACTCCATGAGGAAGCCCCATTTAGTCAGATTACTCTCACATTTTGTGACACCTGAATGTAGTCTGTTGAGTGATCTCCATGTGCTCCACTTCTCTGTGCAGCCGGGTGGTAGTTTTTCACACGGTGTAAACCATCCTGCAGTACTGGTATACCTTGCACGCCATAGTTTGGTTCAGCATTGCTGCAATGTCCCGACTAGAGCCTCTGTAGATCTAAGGAAGCTCTTCCTGGATTTCAGTCATCAGTTTGCTGTCCATATAGGGGATGGGCTTCAGAAGTTTCGGATTTTCCTCTCTCATTTTTTGCTGCTACCTCTCGGCGGATGTCGGGGGGTGCAATGCCTGCAAGACTGTACAGTTTATTCAGAGGAGTGGGCTTTAGGCATCCAGTGATGATGCGACAAGTATCGTTAAGAGCAACATCTACTATTTTGGTATGGCTGGATTTGAGCCATACTGGACTTGCAAATTCTCTGGCAAAGTAACTTAGTGCTATGGAAGATGTTCTTACAGTGTTGGGGTGTGCTCCCCATGTTGTGCCTGTTAGCTTTCTGATGACATTGTTTCTCGTTGCCACTTTTTGGGTCCAGGGTGACTCAGGTATGTTGCATATGTACAGTGTTCTAGTGTGGTATTTTGCCTGCCTGTTTTTGAGGTGGAAAACACAAGTCTATGTTTTCCCAGGATTTGGTCTTGATTTATTCTGTCTTCTATAAGCTGACATTTTTCTTAATGCTTTGGTCAGATTCTCTTCAACAGTTTCGAAGCAGTGGGCTTGGGCAGTGATAGCACAATCATCTGCATAGATGAAGCTTTGTGTTCCTTCGGGTAGTGGTTGTATAGATGTTGAACAATGCTGGAGCAAGCACACTTCCCTGGGATAATCCATTCTTTTGCGATCTCCATCTGCTTCTTTCTCTCTGAAATTCGACAAAAATCTTCTGTTTTCAAGGAGATTCCGTATGAAGCACGTAAGTTGGTAATCTTTAGTGGCATTATACGGCTTCGTAAGTCTTTTATGATTAACAGTATCGTAAGCTGCTGTCAGATCTATAAATACAGCTCCTGTGATCTTTCCTTTCAAACCCATCTTCAGTTTATCGATTTGTTCGGATTTTTGAACTTATCCTTTAAATCCTGTTTAGGTGTCTAGTCGTGCATATGATCTATTGGAAAGTTTAAATTAAAAGAAAGAAACAAATTTCCTTACTTACATATACAGTACATGTCCGAAACAACAGACACCACACCAAAATAATAAGTATTTAGACGCGATGACGGCGTCAGGTTCAATTACTTCACCGCAGATGCGGTCATACGTTCGACCTCGCACGGGAATCCGAAATGGCGAGTGCAAGAGGGTATGAACAATAGGGGTGCTACAGCTATAGTGTGCAACATGTGGGAATTTGATACGGCCAGGAGGCGAGTACGGGTAGCCAAGTGGTTAAGGCGACCGCTGGCCCAAAGCGGGAGACCCGGGATCGATTCCAGGTCTGGCTCACATTTTCACTTGTCGCCGTTGTTTCATTTCAATGCCCTAAAGCAGCCACTGTCAATCCTTCCTTTCCTCTCCTTTATCATTAATTTGCAAACTGATATCTTATTTAAAAAACTGGCTAATTTTCGTCTGCTTCAGCTTAGAGATTTGCTTTCTGCCAGCCAAATCCTTTATCCGCTTAAGTAGCAGGAGCTGGACTTGAGTACATTCTGGCTGTGTTTAGTACCAAGACAGTACAGTCTCTAGAGCTGTAAAAGCTTCAGAATGTGAAGGTCGCTGTCATCTGCAGGTTGTTCTTCACTGTCACTGCTGTCTTGATTTTCTGGCTCTTGAAAAGAGGCTGCAATGTCGTTACCATCCAGGATTTCATAGCCCATATCATTTTTATCGATTTAAAACCACTCTACAACTTCAGACTCATTACATTCTTCAAAACCAGGAATCAACAGGCATAACGTTAAGATATCTTCTATATTTTCAGTTTGATTTTCATTTCCGTCTTCATCTGGTTGTTTATCTGGTGGCCACAATTTATTTCACGCTTTCTGTAAATTTTCATTGGTTAGAAGGTCCCAGGAATCGGCTTGGCATGTATCATGAGTCTTTGAGGTTCAAAGTTTTGGAAAACTGAACAACACTTTCTTTATTATCTTCGACTAAAAGAAGTCTGCGCAGCAATTGTTTCCTGTGCATTCTTTTGTTTTTCATTTAGATCCTGGTCCATTGGCGTAACATTGTATGGAAGAAACATCGCCGCAAATTCCTTATCAATTGGAATTTAACAGTTACATGGATGTGTCGGCGCATTATCCATTATCAGCAGCAACTTTCCTTGAAGATTTTTACTTTGCGAAACTTCTTAGTATTTGGTATGAAAATATTTTTGTACCGGTCAGTGAATATTGTGCCATCAGTCCATACATTTTTTTGTGCTCTGTTTTTGACTGGAAGCTGAGAAATATTTTTGAAACACCGAGGATTTTGGCTTTTACTGATAATCATCAGGGACAACGCATGATTTCCACTGGCATTTGCACAGACCATCCCTGTTACACGTTCTTTTCTAACATTAAATCCTGGGCAGCTGACTCGCGGTGGGAAGCTAAGGATTTTTGTGGTGGAGCCTTCCAATTTATGCTAGTTTCATCACAGTTGTAAATGTCTTGCCTGGTAACATAAATCAAAAAAGTTGTTTCGAAAGCTTCAGCGGCAGGACTGTCAGAAGAAAATTTCTCTCCTCGGATATTGTGTACCCATAGCCCGTGTCGAGCCTTGAAACTTTTTTACCAACCTGTGCTGGCTTTGAAATCAGTTGTATCCCCTAATTTTTCAATAAAATAAAGGGACTTTTCACAAATTGATGGCCCAGACACAAATTCACCCAAGCTGTGTCTCTGAGAAAACCACAAAAACACGGCCTCTTCCAACAAACTATCTCTTGATGTTCTCATTTTTTTCTAAGTTTTGAGCCATCTTCTGAATCTATTTTGGACGCAAAATTCAGAATGGTATCTTTCTTCTTTTTTAAGTCTGAAATGGTAGCCTTGCCCGCACCATACCGCAAGTTGTGCATGCATATTTCTAGTTATTTTAGGTGGTTCATTTCCTTGCAGTTTTTGGTTCATATTATACTTCCATCTATAATGTTTGAAACAGTGTGTGTGTGTGTGTGTGTGTGTGTGTGTGTGTGTGTGTGTGTGTGTGGCAATTCCAGAACCACCCAAAATTTTTAGTCTAAAAGCACCAAAGTGTTAATGGCCAGTACTTACCTTAGTTCTGTACTGCCGACAGTGACACAAAAATAGAAACGAAAAAAGTTGGCACAAGCTTTCGGAAATATATACCTTCGTCAGGTAAAAGAGGAGGGAGGAGAAAGGGTACATGAAAGCTTGTCAGCTTTTTTGTTTTTATTTTCATGTTTTTGTGTGGCTGTTGGCGGTACAGGACTAAGGTAAGTACTGGCCAGCTGACTGTCTCTTTTCAAGAATATCTACTAGGTCAGCTAAGATAAAAGCTTCAGCAACTGTCACAAGCAATCTTGTGAAATCCTGATTTTAAAGACATTGTGGTTTTATGCAGAGCTATAAACTGCTTTATTATACATAATTTTGTGATTAAAAGTAATTAATTTTTCAGTAATGTAGGTTGGTGATATTATTATTAGCTTCAAATCGACCAACTAGAATCACAAAATGGTTTCAGTTCTTTTTTTTGTTGTTTCCTGTTCTTCCAATAACTTACTACTCCATCTTCTCCCCATGTTGCCTTTTCCTTTCTGCCGTCCATGTTGTTCCTGTTTTCTCTTTTTTTTCTGTCTTGGAAGCCTTCTAAATTTAGAGTTTTATTCTAAATAGTGTGTGTCTGCTATTTCTGATTATTTAATGTTGTTTCTTTCTAGTTCTTTTCTTAGTTCTGTGATCAATGCTATTGGTGATTTCTTTGTTATTTATTTATAGTCATAGAAAGTTTACAAAATAAAACAGAAAATCTCATAATAAATAAGAAGCATTTTCAATAAATGTAATCCATGCTCTATATTATATTTTCTCATGTAATTAATGATTTATACTTTCATTTTATATGCTCTGTACGATGGTGCTTTTGATGCATAGTTTGTCAGCTTTATAAATAAAGTACAAAAGTTGTTTCACTATATGTATGACATAACTGGTCATTAACTGATGTATTTTTATAGCAAGTACAATTACATTTGGCTGTCATGAGTACCTTTTACGGTATTTCCATCATTCTGATTTTTTTCTTTTAGGGGGTGGGGGGGCGTCCGTTAATTGAGGTGATTTTTTTGCATTTCTTCATTTACACCCCCTCCCCTCCCCCACACACACAAAAAAATATATAAACTTTGCTTCTTTTTTTTTAACTAGTAAGACTTGTTTAACATAGAACCTGTAGAATCACAGAAAAATAAAAGGAAGTACCAGAATTAATACAAGATTCATTTAGATTTAGTCCCTGGGGAAGCTTGTGTGGTCTAAAGTCTCTACTGGAACCAACATCTCCTTATGATTTTTCAATAAAGTCATCTGCTCCTTCAACCTCACTCTGACTTGCACAATCTAACCCATTCTCCCTTGCACACAGAAGCTCCATACCTTGATGTGTGACAGTCCATGATGACCACACTTCGCGTGCTGGTGCGCTGTGAACAGCTCACCCGTGCTCTGCAGCTGGGGTGATTGATGAAGAGTACATACTGCAACATACCTTTCCTAGATTACCATGTACAACTCGCCAACAGAGGTCATAGGGCAAACTTTAGATGTGAAAAATGTTTTACTTAGCATGTAAAACTGCAAGATAACTGTGTTGTCATGTGGGGAAAAAATTTAGAGATTTGCCGAGACCCCTCTCTCGAACATGAAATTTGCGTCAACACCCTCCCCCCTAAACACCTCGCATAATTAATCGATGCTCCCTTTGTCCATGTGCAAAAACTGAGTCAGCCCCTCACTGCAATGATGGAAATATTTAGATCAAGAAGACTGAATGAGAGACATGGGATTTTAAACTTGAGCTACTGTTTATTATTAAATAATATTAATTTCCTACCATTTCTTAAACTGTGTTACATAAAGAATCTTTAACTTCGTAGTGTGAATTATTTAGGAAATAAGCTTTAAGTAACTTTTCAACTATGGGTTTTAAGTTCTGTTCTTTGAACAATTTATTTTACAATTTTATTCCCTTGTGGAAAAGACAGTTTCTGGTTTTTCTTTTTAATTTGCCTTTAAAAAACCTAATTTAGCCTTGCTCTTGTTCCATGAGAATAAACACTGTTGAGAGAGAATTTCTGATGTTCTGTTTGTACACAAGGACAGTTTTGTCTGATATATTTTAACTGGCTGTTGTCTATGGAGTTTTGATGCATAGAGCTGGAAAATATACAAACAATAGTTTAAAATTAATGTCCTCCAGGATATGTTTGAGGTCTACACTGTGTCTAACTTTTTAGACTGCTGAAATAAAGATGAACTTATGGTCATCAGATTTTACCCAGTACAAATGGCTGACGAGCTACAGATGTTCTGTATGGGTCTTTTCATCCAACAATTAGTAGCTATTGAAATTTGTAAATTAAAAATTAACCTGTTTTTAATTATATCCCATTGTGTATTAAACATTACTGCTAAAATTTTGTTACTTGTAAAAATAAGGATTTTATGAAATTTGTCTTGTTGAGATAATTATTACTTCTTATTAAGAAGAGTTTCAAATAATTAGTTTTTCCCCTTGTTGTATGACAAATTGTCGACACATATTGTATATACTTTGTGACTTAAATGTTCATTGTTGGTCAAGAAATTAAATTTGCAAGTTCAAATAGTGTTTGAACTAGCCTTTACACTTTTTACCTGAAAAATTATGTAAAATTAAATGTATAGTTAATAACAATATGATTGATTTTTAAAGACACTTTACCTTTTTTATTGTCTCTTGACTTTTACAATTGAATATGTTATAGATTCATACATGTGTCACTGGTACGTAGTACTGTAACGGTCATCTGTATTACATTTAGTTTCATGCATATGTAAAATATGGACAAAAAGAATGAACTATGTACACAGTACTGACTGAACTAATTATAGCCAGTACATTACAATTGAATACATTGTCAATGAAACTTTTCTTTGTTATATAAACTGCAATGTTATGTTCATATTACCTCAGATATTGCTTGAACATTTTGGGAAATCGATGGCAGACATTGTTTTAATGTCATCCATTACCATTGAACTCCTTATTAAGCTTTTTACAGATGGTGTGATTAAATTTTTAATCTTATGGGAGTTGTGGAATGTTTGTTTTCAATTGATAAAACTTATTAGTAATTGTTCTTATTTACCTGTATGAGTAATGTAGGCCAGTTGAGGAAATAAAATTTCCATTTTACTTAGTCTCTTTCTATCACTACTGCCTGTTTTTTGTATTGTGTTTCCATTTAAGTTACTGTTTAAGCCATAACTATTGTTGTCAAATATGGTGTGCAGTTAGTGTTCGTCCAAAGCCCTCTGGGTGTATCTTAAGACATATTTCTGGAGAGCTAAACCAGTGCAATGGTAGAAAAATTTTAACACTACTACATTTCTTGCCAGCAAGGTTAGTGACTTCAGCCAATGTGTAAGTAATGACCTGCACCAGCCAGATTCTCTCTAGAGTATCCCGCAATCTGTCGTTCTACTGGTGTCGAAGTTAATATACATTCAGAGGAACTTTGTGGGAGTGTATATGACAGGAACTTATAAGTCAATTACAAAAGTGACAGCAAATACTGTGTGTGTTGGAACTGAAGTGGGTCAGTGGAAGTGCTAGCCTCAGACATCAGGTAGGCAGTGCAACAAGGCATTCAGGAGTTGTGCCGTCTCACTTCCGGGTGGGTGTTCGTCAGTGAAAGACGTGATGGAGGTCGAGGTGAAGACTTAACACTGTCATTACTGAAAGCCCTTGGAGGTAGTCACAAATGGCTGAGCAGTGATTGCAGTGGGAACAAAATGGATAAATGTGGCCGCCAATACCCTTAAAGGACTAAGCTTGCTGATTTTCTTTGGAAACCAGAAAAGTTGTTTAATTGATGCAGGTGGGTGTAAGAAAGTGACTGGTGCAATGGTGAAAGTACAAGGCGTGTTCTTAAGTGAGGACAGTTTTGTTGTAGACACTACTAGGACACAAGTGCATCGGCACTAGTGCGTGCGTCTTGTGCCGACAGGCCTCGGGAAGAGTGGTGCTCAGCTGCAGCTATGTTAGCCTGCACGGTAGGTTCTGTGATTGCTCAAATATCCAAGATTTACTTGCTTGCACTGTGCAAGATTTGGGCAGTGATAGTTTTTGTCAGCAAGCAACCTATCTACTACATTCACTGACAGATTTAACAAGTGTATGTTGAAGACAGTGTGTTAGGGAGTAAGAGACTTCAATAATGGTCTCGATAACGTCCACGATGAGGCCTACTTCGATCGCCCAACTTTAGTCACGTACTATTTGGTGGCTTCACTTGAAGCAAACATACGTGATGACAGACTCTTCGCAATAACGGCCCTCTCAAATGGCTTTAGTGATGTCTAGGTCAGTGCTTTACAAAATTGTTTCTGAAAACCTAAACTTTAGGGACACTGATATTCATAAACTTCTGACATAGGACCACAAAAACAAGATTAGAGTGTTCAATGACGTTTTTCACTTGTTGAGTTGAATCGTAAGAGGGAATAAAATGTGGTTTCACATATTACACTCAAATTGAAACAGGGCACGGAATGAAGAGAGAAACGTGCGCCTATGAAGGTGAATGCCAGAGAGACTGTCCCAGTACGAGAACATGGTGTCTGTTTTGGAATAGGCATGACATTTTGTCAATAGACTTTATGCCACAAGGAACAACTATCAGTGCGGAAGCTTACAGTGACACCTTGAGGAAGCTACACAGAGTACTATCAATCTAAGGATGCAGAAAGCTGACAAAGTGAATATTCCTTCTCCACAACAATGCTCAAATGTTCAAGATTATAAGACTTGACCGCCCCCATGTGAGGATAGGGCAGCAATACGGTTTTATGTCAGCAAGGAACCTACCTGCAGCAGACATTCGCTGACAGATTTGCTAAGTGTACGGTGCTAAAGGTGAGTGAAGACAAAGTGTATCAGGGAGTACGAGAGTTCAAAGGTGGCCGTGATGACATCCACCGTGAAGCCTGCTTCATCACGGCAGTGTGAGGCCTCATTTTTCAGCTCAGAGCCAAGTTTTATCGGACACTTTTGCCTGGGAAGTTTCTGGCCATCCAACCCAGAGACTTGGCCTTGTGCTGAGTGATGACCAGCTGTTCTGCCACCTCAAACATCACCAACACCACTTCAGTGATCTCAAAGTGAAAACTGTCATAAACTTTTGGTTATTGAAGCAGTCTCCAAATGCCTATGAAGAGTGTGTTCAAAACAAGATTTGATAAATGTTTAAAGAAACTTTGCGGCTCTGTTGAAAAGTAAGGTATGGAGATTCTGGAAAGAAATGTCATGTTTGGAAATTGTTGTGTAGTTATTAGTGGTATTTTCAGATAGCACTTACTAAAATGCACCTTGTAACATTCTGCTAATGAGTGTTGACAAGACACTGGCTACTTGATATGTACACGCTAGGTACAGCTAGCTTCCTTATGTTTCTAATTTCCTCTGTATATCAACACGGACACAAGGGTAGAATTTAGTTGTCCTTGAGTTATTTGAGTGTGCACACTAGTGCTTGTAGAAACACACACACACACAGTATTATCTTTTTAAGATAACAAAATCACATTCTTTGTAATGCCCACTATTTTTATGATACTGTGTGTGTGTGTTCTTATTCATTATTTACTTTTCCTGTTATTTCTAAAGAGAACTAATTCTGTATAGAAAATTCTTTCCTGTTATGTAATCACCTGCAGTGAACAGAAATCATAAGTTACCACAAAATAATAATAATCCAGCCAACAGACCATTAGTAGGCAGATATTTCTGTAGCCCATTAGAAAAATTACTTATTAATAAATATATTGTCAGTAATGTTCTGCACCATTTGGGGAAAACATGAATAAACAAGATAATTATATTCAACAGTTAATTTGTGTCATTCTTGTTTCAAAAATTAAGTAAACTAATTCATCCCAATTGTTGTAATTTGACATAATTTGGATGTGTGGTACTCCAGTCTACCATATATTTAATATCTAATTTTAAAACTTGCCATCCAGTAATTTTATCTGATTTGCCATCTGTACTATGTAATAGATACTTGTAATTTAGTTTTCAGACCTGTTTGTTGAAAATCATTCAGTGGTTATTAGTCTTTAGTATATTTCTTTTTTAAAACAAGTATACCTTGTCACTAATGTTGCAGTTTTCAATATGATTATACAACATTTTCTTAGTTGTACTCTCTTAGCTTGTGTTGAATTTTTCTCTATAAAATGTGTATGTTCACTTATTGTTTTGTTACTGAGATATATAAATAAATGATTGCTTGTATATACCTATTAATGTTTGTATCTACATTTCCTATTACTACTAGAGAAAAGCATCCTCATGGATTATCAGCATATATCCAATGATGTGTGTCCTTTATCACCATTTGGAACAAAGTAAAGCACTGCTAGACAGCTGTTTTGTTTGACAGTGAATCTCACTGTGTTGTTTAATGTAATGTGGTAATCTGGAGGAAACATCAAAAAATAAAACAAAACTAGACATTAATGACATGGAGAAAATGGTGCATGCTGTTAACACACAAATCCTGTTTAATTGTATTTACATAATTATTTGCATTTACATGATTACATGCTATGTTAAAATTCCCAATCCATCAAAATTTCTCTTGGGACAACATTTTGAAAACAAATTTTCAGTTTTCCAATCCTAGGAGACAGAACTTTCAGTGACAGCTTTTGACGGTGATGGCACAAAATGAGTGTATGCTGTGCAAACATCCTTTATAGACAATTAGTAACTAAAAATGACTGTCACATTACTTTTAACAGGCAGCTCTAGCAATTGAAGACAAATTAAAAGTTTAATCTGACAATAGAAAGTCCAGGTTGAAATTCAGCGGTATAACAAAGATAATTTGACTTGTCACAAAGATGTATAACGAGTGCGACAGGCACTCCGCACTCACTGCCGAGATGCTTGTTGCACTGGTGCAGCCAGAGATGGTGGTTGTGTTTCTTTATGTGGTGAAGGCCATGGCCGAAAAATTAAGTTACAACTTAAAGTGTGAATGTGATTGTTTATTTTTTGTGCCTGTCCACACTTAGCAGGCCTCTTTACAATGAGTTATCTATCCTCCATTATAAGCACTTGAGAAAAAACTTGCACATGCAATGTAGCTATTGGCCGTTGGCATAAGTCAGAAAGCGCATTCACACAGGCACAATTACAGACTAACCCAGGGAAATTAGCCTGAAAAAAAGAAAGAAAAATATCATGTAAGCTCAAATAATAATAATAATAACTATGCACAAGATGGAAATAATTGCACTCTATGTTCGGCATCCCAAATATGAGTTTGCAAAGGTTTCTGGTTTGTACGTAAGTTTGGAGGGCTGAAAAACGATTAATAAATTTTTTCGGCCTTTTGCCTTGCCTTATAACTTTGCAAAAATTTATGTACTATGCATCTTTTCCAATACCAAATTGAATGAACATAAAATTTTGCATAGAATGACCTCCTAAAAAATTAATTTTAACAGTGGAAAATCCGATAGAATTGTGAGTGGAGAATAGGTAACAACTCACCGTAAAGAGGCTCTCTAAGCTACTGACAGGCATGAAAATAGATAATCATCTTCACATAATTTTAGATTTTCAGCCACGGCCTTCGTCAGGAAAAGAAACACATTCACGCAATCGCTCGGACCACTATAAACGCACAATCGCCGTGTCCGACCACTTCAGCGAAACAAGCATCTAGACTGTGAGTGAGGTGGGAGTGGAGGGGGAAGGATGACAGGTAAACATGGGGATGGAAAGTTCCGTGTTGCATGATGAATTGTACAAACTCTGATAGGCGGGAATTTGAATTGCTGCAATGAGTACAGTGAAGGGAAGGGGCGAGAAAGGATAAAAGGAAGGTGAGTGCAGGATTTGAAATAAGAATAATAAGGAAAAAACAGGAAAAAGATAGAGAAAAATTAAAAATAAGTAAAAATAAAAGGTGATTAAGGGGATATTGTAAGTAGTGTCATACAGTTGCAAGAAAGACATGAGATGCATGATGAGTGGGGAAGGAAGATGGGGGGGGGGGATATTGGGCATAGGGATCAGGGATGGGAAGTTGTCTTAGGTTGAGGCCAGGATGGTTGCGGGACTGTAGAATGTGTTGAAGGGACAACTCCCATCTGTGCAGTCAGAAGAGCTGGTGGTGGAGGGGAGGATCCAGATGGCTTGGGTAGTGAAGCACCATTGAAATCTAGAGTGCTGTGTTTAGCTGCATGCTGTGCCACAGGCAGTCATCTTGCTTTTTGTCACAGTTTGGCAGTGGCCATTCATTCTGACGGGCAGTCAGTCTGTCATCATACCGATATAAAATACTGTTCAATTATTGCAGCAGAGTTGGTATATTACATGGCTGCTGCGTTCACAAGTGGCCCGACCTCTGATTGGGTAGGATAAGCCTTTGACGGTACTGGAATAGGAAGTGCTGGGTGGGTGGATTGGAAAGGTTCTGCATCGCAGTCTTTGTAGGGATATGATCCTTGTGGGAAGGGGATTGGGTTGGCTGTGGTATAGGGATGGACTAGGATGTTATGGAGATTGGGTGCGCGACGTAACACCACTTTAGGAGGGGTCAGAAGGATCTTGGGTAGGATCTCTCTCATTTCAGGACATGACAGATAATCAAAGCCCCGATGAACGATGTGATTTAGTTGTTCCATTCCAGGGTGGTATTGGGTGACAAGAAGGATATTCCGTTGTGACTGGGGTTGGAGGGAGGATATGGGGATATGGCATGGGAAATCTGTTTGCCGTCTAGCTCAGGAGGGAAATATCTGTCTGTGAAGATCTTTGTGAGGCCTTCGGTATAAAGGTTAAGGGACTTATCGTCACTTCAAATTCGCTGTCCGTGGGTGGCAAGGCTGTATGGGAGGGATTTTATTATGTGGAATGGATGGTAGCTATGAAAATGCAGGTACTGTTGGTAATTGGTATGTTTAATGCGGATGCAGCCATCAGTGAGATGGAGATTAACAGCCAGGAAGGTGACTTGCCGGGTTGAGAAGGACCAAGTGAAACTGATGGGGGAGAAGGAGTTGAGGTTGTGAAGGAACGAGGATTGGGTGTCTTGGCCCTGAGTCCAAATCATGAAAATATCATCAATGAACCTGAACCAAATCAGGGTTTTGGGAGGCTGGGAAGGTTTCCTCTAGACGAGCCATAAATAAGTTGGCATAGGAGCGTGCCATACAGTTGCCCATGGCTGTGCTGCAGATTTGATTGTGTGTTTGTGTTTGTATATGTGTGAGTGTGTGTGTGTATTTGTTTATCTTCTTTTTTTCCCCTAAGATTAGTCCTTCCACTCCTGGGATTGGAATGATCCCTTTTCCACTTCCTTAACCTTCCTATTGTGTATGGGTCTAACTGACCCAGTTTGTTTACTAAAATTAACGTAAACCCCTAAATGTTATTTATTTTGCAACATGGCATTATGTATTCCTCAAATACGTCATTATTTATGTTATCCTCAATTTCCCTTTCAAAAACTAAAATACTTTCGGAGATACGTAGCTTTGACATAAGTATTGTGAATGGGTCTTTTAGACCCAGGCAGAAATTTTTATTTAGTTTCTACGAATAAATTGTTAGAAATACTTGTGATTGGTCTAAAATGTCTCATAGGCATTTCACATTGTTGTGGGACTCTGTATAACGACTGCATATAGGCGTACAGTCTGATTTTGTTTGTTGGTTTCTAAGTGATGAACATTTAGAAAGGCTTGTAAATGAGTCATAAGATGAAATAGAAGATGAACTGTCAACAAAATCTTTATCATTGACAGTATAAAGTGATGTTGTAATGTATCGATTAGAAGTGAGGAGAGTGATGTGATCAAAGGAGACGAAAGCGTGGTTTTGTTGTCTAAAGAAATCACCGCAACTGGAAATGTAACGTCGTGCAATGGTACCTAGTGGTCTACAAATCCTCCGTGAGCATAATAAGCCTTCATTTCCTGATTTGTAATAGCAGTTTATTTGGGACTTCTTATATTAGCTGGTGTATGGAGATCTGCTGGAGAATCTCTCCAATAGCGATGGGACAACATGAATGGTCAGCCAGTTTTTCGCATAACAGTGTCACTTCAGCGTTTCTGTACAATCAGAATTCTCAGATTTGACAATAAAGGAGATCGACCAGCTAGGCGACGCCTTGATAAACTGGCTGTCTTTGAAATGTTTGTGGAACAGTTTCTTAAAATGTTCATTCCTTATGAAAATGTCACAGTGGAAGAGTTACAGGTTCCAATCGGAGGAAGGTGTCCCTTCCGTCAGTACGTGACTTCAAAACCAAGAGGAAAATATGACATAAATTATGGTTGTTATCTGATGTGTAAACAGCATATCTTTGTGTAGCAGAAGTCTATACAGGAAAGCCGGAAAATGGACCACAAAAAGTAAAGCAAGGTAGAAATGTTGTATTGAGGCTTGTGGAAAGAATTGAGAAAACTGGGCGAAACATTACCACTGATAATTTATTTACGACTACACTCTGGCCAAACAACTTCTGCAGAAAATTCTAACATTATTTGAATCCTCAGAAAGAACAAAGCTGAGATTCCGAAAGAAATTCTGACAAACAACAGTAGACAAGTGTTTTCACAACCATCTTTGGATTTCAGAAGTATGTACCACTGGATTCGTACGTGCCAAAAAAGAATAAAGCTGTCGTATTACTCTCTATCACGCACCATGACTGTAACGTGTCTGCAGAAGAGCATAAGAAGCTTGAGGTAATACTGCATTACAACAAAACGAAAGGAGGAGTTGACATGACAGATACACTCGCCAGTACATATTCCTGTAAAAGATGTACTAAGCGATGGCTTGTTTATTTTATAACATACTAGACATTGCTGCAATAAATGCTTATGTGTTGCATGTAGACACTAACCCAGGCTACTATTGAAACAAATTGTACAAAAGATGCCTTTTTCTAAGAGAACTAACAAGAACAATTCAAGAAAACAGAATGTCCAAAAATATCCCTAAAAAGATAAAAGTAAATTTGGAAAATATTGCAGGTACGAGTTCTGAAGCAAACGAACAGAAAAGGGGCCAGTACAAAGAGTGTGGACCAAAGAAAGATCGAAAGACTGACAAATATTACATTTTTTATTAATCATTCCTATACCAAGATCATGTAAATATTTACTGCAATAATTGTGTAAGCTAATACAACACGCATGTATTGAAGCTAAATATTGTTCTTCAAAATTAATTATCATATTTCATTGTAATTTTAGGTTAATTAGTGTTTGCAATAAGTGACAAAATTTAAGCTTTAGCTTGCACTTTATGCAATAATTCACTTATAAAAACCTGTATAAACATTGTTTCACAATCTAAAATATAATTTTTTTACACTGATTACGTTCATTAAATGTTTGAAAGCTTCAATATCTGTTTTTCCACATGAAAAAACTATATATAAAATATATTTTGAAGTAACACCGAAGAATATATATATTTTTTAAATTATGGGTCTAACTAACCCATTCACAATGTGTGTGTCTCTGTTTCGAACACAATAGGAAGGTTAAAACCAGTATCCTTACCTTTCTCCTCTCCTTCCTTCCTCTTTTCCTGAAGAAGCGAACAACAGTTGCGAAAGCTTGTATGTATGTTTGTGTATGATTTTATTTGTGGCTGTCTACGAACCTGTCCTTTGGGTAAGTCATCTGTTTTCTATTTTTTATATAAATTTGATTGTATACTTCTACACGAGTGTTACTGTATGACTATGGCCGGCAGTTATAGGAGACTAGCATACCTCGAAGGCAGACACCTCAGAAAATTAAAAAGTTTGATTCTTCAGTTCTTTGCCGCTTCTCCTTTTCACTCACCTCCAATACTTCCTTCCAATTCTTCTCAGAGTGAGAGAGCTACACTAGTTTAGTCTCCTCACTAGCCCTTCATGGTTGTCATCTCCTACTTACAGGCAGGTTTAATTTCAGAGAAAAAGAAAATCCAATATTGCCCTACTGAATGCTAGCAATAGCCTCTTTTAATAAATATATATAGCACACTATTCAGATTGCCAAAAAAAAACATTGGAAGTAGTAAATGACATTTCACAGTTCACAACAATATTTTGTAATGATTGTTTAGTCAATTTAATACAAACAATCCCCGAGACGGATTTTCGTCTCGAATATGTCAAAGACAATAATGATAAATCTGAAGCATAGAATTAAAATTTGTGATGCGGCCGGGATTCGAACACGGACCTCCATGCTTACTAGGCAGACGTTTACCGTTAGACCATCACACCACTAATGATTAAGGCGCTTAGGAACTACAAGAAACAAACATTGCATACATAGTACTCTCCTCATGACCCACTCGCAAATCTCTGCAACTGTGGCCATGTGTAAACATGGGACAGGCACAGTGTATGCGACCTTCAACTATCCTAAAGCCCTATATTTATGATAATGAACATCTTGTGTGGAAATTTATCCACAGTGCAACCATAAATTGGCATTTACACTGCACTACCTAGTTAATTGCCTCTCTGTGTTAATATGAATCAATTATAAGACTACAATGAAATGATTACCAACCAATTTCATAATAATAGTACTTTTTTTATATATATGTTCTTCATAGTAATTATTATTCTGTTTTTACCTTTACTTTCAATTTATTCTTTTGTGTTTTTCTACATTTTGGGGAAACATGTCCAATTCTTTATCTTCTGGCACGGGATGTAAATCGATTTATTCCTCGATAATTGAGCACTTTATGAACTCTTTCCTGCAGGAACAAGTTGCTTGACATCCCGTCTTGCACATACAGGGTATTGTATTGAGTAATTTCTGGGAAACTGGTGATTGGGTGGTTGGAATGGGTAGTCAGTTTTTTGTGGTCTTCCATCCCCATCTCAGTGGATCAGGCTGGTTGTTCCACCATATCTGAACCTGTATGTAGACTCTGATGGAGTGCTGCTGAGTGGCTGCATGGTGGGAGGCAAACGTGCTAAATTTGAAGATGTTATTTTTCATTATAGTTCTCTGAAGGAGATGAATTTTATTCAAAGATTAGGAGCTGCTACCCGTGTACAAATACACAGCTACCGGACCTTATCAGGAGTGTTGTTTGGATCCACAAAGTCTGAGACAACATGTTGGAGGCTCACTTTCTTTTGAAAAGTGTTTATAAATTTTAATTTTCCCCATCGAAAAAATGTAGACATGGTGTCACAACCACTAAAGGCTTGAAAAAATAAATTTCTTGGCTTCTTCAGAGAGCTTAGAATTATTCAGGCATAAACGGATGTGCCTTCTTGCTTTTTCCAGGTTTCATAGGTGTCAGATGTCAAAATTGAGGGTTATTTGGAAATAAAGGAGAAAGTAACCTACAAAAATGTTTTGCTAGGTCTGAATAGAGGTAGTACAGAAGACATAGCATATACGAATTTCACGTAGCTCTAGCTATAAGTGCTATAAATAAGAGGTACGTCCAGAAAGTAAGTTCTGTTTGGTAATAAAATGAAATTGTACACAGATAGAGAAGAAAGTTTTATTGCACAAAATTCTACAACTCTTAAACTACTTTTCCACATAACTGCCAAAATTTTGCAGGCATTTGTCATAGCGTGGCACCAGGTTTTGTATACCTTCGTCATAGAAATCTGCCGCCTGTGTCTTCAACCAGTTGGAAACAGCTTCTTTCAGCTCGTCGTCATTGGTGAAGTGATGACTGCCAAGGAAAGACTTGATCTTGTCAGCAATCGCGTGAACCAGTTCTTCTGTAACCGAAGGTGGACGCCCACTTCGTTCTTCATCGTGCACATCACTACGCCCGCCATTGAACTGTCGGACCCATCTTCTCACCATCAAATCACTCATCGCATTTGGTCCGTAAACATCGCAAATTTGCCAATAAATTTCACTTGGGTTCACTTTCCTCGCATTCAGAAACCGAATCACCAACCTGATTTCACAGGCGGCGGGATTTTCAATCAATGCCGACATTTCAAACAAGCACAACAAAGCGTATGTAACTGACAGCAATCTCCAAATGGCGCATGTTCTTTCCTTGATACACATCATCTACAGCGCATGTGCGGAACTGCAGTCGCAGCGCTGCAGCAGAGATAAATTGAAACGGAACTTACTTTCTGGACACGCCTCGTAAGTAAAAGTCAATGAGGTTTATTAAAATTAGTTATTTCAGCAGAATTTATTGCTCAATTGATAAAACATCTTAATGTACAGGCAACAGAATGTTACTGATTATAATATATCTACAATTATATTTGAAATCACCAGATAAAGTGACCAAAAGACCGAAAATTAAGATTGGTAATGAGTACTTGTTGTGTAACTACAATGTTCTGTTAAACTTTCCAAGACACATTTGTGCACTACCGAGCTACCATAGAGTATATGAGATACCTTTTCGTGATATTTAACATCAGTGAAAGACCAAAGGTATTTCATTTCTACCTGGAGATATAAGAAAAGAAGGGAAGATAAGAAAAAAACACCAGTATTTACTAGAAGACTTTGAACGGTATATTATCTTGCTTTGTTGCTTGTGAATGATGTTTTATAGTGTAGAATTTTTTTAAATTTCATCCTAATCAATGTTTTCTTTCTCCTTTATTTACTTCATTACCTAAACAGATAAAAAATCAAAAACTTTGAACTAAACACAGAACTATTTGTTAGAAAAATAGCAAATATATACCAATTACTTAAATTTTGAAATGGGTGCTATTTTTCCTATTCTCAATAAATGTATTACTTTTATGGTTAAATTGAAGTTCATGCATCAGCAAATGGTGCATGACATGTAGATGTAGACAACAGCACAATGAAGGACCCAAGATGAGGGAAGTTTTGCACTTTGTACACAAACTGGCATGGTGGGTGTAAATGTTTTTACAATCAACATAATACAGAATCATGACAATCATAGAAAAATTACAGACTGCAGTTACGTCTGAGAGGAAATCGCTGAAGAAGTTAAAAAAAGTACATTGAGAACCATAAATTGCACAGGTGTAACAGTTTCTTTTAATTACGTGGTTTTTTGCTAAAAAGTCTCTTTCAATTGACAAGATATAGAAACTGTTAGTGAATAAATGTGGTCAATTTACATTACATAAAACAAACTGTTCCACCCATGTAGTGACTGGTTCGCAATGTACTTTTCCTATTTGCAAACTGGTAGCAAATGGTATTGCCAAGGAAATTCTACAAACTCACCACCTGGAGAAATCCTTACGTCTACCACGCTGATTTGTTTATGAAGTATAAAGCTACTTCAGTATTTCTTAAACTCTCATCATTCACTGCACTGTTGCCAACATCTGCATGTCAAGTGCCAGGCATGTACACATGAACAGCAATTTAACCATTTTTATTGAATTGGATGGAGCTTTGTTAGATAGGATCAGGACAGACTCAAGCTCAAAAATACAGCACTGATCGAAGAGAAAATTAAGGACCTACACCGTAAACGAAAATCCATAGTCAGAGTTCATGAAGAACTATTGAAGAGAGCAGGAAAAGGAGTTAAATTGCCCAACTCCTACACGGTTTAACATACACACTTGTTCCATCTGTTCTCCCAGCTGTGTGTGTGTGTGTGTGTGTGTGTGTGTGTGTAAAGAAGAAGAAGAACAGGCCAGTTATTATGGAATGCCAAACACACCAAGTTTCAGCTTAATATTAAAAACCATGCCTAAACTTAAAGTATAAAATAGTACACAGGGGTTAGTTGAAGAGCGGGATACCTCCTGTTGGATTTGATCCGTGACGGCTTGTTTTGTTGTGATTTCATCATTGCGCAATAATTTTGAGTTGCCTGTGTTTAATAGGTGGTGTGTGTAGGCACATGGTAGCATGGTCTTGTGGTGGAAGTTAAATGGTTAGCTGTTTGGTTGTAATGTCGATATGATGTGTGACATTCTTCATATTTGTGTGGTGTGATTGCTTCTCTTAAAGTAGTTTCCTGTCATGTGGATTACTATGCGTTTTATCTGTCTCTAATGACCAAGCTGTCGACGGGACGTTAAATCCTAAGCTTCCTTCCTTATGCGTTTTAGTAGCGTGATATTTCCAGTTTACTTCTCCTTTCTATACTTCCATGTGTTATCTTTTTCTGGTTTTGTAAGGATGGATATGACAAATAAGTTTAATTATCTTTTGCTGTGTGATGCACTGGGGATAGACAGTTATCCACAATAAAATTTCTTCACCTGCCTGGTGTTATAACTGTACAGTGTTCAGTGTACAAGATATCGGCAACCAGTGAAGCTAGCAGAGTCGTGCCAAGGTAAGGCTTATGTATGTGTGTGTGGTTTATTTTTTGACATTGTGTTCTGTATGCTGGGTCATACTTTTTGTGGCATAGCTGAAGACTGGGATACCTTCCGTCAGCTTTTACCCATGGTGTCATCAACATGTCGAAAAACTCATATACAGGATATCTCAATACTTCTGCATTGTAGATAATAAATAATATTTAGTTATCCTTGTAAATTACAGATAACAGAATGTATCATCGATTACAGGTCTCAGCCCAAAAATTCGCACCTTTGGTGCTCATATGTAGGCGGTGGGTGGGACATCTATACCTTACCATCAGAGGGAAGCTACAGATCACTATTTAAACACAAAATATTAATCTATAATCAGTTCTGTTTGTAAACAACCTATTGGCTTTATGTATATATTTTTAGTTGGTGGTAGTTGAGGATGCTTGCATAAGATTCAGTTCACTGTAAAAGGCATTTTCAACTTCATTTTCATAGTGTGCATTCAATGTAGGTGGTGTGATTACTGGTTTTGGTGACAGGCTGATCTGCAGCACAGCCCAAGGTCTAGGTTAGGTTGGGAGGCAACAATTTGGTTCCGAGTTGGGGAAGCCAACGGCTGTGAAAAGCAAAAGCTGGTTGTGACACAATGATTTGTAATGTAGCCCACAGTCTGGTTTAGGTTGGGTGGCAACAGTTTGGTTGTAAGGTGCCAAACCCAACAAATGTGAAAGTATAAGAGTGGTTGTGGTGAAGAAGATTGTGTTAGTATGGAACATTTGAAATGACTGAAGTATCTGATACTATTTCTTTGTCTTAATTGGTGTGTGTGTGAGGGGGGGTGGAAGTGGTTGATTTGGTATCACAGTCTTCATTTGAGCTGTATTTGTCAATTTAATTATTTGATTTTAATGTTTATGAGATATGGTGGGGGATGATTGGTGTCATTTTCTTTTCTTAGGTTAACTGAAGTTAATATTGTTTTTATGCTGGTTTTGTACAGTGTTGATTCGTATCGCTGTCTTCATTTGAGGTGTCTTATTGGTCAATTTGAAGATTAGATACCAAGAATAGTTTTTTTTTTTTTTCCCCGCCTATTATGTGTTTTTTCAGTTTGCTTTTAATTTTTTCCTCGCTTATAATGTCTCCGCTCAAAACCCCAACATTCCCGCCCTTGTCCCGGTAGTGTCATTTTATTAGTTTTACATTTTTAGTGAGTGTTTTGATCATATTGACGTGACAGGTCGAAGCCAACGGGTGGTATCCCATTTTTCAATTGCGAGTTGCTTGTCTGTTGTTAGTGTAGCCTATGCCTTGATCTTTTACACATCCTTTAAGGCTTTCTTCTGGAGAGTATATCAGAACATAGCGAATGACTGCACGAATTTTTACACTTTCTTCAATTAGCATTAATTGTTCGTTTATTACGTAAGCCACCCTTCACATAAATCGATTCACTGCATATACTGCATTAAACAGGACGTACTGCACTGTTTCTTGACGTACGTCCATTAATGCATAATCCGTGTCTTCAGGCAATCGTTTTTTGTCGTGACCAATTCGCAATGTTCCCTCCTTATTAATGTATATTGATTTATTGATTTTATTGATTCATATATTCGCCTGTGAACAACTGTTGTTGTATGAGGCATCGTCAGTAAATACATATGAATTGTTATACACATTATTAACAAAAATACAATTATTATGGCACGTATGACAAGTATTTTACAAATATCATTATTTACAAATTTAATAACAAATTCAAATAAAACACAAATAAGAGTTGAACAAAAAAAATTGGCTTTTTCACAGTGTGTTTGAGAAATCACCTTTTTCTTCATTATCTAAAAATTCATTAATGTCATAGAAAGCTTTTGATTTCAGCCAAGACTCAACTACCCTTTTAAATTTATTTCGAGGCATCCCTCTTATATCAGAAGGTAGATAGTTGAGAAATACTTTTCCTGTGTGTAAAAAAAATTTTTGGACTTTACTTAGACGAGTCCATGGAATGTCTAGTAAGTTCCTGTGTCTAGTGTGGTATGAGTGTATGTCTGACCTACATTCATGCATGTGGATATTTTGTTTTGTATGAAGGAGAGCTTGTAATATATACAGACAGGGGAGAGTTAGTATTCTGTATTTAATGAAATACTGTCTGCATGAAGTTTCATTACTCAAGCCAAAAATACATCTAATGACTTTCTTCTTCCACAGAAAGACCTCTTTTGCACCAGCAGAGTTTCCCCACAGGAGTACTCCATAGTGAAGGTGAGAATGAAAGAAGGCATAGTATGCCATAAGTAAGATCTCAGTGCTCACACAGGCCTTTAGTTTCCTAATTAGATATAGGATTTTTGCCAGCTTGCTGCAGAGCTTCTCCGTGTGGGTAATCCAAGATAATTTGCTATCTAGGTATATGCCTAATAGTTTTACAGAACGACTGTGTTCATTATGAATGTCTCTGAGGGAGAAGAGGATGTGTTCAGTTTTATTTGCATTTAATGTTAGCTTATTCTCATGGAACCACTTAGCGGCCGTTTCCATCATGGAATCGTTCATTAGTTTAACGACCTTCACATCTATATGTGTTGTGAGAAGAGTGGTGTCATCAGCGTACATAACTGTTTTGCACGATAGTGTTTTGGGGAGGTTATTCACATAAACAATGAAAAGGAAAGGGCCTAGCACGGACCCCTGAGGCACACCATATTTTACCTTGAGAAGGTCAGATTTTTTGTTAGAGTTAACAGCCACCATTTGATACCTGTTAGTCAAATATGAGTTCAGTAGAGCTAGTTCAGTGTCAACAATTCCATAGTTTTCAAGTTTCTTTATTAAGAGGCTGTGTGAGACGGTGTCGAATGCCTTCGATAGGTCAACTAAAGTGGCATAGGTGTGCTCCCTATTTTCAAAACCACATAATACTAATGTCACAATTTCTTCAACTGCATGAATGGTTGATCGCCCATTGCGAAAACCATACTGGGCCTTGTTAAGTAGGTTGTGATATTTAGTTGGGTTTTCATTAAAGTTTCAATGATTTTTGAAACTACGGGTACAATTGCTATGGGTCTGTAGTTCTGGGGGGAATTTCTATCCCCTTTTTTGTGGATGGGCAAGATAATTGTCTGTTTTAAGCAATCCGGAAAGGTTCCCTCCCTAAACATCCTATTGATAAGATAGGATAGTGGAATACAGATAGAGTGTATTATTTTTTTCAGGGTAAAATTAGATAAACTGTGTATGTCTTCTGTTCTAGAGCTGCTCATTGACCTAACTAGTACACAGAGTATATCCTTGGGAGAGATGGTTTCCCATTCGAATTTGGGCAAGTTATCTTTTAGCTCTGTTTCCTGTAAATGGTTAAGTTTATCCGCCCTGGCATCTAAGTTGTTTTCATCTGTAATATGAAATTTACCAGAGTTTATGAAACTATAGTTTAGCTCATCTGGACTTAGAGGAACAGGAGATTTATTAGCAATTAGCCCAGATTCTGATTTAACTACATCCCATGCTGCTTTGCATTTATTGTTGGATTGAGAAATATAATTATCATTTGCTGTTTGCTTTGCAGAAATGATTTCTTTTCTGTAAAGCTTTTTTAACTTGATGTACAGAAGTGTAATTTCATTATTACTCTGAGATTTATCATGGCAAATTTTTAACAGTATTCTTAAATTGTTCAAGTAAGGTGTGAACCAGTTAGTTAAATTTCTCTTCAGCTTTTTCTTTCCATTAGCCCTATTGCGTTTAGTGATGAGGGGACATTGTTCATTAACGGTACTTGTGAGAATAGATTGGAATTCTACTGTCCTGATGAATAATCCATTAGGTGATGCTTTTGATTATTTCTTACACACCATTACAAGTTTTTCATTGAGACTTGTAACATTTACTGGATTTAACTGCCTCACTGCTCTAGGTTCTGTAGATTGTTTATATTCACGTTTGGGCCCCATTATTTAAAAAAAAAAATACCATCATGATCAGATAGCAAAGGTTTGACTACATTCAAAACTACTTCTTCTTTAGAAATATTAGAGATGACATTATCCAGGCAGGCATTCAGCCTGGTAGGTTTATTGTTAAGACAAGTAAAATTATGTGATTTAAGAGAATCAAGAAGTAGTCTACTTTTAGAGTCCTGTATTGTCACATCAGTATTAATATCACCAATTATTAAAATTTTGTGGTTTTTAAATTTAAGTAAATACATTAACAGTTCATCTATATGATGGACACAAACTTTGTTGTCAGTTTTTGGTGTACAGTACAAAGACACTACAACAATCTTGAGTTCAGGTAAATGAATAGCAGCCATTTCAGTTTGTCCTTCATGTACTAAATGATTTAAATCAATTACTTTGGCTGTATGGGACAAATCACTTTTTATGAAAATTGATACTCCACCATTTCCCATATGGGATCTAAAATAACCAGTTAAAAATTTAAAGCCAACTGGGATATACATCTGACATTCATCTACCTTAAGCCAGTGTTCATTAAGGCATAGAATATCACACTGAAATTCATCTAAAAATAATTCAAGTTCTTGGAGTTTGTTCCTCACTGTATGTTGATGTGAAAGAAGGAAAGAAATTCACAATCTCTAACTTTTAATTGGGGAACAGGTTTATCATTAGAAGAGCTCATAGTTATTGTGTGTGTTTCTATTTTATCAGACCAAGGCTTGCAAAAACAAGGCTTGGTCTTCACTGCAAGTTTCCCTGGATTATTGTTTTCTGTGATTTAAACTTGTCATGTAAAACTTCATTAAGAGCTTGGCACAAGGCCATTTTACCAGAGTAATTGAAGTGCTGACCATGTTTAGTAAACTGGTCCCTTTTGAAAGTACCTACATTAATTAATGTCACATTGTTGAAGTGATCACAGATCTGTTTGTACTTGCAATTCGTTTTAGTTATTTCTTTGTGTACAGGTGAAGTGTCATTCAGGTCATGGCGGTGAGGTAAGTTTACTATTATGGAGTTTGTGTGGGTGAGGTTGGCTAATGTTCTTTTGAGGGCAGATGTAGCCTCTGAGGCTTGATTTTTGCTAACATCGTTTGAACCTCCAATTACCACAACAAAATCGTTAATGTTGTGGGTAAAAGTGACTTTTCTGACTTCTCAACTACTCATTGAAGCACCAGGTTTCGTAAAACCTTCGACTGCATAATTTATTATCATTCAGCACAGAACTTAAAAGGCTGGACATACCTCGGCCATGACTGTCGGAAATAATCCTTATTTTGCTCTTCTTTACAGAGACTGGCACACGATTAGTTACACTGCACACGTTTGAAGCAACACTTACGTTTGAAATTGAATTTTTACCATCATCAGTAGCCACAGTAGGGTGGTCTATTTCAGATTTGCTTAACACTCCAAATCTATTACTAAGAGGGGGAAAACTGATATATAAGCTTTTTTGCGACAGTTCTCTTTCTCGAAACAGATTCCCAGCGACTAACATCGTTACTTGATTGAGTGGGCAATTGAGCACTGTTATTAGAGTGAAGATTGTTAGGCCTAGTATCCATTTGTGCAACCTGTTACGAAGTTTTGCGTTCTCTAATCGGAGATCTTTATTGTCTTTTTGTAGCAACTGAGCACTGTTATTAGAATGAAGATTGTTAGGCCTAGCATCCATTTGTGCAACCTGTTCACGAAGTTTTGCGTTCTCTAATTGGAGATCTTTAATGTCTTTTTGTAGCAGTGAGATGATTTTTTCCCAGTCGTTTACATCCTGTGCATCACGGCGTGTAGCAGGATTGTAATCATTCTCGGCAGAGACACTGACCAAACGTACCTGTTTACCGTTAGGATCTACACAACTGCGGTTCTCCATTCAGTATTTTCATCTGTATTTTCACTGTTTTCCGACACTTCAGCGCACCGAAAATGGCTCCATTTGTCGCAAACGTCGCACAGAATTCCATTTCGCACAATTTTTTTACACTTTACACACTTTATATCCAGTAGAACACGACTTTTAGAACGAGTTAAAATAGACTCTACCACTCTACCTGGCGCCATTTTTCAATTTAGCTAATAGTAATTTGACATTGTCATGTATCAGGTAGCCTAACTGTAAATACGAACGCTTTGCTAGAATGTGCGTTACGCCAATGTGATGTCATCACTAGGCTTGTGCAAGATGGGGAATAACTGTGGCATTATCAAGAAATAAACACGAATTTTCTGGTCGAAGACTGCAGTACACAACTGGCGCTTTGCAGGTGAGAAGGCTGCATCACATTTCTTCCTATTAATCATAATGGATATACGAGTAGTTTATGATCTACATCCAAATTTTTTGCTACCGGTACTGAGATGAACACGATAAAGCTCACAATGAGGTAGGTTCAAATATATCGGAATTTTATTTGCCGACAAAGCTACTGATAAAACTTCAGTAAAACTGTAAACTCATTTGTAGCAGTCAATACGGGACATAAGCAGAAAACACTAGTATAGATACGGAAACCGGAATGATTAAAAGACAGTTTGTACAGCGAGAAAACAAGTGAATAGTTAAATATCAGTATAGCCAATATAATACGGGCACACCGTGGATCTACCATCATGATAAATTCTGGAAAAATTCTATCCGCTCGTGTTTAAATTACATTAGTTGTACTATGTTTCACTGAACATTATTCAGAAGAGAGTACAATGGCTTGTATCAAATTCTGCCCTTGTTCTGTGATCAGATGTGCTTAAGTTCAGGTTCGTCAAGTGGCGTCTGCAACGAAAACTTGCAGATGCACGATGTGGTGTGCTACTGTGCATTCAAAATTGTCACGCAAGTCGAATTTTATTAAAAATCCCTTTTGGTTGTTACTTCTATAACTAATTTTGAAACAGTAGTATTGCGCTCTTAAAATGCGTCCCTTCTGTCATATTCGTTGCAATTATATTATGACAACTATTCTCCCAGCCGAAACCAAAAGCCTAGGTATTGTTTCTTCTGTAACAATCAATTATGGAAACAGAAATAATTGATGAGTAGACGCGTTATAAATTAGCACAAATATAAGAATCATAATTACCACTGTTGAAATGTATGGTGAGGCCTACTCTATAACTATAGGTATGATGCTACACTACGGCAGTTAAATTGCCTATTGCTCCCGCACATAGGCTAATGGTAAAGTGTGCTGTAGCCGACACCCGTATCTTGTATAGGGTGTCGGTCTAAATATCTTTGTTGCTTGGTAACAATGCCTTCGAAATTTTCATTTCACAGTTGCAATTTTTTTAATCACGTAGTGCCATACACTGTTGTATATCGACTTGATATCTCCAAAATCTGTTACACGCAGATATGTACACTTAGGCTGATCGATCCCAATTGATATCCATTTTTTTAGGACATAGCCTATCGCCATCCAGAAGGATAATAAGGGTGAGGAAGGCATGGCGAGGAACCTAAGGAATAGTGGTACAATGAATAAAGCACGAACGTTGTTTAATGGGGACAAGAATTATAAGCGAATAAAGTCAATTTTACGGATAAGTAAAACAAAGAAATTTAGTTAACTTATAATCTTCTTGGTGTTGTTTGTTGTTTTTTCATTAATGAAGACCGAGATACCACCCTTCACCCTTGACCCATGATCTCGTCAGTATGTTGGAAAACCCGTGTATGGGATAATATCTTGATACTTACGTATTGTAGATAGTAAATAATCTGTGGTTATACTCGTAAATTACAGATTACAACAACAGAATGTACAATTGATTACAGTTCTCAACCAAACAATTAGCGCCTTAAGCGCTCACTTCCAAAAATAAAAATAATAAAAAAAAGCTTAGTCTGTTAACCCATAACTCAATATTTGAGTGAAGCTACAGATAACTTTCTAGACACAAAATCTGAATATATAATCTATGTTCTGCTTGTAAACAAACTATTGCTTTTAACTCTGCTGCCACATAATTACCCTCGCCACCTACAAACACGTATGGACACAAAAAACTGATGATGTGGGTCAATGTTGATTTGCGGTTTCCCCATCGTCAGATTAGCTAATTCTTTCAGCAGTTTTATTAATAACCTTTTGGGTTCCTGGGGGACAAAACCCCTGGTATGTGTTATTACATTTTGGGGTTTTGGAAATTCATGCTCAGTTTTGAAGTTTTCATTATTAATAACAATTTACCAAGATTTGCACAATGTGAAATTGTATCATGATCAATTGATTCTTTGTGGAGATGATATGGTCTACCAATACAACTGAATGTATGTGGTAGGGCATTATGTGCACGAGTATTTTACAGAAGCATGTGTGGTAACAATATCCGTACTACTCTTCCTGTTCATACAATGTAGGCTTTCACGGCCGGCATCAATTTCACTTAAAATTTCCGGGCTGGTAGGCCATGGTTGATGGATAAAACTCTCCCCTAACTCTCTCACCACGGCCTACCAGCCCGGAAATTTTAAGTGAAAAAATACTCTTCCTGTGTTTGGTTGGATAAAAAAATGATAAGGATCCTCTCGGGTAAAATATTCCGGAGGTAAAATAGTCCCCCATTCGGATCTCCGGGCGGGGACTACTCAGGAGGATGTTGTCATCAGGAAAAACAATACTGGCATTCTACGGATCGGAGCGTGGAATGTTAGATCTCTTAATCGGGTAGGAAAATTAGAAAATTTAAAAAGGGAAATAGATAGGTTGAGGTTAGATATAGTGGGGATTAGTGAAGTTCGGTGGCAGGATGAACAGGATTTCTGGTCAGGTGAGTACAGGATTATAAATACAAAATCAGTTGGGGGTATCACAGGAGTAGGACTGATAATGAATAAGAAGATAGGAATGCGGGTAAACTACTATGAGCAGCACAGTGACGCATTATCATTGTCAAGATAGATTTGAAGCCAACACCGACAACAGTAGTACAGGTTTATATGCCAACTAGCTCTGCCGAAGCAATGTATGAGGAGCTAAAGGAAATTATTCAGACAATTAAGGGAGAGAAAAACTTAATTGTTATGGGAGACTGGAATTCGGTAGTAGGACAAGGAAGGGAAAGGAAGATAGTAGGTGAATATGGTCTGGGCTAAAGTAATGAAAGAGGAAGCCGCCTGGTAGAATTTTGCACAGAACATAATTTAGTTATATCAAACACCTGGTTTAAGAATCACAAAAGAAGGTTGTATACTTGGAAGAGACCAGGAGACACAGGAAGGTATCAGATAGATTTTATAATGGTAAAACATAGATTCCGGAACCAGGTGATAAACTGCAGGACGTACCCAGGGGCAGATATAGACTCTGACCATAACTTGTTAGTCATGAACTATAGGCTAAAACTGAAAAAACTGCAGAAAGGTAGGACAATAAGGAGATGGGACTTAGATAAATTGAAGGAACGTGAAGTTTTAGAGAAAATCAGAGGGAGATTTAGGCATCAATTGACAGAAACAGGGGGAAATAAAACAGTAGAAGAGGAATGGGTAGCATTGAGAGATGAAATAGTGAAGGCAGCAGAGGACAAAATAGGTAGAAAGGCAAGACCTACAAAAAATCCTTGGATATCACAGGAAATGCTAAATTTAATTGATGAAAGGAGAAAATATAAAAATGCAGTAAATGAAACAGGCAAAATGGAGTACAGATGACTAAGAAATGAGATTGACAGGAAGTGCAAAATGGCTATGCAGGAGTGGCTAGAAGCCAAATGCAAATCTGTAGAATAATGTATAAGAAGGGGAAAAGTAGATACCACCTACAGGAAAATAAAAGAGACATTTGGGGACAAGAAAAGCAACTCTACGAATATCATGAACTCAGATGGGAAACCAGTTCTCAGCAAAGAAGGGAAAGCTGAAAGGTGGAAAGAGTACTTAGAGCAGCTCTACAAAGACGCTCTTAGAGACGATGTTGTAGGAAGGGAAGAGAAAGTAGATGAGGATGAAATAGGAGATACTATACTGAGAGATGAATTTGACAGAGCCCTGAAAGACCTAGGTCGGAACAAGGCCCCAGGAGTAGATGACATACCCTCAGAGCTACTAAAGTCTCTGGGAGAGCCAGCCATGACAAAACTATTTGAACTGTTGTGTAGGATGTATGAGACAGACGAAATACCCTCAGACTTTAAGAAAAATGTAATAATCCCCATTCCAAAGATAGCAGGCGCAGACAGGTGTGGAAATTACAGAACCATCAGTTTGATAAGTCATGGTTGCAAAATTTTTACACGAATTATCTACAGGAGAATGGAAAAGCTGGTAGAAGCTGACCTCGGGGAAGATCAGTTTGGATTCAGAAGGAACGTAGGAACCCGGGAGGCAATACTCACTTTACGTCTTATCTTAGAAAATAGATTAAGGAAAGGCAAACCTACATTTTTAGTTTTTGTAGATTTGGAGAAAGCTTTTGATAATGTTGACTGGAATACACTCTTTCAAATTCTTAAGTCATCAGGGGTAAAATACAGGGAAAGTAGAGTTATTTACAACTTGTACAAAAGCCAGACCGCAGTCATTAGACTCGAAGGGCATGAAAGGGAAGCATCAGTTGGGAAAGGAGTAAGACAGGGTTGTAGCCTTTCTCCAATGTTGTTCAATTTGTACATTGAGCAAGCTATAAAGGAAAGTAAGGAGAAATTTGGTGAAGGAATTAAAGTTCAGGGGGAAGAATTAAAAACATTGCGTTTTGCCGACGACATAGTAATTCTGTCAGATATAGCAAAGGACCTGGAAGAGCAATTGAACGGAATGGACAGTGTGCTGAAAGGTGCATATAAGATGAACATTAACAAGAGCAAAACTAGGGTAATGGAGTGCAGTCTAAGAAAATCGGGTGATGCTGAAGGAATTAGATTAGGTAACGAAGGAATAAAGGAGGTAGATGAGTTTTGTTACTTGGGCAGTAAAATAACAAATGATGGTCGCAGTACAGAGGATATAAAATGCAGAATGGCAATGGGAAGAAAAGCATTTTTGAAAAAGAGAAATTTGCTAACATCGAATATTAATTTAAGTGTAAGGAAATCTTTTCTGAAGGCATTTGTGTGGAGTGTTGCCTTGTATGGGAGTGAAACATGGACAATAAGCTGTGCGGACAGGAAGAGGATAGAGGCTTTCGAAATGTGGTGCTACAGAAGAATGCTGAAGATTAGATGGTTGGATCACATAACTAATGAAGAGGTACTGAACAGAATTAGTGAGAAAAGGAATTTTTGGCATACCCTGACTAAAAGAAGGGTTCGCTTGGTAGGACACATTCTTAGACATCGAGGAATCGTAAATTTAGCATTGGAGGGAAGTGTGTGGGGTAAAAATTGCAGAGGGAGACCAAGAGACGCGTATAGTAAACAGATTCAAGTGGATGTTGGTTGTCGTTCTTATGAGGAGATGAAAAGTCTTGCACAGGATAGGGTATTGTGGAGTGCTGCCTCAAACCAGTCTCCGGACTGAAGACCATAACAAGGAACTGCATGTGCAATCCCTTTAATTAACAATATCTTTTAGGAAAAATGTTTCTGAAAGATGTAAATGTTTAGCTACAGACAAAGTTATTACTAAATTGCAACCATCAGTATTAAAAAAAAAATTGCCTCATGTTTGACACACATGATAGCTGTCTTAATAAATTTAAATTTTCCATCAAAACATAAGGCTCTTGTTAAATGAGAAAGGTATGCTTCTCATACCAAAACAGGACACTCGGAAAGATCTGTAGGTGTTTCTGGTAAACTATTCATAAAATCATTTAGACATTTCAAAACCTGAATTGAGTCTTTATCAATATAAGTTATTTTAACAATGGAAAATCCGATTGGAATGTCAATAATGGAAGATAGATAAAAACTCACCGTAAAGAGGCTCGCTGTGCTGCTGACAGGCACGAAAATAAATAATCACATACACACAACTTAAATTTTCGTCCATGGCCTTCGTCAGAAAAAGAAACACATACATTCATGCAATCATTCATACAACTATACACACACAACCATCATGTCCGGCCATTCTAGCATTTAGACTGTGAGTGTGGAGGGGGAAGAATGCCGGGTAAAGGTGGGGTTGGAAAGGCATGTTGAACTGTACAGGCTTTGATAGGCTGGAATTTGAATTGCAGCAATGAATATCTAAAGGGAAGGGGTGGGATAGAAGAAAAGGGACGTCTAGAGAAAAGTGGGGATTTGAAACGATAAAAATAATAAAGAAAAGATAGGAAAAATAATAATAAATATAAAAAAGGTATTAATTAATGGGGTACTGTAAGAGGCAACACACGTTTGAAAGGAAGACATGAATTGCAGAGATGGAGGATAATGAGTGGGGAAGAAAGAGGAGGGGGGGGGGAGATGTTAGCTATAGGGTGCAGGGATAGTAAGTTATCTTAGGTTGAGGCCAGGATGGCTGCAGGACTATCGAATGTGTTGAAGAGACAACTCCCATCTGTGCAGTTGAGGTGGAGGGGAGGATCCAGATGGCTCGAGTAGTGAAACATATAACTAATACTGTATTCAAACATTATGGGATTATTTTTCCTATTCACAGGTGTGCAGATAACGGAGTTGGAGGGGTGCGGATTGTCCAAACCCCCAGAGTTTATTTTTAACTTAATGACCTGAATGAAATTCTTGTGCTTGAGAACTGAACTTCCCTCATTCCACCCAAATGAATAAATTATCTACATCCTCGTCAACTCGTCTGCATTGATTTATATTGTTCTACATTTATCAGACCAACTAGAAATTTTGTTTAAATCATCTTGTATCTTACTACAGTTGGTCAATGATGACACCTCTTTGTACATCAGAGCCTCATAAGCAAACAGCCAAAGATTGCTAGTTACTCTGTTCGTCAGATCTTTTATGTAAACAGGAAATAATAACAGCCACATCGCACTTCCCTCGGTTGTTCCTGACGATACTCTTGATTCTGACGAACACTTGCCATCAAGGACAACTTACTGCATTCTGTTAGTTAAGAAGTCTTCAAGCTGCTCATGTACCTGGGAAGCTATTCAATACACTCATACCTCCATTAGCTGTGTTTTTTCGTATGCCTTTTGAGTTAAAGGATTCCGGTGTGTGGGTCAAAGTGCGAAGTTGCGTGGGGGCTCAAGTCACAAAAAACATCTTTATAAATTTAAACACGTGCATAGAAAAATTAAACGTATTTAAAACAACATCTGTGTGATGAACATTATTTTTTCGCAACTCGCCCTGTACGCCCATAAGTCTGTATAATTGGTAGGTACTTTTGTTTATCAATTGAAAAATGTATTAAGGCGCACGTGGACGGAACAGCACCAAAGCGGGAATCATTTAATATCATCCCCTAAACGACCACAAAACAGTTTTCCACCAGAAAGAGGGAAAAGAAAACAGCATTGGTTCGGCTTCTGTATTAGGTGAATCAGGTTTGCATATGGAGCATAAGTGTGTGATTGAATGTAAGAGTATGCCAAGTGGATGTGTGAATGGTAGCAAGAGTGTCATTGAACTAGATGAGACAAAATCAAATGTTAACATGTGTGGAAAAAATGTGGGTATTCCAAAGTTTAAAGCAATCACTAATGACAGTGTAATAAGAGCTGTATCTGGTTTGGTGCAACTTGATGATGTGTGGTTTGATGATGTAAATGTAAATAAGAATGTACAAGCACCTATAATTAATGAAGACTGGGAACAGGGTGAGAAGAGTAAATTTAAAGGCTGGGTGAAGAAGGTCAATTGGATTAGGAAATGGGCACCAGATGATTGGGCAATTCATAAATATGACTATATAAAAAGATTAGGAGAGCAATGTGGGGAAAATGAGACATATTATAATGTTATTAAAGAAATATTTGGGGGGGGGGGGGGGGGATCCAGAATTTGATGAATTGAGGGGACAAAGCTTATTCTCATTGGACACTGGTAAAACAAATGATGAACATGACTCTGTAAATGATGGATCTAGTGATGAACAAGAAATAGGGGATGATATACAAACTTTTGTCATCTACAATAGTGAACAGTATGAGGGTATGAAAGAGGGTCGAATGAATGCAAGGTGTGTGGAGAAAGAGGAGCATGAATATACAGCTAGTGATTGGATCCAATTTTTAACTTATAAAAAGAATGTAGAACCAAAGGAATGGGAAAAGGACAAGTTTGGTTTTGCAAGAAAGATAGCAATGCTAAATGCTAGGAAACCAGAATTCAAAGAGGTGTTTGAAAAAGTATTTGCAGGCGATGATAACATAGAACCATATAGCCCTAGTAGTGAGAGTCAGGTATGCAACATGGTAAAGTACTGCATACATGAGATAGAAGACGACCTGTTAGCAGAGACGGAATTAGAGCAAAATGTGATTGAATATGTGCAGCCAATCATAAATGTCACTGTTGGAGGGATATGTGAAAATGCACTGATTGATACTGGGAGCACTATTAGTGGCATTGCAGAAGACTTCTACAATCAGATTAGGACCACAGGAACAGTTGAATTTCCAGTCATAGGGGTGAGAATAAAAAATGCAACTGGAACTTACAACAAGTCAGTGAGTAAGGAGGTTGTGTTAGATGTAAATATAGAAGGGAAAATGTTTAGTCACGTTTTTATGGTAATAAGAAATCTCTGTCTAAATCTTGTGTTAGGCAATGATTTCATGTGTAAAAATGGGGCTTGCATTGATTGTAAGGATCAGGTGCTGGAACTCCATTCTGGAGGATGCATGAAAATGGTTAAATTTATAAGTGCAATGAGTGATAAAGGTTTAGTGGCACGTCTGCACATAGCCAAATGTGCTATGGCTGAGGCGGAGGTCGAGGAAGAGATACGAAGGAAGGTAAACAATACTAAGGGAATTTATGATCATGCAAAGGGGGAGCCGTATTATTTACTGACAGACAATAAGAATGTATTTTCCGAAAAGCCAGGTAAGGTACAAAAATTTAAATATTCAGTAAGGGTAAAACCACATGAGCCTAGTATTGTAAGCGAAGGTATTGGGTAAGGCAGTTTCAAGTATGATCAGTGTATATAGTAGGGTAAGGATTTGTGTAAATTTATTTTTGTAACTTTATTATATATCTGTGATTAATTGATGTGAAGCAGTAAGGACAGGGTTTAAAATTCAGATGTGGTGAAAATATGTACATAAAGGAGTAGATTATGTTATAAAGTACACATGTGAACTGAAGATTTTGAGTTTTACATGTTGACACTAGACCTGTGGATGTCGTTTTTCTAATTAGTCCCAGATTGGGATTAGGCAGTGCAATTAGTTTTAAATATGGTAGTTTGGAACAGGTGATAATAATGTGGAAATGCACAAAGTTATATATATATATATATATATATATATATATATATATATATATATATATATATATATATATATATATGGCGCATTGGGGGTAGAGAAATGTTTGTATAGGGATATTGTGTATCCAAAGGATCATGTTGTGTGTAAGTAGGAAATTCTGTGTGTATCATGTCAAAGTCTCGAAATTTGCAGAAGGGATGTAAGATTATAAAAACAAAATAAGATCTATATTTTCTGATATGAAAGATAATTAAATTAATTGAATAGTTTGTCAGAAGTACAAAAAAAAAAAAAAAAAGAAAAGTTTTCTTAAGAGTTCATTTTGTCAGACGGGAATTTGGCTACAGTATTAGATTACAATCTCTAAACCCACATACAAATAACAATAACCATGCCTCATCTTGAGTTTATTTTCATTGGAGCGGCCTGAGGGATATAAAATAAAAGAACAATGACTTCGACTTTTCTGTGTAACTGTATGAAGTTCTGTTTTGATTGTGGTAAATCTGGATAGCAGAGGGGTGGGGTGTGAATCTGATGGATCCCTGGTATAATATATATATTTGCCAAAAGAAAAATCATTTGTATTCCTTTTTGTTCTCTCTCTCCCCCTTTCATTGCTTTCATGCCAGCTGAGAGGACAAGAGAGCTAAAATCATTGCCAGTAGCCTGAGCTGCACCGGCTTACAAACTGAAAAAAGACAGAAGTGTAAGGACCAGTGCCCATATACTGAAGTGCAACACAAGGGATGTTGGAAGTGAAACTTTTCAGTGCAACGGGAAGTGTATATTAAAAATTATGGTATTCATTCCATAATGAGACAATGACATGGGGTATACCCATCCACATTAGTGATTTTTTTGTATATTATTGTTGATGTGTGTAACATATACAGAATTTTAAATATGTACAAATTAATCAATTTAATTTTTGTCTCTAGTTGTAAGATTTTTTTTATTGTATTTTCTTATTTTTGTTTGAGGGGTATATTTGTGTTATGTTTTGGTGCTACTTGCGACATCCTACACTGTGTTTGGAAGTCGCAAGTGGGGGTATTATGACATGACAGTGCCCCCAGGCTGATGCCGCGCACTTCTATTTTATAGAGCCACACACATCAGCACATTTAAATCGTGCGCGCGTGAACTCGCGCGGGAAATATAAGCGTCGGAAAGTTTGTGACGTAGGGGTTTTTCCGCGGGGCTGGAAAACGGAAGCCGAGTCGCGCGGAGGATGGGCAGAGTCGCGTGGACTGCCGAGGGCGGCGGAGCGTGGTTTGCTCGTTGCGGCATTTTTCTGTGAAAACGAGGGATAGCTTTTCGCGGCTGAAGTACCGTTTTTTCGTATGCCTTTTGAGTTTAAGGATTCCGGTGTGTGGGTCAAAGTGCGAAGTTGCATGGGGGCTCGAGTCACAAAAAACATCTTTATAAATGTAAACACGTGCATAGAAAAATTAAACGTATTTAAAACAACATCTGTGTGATGAACATTATTTTTTCGCAACTCGCCTTGTACGCCCATAAGTCTGTATAATTTGTATGTACTTTTGTTTATCAATTGAAAAATGTATTAAGGCGCACGTGGACGGAACAGCACCAAAGCGGGAATCATTTAATATCATCCCCTAAACGACCACAAAACAGTTTTCCACCAGAAAGAGGGAAAAGCATGTTCCGCCCCGTCGCACTGTAATGCAACATTGTCTCGAACGCCTTTCACAAATTAGTAATATGAAGTCTGCCTGTTGTCCTTCTCGCACAGCTTGTAAGATATCGAGTGAGAAAAGGGCAAGATGTGTTTCACACAAGTGATGCTTTCTAAAGTTGTGCTGATACAAGGAGAATAGCTTTTCTTTCTCAAGGAAATTACTATATTTTAACTGAGAATATGTTCAAGAAATCTGCAGCAAGTTTGTGTTAAGGAAATTGTTCTGTAACTTGCTGGTCCAAAAAATAAATAAATAAATAAATAAAAAGAGAGAGAGAGAAAAGAAAAGAAGAGAGTCTATTATATTCGCTTAGGACTTAGCACTGGATGAGAGATTCATGATAAATGCAAGCTAAATAATGGACCAATGCTATAAAGTTCATGAAAACTATTGCCTATCCCAAAAAATTAGAAGTTGAATGACTTTCAACATAAGCAGTGTTATATTCTATTTTTGTAGATGCTTGGCAATTCACTAGTCAATGAAATCCAAGCTGTCAGTTCTTCTTTATGAATGATGAAATTTATCTTGTAATTCTTACTTTCAAGTTCAAGATACGAATATTATAGAGGAAAAATTCCTAACAGGAAAAATATACGTAAAAAATAGATGAAGTACACTTACCAGGCGAAGAGGCACAGGCAGTGACAGCAACAAATAAACGCACAGACACACACACACACACACACACACACACACACACACACACACACACACACACAAAAAACGCTAGCTTTCGCAGCCTAGCTGCTTCATCAGGCAGAAGGGAAGGAGAGGGAAAAGGAAATGATGAGGGTTTTAAGGAAGGGGGTAAGGAGCCATTCCAATCCCGGGACAGGAAAGACTTACCTTGGGGGAAAAAATGGAGTGTAAACAAATGCACACACACCCACACATTTACATAGACACAAGGACACTTAAGCAGACATACTGTAGAAAGCAAAGAAGTTAGAAGTTAGACAGAGATGCCACCTGAGGCAGAGGCTCTGTCCAGAGAACCAAGGCAAAGATGTTAAGATGGTGGGTGGGAATTCGAATTTAGCAGACATTGAGACCAGGTGGGCAACGGGAAGAGAGAATATGCTGAAGGGCTAGTTCCCATCTCCGGAGTTCTAGCCCTTCAGCATATTCTAAGTACATAGTAATGTGATACACATATCTTGACAGACATCAGACATGGAATAACAAACCAAAATCAACAACTCTTTTCCTCTTAGCAGCCGTCAAACCGCACATTTTTCCAAGGAACTCTAACATATCTTAGACTGGGTAGACATAATATCTGAGGCCACTTGCTCTGCCACCACCTCCAGAATCTGAAACAAACAGATTTTGGCAGTAGCTGCTGTTCCTATCATGCCTAATCAATTCACTACAATTTATTGATAAATATTTGGGTATCTCAAGGTATTGAAGAAGTGGGGGAAAGTGGCTTGTACCACTACAATTCCTACCTGAGTAGCTGTGTCCTTCATGCAGTGCACTGCTATCATGGGAGTCCTACAATTCTGCTCCGATAATGCGAGTCCGAAATCTGCAGCCAAGACCATCGAGGAGTGCTGTGCTTCTTACTAGTATTATTATTGTACTTGTGACTAAGGACACCACTTGCCAAAAAGTGGAAGTGGTGATTTGTCAACACGAACACACAAAAAGGTGAGCAGACTTGCAACCTTTAAGACAAATCCTTCATTAGAAAACATCACACACACACACACAAACTTAACTCCTACACTTTGAATAGCCACAACAGACATGAAAGACAACCAAGGAAAATATGCACAAACTGTTTAATTTGATGAGAAATCTGTGCGTTCTATACAAAGTGCCTGAGGTTGTGCAGTGATTTTATATTTTATCTATTTAATTTCATGTTTTGTGGACTCTTGACATGAGTGTACTACTGGGATGTAGAATGTGTCAGATTATTGCAATAATTGAAAAGAGGGTATAAGATGAACATCAACAAGAGTAAAACAAGGATAAAAGGCATGCTTACAAATTCGTGATAGCATCTGTTTGGATTCTGTGGTAGTTTTCTAAATTATAATATAAACTTCAAATAATCTAAAATATAATTAATTTACTTCAAATGAGTGACAAAATTGGTCTTAATCCATATCAGGCATCTTAGTGAAATAATAGGTTTTAAAATTCTTTGCCTATGAATCAGATTACGCAAAGTGTGTTATGACCAGTTTACATGGATATATCCTCTTTTATCAGCTATTTATGGAAGATTCCAATATCAAACATGTGTCAAGATACTGTAAGTAATGTCCCGATATATATAATACGCTTGAATAAGCTGTCTTAACTTTACATTATAATCCCCAGAATATTGAAAGTTATATCATTGTATTACAGTTATACTGCATTTCACAGGCTGAAATTAAGTATTTGGTGTTTCAATTAATCGGTATTGAACAATTCAATTTAGTTTCACGGTATCGGATTCTTAATATATAGTGTCAGATTACTTGTTGTGTTATAACACTCAGTTCGTAGTTTAGATGATGCGCAAAATACAACCAATCGGCAGTGTTGTTTAAGAGTGCAAATGAAAATTTGTCTTTTGATTTTGTTTTATAAACAACACAGCATTGCCCATGTAAATGTTATTAGCCAAAATTTGTGATGTATTTGTTGATGAGTGGTACTGTACATCTGCAATGATGTGAATATTTTTATAGCAGAATAGAGACACATTTGTAAGAAATAGCTCAGTATTTTATGACAAATTTCTGTGTATATGTCATTGTTCCAACTGTTGCTGTTGCTAGGGAATATCATCAGAAAAGTACATCTAGAACCAGTAACTACATAGGTGTGACAGTTTTTTTAATGAATGAAAATTAAGTACAATTTATTCTGCAATAATATGGATTTATTAACATTTAAAATACTTTGCAGTCAAATCTACGTAAAGGAAATGGGGTGGGGGAGAGAACCTGTCATGTCTGTGCAGTGGCGGACTGCCCCAGGCCTCTCATCTTAGGGGACCTACAAATACCTCAAACTTAAGTTTTGGAGCTCCCGCGGTCTCTTGTTCTAGGGCTGGACATCTCAAAAGATTTTTTTTAGACTGTCCCATGCCTCTCATCTTGGGGGGTCTTCAATAGACTTGCGTATAATAGTTCACGATCGGGAGCACTCACTTTAGTTCGCGGCTCTGCTGCGAACTGGTTCACTCTTTTAGTTCGTCCGCTCCCAGTGACGGCTGAGTGGTGTGGTCTGCGCATTCAGGTGGAGGGGGAAGTTCCCCCACCTAGCTGCTTCGTGCACTTGCTGCTTGAGCCACTAACGATATCACACAAACCAAAAGAAACAGTTTGTGGATAATTTCTCGCATTTAAGTTTAGAGTTATCTCTATATCTTGGCAATATGGAATTTATTAGTCAGATATTTCAGAGTGCAGAAGACATCAAAACAGAAATTTTGTAGCACTGAACTATGTAATCTAGCAGGCAGACGCTCACCTCGAAATGACTCATCAGCAGAAGGCAAACACGTGATTTTTAATTCTGCTGCGCACCCTCTCGCTACTGCCTGTCAGTCTTCGGAAAAAATTCCAACGAACTGTGAAGCGAGATATGTTTGGCATAATCGTCCACTGCTCCTAGTTCATCCGCTGCTCCTAGTTCGTCCGCTCCTTCTAGTTCGTCAGCTCTTTTTGGCTTTTGCTAACGCTACTAAAAGAGCTCTTTTTTATGACAGCTTTTTTATATCATGTATCAGTGTTGCCAAAGCGTGTGCTATTACCTGTATTTTTGGGCAATTAGACATGAAATACTTAAGCAAATAAACCATGAATCACGCGATTCTGCGCGCTCTCACGTCCTCTCCCAGTTCCCCATCAGTCTTCGGAAAAGGAGCAGACGAACTGAGAGGCAAGGGATCTGCAAACTAGTTTGCGTAGTTCACCCGTGGGAGCTCTCTTCCGAACTAGTTCGTTCGCGAACTACACAAGACTATTAAGTACAATTTATTTTAAATGTTAATAAATCCATATTATTGCGGAATACTTAGCAGTCAAAGCTACGTAAAGGAAAGGGGGGGGGGGGTGTGAGAGAACCTGTCACGTCCGTGCAGTGGCGGACTAAGGAGGGGGGTGGACTGTCCCGGGCCTCTCATCTTAGGTGGCTTCCAAATACCTCAAAAACTCGAGTTTTGGAGCACCCACGGTCTCTTGTTCTGGGACTGGACATCTCAAAAGTTATTTTTTTTTTAGACTGACCCATACCTCTTGTCTTGGGGGGAGGGGGGCGGGGATGTCTCCAAATCTCAAAGTTGTTTTTTCTAGTAATACATGTATTTCCAAGTGGACAGAGATCCATTTAGTGACTGGTTCTCAACGTAGGGCCTACTTTTCCGATCTTCTATGCAGTGGTGGCTCTAAGATGTGTCTTGTGGGTGGGCCACTACTAATGATGAACATAAATTTGCAATTTCTGTCCTCTGTGTATTCAGAATAAATAATAAGCAGGATCGGAATAGAATGAAACTTTCACTCTGCATCGGAGTGTGCGCTGATATGAAACTTCCTGGCAGATTAAAATTGTGTGCCGGAACCAAGACTCGGACCTGGGAACTTTGCCTTTTGTGGGCAAGTGCTCTGTCGACTGAGCTATCTCGACACGACTCACGATGCCGCCTTATAACTTTACTTCCGCCAGTACCTCGCCTCCTACTTTCCAAGGCTAGGTACTGGCAGAAGTAAAGTTATGAGGCAGCGTTGTGAATCGTGTCGGGATAGCTCAGTCGGCAGAGCACTTGCCCACGAAAGGTAAAGGTCCCAGGTTCGAGTCCCGCTTCTGGCATACAATTTTAATCTGTTAGGAAGTTTCAGGATCGGAATAATTTTGTAAATATATTCTGTGGTAGTCCTTGCAGGTGTGGTGATCACTGTGACCCTAGTGGTGTAGGGGTCAGCACAACTGCCTAGAAAGCAGGAGACCCGGGTTCGAATCCTGGCTGGGTACACATTTTCAGCTTTGCTCAATCACAGTTGATATTATTTAATATTCACAGAATATATGACAACAACTGCAGGGTTAGAAGTGATGTCTGTTCTATCGGAACAGACGCCACATTTATATAAATAATATGCCGGTGACGGGCAATGATCCTATCGTTAGTGGGGAGGGGTGGGCAAGTTTGTGGCCCTTACTCTTACGGGAATTAGTTTCATAACTAAGAGTTTGAGTACTGTGGGCAGGGCGAAGCCGGGAATTTGAACTGACGGGAGACGTGCTTAGGTAGTCCTTGCAGGTGTGGTGATCACTGTGTCCCCAGTGGTGTAGGGGTCAGCGCAACTGCCTAGAAAGCAGGAGACCCGGATTCGAATCCCAGCTGGGTACACATTTTCAGCTTTGCTCAATCGCAGTTGATGTCATATATTCTGTGAATATTAAATAAAAGGAGTCAGATTTGTTTACATGACTTTTGAAACAACATTGGAATACAAAATGATGGATTTGTATTATTTTGTGAATCTGGAATCAAACAATTCAGTTAAGCTTTGTATGGATGTTTCCTAAATAAGATTGTCTGTTTTGTTCCTTTACAAGTGATTACAAATCAGGCAGAAAAAATTACCACTAATGAGAAATTGACAATCAGGTAGAGTAAATAATTTTTGTTTTAGGCATCTGGACGCAGCCACGACCGAGAGGTAGCGTCTTATCACTACAGCTTCAGAGGCGAGCACGGCGTCTGTCCGGACAGTTGGAGACAGGTGTGCAGCCGACGTGTCGCCACTGACCACCACGAGGAGTTGGAGTGAGACACGACACGTGCTGCTGTGACAGCAATGACGAGTCCCGCAGCAATTGGACGGGGGAAGAATATTGGTGATCTCCCAGATGAAATAATACTAGACATATTTTCATTCTTCAGCTTTAATGAGCTTATAGAAGTTGTGCAAAACGTGTGTGTGCGGTGGAAGAGACTGGCGCACGATCCAATGCTCTGGCGTGACAAGGAATATATCATCAGAGGAAGGTAAGTGGAAATTTTGCTATTTTCCTCAGTAATAATGCTATAATTAAAAATATAGTCTTTTCAGATCAATTTGATTATATGTTTTAATTTTCTCTCAAAGTTAACTACTAATGATGACATAGTGCAATCCAACTGATTATTTCACACGGTCTGATACCGCAAGAAGGGCTATGATAGTTGTTGTTGTTGTTGTGGTCTTCAGTCCGGAGACTGGTTTGATGCAGCTCTCCACAATACCCTATCCTGAGCAAGCCTCTTCATCTCCACATAAGAACGGCAACCTACATCTGTCTGAATCTGCTTACTGTATCCATCTCTTGGTCTTCCTCTTCGAATTTTACCCCACACACTCCCCTCCAATGCTAAATTTACGATTCCCCGATGTCTAAGAATGTGTCCTACCAAGCGATCCCTTCTTTTAGTCAAGGTATGCGAAAAATTCCTTTTCTCCCCAATTCTGTTCAGTACCTTCTCATTAGTTACGCGATCCACCCACCTAATCCTCAGCATTCTTCTGTAGCACCATATTTCAAAACCTCAATCCTCTTCCTGTCCGCACAGTTTATCATCCATGTCTCACTCCCATACAAGGCAACACTCCATACAAATGCCTTCAGAAAGGACTTCCTTAGGCTTAAATCAATATTTGATGTTAACAAATTTCTCTTTTTCAAGAACGCTTTTCTACCCATTGCCATTCTGCATTTTATATCCTCTGTACTGCAACCATCATTTGTTATTTTATTGTCCAAGTAACAAAACTCATCAACCTCCTTTATTGCTAATTCTAATTCCTTCAGCATCACCTGATTTTCTTACACTGCACTCCATTACCCTAGTTTTGCTCTTGTTAATGTTCAACTTATATGCACCTTTCAGCTCACTCTCCATTCCGTTCAATTGCTCTTCCAGGTCCTTTGCTGTATCTGACAGAATTACTATGTCGTCGGCAAAACGCAATGTTTTTAATTCTTCACCCTGAACTTTAATTCCTTCTCCAAATTTCTCCTTGCTTTCCTTTATAGCTGGCTCAATGTACAAATTGAATAACTATGGAGAAAGACTACAACCCTGTCTTACTCCCTTTCCAACCACTGCATCCCTTTCATGCCCTTCAACTCTGACAACCGCTGTCTGGTTTTTGTACAAGTTGTAAATAACCTTACACTCCCTATATTTTACTCCCGCTTGCTTCAGAACTTGAAAGAGTTTATTCCAATCAACATTGTCAAAAGCCTTCTCCAAATCTACAAAAGCTAGAAATATAGGTTTGCCTTTCCTTAATCTATCTTCTAGGATAAGCCGTAAAGTGAGTATTGCCTCCCGTGTTCCTACATTTCTCCTGAACCCAAACTGATCTTCCCCGAGTTAGGCTTCTACCAGCTTTTCCATCCTTCTGTATATAATTCGTGTTAATATTTTGCAACCATGACTTATTAAACTGATGGTTCTGTAGTTTTCACACCTGTCTGCACCTGCTTTCTTTGGAATGGGGATTATAACATTTTTCTTAAAGTCTGAGGGTACTTCACCTGTCTCATACATCTTACACACCAGGTGAAACAGGTTTGTCATGGCTGGTTCTCTCAGAGACATCAGTAGCTCTGAGGGAATATCATCTACTCCAGGGGCCTTGTTTCGACTTAGATCTTTCAGTGCTCTGTTAAATTCATCTCTCAGTATAGTATCTCCTATTTCATCATCATCTACATCCTATTCCCTTCCTACAATAGTGTCTCGAAGTTCATTTACTTTGTAGAGCCCCTCTATATACTCTTTCCACCTTTCAGCTTTCCCTTCTTTGCTGAGAACTGGTTTTTCACCAGTGTCCTTGATATTCACAGAGCTGGTTTTCTTATCTCCAAATGTTTCTTTTATTTCCCTGTAGGCTGTATCTATTTTCCCCCTATTTATACATTCTTCTACATCCTTGCATTTGCCTTCTAGCCACTCCTGCTTAGCCATTTTGCACTTCCTGTCAATCTCATTTCTTAGTCGTCTGTACTCCATTTTGCCTTTTTCATTTACTGCATTTTTATATTTTCTCCTTTCATCAATTAAATTTAGTATCTCCTGTGATATCCAAGAATTTTTTGTAGGTCTTGTCTTCCTGCCTATTTTGTCCTCTGCTACCCTCACTATTTCATCTCTCAATTTTACCCATTCTTCCTCTACTGTTTTATTTTCCCTTGTTTCTGTCAATTGTTGGTTAAAGCTCCCTTTGAAATTCTTAAGGAGATGGGACCTGGATAAATTGAAGGAACCTGAGCTTCTTATTTTCCTACCTTTTTGTAGTTTCTTCAGTTTCAGCCTATAGTTCATAACCAACAAGTTATGGTCAGAGTCTATATCTGCCCCTGGGTATGTCTTACACTGTAAAACCTGGTTCCGAAATCTATGTCTTACCATTATAAAATCTATCTGGTATCTCCCGGTGTCTCCTGGTCTCTTCCACGTATACAACCTTCTTTTGTGGTTCTTGAACCATGTGTTTGTTATAACTAAATTATGTTCCGTGCAAAATTCTACCAGACGGCTTCCTTTTTCATTACTTTTGCCCAGACCATATTCACCTACTATCTTCCCTTCCCTTCCTTGTCCTACTACCGAATTTCAGTCTCTCATAACAATTAAGTTTTCCTTCCCTTAATTGTTTGAATAATTTCCTTTAGCTCCTCATATATTTCTTTGATTTCCTCATCATCGGCAGAGCTAGTTGGCATATAAACCTGTACTACTGTTGTCAGTGTTGGCTTCGTATCTATCTTGACAATGATAATGCAATCACTGTGCTGGTCATAGTAGTTTACCTGCATTCCTATTTTCTTATTCATTATCAGTCCTACTCCTGTGATACCCCCAATTGATTTTGTATTTATAATCCTGTACTCACCTGACCAGAAATCCTGTTCATCCTCCCACCGAACTTCACTAATCCCCACTATATCTAACTTCAATCTATCCATTTCCCTTTTTAAATTTTCTAATTTTCATACTCAATTAAGGGATCTAACATTCCACGCTCCGACCCATAAAATGCCAGTATTGTCTTTCCTGATGACAACATCCTACTGAGTAGTCCCCGCCCGGAGATCCGAATGGGGGACTATTTTACCTCCGGAATATTTTACCTGAGAGGATGCCATCATCATATGTTCATACAGTAGAGCTGCATGTCCTCGGGAAAGGTAACGGCTGTAGTTTCTCCTTGCTTTCAGCCATTCGCAGTAACTATGTGGCAAAGCCACATTAGCTGATATTACAAGGCTAGCTCAGTCAATCATCCAGACTGTTGCCCCTGTAACTACTGAAAAGGCTGCTGCCCCTCTTCAGGAACCACACGTTTGTCTGGCCTCTCCACAGATACCCCTCCGCTGTGGTTGCACCTACGGTACGGCAATCTGTATCGTTGAGGCATGCAAGCCACCCCACCTCGGCAATGTCTGTGGTTCATGGGAGTGGGCTATGATAGTATTGGAGTTTTAAAGCTTTGTAGAATATATTGTGGTAGTCTTACCATTACAAGTTATACATCAAATGAATGAGCAACTCAAGCAGTTTGACTTATTTAATTTAGGGAAGTCTCATTGCAATTGTTGAGACAGATAGTTTTTGCCATATCCCAGTGGAAAGTGTATGGACCTTCTTTTACACCGAAGCAACCGTAACTGGTGTTTCAAACAGTGGAAATTCCAGGAAGGACTCAACAATATTTTGAGTAGTATAGAGACGTCCGATGAGCCGCAGAAAGGCACAGATAACAGAAAATAACATTATAACTTTTGGCCGTTTAGGCCTTCGACAGGTAGACACACAAACATACACAGAGACACAACTACCGTCTCCAGATCGGACACAGTGGCTGGAGATGGCAGTTGTGTGTGTGTGTGTGTGTGTGTGTGTGTGTGTGTGTGTGTGTGTGTGTGTCTAACCAATGAAGGCCTACACGGCTGAAAGTTATAATGCTATTTTCTGTTATCTGTGCCTTTCTGCAGCTCATTGGACGTCTCTGTGGTGAGTAAGCAACCAGTCCTTCTGAAAAATATAGTTGTAACTGGTGTTTCTTATTTTGATGTGCCACAATAACAAGTCTTTCCTCAATTACATGAAGGTGAACCAGATAACTTTACTTGGCAGCAAAATGCTGTGCCGCATTTGCATGCCTTTGTATGCGGTCGATTAAACGACGTTCTTCCCGACTGGTGGATTAGCCACGAGGGGCTTATTTCGCACGGTCTCCATGTGCAGCATATCATATCCCTCATGATTTTTACCTTTGGGGGTTTGTAAAGGATCCAGTACACGTGCCTTTGCTACCAGCTGACCAAACTGCCCTAGAACATAGGACTGAAGCTGTAGTTGCGTCAATTACTGTAGACACAATGAGCAAGGTTTAGGATGAACTGGACTATCAACTTGAAGTTTGTTGCATGACTAAAGGTGTTTGTATTGAATACTTGTAGGACTAATGTCTGTGTTGCTCATTCATCTATATATGTATAAAAATGAATTGCTGTTCGTTAGTCTCGCCAAAACTCGAGAACGGCTGAACCGATTTGGCTAATTTTAGTCTTGAAATGTTTGTGTAAGTCCAGGGAAGGTTTAAATGGTGATAAAATATGGAAAAGTTTTCCGGGAAAGAGGAAAATCGGGAGAAACTGAAACAGCTTTTTCCACTGAGCTATCAATATCGTACCTCCAATTGCGTTAAAATTTTGTACACTTCATGTTAAAAGCTAGAGGAAGGTTTGCATCAAATAAAAATTTGGAAAAGTCGCTGGGAAAGTAGGATAATTTAGGAAAAACCGAAAGCGATTTTTTTTTTTTTTTTTTCTATGAATAAAATTCAATTGCCACATGGTTGTAAGAGAATCACTTGTGTATGGCTTGACATGACAAGGTTTGTATGAAATAAATTATTTTGGAAAATCTACTGGAAAATTTGAGAAAAACTGAAAGAGCATTTTTCAATGTGTTTTTGATTTAATTCAGCACTATGACTGACTATTCGCACAACAGAGAGGGGTAATTGTTTTTTTGTTTTGTTCATTATGGTCTTAAAAAGTTTCCAGTAAAAAAAAAATTATAGGAATAGTTAAAAAGGAAAGTCGCAAAATTCAACAGATTGACTCTCCTTTCATTCCACATAGTCATAGAAATGAAAAGAAAGGCATTGTTTTGACTGGTGTGTTTTCTCATGTGTCTATGTCTTAAGTATTTTATTATTAATTGTTCCATTCATTTAATATCAAATTGAGCGAAACCTAGGGATTTTGCTAGTATCTTGAAATTTGTCACAAAAAGTGCATTGTATTTGTATTGTATTGGTTTTTTCTGTTCCATAGGACCTAATTGAGGAGTGAGACTCCATGGTCATGGAACAAGTCAATACATTAATTGTTACAGAAGAATGGTAATAGAAAAATTTTAAGTAGTCCTTTGCACACAACAACCTTAAGACAAAGTGAAAAGAATCAATAAAGAAAAAATAAATTAGCTTAATTGTTTAACTTTGATAGGAGTACCTCGACAGAATAAAAGGATTGAGCCATGAGGTAACTCTTCAATTTAGATTTGAAAGTGTGTGGATTAGTGCTCAGATTCTTTAGTTCTTGTGGCAGCTTATTGAAAATGGATGCCGCAGAATACTGTACCCCTTTCTGCACAAGTGTTAAGGTGGGGTGATGCAAATGTAGATTAGACTTCTGTATAGTATTCACCGAGTGAAAGCTACTAACTCGTAGGAATAAGCTGATATTATTAACAACAAACGACATCAAAGAAAAAATGTATTGTGACGCCAGAGTCAAAACTCCCAGACTACTGAAAAGGGGTCGACATGACGTTCGCAAACTTACACCAGATATTGCTCGAACCGCCCGTTTTTGAGCCAGAAATATACTTTTTGCATCAGGCGAGTTACCCCAAAAAACAATGCCGTACGTCATAAGTGAGTGAAAGTAAGCGTAATAGACTACTTTTCGTGTTGAAAAATCACTTATCTCAGATATTGTTCTAATGGTAAATATAGCAGAAATTAGTTTTGGAACAAGATCCTGAACGTGGGCTCTCCATGACAGCTTACTGTCTATATGAACACGTAGAAATTTGAACTGTTCAGTCTCACTTATCACATGCCCATTATGTGTAATCAGAATGTCAGCTTTCGTCAAATTATGTGTTAGAAACTGTAAAAACTGAGTTTTACTGTGATTTAACATCAACTTGTTTTCTACTAGCCATGAACTTATCTCATGAACTGCATTATTTGATACTGTGTCAATATTACGAGCAACATCCTTCACTACCAAGCTGGTATCATCAGCAAACAAAAGTATTTTATACAATACTGTTATAATCGAAGGCATATCATTTATATAAATAAGAAACAGCAATGGTCCCAAAACAGACCCCTGGGGCACCCCATACTTAATTGTGCCCCATTGGGATTGCACGTCATAGCCATTTTCTACACTGTGGAGAATTACCTTCTGTTGTCTATTATTAAAGTAAGAGGTGAACCAGTTGTGGGCTACTCCCCGTATTCCATAATGTTCCAACTTCTGCAACAATATTTTGTGATCAACACAATCAAACGCTTTTGTTAAATCAAAGAAAATGCCTAATGTCCGTAGCCTCTTATTTAACCCGTCAAGTGCCTCACAGAGAAACGAAAATATAGCGTTTTCAGTCGTTAAACCACTTCTAAAATCAAACTGTACGTTTGACAATAAATTATGTGAACTGAAATGATCAATTAATCTTGAATATACAGCCTTTTCAATTGCTTTAGAAAAAACCGATGGCATAGAAATAGGTCTATAGTTGTCTACATTATTCCTTTCTCCTTTTTTATAAAGCGGTTTCACTACTGAGTACTTTAATCTGTTAGGAAACTGACCATTCTAAAAGGAAAAATTACAAATATGGCTTAGTACTGGGCTAACATATGAAGAACAGTACTTTAGAATTCTGCTAGATACCGTGGTTCGGAACCCACGTTAAACTGTAGGTCCCCCTCTAACTGGCTGGGTAAGTCAGTTCGAAGGTCGGAGGAAGGCAACGGCATACCACCTCCAAACAGGACCATGCCTAGTAAAGCACTGTGGTGTTCAAACCAATCTTCGGATTGTTGACTGCTTTTTACCCCATCATATCCACAAGAGTCCTTGGTCTTTAGTGATTTAATTATTGACTCAATCTCACCTATGGAAGTATCATGAAGGACCATTTCAGGTAACACCTCGGAAAGGCATTTTCTAAAAACTTTATATGATTACCTGTAGAAACTAGAGTTTTGTTTCGTTCCCCTACAATATTCAGAAAGTGATTATTGAATATTGCACATATATCTAACTTGCCAGTAACAGAAACATTCCTACTAAGCACTGACGTTATATCTTCTACCTGCTGCTGCTGACCAGACACTTCCTTCACAACTGACCAGATAGTTTTAATTTTATCCCGAGAGTTTGCTATTCGTTTTGCGTACCACATACTTTTTGCATTCTTAATGACATTTTTCAGAACCTTGCAGTACTGTTTGTAATGAGCTACTGCATCTTCATTCTGACTGCTTCTAACATTTTGATACAACTCCCCCTTGGTTCTACATGATACTCTTATCCCCTTTGTCAGCCACCCTAGCTGTCTGTTACTGGAAGTACCCTGTTTTGAGCGTTCTAGCGGAAAGCAACTTTCAAACAGTGTAAGAAATGTGTTAAGGAAAGTATTATATTTATCATCTGCATTATCAGCACTATAAACATCCTGCCATTCTTGTTCCTTAATTAAGCTTAAAAAGGTGTCAATTGCAACTGTATTAACTTTTCTGAGTTGTTGATATTTATGTTTAACATTTGTTTGAGAACAAATACTTTTTAGAATTAAAAGTTGGGCATCGTGGTCTGATAGGCCATTTACTATTCTGCTGACAGAGTGCCCCTCTAATAATGAAGAATGAACAAAAATATTGTCAATGGTAGAACTGCTATTTCCTTGCACTCTCGTTGGAAAAAATACTGTTTGCATCATGTTATAGGAATTAAATAGATCTAGCAGCTGACTTTTCCTTGAGCTATCACCTACACAATTAATGTTGAAATCTCAACACACAATTAAATTTTTATACTTCCTATACAGTGAACCCAGAACCAATTCCAGCTTGTGCAGAAACATTTTAAAATCTGAGTCAGGGGATCTATAAATAACAACTATTACTAGTTTAGTTCCATTAACATTAACAACACCTGCACAACATTCAAATATCTGTTCTGTGCATTGTTTAGAAAAATCGATTGACTCCGATGAAAAATCGTTTTTTTTTTTTTTTTTTTTGCATACATGGCCACTCCCCCACACTGCAAGGAACTCCTAGAGTAGAAGGCAGCTAACCTGTATCCTGGCAAAGGAAGTCTCTGAATTGTCATACCACTTAAAGTTAATGAACTGCTTATTGATACTGATTCTGACATTATTGGTATTTCAGAGCACTTTTTATCTCTGATACCCTGTATATTCTGATGAAAAACAGTAATTCCCTTATTACTTATATTCTTAGACTTTGTCAAAGGTGGTTCCTTTCTTAGAGTTACTTCCTTTAAGCAGGAATACCCATCAGCTGTCTTCAGTCTAAAAAAAGGTGCAGCCCTAACACCAACTACTACAGGAATTTTTCCATGAGTGAAACCCCCACCTCCTACTACACTGTCACCTATGAGCTTTGCCAACCTCCCCTTCCCATACCTATTGAGGTGCAGACCGTGCCTAGTAAAATCCGACCTTTGGATAGTCTCAACTGCAAACTGTGTTTGCAATCAGAGAATTTCACTTCAGGAAACTCGTGTTAATTTGTCACTGCAGGGCACAGAACGGAAGGAGTTGCTGCGGTGTGATCTGCTCGGAATGCTCTCACTGCCGGTGCGAAAAGACGGACACGGAGGTGTGGCGGTCCGCCGGCATGATGCCACAGCTGCGCACGCTCACCATGATGCGCGGCACCCGGTCCCGCATCCTGCGCAGGCTTTGCCGCAACTGCCCGCACCTCACGGCTCTGCAGCTCCACGGCTGCCAGAAGATGAGCTACTCGGTAAGTCGTCCCTTCGAGCGGGACCGGCCTCGACCGACTGGGAGCCTCGGGCGAGTAGCCGTTTGGCGCCCTTTACTACGTAAACTCTGAACCTTACAGTGCTTTGTCACAGGGTATGTAACTGTTTTCTAGAGATCGTCCTAAATAGTTAATTACATCTTCTTATGCTCACAGCATGGTGTTTTCCTCATGAATTCTTTTTGACCCACTTTAGGTTACGGTAGTAACACTAAAAGTGGGCCTTCGCGATCGTCTTTTGACAGCTTGAAATTTAAATGAAAATAACGGCTTAACCATTCATCTGACATGAAAGTTGAATAACCGAACTTGTAGAGGAGAAAATTCTGTACAACTTTGCTCTCTCCTTTTTTTTTCATATCTTGTTTCATTTCAGAGATATTTGCAAAAATAACGTCGATTTTGGGATGTCTGTCTCTCCGTCCGTAACGTGTTCCCTGTTTTTAAGATGAACCGTTCAACCGATCAGCACCAAATTTTACAAACATAATTGTAGGCTGCCAGAGACCAGAACCCTCCCCTTTTCAAATTTTTTGGACACAAAATACAGCAGTAATACAAAAAAAGCTGTTTGTAATATAATTGTAATTGCAAACGAACTGTTTATCTGACACGAAAATTGAATAACCTAATTGGTAGAGGCGAAAATTCTCTACAACTTCGCTCTATTATGTTTTTTTCATATCTTGCATCGTTGCAGAGATATTTGCAAAAATAACAGTGATTTGATTATGTCTGTCTGGCTGTAACACGTTCCCACTTTTTAGGTTGAACCGTTCAACCGATCGGCACCAAATTTTACAGACATAATTGTTGGCTACCAGAGACCAGAACGTCAATTTTTTAAATATTTCGGACAAGCAATATGTTAGTAATACCAAAAAAAATCTGTTTGTAATGTAATTTTAATTGTAAATAACCGTCCATCTGACGCGAAAATTGAATAAACGAATTTGTAGAGGAGAAAATTCTCTACAACTGTGCTCCTTTATGTTTTTTTTTTTTTTTTTTTTTTTCCCCATATCTCATATCGTTCGAGAGATATTTACAAAAATAATGGAGTTTTGACACTATCCATTGAATTAACAAAAACCAGCCATTCGCAGATGTCATGTGTCATTCCTCGCCCAGAACACTCTCTGGCATACACCATCTTGAATTGCGTATTTAACGATTTTCATATTGTAACTTACACGTTGTCATTTCAAATCAATGGCACACTGAATAATTAACAAATACATGTAACTCTAGATTACCATTTATTGTAGGAAGTGTCTACAAATGCCATATTAGCATCAGTTAACAACGGCAATCAATAGTAAGAGATTAAAGAACGCAACTCCAAACTGTTAGCTGTAGCATAATGGGCAACGCTTTGGACTGTGACACTGGAGGTCAGTGGTTCGGAACACGCCACTACGTAATTTATTTGTTTATTTAATTTTTTTTCGTAATAGGGTTCCAGACACACTTATTAATTATTTTTTTATTATTTAGATTATTATTTTGGTCCAAAATGTTTGCTAAAACTTATAAAACTACAAATCTTAAGTGGGCCATAAAACATGTCAGTGCGATTTTTTTCAAAAAGAAAACTCAGAAAAAAAATCCAAACGTTTTGAAATACCGCTGAGATGCATCTATTTGAGTACTGTGTGGCCTGTGACATTGCTGTCCAGCATGCTGATTCAACTATCGTAACAGCTGACAGCAGTAATACATTGTTTGGGCACTAATTAACATTTTGGAAAATTATCTAAAAATATTGCATTTTACTGCACTGTACAAATACATCTACAACAACTCCAGAAAAAAAGCAAGACATTTGCTTTCTATAAATGTCTACCTTGGTGTGTTTGCATGTGTATGTGTGTGCGCTTTTTTACCACCCCCCTCCCCCACCTTTGTTGCAGTGTTTGTGGTATGCTTTTGAACTTTCGTGTGTGTAGTGCTACATTGTATTTGATCGTGAAGAAGCAGGTTCTTTTGTTTTTATACTGTGAAGTTTAAAGGAAAAGTTATTTCTTACGCTGAGATTACATTTAGTTGTGCCGATGCACATATTATGTGGGCGAAAACACACGAAATTGCCCAAGAACAGAAGATAAAGGATTTCAAAGGAAATCGCAATTGTTGCGTATCATCATCATAAGTAGTTTTACTCATTGCTGAGTGTTGTGACCTCATTTCCACATTCATTCTTAGATAGTTGAAACTTCAGTCAGATGTCTCCATCCACAGTGATCTTCAGCATTTCTTATATGATGTGAAGAGGTGGGCTGGTGATTTTCTTCGCTTGATCCAACCATCTGCTTGCTGCTCTCCCTCGTGGTCTCCTGCCTAAAATTTTTCCCTGCAGAATGGTCTTTTCTAAATTATCCCCTTTCCTTCTCAATATATGCTTAAGGAACTGAAGGTATTTTTGGCTAACATGAGAAGATAACCTTTTGGTGATGTGTAGTTCTTCTATTATTGAAGCATTTGTTCTTGTTTGTGTCCACGGTACATGCAGCATCTTCCTCCAACATCACATCTCGAAAGCATTAGTGCGGCTCTTATCAGTGCCTTTCATGGTCCAGGTCTCGTATCCGTATAGGAAAACAGGAAACACCAATGTTTCCACCAAACACATCTTTGTTGTCTTGGATATTGCCCAATTCTGCCAGATCTTGGTGAGTTTGACCTTGCAGCTCAGCCAAGAATGATTTGTTGTCATATCTCTTTGTCACACTTCCCCGTGGAGTTGATCAGAGAGCCTAGATATACATAGTCATTCACTATTTCAAAATCTTTTAATCATCCTGTAGGTAGGTGTTGATCCAAACCTTGGCGATTTATAACCATCAGTTCAGTTTTTTTTTTTTTTTTTTTTTTTTTTTTTTTTTTTTTGCAGAGCAAAATTTATACTAATGCCTTTCACTCTTGAGAGCAGATCACCAAGTTCTTCCTCACTTCCTGCTATGGGTGTAGTATCATCTGCGAAACATAAATTGTTGATCTTCCTGCTGCCAATTGAAATCCTACCATTCCAGCCATCCAGCACTTTCCCGATTTCGTACTCTGCATAGATGTTGTAGAGCTGAGGTGAGAGTATGCAGCTTTGCCTGACACCATTTGGCACATCGAAAAACTCCAACTATTCACCATCTACTTTTATACAATTATATACTTTTGATGACGTTACAGTATTCATTTTAGTGAAATAAATCACAATTTGCAATTACTTATGGCTTCACTGTACTAGGTTAGATGTAATACCAATCTGCAGCAAATGAAAATTTGTGCCCGGCCAGGATTCGAACCCTGGATCTCCTGCTTACTAGGCAGACGCGTTGACCATTCCGCCACCGAGGACACAGTGACCAGTCCAACTGCAGAGGACTCTTCCCTGCACATCTCCCACCACACCCAAATCTCCATTCGCCAATTGGAACAAATAGGCTGTGGTAATAGGAAAGAGAGAGCGTGGCAAGTGGAGATGTGGATGTGGTGGGAGACGTGCAGGGAAGAGTCCTCTGCAGTCGGGCTGGTCACTGTGTCCTCAGTGGCGGAGTGGTCAATGTGTCTGCCTAGTAAGCAAAGATCCCGGATTTGAATCTGGGCCGGGCACAAATTTTTTTTCACCGCACTTTGGTATTTCATCTAAACCTAGTACAGTGATGTCATAAGTGATCACAAATTGTGATTTATTTCATCTAATTTTATGGTTGCAGTATGGCTATTATACAGACCTTTTAGTAAGGCTACCAGGTGTTTTGGAACCCCATACTCGGTGAGCACTTGCCACGACTTGACCCACATAACACAATCGAAGGTCTTTTTGTAATATAGGAAACAGATGTAGGCAGGGACCGAAAACTCATGACATTTTTCAATTATCTGCCTTAAATTCAAGACTGCCTCTCGAGTAACCTTGCCAGACACAAAACGTGCATGTTCTGCAGAAATATGAAACTGAAGGAAATTTCTAAGGCATTGATTCATTATATAGTTTACGTTATAGGAGGCGATCTATTTATATTATTGTAAAAAGATATAAAATAGCCAAGATCGCTTATCATCAGTTTTTATTAATGACGACCGGTTTCACTGATCTATGTCAGCATCATCAGGTCAACTAAAATATTTTACAAGGCCATAATCTGTTAAAAGGATAAACAGATATTTAAAACATGCAAGTCATTATAATAAAACGAGAAGATACGTCAAATAAATCCATAGGAGCAAGATCGGGCATATTTAGAGATGAGACATACCTTGTAACTTCAAATAGTTGTTATATAAAACGATTTACAGTGCATAAGTGCACTAAGTCATTATAATAAAACGTAATTAACACAGTGAGTGACAAAAGCACTGTGTTAATTACGTTTTATTATAATGACTTAGTGCACTTATGCACTGTAAATCGTTTTATATAACAACTATTTGACGTTACAAGGTATGTCTCATCTCTAAATATGCCCGATCTTACTCCTATGGATTTATTTGACGTATCTTCTCGTTTTATTATAATGACTTGCATGTTTTAAATATCCGTTTATCCTTTTAACAGATTATGGCCTTGTAAAATATTTTAGTTGACCTGATGATGCTGACATAGATCAGTGAAACCGGTCGTCATTAATAAAAACTGATGATAAGCAATCTTGGCTATTTTATATCTTTTTACAATGATTCATTATATGTAGGAGGACTTTACTGGCATGTGATATTAATGCTATGGTCCTATAGTTGGAACAATCCTTAACTGGTCTTTTTTTGTGCAAAGGAATTGAAACAGACATAGTTCAGTCTTTAGGTCATTCCCCCGTTTTCCACACCATATTACATATTAAATGTAGAGCACGCATTCCTTCCTCTCCCATCGCAGTTAGCATTTCTCCAGAAATACCATCTATACCTGGGAATTTGTTGTTTTTCAAAGCTTGATGGCATTTTTGATTTCACTGTACATAATATCAGTTTCTTTGTTTTATTCTATACAAATGTTCTCTTCCTCAATGTTGATTCTTTTGCAATACAGTGTTTCATAGTATTATTTCCACCTATCCATTGATAATTGTCAGTAATAATACTGCCATCTTCATCTTCTATCATCCATGTGCACAGTTTGAACTCTTGGGTGATGCTGCTTATCTTTTTGAATAGGTCATGTGTTTCATTTAGTTTTCGACGTTGTTCTATGTCATCACAAATCCTGGCAAGAATCTGTATCTTGTCCTTTCGGCAGCTGCACTGTATTATACGGCAAAGTACTTTGTACGCTTCTTCATCTTGAGTAGTTTGTATGCCACGTTTCCTTAGTGTGCTCCATTCTTCAATGAGTAAAAGAGTACTGTTCAAAATCTAGGGATGCTTGACTTAGTAACCTGTTCAGTGAGAGATGGACTGATTGTTTCTTTCATTTTTGTCCCATATTCTGGGAGCTACTCCTTTCTCTATTAATTTTTGGAGTTTGGGTCTTATTCTTTCACCAAATTCTTTGAGACTAGTTTTGTCTGTTAGACAAATATCTCTTAGTTGTTCCTTTTTGATCACCTTCAGTTTTATCCGCATTTTCATATACAGCATGACATGGTCACTGCCACAGTCTGCTCCACAATAGGTCTTGCAATCCAGGACCAACGAACGCCAATGTTGTCTCACCAAAATGAAATCAATCTGATTTCTAACCCTATCCCCAGGAGAAATCCAGGTGTATCAATGTCTTGGGTGATGTTGAAAGAGGGTATTACAGACAGATAAATTATTATTCATGGAAAATTCCAGTAATCGCTCCCCACCTTCATTTCTCACTCCCAACTACAGATCTCATGTGTCCATCATCTACAATCTCACCTATATTTGCATTAAAGTCACCTTGAATGACATCTACATCTACTTCTACATGGGATACTCTGCAAATCACATTTAAGTGCCTGGCAGAGGGTTCATCGAACCACCATTATACTATTTATCTCCCATTCCATTCTCGAATAGCGCACGGGAAGAAAGAACACCTGAATCTCTCTGTTCGAGCTCTGATTTCTCTTATTTTATTCTGATGATCATTTCTACCTATGTAAGTGGGAGTCAACAATATATTTTCGCATTCGGAGGAGAATGTTGGCGATTGGAGTTTCGCAAGTAACCCATGCCTCAGCGATAAGCGCCATTGTTGTAATGATTCCCATCCCAGATCCTGTATCATTTCCGTAACGCTGTCTCCCCTGTATCGCGACAATACGAAACGAGCTGCCCTTTTTTGGACTCTTTCGATGTCCTCCGTCAAACCCACCTGATAAGGATCCCACACTGGGCTGCAATACTCCAAAAATGGACGGACAAGCGCAGTGTATGCAGTTTCTTTAGTAGTTCTGTTGCATCTTTTAAGGGTTCTGCCAATAAAACGCAGTCTCTGGTTCGCCTTTCCCACGATATTATCTACGTGTTCTTTCCAGTTTAAGTCTGAAGTAATAGTGATTCCTAGGTTTTTTGTGGAGTTTACGGCCTTCACATTTGATTGATTTATGTTGTAAACAAAGTTTAACGGATTTCTTTTCGTACTCATGTGGACGACTTCACACTTCTCATTATTTAGAGTCAATTGCCAATTTTTACACCATACTGATATCTTATTCAGATCGTTCTGCAGTTGGTTTTGATCTTCAGATGATTTTACTAGACGGTAAATGACGGCGTCATCTGCAAACAACCTAAGAGAGCTACTTAGATTTTCCCCTAAATCGTTTATGTAAATAAGGAATAGCAAAGGACCAATAACACTACCCTGTGGAACGCCCGATATCACCTCTGTTTTAGTCGATGCCTTACCATCGATTACTACGAACTGTGTCCTCTCTGACAAGAAATCCCCTATCCAATTGCAAATTTGGGGCGATATACCGTAACCACGCAATTTGATTAAAAGCCGTTTGTGAGGTACGGTGTCAAAAGCTTTCTGGAAATCAAGAAATACGGAATCGATTTGCGAACCTTTGTCGATAGCACCCATCACTTCGTGTGAATATAGAGCTAGTTGTATTTCGCATGAACGATATTTTCTAAATCCGTGTTGACCTTGGGTCAATAGATCGTTCTGTTCGAGATAATTCATAATATTTGAATACAGGATATGTTCCAAAACCCTGCTGCAAATTGACGTCAATGAAATAGGCCTGTAGTTTAGTGGGTTACTCCTACTGCCTTTCTTGAATATAGGTGTGACCTGTGCAACTTTCCAATCTTTTGGTACAGATCCTTCTATGAGAGAGCGGTTGTATATGACTGTTAAGTCAGGAGCTATTGCTTCAGCATAATCGGATAGAAATCTAATGGGTATACAATCCGGACCAGAAGACTTGTTCTTATTAAGTGATTTTAGTTGCTGCACTACTCCGATGATATCTACTTCTATGTTACTCATTACGGCATCTGTTCGTAATTCAAAATCTGGAATATTGGTTTCGTGTTCTTTGGTGAATGAGTTTCTAAAAGCTAAGTTTAGTAACTCTGCTTTAGTAGCGCTGTCATCGGCGTGACTATTACAGTAAAACTTCTGAATAATGGACACCAATGGGGAAAATAAAACTGACCGCTTTTAAGAAGTGTCCGCTGTTAAGAAATGGATAAAATTCAGAATAGTAAACCACCATTTATCCTAAATGACCGGTATGGCGGCAGGTTCGCATAACAAAAATCTCAGATAAAACCAAAGTCTCCTGTTTTCATGCATGAAACACACTGAATTGCGTCAATACCACTAAGTATGATCGTAAAATGTGCGAATGCCACGGCGTTTCTTGAACCGATCCAGCCAACCATAATTTCCGTGGAATCCTTACTCCTTTCCTTCAATGAGCTCACAAAAAGTCACAGCTTTTTGAGGAAGTAGTGGACCTTAACTAGCACACTTTTGACTCTTATTTGTTCATGTCACAAAAATAAAGCCTCTTCTGACTGAGGATGTGAACCTTTTCTCATTCTTTTTCGAGATTTCATTGCGCTGTTTGACGCTTGAGTGGAACAAAATGTTTGAATTTCTGATCAGTTTGTTTTTCAATAAGTAATCGAACTCATACCGATGTTCAAATCCATAGCAACTTTCGCGGGTGGCTCGCCAGCATCAATTTTCTGCAAAGTGCAAAGCTTTTGTTGCAACAACATCACTTTTTTTTTTTTTTTTTTTTCATTTCGCGATTGTAGTCAGAAGTCATTTGAGTGCCAGTAAAAAAATTAAAAAAATAAAAACACTTTTTGGTATTTGGCCACTTTTATCTCTGGGCATTTTAAAGCATGTAGCGCGAGCACGAAACTTCAAACCGAAAACACACAGACGAATGACAAGAAAATGCTCAAGATGCATTCGACAAAGTTTTCACTTTTAAACCAGGCTGTGGCAGCCATCGAATGAAAACATTCGATACACCTATCGCCTCTCCCCTGTCCTACACAAGCCCACGCTGCAACACAACAGTGCGTTAAGTATTGAATGCTTGGCTTCGGCTGATGTACCGACAACAGGCGGAAAGTGTTTGGCACCGCACTCTCATTGTCTGTTTCTGCACTGCATGAACCAATACTGTACGTACTGTACTTCCAAGAAGTTCCAACAGATGGAAATGACACAAAATCACGAAATACGAACAAGAAACCCGCTAAATCTTCAATCGACACACGTTAGAATTGACGACACTCGGACTTTTGACACACAAGAGTGCACTGATTCTTCCATGTTATCCATTATTTGGAAGTTTTTATTGTTTTTGGTGGACATATTATGGTGTCCGTGTCCGTTATTGAGAATGTCCGCTATTCGGAATAATTTTAGCATAAGGGCTAATGTTGTTTTGCAGGGGAATTATAAAATGTCCGCTATTGAGGGGAGTCCGCTATTGGGAAGTGTCCATTAAGGGAAGTTTTACTGTATTTCCTTTTTGGGCACCTTTCTGATGGGTTTTTCTAGTAACTCATAGAATTAATCTATTTCTATGTCTGATGACACTGCTGTGGAGCATAAACCTGAATGATGTTGATGTTGCATGGAGATGCTTTCATTTTAATGGAGATTATTCTTTTGCAAACAGGCTCATAGCCCATGATGGCATTACAGAGTTTCTTAGAAATCAGTATAGCAACACCATTTCTACTCACATCCTCAGGTCCAGAAAAATACATTGCATTCTTTTTTGAGTCATGAAGGGGCCACATCCTCTCCAATGTGTCTCACTGAGTCCAAGTACATCTAGCTCATGAAGATCCATTTCTCTCTCCACGATAGCAAGCTTTCCTGTCTGCAAGAGACCTCGCACATCCGAGGCTGCTATCCTTTTGACATTTCTCATGGATGGTTTAGACTAATCTTTACATTCCGAGGATCCTTTCAACCCTGTTCCCCCCGGAGATCCAACTGGAGAACTTACTTTGGAATCTAATTTAAGATTGAGTAAAGCCATGAGGTTGTCTCGGGAATATAGCAGTGGTGGTTTCCCGTTGCCTTTCACTGCTTCTACGAGGCCGCCCATAACATGGAGTCAGACACCTTTTGTAGCCGCTCCTCTGGAGTACAGACACTACAGGTTTGCCTCTTCTGCCATTGACACCATTCCGAAGTCCATCTTCTCTGCCGTAGATACCGTTGAGGTCTTCGCCGTTACCCTGGCAAGGGGCCCTATGACAGGATACTACTTTCTGGAGCCAGAAGGACCCTGATTTTCTAATGAGGTTGATACTCCTCTTGCTCCTCCTTCCTCATCACTGTGAGATGAGGCTCCATGCTTACGACCTGCAATGGCGGAGTTGCGTGTAGCTCCGAAATATTTTTACCCTTTCACTGCTCCATACGTAAATATATGCTAATTATTTCAGTGCACCTCTGGATATATTGCGAATTTATTTTTGACAAGTGACATAGTCAAATCAAGCTGCATTCTAAGTAATTAATTCTATTCCTACTTTATGGTGTATAGGTTATTGTATGTACCCCTGTCTGCTCAGTAAATTAATAAACCTAGTAAAGTGAATATTTAAAAAAAAATTATTATGCAAATGTTTGTTCTTGTAAATCTTTCCTCCATGATGTAAATTTCAGACCAAATTTCATTCTATATAATTTTGTTTTTTTTTTGTTCCATCATATAAGACAACCTCGGATTTTGGGGCCCTTTTTTTTTGTAATTATTCAGCCATCTTATCTGTCGAAATATACGGTAATTTATTCTGCATTATTTGTTTTCCCCATGTGCTTGACATTAATGCTACCAACTATGGTACTCATATAGTAATTAGTTTCCATGCTGTAACATGTTAACCTGGGAAAGTTTAACTACCCAGTATGTATTTCTTGTCAGTATATTTGTTACTCTATTTTTAAGCTTTCCTAATTAATGTATATGCAACTGGTAGCTGGTTTTTATTTTTATTATTATTACTAGCTGAAAACCCGGCATTGCCCAGGTATTTATTTATTTATTCCTACCATTTTTCAGGTATATATTCATTTGTGTAAGAGCTGTATGTCTGTAAAATCTCTTGGGAATACAATTAGTAGTAAAGAAGTAATTGATTAAAACTTGATGCGGTTTTCCATAAACATTACTGTTCACGTGCTCATATCTCATGAACTACATGTCTTACTGTAATACAATTTAGAAGGTACACCCAACTATATACATGTATAGTGTTTGTAAAATTTCTGCAGCTACAATTTGTAATGTAGAAATTATAAAGTGTAACGTCATACTGAATGCCATAGTTTTAGTCCATAAACAGCAGAACATTACTGTTTATGTGCTCATATCTCATGAAATGTGTGTCATACTGTGATAAAATTTAGAAGGTACATTCAACTGTATGTGTGTATACTGCCTGTAAAATTTCCTGCGGCTACAATTTGTTAGTGTACATATTATAAAATGTAACATTATACCAACTGCTGTAATTTTACTCCATAAACAGCGGAAAAGTAGTAAGCGAGAAACTCTTTTCCTTTCATCATTTTACTATGGTTGCCAGCGAGAAAAAGTTTAATAAAGGTTTGAAATTATGTTTAAAGTTTGTTGCAAGTTGCTAAGTAGTGTCATTCTCATACAGTGTATTTCAAAAGTCTCGCCGCATTATATGGCATTTTTTGCAACTTCTATTGGTTGTGACATAATATCTTTTGAACCGTGTGCTGTATGTGATTCTTAATCGTGTAGCAATTATTACCTCACGGTGAGGGATATGTGTACCAAATTTGTTTCAAACCGGTCCAATGGTTTAGGAGAAAATGAGCAGCACTGTTGCAAAATGCAGCAGTTTTTCGCGCACCTCATTTTTTACGATGTCATATCTCGTGAACTATATATCGTATGTGATTCTTACACTTACGGCGACCGTCCTCACGGACTGAAGCTTACGTGTACAAAATTTCATAAAGATTGGAACAAAACTGTAGATTTGTATGCAACACCTACAAACATACGGGTACTCTGCTTTATATATTACATTTTCTTTCCTTAAAAAAGACATGTCTTTGTAATGTATGTAAGATGCAACTATCTTTCTAAAACACACTACAATTTACTCTCCCTGCAGCTCCTGAAGTATATATTTGAGAAGTGTCCAAAACTGGAGAAGCTGACAATCGCGGGCAGCCTGCTGGCGGACCGGCAGTACGCAGAGCTGGTGTCGCGCCTCCGGCACTTGAGGAGCCTGGAAGTGTTCGACAACCGGAAGGGCGCGGAGCCCGTGCTGCTGCGCTTCCTGGCCGACGCCTGTGCGCGCCTACAGGAGATAAACCTCTACTGGGACGTCCACCCCCTGGAGGACGTCGAATACTTCGTGAAGGCCAAGAGGGGCGCACTCACTTCTGCTACCCTGCGCTGGACGATGTCCGGGAAGAGGTGAGCGCCGAAACGCGGCGTCGGGTGCTGTAGTGCCGGGCGGAAGTGTAGGCGATACTGACTACTTGTAAATACCGTCAAATGGGGTGATTTCGGACAGTTTTGAGATTATTTTCACTATAACTTTCATAGGTTTTGTCAGATTATTATTTTTTTTTTTTTTTTTTTTTTTTTTTTTTTTTTTTTACAGAAGTGGTGGGGTATATGTATAATTAATGAAATATCCTAGAAACAGAACGACCGTGTGCATCTACTTTTGCCCAAGACGGACAAATATAGTGTCCGAAATCACCACACAGAGTGGGGTGGTTTCAGACATATGTGTATTTTCAATCTCTGTCCAGTGTTTCGAAGTGTACGGGGTTGATTTCACACACAAATTGACCATTTTTTTATTCTGTTTTATTCTAGTGACTTTAAACACGTTCATCATTAAAATAAGGGATAAGGACTGAGATAAGAAAATTTATTTATTAAAGGCTTTTCTACACATTAATTTGCCACACTGAATGTCACTAACTGCTTTCTTTAAAATTTCCAGGTCACCGATCTCGAAGACCTTTCTTACTATTATACATTCTCGGCATCGTCTGAAACCACCCCACAAAGTATACAATTTTGAAAATAGCTTCATTACTTTGTTTTTTCAAGAGTTTTGTGTTAAATTAGGATTATCCCCGTCGCTAGATTTCGCCATTAATTACAGTGTATTGTCCGTACACGGAAATGAAACGAAATGTCCGTAATGGGGACAGGTGCGTGGTACCGGCACTGCGAGAGGCGGCGGGCTCGCTGCGGCAGCTGCGGCTGTACACTTTCGATGTGGCGGCCGAGGAGGAGGCGGCGGCGCTGGCGGGGCTCGGCGAGCTGCACGCCCTGCATGAGCTGCACCTCCCCCAGCTGTCGCCGCGGCAGCCGCACCTCGTCTCTCTCGCTTTCAGGTAACTCGATACTTCCACAGTGAGAGAGGATGGGAACGTGTTGTCCAATTACCACAGGTGCTCAGTTGCTCAAAACAGTCATTTCCAAGCTTGCGTTATGACTTCTAATTATTTATAAGAATTATGTTTTCTCCTTTCATTACTTCTAAAAATTATGTGGCGGTGGCAAGTTTAATGCCACTTAAGCCACATGTACTTGATGTTTTTCCATTGAATTTTTCTTACTCTTGTTTCCAATACTTGAGCTTTCACCTGCTCTGAATAACCAGATATTACCCACTGGAATTTTTGGAGGTTACAGATATGAAAGTAGCAAGAATAATTGCAGGTACTAATAGATGGGAACAATGACAGGAGGGTGTCCATAATGAGGAAATCAAAGAAAAACTTGGAATGAACACCATAGATGAAGCACTTAGAGCAAACATGACTCCACCATCTCAGTCTGTTACACGCATGGGAGAAGCAAGGTTACCTAAGAGACTCATGAGCTCGGCAGCGTAGGGTAAGAGGAGTCGAGGTAGACCAAGAAGAAAGTACTGAGATTCGGTGCAGCATCATTAAGAAGTAAACGGCATAACATCACATGAGGCATCAATGTTGGCATTGAATAGGGGATCATGGAGGAATTTTATTAGAGGTACTATACTCCAGACTGAAAGCTGAAAGGCATAATCAGTCTCTAATGATGATGATGATTTCAGGAGTGGAGCCCCTCCATGTTTGCACTAGCATGGGGACCAACTCAATAGGTCTACTGTCACCTCTGCGTGTGTTAGTATTTCTAATGTAGGAGTCACAGGAGCGGGAACTGTGATGTGTGCCGTATGTGTGGGTAGGATTACCCATTAATACGGTCCATCGAAAGATAATAAATGGTCGAAAGCTTTTTGAAATGAGCAGTTTTAAGGGCAGAGGTGAAAAAGTGCCAAGGGGAAAAAACCTCTGTGACAAACATAAGTCTGTAGCTAAGGTGGATGTTCAAAGCTTTTAGGTGTTTGTGCATTAATTAGAAAATTAATTTGAAGCAACACATTGGCATCATTTCTCTGTCAAACATTTCAGAAGATCGTCAAATATCACTTTTTTCCAATCTTTTATTATTGCGTAACTAGTTTCAGTAGTCTATAGTTGAGTCGCTGTAAGTTGAACCCTGACAGTTGCAGTAACATTGTCGTAACACATTCATATGATTACTGTCACCAGTCATGTTGTGCAATTACATATGTGTCTATATGACAACTTCATATTGGTGATTTAGTCTGAAGCAGTCTATACTTCGTTGTTGAAAGCAAGGCAAGCTGTCGGGGATCAACTTACGCTGACCCAACCATAGCTGCCATCTTCAGACGCCTCTACAAATATACAAAGAACTGCTTACTAAATATTTGCAAAGGATCTTATTTGCCTAATATTATATACAAACCATTTATATAAAAGAAGTACAACCTTGTGGTCACATGTTTCATTTTCAGCATTTCATTGTTTCATCTGTAAACTACAGCACGCTCCATAAGTGAGCACAAGCTTGCACTTCTTTTATGTAAATGGTATGTATATTAGATTAATGATGGAAATTCTCCACAGAGATGATAAATTATACTTCAAAAGAGATAGATTATTGGCGGATCAGCACGAAGGTAAATACTGGCCAGCCAGTCATACAAAGAAAGAAGAAATGACGAAAAAAGAGAAGAACAAGCTTTTGGGACAGGGCTCCTTCATCAGGTAGGAGAGAAGGGAAGAAAAAAGAAATGGGAACAGAAGGAGAAGGTAATTCACAACCTAGGTCATGAGGATGATGTTTAAGGATTGTGGAAATCAGAGATACTGTATATTAGTACTGAGCCATGCCAAAGAGGATATCTATAACCAGAGAGAATAGTTCATGCAGAAAAGAGAAGTAAAGATGAGTGAACTGAATGATGGTTAAGAAACTTCCTGGCAGATTAAAATTGTGTGCCGGAACCGGGACTCGAACCTGTAGTTTGGAAAGTAGGAGGCGAGGTATTGGCGGAAGTAAAGTTGTGAGGTGGCATCATGAGTCGTGTCGGGATAGCTCAGTCGGTAGAGCGCTTGCCCGCGAAAGGCAAAGGTCCCAGGTTTGAGTCTCGGTTCCGGCACACAATTTTAATCTGCCAGGAAGTTTAATTCAGCTTCCGCAGAGTGTGCACTGATATGAAATTTTGTGATGTGGAGGGAAGTCATACTTAGACCACCACACCACTAACGATTAAGGCACCTCGGAATAGTCTAACGGTAAGACGCCTGCCTAATAAGCATGGATGTCCGGGTTCGATTCCCAACTGCATAACAAATTTCAATTCATTGCTTCACCTTCATCTTCAATGTCATGAACATATTTGAGATGAAAAACCATCTGTGTTTCTTAATTTATATTTAAACCAGAAAGACAACGTCGAACATGGGAGAATATACGTATCATGTTAATGTTGACACATGTATTATTCTTATGCTGAACAGGAATAGTTAGAAATGAAGCACGGCAACTGACTTCTAGTACTGATTTTTTAATATAAATTCTGTGCAGACAAGTTACGTAACCTTAAATGTTTGAAAGAATCAATAAATCCCTCCGGAATGCTCAATCTGCGCGTTAAGTACTTTTCACGGTTCTGAAATGTCTCCGTCACAATAACACGTACACACATGTCAAATAAACACGGATTTCTCTGCGTCTGAAAGTCATGTCCATCACTCATGGAATGCTTGATATGTAACTATAAAATTATTTAATATTTACACAACCTATTTTTTAAGAATCTACTTTTTAACTTTGAAAAATAAAACCTAAAAAGATGAGTAGATATTTTCGCTCTTCCCTTTAGGGAAAAAAAAAAAAAAAAAAAAAAAAAAAAAAAAAAAAAAAAAAAAAAAAAACATAATCCTTTCCTTTCTAGGGCTTCATTCTGTTTTATTATTTCATCAAAATGAAACAGTTTGTAGTAGAGTGAAGAAAGTTTCTTATTATCTTTTAGAGCATCTAAACAACATACATCTCAAATTGTTTCATACAACAAATTTCTTTTAAGGGTAGGAGTTATTAAAAAAATCCTTAAGATTTAAATGAAATTTTAATTTCTTACATTTTACTGTTAATATTGTCATTTGGGATCCATCCCAGAAGGCTTTATTTTCATCACTGGCTGTGATAGAGTAGTAATTCATTTTAAATACATGTACTTGAGTTGACAGATAATTGGGTTCGAGATTCGGAAGATTCGATTCAGGTTCGGAATTCAGCACATGTTTTATTTAAGATTCGGTATTCAGATTAGATTCGGTAAAATTAAGATTTCACCCATCTAATTTTCATCATTCGTCAGTAGCACCACATTTCGAAAGCTTCTATCATCTTTTTGTCTGAACCCCTTATTGTCCACATTTCACTCCCATACAATGCTACACTCCAGACAAATGCTTTCAGAAAGGACTGCCTAACATTTAAATTAATATTGGATGTCAACAAATTTCGCTTCTTCAGAAACGCTTTTCTTCCCATAGCCATTCTGCGTTTATATCTTCTTTACTTTGGCCATCAGAAGTTATCGTGCTACCGAAATAACAAAACTCTTCTACTACTTTTATTGTCTCATTACCTAACATAATTCCTTCAGCATCGCCTGACTTTCTGTTGCTACATTCCATTATTCTTGTCTGTTGATTTTCCATTTTATACCCTCTTTTCAAGATACTGTCCATTCCATTCAATTGCTCTTCCAGATCCTTTGCAGTCTCTGACAAAATTACTATGTCATCGGCAAACTGCAAAGTTTTTATTTCTTCTCCCTGAACTTTAATTCCCTCTTCAAATTTCTCCTTACCTTCCTTCACTGCTTGCTCAAAGTACAGATTGAACAAAATTGGGAAACGGCTACAACCCTGTCTTACTCCCTTCCCAACCTCTGCGTCCCTTTCGTGCCCTTTGACTCTAATAACCGCTGTCTGGTTTTTGTATAAGTTGAATAGTATCTGTACTGATGAAAATGTGATGTGAAAAGTCCACGAGATGAAAACCTTCCAGTGAGTCATTAAAGTTAAAGGTGAAGCATTGAATTAAAATTTGTGAAGCGGCCGAGAATCGAACCCGGACCTCTGTGCTCACTAGGCAGACGTCTTAACCGCTAGACCACCGCACCACTAGCGATAAAGGTGCCTCGGAATAGTATTACTTCCCTCCACTTTACAAACTCTAATTCGGCTTCCGTGTTCCGTGAAAGTGGTTAAGACCACTGTCTAGAGAGCAAGGAGGTCCGGGTTCGATTCCCAGCCGCATCACAAATTTTAATTCAATGCCTCACCTTTAACTTTAATGCCTTTGCCATTTTTGAGATGCAAACCAGTTTCAGGGTTTGTACATTTGTAATTATAATGATACTTGCTGTCAGTGTTTGGCCACGTTACGCTCGCACTCTGCAGACCCGGCTGCCTGCCGCAGCTGCGGACACTGCAGCTGCCGCACTCGCGCAACCTGCCGGACAGCGCGCTGCTCGCCATCTGTCGCGGCTGCCCGGCACTGCGAGAACTCGTCCTGGTGTTCGCCGAGAGGATCACGGACGCGGCACTCGCCGAACTCCATCGCCTCGAGCACCTAGAAGTGTGAGTGTGTCTGTCTGTTGTAGAATTGTAAAATATGATGATTTCCTAGGACCCTTGTACATCGAATGAAGCAGGGTGAGTCACCTAACATTACCGCTGGATATATTTCGTAAACCACATAAAATACTGACGAACCGATTCCACAGATCGAACTTGAAGAGGGGGGCTAGTGTAATTGGTTAATACAAACCATAAAAAATGCACGGAAGTATGATTTTTAACACAAACATGCGTTTTTTTAAATGGAACCCTGTTTGTTTATATGTTCAGATGTGCTAACAAAACTAATACGTAATCAGTGCCATTTGTTGCATTGTAAAATGTTAATTACATCCAGAGATATTGTAACCTAAAGTTGACACTTGAGTACCACTCCTCCGCTGTTCGATCGTGTGTATCGGAGAGCACCGAATATTGGCATGACCACCAACCAGCTATCCATTAGGATGAAAGGCCACCGCCAAACTGTGGCCAAAAACAAGGTGGACCACCCTGTGGCACAGCATGCAGCGGAGCACATGCTTGATTTCAATGGCTGCTTCACAACCCGGGCCATCTGGATCCTCCCATCCACCACCAGCTTTTCTGAACTGCACAGATGGGAGTTATCCCTACAATACATTCTCCGATCCCGAAATCATTCAGGCATCAACCTACGATAACTTCCCTTTTTTCCCATACCTTACAGTTCCTACCTCTCTATCCCAAACCTCACCTATTTTAAGTGGTGCGTGAATGTGCAATCGTGTGCGTGTATATGTGTGTGTGTGTGTGTGTGTGTGTGTGTGCGCAAGTACACAAGACTGCGTACACACACAATGTGCATGCATTTTATTTTATTTATTCATTTATTTTTTAAATGTATATTTATTTTGTTTATTTTATTTTTCTCCCCTCACCCGCCTCCCCACTCCATTCCTAAGCTGCATCTCATTATTCCCATCTAACCAATCCCCACCACCGTGACGTAACCTTCCTATCCCCTCCCATCCCCGATTTACTTGTCGCAGAGCGTGATTCGAAGTGTGGCAGCCGGAGGTGAAGGTTGTATGACTGTGTTGTGCGCCTGTGTGATTGCGTGAGTGTTCTATTTTCTGAAGAAGGCCATGGCCGATAGCTGAAAGTGTTGTATGTGTGTGTCTTTTATATGTGCCTGTCGCAGCTCGTCGCAACGTCTTTGCGGTGAGTTGTAAACTGTCCTTACTATATTATTAAAACAGGGACTATAGTGGAGAGAATGCCTTGACAAATACAGACATGCATCGGTGCGAGAGGATGTGTTGTTAGGTATTAGGGGAACTGGTGTATGCTGCTATCGGGAACACAAATTGTGAATGTTTAGGTTATTGACGTACAACTTCTCAGTTTTTGTTTTCGTGAGCAAAAAAAGGGAAATGAAATTTGTTTTCTTAAAAATGGAATAGCAATATGCAAAAATAGTCATGAAGCTGTTTCAGTGTGGTGTTACTGTACTTTCCATTCGAGCTGTAGAATTTACACGCACTAAAACAAAAAGTTGTATCACTTATTACAAAACAAGTGTGTTTATCCTGATAAAGTTTATTATTGTGTAGAAAAAAAGTGTATTTGTAAATTCCAGAAATTCTCTTTTCTACATCTACATGGGATACTCTGCAAATCACATTTAACTGCCTGGCAGAAGGTTCATTGAACCATCGTTATACTATTTTATCTCCCATTCCTTTCTCGAATAGCGCACGGGAAGAATGAACACCTGAATCTTTCCGTCCGGGCTCTGATTTCTCGTATTTTATTCTGATAATCATTTCTACCTATGCAAGTGGGAGTCAACAATATATTTTCGCATTTGGAGAAGAATGTTGGTGACTGTAGTTTCGTAAGTAGCCCACGCCGCAGCGATAAGTGCCATTGTTGTAGTGATTCCCAGATCCTGTATCATTTCCATAACGCTGTGTCCCCTGTATCGTGCAATACAAAATGAGCTGCCCTTCTTTGGACTCTTTCGTTGGCTTCCGTCAAACCCACCTGATAAGGATCCCACAATAGGCTACAATGCTCCAAAAATGGACGGACAGGCGTAGTGTATGTAGTTTCTTTTGTAGTTCTGTTGCATCTTTTAAGGGTTCAGCCAATAAAACGCAGTCTGGTTCGCCTTATCCACGGCATTATCTACGTGTTCTTTCCAATTTACGTCTGAAGTAATAGTAATTCCTAGGTATTTTGTGGAGTTTACAGCCTTCACTTTTGATTGATCTTGTAATCAAAGTTTAACGGAGTTCTTTTCGTACTCATGTGGACTACTTCACACTTCTCATTATTTAGAGTCAATTGCCAATTTTTACACTATAGTGATATCTTATTCAGATCATTCTGAAGTTAGTTTTGATCTTCCGATGAGTTTACTACACGATAAATGACAGCGTCATCTGCAAACAAGCTAAGAGAGCTGCTCAGATTTTCTTCAAAATCGTTTATGTATATAAGGAACAGCAGAGGATCACTAAAACTACCTTGTAGAATGCCAGATATCACGTCTGTTTTAGTCGATACCTTACCATCGATTACTACAAAATGTGTCCTCTCTGACAAGAAATCCTCTATCCAGTCACAAACCTGGGGCAATATTCCATAATCACGAAATTTGATTAAAAGCTGTTTGTGATAGACGGTATCAAAAGCCTTCCGGAAATCAAGAAATACGGAATCAATTTGAGATTCCTTGTCGATAGCACTCATCACTTTGTGTGAGTAAAGAGCTAGTTGTGTTTCGCATGAACGATATTTTCTAAATCCTTTTTGACCTCGGGTCAATAGATCATTCTGTTCGAGATAATTCATAATATTTGAATACAGGATATGTTCCAAAATCCTGCTGCAAATTGAAGCCAATGAAATAGGCCTGCAGTTTTCTCGCCCACGTGTACGTGCAGTTTACGCTGCACGGTGAATGTGACGTCGTAGTGTACTCGTGTGAGTTTTTGCGTCCTCTACTTCCAGACTGGACCTTTCCGGCTGCAACGGGCTTGCCGGGGCCGCCGTGTCGCACATAGCGCAGCTGCCGGCTCTCCGCACGCTGCACCTCCGCGACATCGACGACCTGAGGCGGCTGCAGCCGGGCCTGCGCAACGTGCTCGACCTGAGCAGACTGCGCTGCCTCAGCTTCCTGAGCAGCGGCCACATCGAAGCTCTGCCATTCGCCGAATTCCCTGGGAGGCTCGTCAGTCTCAGGTGGGTGCTATCACTGCGTCTGTACATCAGTGCTTTCCAAACTTTTATAGCTTACAGTTTTGCGTGACACCCTTTCATTAATATAAATACATATGGAGAATTTAGATGGTTCTAGCAGGGGTGGGGGCAGAAATAAAGTATCGCTTAAATGTAGTTTGTAAACAAAACTGAAATTCTCAAACGCATTGACATATTTAATGTTGATCCTCACTGCAGCAATTACGTACACTTATCACAAGAAAAGGAAACATTAGGAAATACAGAGATGTACAACAGAATAACACCGCAGACAACAATGCCTAACTCACACGGTAATACTTGCTTCTTCTACATGCGACCCAACTTCCGAAACATGAAAACTGAATTTCGGAAAGCGTTTCACGCTGTTGTGTGTACATGTCAGGGCCAGATATGGTTTTGCTGGATCGACTAAAAACGGCTTCTGGAAATTAGCTGTGCAAATTTCTGATTTAGACACCACAGTGGCTGTTCCCTTTCAGTTCAATATTATCACACTACTTTCAGAAATAAATTAATAATTTGGCACTTGTCATAAATACATACTCTTTAAGTTCTATTGTTAGGTTCTTGCTTCACCACGACCTCGGAAGTCCCGACATATTCATATTCCTACTTGTCACCAATATTTATCCATTTTTTCCGAATGTCAGTTCTGGTCCCAGAATCTGTTACATACAGGAAACTGAGAGAAAAAAATATTAACGCATACCAGGGTTCGAACCAATGATCACTGCATTTAAAATACTATTCTCCGTTAACCACCCAGCCGTACTCCATACTAAACATCGCTACTGAATAGCTTTAGTCAGTGGACAATTATGACTGCTTTTACAGCCACTGTGTCATTGATTGACATTTAATTGTAAGAAACGCTACCGAGGCTTTGATAAATCCATTAAAAAACGCTCAGGTGCAGCTTTTTGAGAAGGAAAGCAGACTACAGTGAAGGTTTGTTCAAGCAGTTGCCAGTCCCAGCAAACTGTGCACGGGAAGAGCTGTTATCGAGTATCAGCAGCAGCTCTGCGCATGCGCAGTTTGCTGGAATCTGGCAACTGGCAGCTGCTTGAACGAACCATGAGTGTCTACTGCTGCTGAAGCAGAGCTGCCGCCTAGCGGCTGAGCACGCAATTAATGTGCACCGATCATTCCTTTAATACCTGATCTGTGGTGCACTGAATGAAGAGAAGGATGATTAGCTGCAGGCGAGTCTTCAGGGTAGTATGGAGAGAAGGATATTTAGTGTTATTTTATGACAAGTTTTTTTGTTTAGAGTGTAAATTTTAGTCTCGCGACACCCTTGATATTACTATGTGACAGCCCAGGGTGTAGCGACACCCAGTTTGGAAAGCTGTGCTGTACATACACGATATAAATTCTTCATGACCTCTGAAAGCATTGTGTTACGTGCTTGGCTGCAGGGCACAAAGGGAATTAGGGTAATTTCCAACAATGTTTGCACTTGGAACACACACACTGAATATCTGTCGTAATGATTTCATTTTGAATGAAGTCTAAGTGCATCATAGTGTGTTTCAAATATTTCAATAATTGTCACCTAGTAAATGTGAAACTATATGTAAATCACATCCTTCGTCAGGGCCTGAAATGAGAGACATCCCACCCAAGATCCTTCCCACCCATCCTAGTCCATCCCTATGCCACTCCCAACCCCAACCCCTTACCACAAGCATCATATCCCTGTGGAAGACCCCCAATGCCAAACTTGCCCAATCCACCCACCAAACACTTCCTATTCCAGTCCTGTCACAGGATTATCCTACCCCATAATGGCTCATTTCCTCCCATGCCCTTCCATAAAAATCTGAGCTTAAGCTCCACCTCTAATGACCACGCTGCCGATATAATGGTAAAACTTTAAGCATCCTAACTTCCCTCCATCCCCACCTTTAACCGCCATCCTTCTCCCCCCCACTCCCCACCTCACTCACAGTTTAGATGCTTGTGTTGTTGTTTGGTTGTTTAAGGGGGGCAAAACTACAATGGTCATCAGTCCCCCATGCTTATGTTGCTGGAGTGGCCGGACATGGTGGTTGTGTGTGTATAGGTGTCCGAGTGATTGCATGAATGTATGCGTTTCTGTTTCTGACGAAGGCCATGGCCAAAAATTTAAGTTGTATGAATGTACTTTTGTGTGTCACCAGCTCAGCGAGCCTCTTTACAGTGAGTTGTTATCTATCCTCCATTGTCGAAACTACACTAATGACCATTAAAATTGCTACACCAAGAAGAAATGCAGATGATAAATGGGTATTCATTTGACATATATCACACATCAGTTGTAGTATAATATTACATTTTCATGCAATTTGGGTGCATACATCCTGAGAAATCACTATGGCCACATCTGGCTATAATAACGGTCTTGATATGCCTGGGCATTGAGTCAAAGGAAGCTTCATGGGCATCTGTACTTGTACATGCCACCAAGCTCTAACATGATACCATAGTTCATCAAGAGAAGTGACTGGCGTATTGTGACAAGCCAGTTGTTCGGCCACCATTGACGAGACGTTTTCAGTTGCTGAGAGATCTGGAGAATGTGCTGGCCAGGGCAGTAGTCGAACATTTTCCGTATCCAGAAAGGCCCGTAAAGAACCTGCAACATGCGGTCGTGCATTATCCTGCTGAAATGTAGGGTTTCACAGGGAGTGAATGAAGGATAGAGCCACAGGTTGTAACATATCTGAAATGTAATGGCCACTGTTCAAAGTGTACCGTCAATGGAACAAGAAGTGATCGAGGCGTGTAACCAATGGCACCCCATACCATCACACCAGGTAATACGCCAGTACGGTGATGACGAAAACATGCTTCCTATGTGTGTTCACTGCGATGTTGCCAAACACGGATGCGACCATCATGATGCTGTAAACAGAATCTGGATTCTTCCGAAAAAATGTTTTGCCATTTGTGCACCCAGGTTCGTCGTTGCGTACACCATCGCAGGCGCTCCTGTCTGTGATGTAGTGTCAAGGGTAACCGCAGCCATGGTCTCTGAGCTGATAGTCCATGCTGCTGCATGTTCCTGTAGATGGTTGTTTTGCAAACGTCCCCATCTTTTGACCCAGGGATCGAGACGTGAGTGCACTATCCATTACAGACTGCTACTGATACAAGGCCGTTGGGATTCAGCATGGCATTCCGTATTGCCCTCCTGAACCCACTGATTCCAGTCATTGATAAAGGTTGGATTCTGGCCTATTGTGACATTGCTGCTCATGTTGGTTGCGATTCAAAGTCGGTAACGTGATGGTACGCATTTCTCCTCCTTACACAAGACATCATAACAATGTTTCACCAGCCAATGCCGGTCAACTGCTATTTGTGTATGAGAAATCGGTTGGAAACTGTCCTCATGTCAGGACGTTGTAGGTGTCGCCACCGGCGCCAACCTTGTGTGAATGCTCCGAAAAGCTAATCATTGGCATATCACAGCATCTTCTTCCTGTAGCAATTTTAATGGCTAGGAATGTAACTCTGTTACGTTTTCACAGCTATACCACTAATTCCAAGGAAATGGAGATACTTAAGGAACAATGAAGTTTGTTGTTGTTGTTGTTGTTGTTGACTTCAGTCCGGAGACTGGTTTGATGCAGCTCTCCACAATGCCCTATCCTGAGCAAGCCTCTTCAACTCCACATAAGAACAGCAACCTACATCTGTCTGAATCTGCTTACTGTATCCATATCTTGGTCTTCCTCTGCGGTTTTTACCCCACTCACTTCCCCTCCACAATTCCTTGATGACTTAAAGAAGGGATTGATTGGTAGGACACATTCTTAGACAAGGTATGCCAGAAATTCCTTTTCTCCCCAATGGAGTCTATGCCTATGTGGGAGTAGTACACATTGTATTTAAAGATAATATAACTTTATAGACACCAGAGGGCTCATTATAGTAATTCTTTCTTGGTAGTACTTCTACTGGGTCGAAAGGTTGTGAGATTATTCCGACGGCGGCCGGCACAGGACGCCACTCAGTAGCGCTGCCGACCGACCGCGTCTCGGCCTGATGTAGATCAACAACTGGCACGTGACACCGTCGACAGAACTGCTCACTGTGACAGCTCTTCTGTTCTGGTGGCCACAGGCCGAGTCGTGTAATGTCGAGGATCGGCACCGGGAGCAGCAGAGAAATGTTTCATGATGGTCTAATACAAACGAACCTGTGGTGGTAATGAATTATTCCAGACAGTGCAAATCTGAGGTTATTGGCGTGTGGTTTATATTTAATTCTTACACTGCTTTGGAATTTCAGGAGTGCCTTGTCGTAAACTGATATTGAGGGTTGGTGTTGTAGTCCTCTTAATGAGAAATCTGGATGCTATCAGATTGTGTAATGGTCCATGCCAACAAATCGTGCATCTGAGCCAAAATATTGTTAGGGCTATTCTAATTAACACCTCAGCTTACAGTAAAGTGCTTAGACTCCACAAATCCTATTTTTACTTACAGATTTGCCTTGTTAGTTTAAAAGATTGCAATCTTAACTAAAATAGCCATTTTTACAGTCTATATGCCAAAGCATATGTGTTTTTTATGGACTGTTCACATGCACCCAGCAGACAAAATCTGTATGTCTTTACAAAATAAGGGAAGGCAAAAACAATTATACATCTACTCTAAAAGAAATCCTTTCTTATCAATTAATAATTCTAAGAGGTATTATATTAAACTATGATTTAACATATGACAAAAAGTAACAACACATACATTATGTACCTCTATGGAAGTATTACAAATATTTATTCAAACAATGGAAGTGCCTTAAAGGATTCAACAATATTTATGGCAGTCCAGCCACAGCAGCCGGAGATGGCGTGTGTGTGTGTGTGTGTGTGTGTGTGTGTGTGTGTGTGTGTGGCGCGCAGATGAAGGCTTAACAGCCTAAAGCTTGTTTATTCTTTTATTTGTGCCTTTTTGCGACTCGTAGGACGTCTCTGTGGTGAATATTTATTCATTAACATGTCTCTGCATTAGATATTTATAAATTAATAGTGTACTTCCTCACCATTACTCGTGTAATATGTGAGCGTTAGCCACGGATAACAGCCATTAAGAAATGACAAGTGCCATACAGTCATTTAGCACTTATCTTGATTTATGTTGAAATCGAATTTCATTGTATGTGATTAATTTATCCTTGGTTAGAATCATTTCAAAGAAATTTTGCTTTAATTTGCACAAAGGAAGTTCAACAAAAATGATGAGGTTCTTGTAGTGGCACTTGTGTCAAACCTCAAATTACTATAACCACTCTGTAGTGGAGTGTCAGTTTTAATTGACAAGGAAGTTTCGTATGAACCGTGTGCCAGATCTGGATTCAAACCCAGGACCTTTGCCTTTTGTGGGCAAATGCTCTAAAATATGAGCTTCCCTGGTACACCTTATAGCTTCACTTCCACCAGTACCTCAGCAATTACCGTCCGAATTTCACAGTTTCTTGAACCTTGCAGGACTAGCAGTCCTGGAAGAAAAGATATAGTCGAGACATGGCTTAACCACAGCCTTGGGATCTGTGTAGAATGATATTTTCACTCTACACTTTGCACTAATATGAAGCTTCCAAGAATGCTACACTATACTCCATTCACTTTGAAGAGGCAGCCCAAGGTCACATAGCAAGCAGTATCCCCACTCTACATCCCCCCCCTCCCCCAACTCTCTTGCTAGCACACTGCACTGGCAGCCCTCTTAAACAACATGATAAATCAATTTTAAAAGCTGACAGCGCTTATTATTGTTGGCATATTTTCTTGAGCTTCATTTTGTTCGTTGCAACATGTATTAATGTAGTTATTTTAGTGTAATATTCTCTGGACTGATGTAAATTATATAAAGTGAAATAGTTATATGTAACTACCAGATAGAAACTACAGTGGGCGGACATCAACTTCACTATCTTTACATAAAGGTAAATGAATTCAGAGCATTTTAATAAATCTAAGTTCTTCCTTTGCAATGTCTTCTTCCTGCAATCGCTCCGCATGGTCAACACATTTCTGCCAATCTTCTGTCATGTTTTTAATGGCGTCCTCCAGTCATTTTCTCACATCTAATTTTAAACGTAGAATTCTTGTCTGCTACCTCTCGCTTTATTTGAGCCCATATCAGTTCAATGGGATTGTACTGACAGTGATAAGGAGGATGCCTTATTACTTCATGTCCCATTTCTGCATCTAGATCATCAAGCCCATATTGCTTAGAACTGCTGTTGAAACTTGAGTTGGGAATTTTTTCTTTAAGTAATGGACAATGCAAGGTATCATTCCATGCTATCACACATCCTTCTTCCAGTCTTTGAAGGAAACCAGTAAACCAATCCCTAAACACTATTATTCATCTCTTGGTGTTCCAATCTAAATGTGGCGTTGATTACCACCAATTCTGTCCCCTCTGTGAAACCATCTTTGGCTGATCCAGCATGGCAGATTATCAGAAATGATCCTTTACATAACGGGACCTTTAGACCACCATTTCCTTTAGAATCCTGCCAGATAAAACTTTCAGAATGGTTTTAATTTACACTTGTTTCGTTTATATAAATGACAGGTTGAGGATGATCTTCAATCCTCACTTCAAGCATTCTTCTTAAAAATGAGGCTTTTGCAGTTACAACATCTTTTCTCTCCATCTCCGACCGTCATTAGCTCTTCTGTATCTGAAGCCAAGTTTTCTTACAATTTTATGCAAAGATGTAATACCTCCTGCATAGTCTATTTAAGCTTTTAAACATCTTTAAGTTTTTCAAGTGTTGGGTATTCACCATTATGTATCATTCTTGAACTGAGCAACAGATACGTCTTTTTGGAAATCATCTACCTCTGTGACAGGCTTTGGGCGTGTAATGTATTTTCTCGTAGAGGAAAAGCTCTGCCCTATGATATCTTCATTTTCGATTACACTTTTATGTGCTTCCTCACAGATGCATTGCACTGTTCTTACCAACACCTGACAGGCTTCTGCGGTTGGCAGTTTTCCAACACTCTGAAAAAATTATATACGTTAAACACAATATCCTTCGACGGACAGCTAATACCACTCAGACTTGCCATTGTACCAAATTTAAACGTAAACACAGAGAAACTATTGAACTGTTGTTATACAACTGCAGAAGAGATGGGCGGCTTGCTGGGGACGGGGGAAAAAGGCATTGTTGAGGGGATCATGTGACTTGGGGAGTGTGGGTTGAATGGCCTTGACCTGCTTCGTCATTATGAATGGAGTATAGTCCTGCAAGGTTTGCAGTAAAACTTTTGTGGAATTTGGAAGGTAGGAGGTGAGGGACTGGGGGAAATAAAACCATGACGGTGGCCACAAGTGTGCCGGGTGCCTCAATCTGTAGATTGCTCACTCACAAAAGGCAAAGGTCCCAGGTTCAAATCCCGGTCCAACGCACAGTTTTAATCGGCCAGGAAGTTAACGATGACCACATGTTAACTACTCAATGCGCCTTGACATGTTCACTGTGTCCATCCACTCCTGAATGGTGAGCTGTAACCATGACAAACTGCTACTCAAAACGTCAACAAAATGTTCCCTATTGCAAAGCTAGCAATTTTTTTTGCACACACATCTGGTGCTCAGTTGCTTAAACATTGAGTTAGAAAATACCACACTGTAGAAAGGTGGTTCCTTTTTTTCTCTCTCTCTCTCTTCTCCTTCTTCTTCTATTTCTTTACATTACACAAAATATTTTGCTACCACATATACTAATATTAAAAAGGTTTCAAATTAACATATAAGTGTTAACCTGAATTTATATCTCAGAAGTTTGGTTGTAAATGAGATGCCAAGAAAATTTATCAGATCATCAGTATTTTCATGCATAATATTATTACAAACAGTGATAATGAAATGCACAAATACTACATTACAGATAATTTTCCCCTTTGTTCTTACAGGGAACTATATTTGCCTTGTGAGGAAGAGCGAGAGTATTTCTGTGAAGACATTTTGGGTGAGATGCAACATCAGATGCCTCAACTGAGGATCATTAACACTTTCCGGTGGACAGAAGAAGACTTTCTAACAGATTATGAAACAAATGGTGATGATGATGATGATGATGATTGTTGTTATTATTTGGGATACTGACACATTCTGCATTTTGAAAATGAATATTTTGTAACTATGTAATTCCTGGATGAGTGAAGTGCCCAGAAATGCAATGATAAGCAGATTATGAATTAATGAAGGTATTTTGTAAGAAAAATGAAATTGTTGGCAAAAATATATAAAAAAAAAGTGTTCACAATTGTTTTATATTATCATAAAAATATTTGTTCATTCAAATATTGAAACTTATTCTTTTTACTTAACATATTTACTCAAATCTAAGCTGCACCTGAAAAGTAAGTCTCGGTATTCAAAGGGGGGGAAATAGAATGAAACACCTTTGTTTCAATTTTGAGATGTGGCCTGTAACTCAGATGAGAAACAAATAAGTAGAATGGATGATGATCCAGCTACAATAGTTGCGTTCAAGTCGTAAGCTTAGAAGTCGAACTTTCAGTGACGATACTTCTTAGGTGTCAGTGGTAGTTATCAGTAAGAGTGCGATGAATCATGGGAAGCACGGGACGGAACAGATGTTCATTTCCATCTTTCATTTGCTGTAATACTATGTTCAAACTAACCACAAACTCGAAAATTGTGTAATATTCTTAGAAACATATCAGTATATTTCTGGAAAGCATGTGTGTGAATGTGCCTCATTCTGAGCACAAGACAGCTGACAGATACCTCGCTCTGAAGAAAAATGTGATTAAATACGAGATTTATTCTCGCATTATCAAAAATTGCTTGGTGGAGCATTGTGCTGAAGCAACATTTTCATGTCTAATAAGCGATATTTCTAATTAGTGTTTTGTAATTAAATCATGGTTCAGTTTGCATTGTTACCATAATCACAAGGAATTACGGCAATAGCTAATATGCACCACCAAAAACACCAACTGAACAATCACTTCAATCTTAGCTATAAATTCTCTGCATCTTTTCTCACCCCCCCCCCCCCCCTTATTTGCATATTTGCATGTGTTTCTTCACATTTCATGTAACTAATATTTCCGAGTTGCAAGACTGTATTTTATAGCTTTGCTACTAGGTTCCTGCATAACCACATCTTCGAAAATCCTGACATATTTACAACAACCAACTTGTACCAAAATCCTAAAGCCTTGTTGCATTGTTGGTATTGAGGTAAATAAATTTTTCTGTTGCTACGGTTATTTGAAACACTGCTACATTCGAAGATTAGCAATACTTTCATTGTGTTATTGATTTAGTTGCGTTGCATTGGTTCAATGGCTGAAACTTAGTGCAGAATTTTGGCGCCAGTAAGTCTAACTTTTCTAATAAAAATACAAAAAATACAGTGGTAGAAGAGTCTATTTGTCTTTGAGTCTGCAATGTGTGCCTTGCACTGCTTACTTTTGACAGCAAAAGTTAGTTGTAATGGCTCGTGGTGGCATTTTTCAGAACTTCCATCCACTTTGTACTCTATTCTAAGCTGCTGGTAGTTTTTTGGATCCCGAAAACGGTGCAGCTTAGACTCAAGTAAGTACGGTATGTATTGGAGATCACTGTCAAACTCGCAGTTTCTAGAACAGAAATATAAAATAGAATTCAATATTAAAATAAATGCATTTGATACGAATACTATAGACGAAAAATTCCTAGCAGGAAAAAATATATATATGAAATAGATGAAGATTACTGATCAGGCGAAAGAGCACTGGTGGTGATAGTAGCACAAGTAACACACACACCCACACACACACACCCACCCACACACACACACACACACACACACAAACACAAGTTTTCACAACCCAGTTGCTTCTTCAGGCAGAAGGGAAGGAGAGGGAAAGGAAATGTTGTTGTTGTTGTTGTTGTTGTTTTTGTTTCGAGGGGACTAAACTACATGGTCATCAGTCCCCTGTTCCTAACGAAGAAAGTCCATTTAATAGGAAGCAATAGCCTTATGGACCTGGAGACAATGTTTAAATACGCAAGAGGAGTACATGTCAAAGATAAAGTTTCACCAAAAGCAAAATTAGAGATACCGACAGCACAGACATAGAAAATAAAACAATGCAGTCGATCACGCTAAAATTGGCAATGAGAATCTGTGGCCGGCTGGTCACTGAGATAAAATGGACGGGCCAGTCACGAATGTCACAGCAGACACGAATGTCTGATAGTCAGAAGATATAAAACATTAAAATACGGTTAAAAGTAAGGAGAAATCACTCTACATTAAATAGAATTGTAAAAACCGGCTGCACGGATAAAACATAACACTGACTCAGCCATGGAGGCATCGTCCCCTAGCACTAAGGATAGGGTAGGTGGTAGATTAAATGACTGCCGCAAGGGGGCTAAAATAGTACAGTCCATCAGGAGATGGACGACTGTCAAGGCACCACCACAGTGACACATGGGCGGTGGCTCACGCCGAAGTAAATAGCCGTGAGTCAACCAAGTGTGCCCGATGCGGAGGCGGCATAGCACAACAGAGTCTCGACGATTGGGCCTCAGCGAAGTTTTCCATGTGGCTGTGGACGATTTGACTGTGCGAAGTTTGTTTGGTGCACTCAGTGCAGACCATTCCGAGCTCCAAGCGTCCCGCACCTTCCGGTGTAGCGTCCACCTAAGGTCCGTTTCCACGAGGCCAATTTTAAGAGGGTGTGAGAAGGTGGCCTGCTTGGCCAACTGATCCACACGTTCATTGCCAAGAATGCCGATGTGCCCTGGGGTCCAAACAAAGACCACTGAGCGACCAGACCTATTGAGAGCGGCAACAGAGTCTTGGATACACTGCCCCAGAGGGAGCTTGCTGAAACACTGGTCGAGTGCTCGCAAGCCACTGAGGGAGTCGCTACAGATGACAAACGACTCCCCGGGGCAGGCTCGGATATGTTCCAGAGCGCGAGAGATAGCGACCAGCTCTGCAGTAAAAACACTACTCCCACTTGGCAAAGACCACTGTTCAAAAAGGTCACCATGGAGATAGGCGTACCCAGCATGGCCATCTATGAGGGAACCGTCGGTATAGATGACTTCTGCACCATGGAAAGAATCAAGGAGTTCCAGGAACTGGTGACGAAGGATCGATGGTGAAGTGGAAGCTTTCGAGTCCCGGGACAAGTCCAACCGTAGCTGCGGACGAGGAATACACCAAGGAGGTGCACGGGAGGAGTAGAGGAAAGTAGGAGGGAAGGGAAGGGAGTCAAGGGAGGAGAGAAGGGAATGGACACGGACTGCAATCGGGAAGCCCGACCGAGGCCGTCTGTGAGGGGATGGGAGTGCAGCAGTTGGGAAGAGAAGCCTGCGATTCGGATGATGGTTGGAAGTGCGCACACGAGCAACGTACGACGCCAACAACTGTTGCCGACGGAATCGCAGTGGGGGAACCCCGGCCTCAACAAGGAGGCTCATCACCGGGCTCGTTCGAAAAGCTCCTGTTGCCAAGCGAACACCAGCATTGTGGATGGGGTCTAATACCCAGAGTGCAGAAGGGGCTGCCGAGTCGTACACCTGGCTCCCATAATCCAAGCGGGACTGGATGAGAGCCGTATAAAATTGTAAGAGGGTTCGACGGGCGGCTCCCCAAGCAGTGTGGCTGAGGCAGCGCAGTATGTTTAAATGCCGCCAGCACTTTTGTCTAAGCTGTTGTAAGTGGGGGACCCACGTGAGCCGAGCATCGAACACCATGCCCAAGAAGCGATGCATATCTTCAACATGAAGGAGCTCATCACCCAAGTACAGTTCCGGGTCTGGGTGCACTGCTCGCCGGCGGCAAAAGTGCATAACCCGGGTTTTGCGGGCAGAGAATCGGAATCCATGGGCTAAAGCCCAGGAATGAGCCCTTTGAATGGCTCCCTGTAGTCGCCTTTCAGCGACACCAATACTAACTGAGCTGTAATACAGACAAAAGTCATCGGCATACAGGGAGGAGGACACCGATGACCCCACTGCTGTAGCAAGTCCGTTAATTGCAATCAGAAACAGGGGAACACTGAGAACGGAGCCCTGTGGGACTCCATTCTCCTGGGTGCGTGAAGTACTGAGGTGGGTACCTACCCTTACCCGAAAAGTGCGAAGTGAGAGAAAGTTCTGGATGAACAGCGGAAGCGGTCCTCTCAAGCCCCTGTCATGCAGCGTAGCAAGAATATGGTAGTGCCAGGTAGTGTCATAAGCCTTTCGGAGATCGAAAAAGACTGCAATCAGGTGCTCACGCCTGGCGAAAGCAGTGCGGATGGCCGACTCTAGCGGAACCAGATTGTCTAATGCAGAACGACCTCGGCGGAATCCCCCTTGTTGTGGGGCGAGGAGTTTACGGTCTTCAAGAACCCACATAAGTCGCCGACTCACCATACGTTCCAGGAGCTTGCAAGGAACGTTGGTGAGGCTAATCGGGCGGTAACTGTCTGCCACCTGTGGATCAGCGCCAGGTTTTATCACTGGGATGACGATGCTGTCCCACCATTGAGATGGGAAAACACCGTCAACCCAAAGGCGATTGAACAGGGCGAGAAGTTGGTCTTTAAACTCCTGTGACAGGTGGCGCAGGAACTGTTTGTGGACTCGATCTGGCCCTGGTGTGGTATCAGGGCAGGCAGTGAGGGCACTCTGGAACTCCCAGTCAGTGAATGGGGCATTGTATGGTTCTCGCCGACGTGTGTAGAAAGACAACTGCCTCCGCTCGAACTGTTCTTTGCGAGTGCGGAAGCCCGCAATATACGCAGACGTCGCAGAGGTGCTGGCATAATGGTCCGCCATGTGTTCGGAGATAGCAGCTGGATCCATGCATATAGTACCCCGAATGATCAAGCTGGGGATTCCTGCCTGTGGTCGGTACCCAAAAAGGCGCCGAACCTGTGACCACACCCGAGATGGGGCGGCACGCGAGCCAATGGTAGCGACATATCTCTCCCAACAGTCCTGCTTACTCTGGCGTATCAGCCTCCGAGCTTGAGCCCGAAGACGTTTGAAGGCGATCAGGTGCTCTATGCAAGGGTGGCGCCGGTGGCGCTGGAGTGCCCTATGACGTTCCCTGATGGCCTCAGCAATCTCTGCAGACCACCATGGAACCGACTTGCGCCGAACTGAGCCAGTGGTGGTCGGAACACTGGCTTCAGCAGCGGAAATGATGGCGCTAGTAATGTGATGAACAGCCTGATCAACGTCATCTGGGATTGGAGGGATCGCCCTAGTAGCTGAGGTGTAAGCAGGCCAGTCAGCCCTACACAGGGACCAACGGGGCAAACGAGTTGGAGGTTGGTATTGGAGAAGAGAGATATGGATGGGGAAGTGGTCGCTACCACATAGGTCATCGTGGACCCCCCAATGAAGCTGTGGTAGAAGACTTGGGCTGCAGAGAGAAAGGTCTATAGCCGAGTATGTGCCATGCGCCACACTGAAATGTGTGGGGCCACCGGTATTAAGAAGGCAGCAGTCCAGCTGTGCTAGTAGAACTTCAATGTCCCTACTGAGACCTGAGAGCCACCCCACAAGGGGTTGTGGGCATTGAAATCCCCCAATAGAAGGAATGGTGGGGGAAGTTGTGCGACCAAGTTCGCAAGGTCTGCAGGAGACACTACCATCTGCTCACTCTACCTTCCTCCGGATGAGGCAATGTCCTGTCGTGCCTGAATTCTCACGGCCACTGCCTCGAGCACTGTGGTGAGTGGCACTGGTGAACTGGGGACAGTGGCAAGAATGTAAAGACAGACTCCTCCGGATACCCTGTTGTGTGTTGCACGATTTTTATAATAACCCCTATACCCACGAAGGGCAGGAGTCCGTTCAGCAGGAAACCAAGTTTCCTGTAGAGCAACACAGAGGGAAGGGTAGTGACAGAGCAACTGCTGTAACTCGGCCAAGTGGTGGAAGAAACCGCCACAGTTCCACTGCAGCACCACACTATCTCTGGACGTACTGGGCATATTTATGTAGTTGGTAGAGTAGGGCCCACAGGTTTCTCTGCAGCCACTGATGCAGGAGGCAGAGCCTCTGCGTCCATAGCTTCCAGAGTCTTGGCAATTTCCAAGTCTTCAGGGGACGCGAGGATTTCCACCACGTCCTCGGAAGCAGACGATTTTTGTGGTGGCATGGTAGCCACCTGAGGTTCTTTTGTTTTAGATTTTTTCTGTTTCTCTCGCTGGTCCTTCGGCCTCTCACGCTGGGAGGGCTTGGCAAACTCAGTCTCAGGGACGGAGGTTGTCCTTGAGGCCCTACGACCAGCTTTGGATGGCACTTGGTGCCACTCACTGGCATCCACTGAGCCAGTGGGAGAGACCTAGGGAGAAAGGGATTCAAGTGATCCCTTCCTCGCGAGAGGAGCCAGAGCAGGCTGTTGTAGCTCTGGCTCACGTGTGGGGACCGATGTCCCCGTTGGTTGGGGGATTTTTGCTTCCAAGGCAGGGGCTTTGGAAGCAACAGTGTGAGATGTGCCCCCTACCACCAAGGGGGCAGATGGTGACGGTTGGGCTCGAGGGCCCACTGTGATAGAGGGAACTGGTGGCAAACTAGTCTGCGGAAATGGTTTCGTGGCTGCTGCATATGATGTTTTGATGCTGACCGGGTGGAGTTTCTCATATTTCCTCTTGGCCTCGGAATAAGACAGCCGATCCATGGTTTTGTATTGCATGATCTTCCTTTCTTTGTGCAGTACAGAGCAGGTAGGCGAGCAAGGTGGGTGCTGCTGTCCACAGTTAACACAGACGGGAGGTGGTGTACAAGGTACGTCTGGGTGTGATGGACGACCACAGTCCCGACAGGTGGAGCTGGCGGTACACCTGGAGGACATGTGCCCGAACCTCCAGCATTTAAAACAACGCATAGGGGGAGGAACGTAGGGCTTTACGTCACACTGGTAAATCATCACCTTGACCTTCTCAGGCAATGAGTCGCCCTCAAAGGCCAAGATGAATGCACCAGTGGCGACCCTGTTGTCCTTCGGACCCCTATGGACTCGCCTTATAAAGTGGACACCTCGCCGTTCCAAGTTCTTGCGGAGTTCGTCATCTGACTGCAAAAGGAGATCCCTATGAAAAATCAAACCCTGTACCATGTTCAGGCTTTTGTGTGGGGTGATAGTAACGGGAACATCACCCAGCTTGTCACAGGCGAGCAAAGCCCGTGACTGTGCTGGGGATGCCGTCGTTATTAAAACCGATCCCGATCGCATCTTCGACATGCCGTCTACTTCTCCAAACTTATCTTCCAAGTTCTCGACGAAAAAGAGAGGTTTCGTGTTCATGAAAGATTCACCATCAGTCCTAGTACATACTAAATACCTTGGAGCATATTGTTGTCCTCGGCTACGAGATCTGCGTTCCTCCCATGGCGTGGCCAAGGAAGGGAACGACTGGGGGTCATAAGTCTCAGCATTGAAGTCTACTTTTCCTCTCTTAGAGATGGTGGTTAAACGCCCACCAGCGTTGCTTTGGGTCCTTTTCATCGTGTTCCCACGAGCAGCTAGGGAAATAAAGGTCCACCCAGGCAGAGCCCCGCTTGCCTGGGTAAGCCTTGTACAACTGAGGTGCGGCAGGTTCCTCAGAGGTTGCTCGCTAGCGGCTGTTCAACCTCAACAGCCATGCATCTCCTCGGCACGTAGCACACCTTGAGATTGAGGTTTTTTTTTTATAGAGGTTTGTACCGTCCTCGCGACCCGGGCGATTAAGCCAAGATCCCCGGGCTCTGAAATGTACAACGTTCCACCGTCGCGCCGAACGATGGTCGTTGAAGCACGCACAGAGCTTACGGTGTAGCGGACTGTTGGCGCGACACAGCCCACGGCTGAGGACCCCGGGTTCACCAAGTCCGTACCCAGCAAATTAATGCTGAGCCCCTGAGGGGGGGGAAAGGAAATGATTAGGGTTTTAAGGGAGGGGGTAAGGAGGCATTCCAATCCCGGGAGAGGAAAGACTTACCTTGGAGAAGAAACGGAAGGTAAACAAATACACACACACCCACACATTTACACAGACGCAAACACACCTAGGCAGACATACTGTAGAAAGCAAAGAAGTTAGACAGAGATGCCACTTGAGGCAGAGGCTCTGTCCAGAGAACCGAAGCAAAGATGTTAAGGATGGTGGGTGGGAATTCAAATTTTCCGTTGCCCACCTGGTCTCAACCAATGCTAAGAGAGAATATGCTGAAGGGCTATTTCCCATCTCCGGAGTTCTGAAGGATTGATGTTGGTGGGAAGTATCCAGATAACCCAAACAGTGTAACACTGTGCCAAGATGTGCTGGCCGTGCACCAAGGCGTGTTTGTTTGTCCATTCGCATGAACGGTCACAGGTAGTGTTTGTTGGTAATGAGGATTACCCTGTGGCTAGTTTGTTGCTGGTCATTCCCACATAGAACACTTCACAGTGCAGGCATGTCAGTTGGTAAATCACGTGGGTAGTATTGCAAATGGCTCTGCCTTTGATCGTGTACACCTTCCGGGTTACGGGACTGGAGTAAGTGGTGGTGGAAGGGTGCATAGGGCTACATTTTCACTATTATAGCCATACCCAACATAATAAACTTCTTGTTGCACTTTTGAAGCCCTCATGTCTTGAAATGTACAGTATGAACTTCATAAAATGAGCACGGCAAACGTGGAGTGTCACTGAACACTGGTCCTTAAAACAGGGAGTATTGGATTCAACTTCAGCATAGAGGATGTCTATTTGTGGTATGAACTTGCAGGTATATTTAGTTTCTAAAACCAACATATATAGGTCTACTTTCCTGACTCCAGACTACTATGGTGCTAGAGACAACTGGCCATTTGGCACCTCCCTTGTTTGGGTGTTTCAAACTACATTGTGTCAAAGATGAAATAGAATTTGCATCATGCGTAGTACTTAGGATGTTATTATAGGATCATATTTCTTTGATGTAAATAGTGAAATATCAACAACGACAAAGAAATTTGACTGTGTAATGGAGAACTTTGTGTTGTGGAGGGAGAGGCCAGGTCCTAGATTTGACAATCTCATCTTTCATCAATTATTGCCAAACTTTAATAAGAACTATATAGGGGAACATGAGGCAGAATTAATGTTGCCAAGGCAGAATAGCACCCCAGGAATGAACATTAATGGAAACGATCCTGCTTTTATATCTCAGGCACAGATGATATAAATATCAAGCTTTGTACCAAAAGTAAGATTCCCAATGAGCTACAACCTCAAGGTAAGGTGCTAGAGCCCACCCATCCGCAACTCGCTACGTCGCTCATTGTCAGCTCGGTAGCCGTCGGCGATGTAAGTGTCGATCACCACTTCCGCCGAGTGCAAGGTTCGAGCGGTAATCCGGTTTCTCCACGCGAAGAAGTTACCGCCCGTGGAGATTCGTCGGCAACTGACGGAGGTTTATAGTGAAGAGTGCACGTCCGTTCAGCACTTCCGCAAATGGTACAGGGCTTTTGCTGAGGGTCGCACCGAACTTCACAATGAAGTGGAAGACAGTCGGTTTGTCCCAAGTTGTGTGCTCACTGGGTCCCCCGGATTCTGACTGACGGACACGAGGAGCAACGCCTTGACTGTGCTTGCAAGTTTCTTCAACAATGTGAGGGGGGGGGGAGGAGCAACAAGATGAGGTTGTCAGACTCCATCATCATGGATGATGAAAAGTGGGTGTTTCATTACACCCCCAAAACAAAGCAACAGTCTCGTCAGTGGCATCACTCCGGTTCACCGCCACCAAAGATATTCAGACAAAGGCAGTCGGTAGGTCAGGTTATGGAGACTGCACTTATTGTCGTTCCAGGTTACACAAAATTGATGAGGAGTAGGGCCTACCTCCTTATGATCCCAAAACACAGACAGATAATGTGAAACATTGACCAAACTGCAGCGAGCAATCCAATTCGTCGAAGAGGACACCGATGGAGGGAGTAGTGCTTCTTCACGACAATGCTTGACCCCACGTCGCTCGTCAAACACGGGAGCTTTTGGAGAAATTTGGGTGGACTGTTGTGCCCAATCCCCCGTACAGTTCGGACTTAACCCCCCAGCAATTATCACCTCTTCCCAAAGCCAAAGGAATACGTAGGTGGCAAACGCTTCAAGAGCGACGACGAAGTCCAAGTAGAGCTCACACACTTCAACGGGTTGGAGGGACTTGGGAATACAAAAGCTGGAGTACCGTCTTCAAAAGTGTGTGTGTTTTCAATGTATTCTCCATTATTTTTGACAAACGTGAGCATTCCAATGATGTATAAATTAATAACAATAAAAATGTTTTCTATTTGTAAAAAATATGAGAACTTTAGTTTTGGTACAACCTTCATATATATATATCATTGATATAAATCTTAAGGAGACGCTTTGAATTAAAATTTGTGCCACGGCTGGGATTCAACTCCAGGACCTCCTGCTAACTAGGCAGGCGCTATACCACTAACCTACCGTGACTTAATGGATACAGCAACTGCACAGATTGTGTCACGACTGGGAATTCGAACCCGGGAGACATGCCTCGAGACAAATTTTTATTCAAAGCCTCTCCTTCAATGTCCACTGACATATTTTGTCTCGATATAAATCTGATTTATTGTTTGATATTTAAAATATGTGTATCTAATGTAAACATTGATGTAGAGTATTTCATTCATTGCTGATACTTTACTGCAGATACTGAAAAGCAAAAGATTTTTAAAATACTTTTATGTTATGTAAATATTAATGTCTGCTTAGACAAAAGTGGAGCCAGTGCACAAGACGTTTAATGGTCACAGGTGTACTGGTTCCATCTACTGAAATTTTTTGACCAGTCTACAACAGCAGATGAAAGGGTCACAAATATGGATATGACAAAGTGGCAGTGAACATGGGACACACTTTTGAAGAAATGTGTATATGCTCAAATTTGGTTTTAGGAAATGTGTCTTGCCATTGCACTAGTGCTGCACCATTGTAAAACGATTTAATATCCTCCTTATCTGCTCTTCTGTGTAGTGTGCATCCACAGGCCTCAGTACTTTGTCTCCAGATATGTGCAGTTTCCCACTACTGTAGACACGTTTCGTGATGTGTATTCTAGTTATCCTCTTAGTTAACAAATTGTGCAATTTGCAAGCTGCAAGTTATTTTGGTAACCTTTTCTGGACACGATTAATGGTACTAAGAAAAATCCTAAAAGGACTGGCAAGAATACCAAATGCACTTTCCACTGTTCTCCTTCCTCGAGATACCCTGTAGTTGAATATATCACCTCTTCTGTTACTCCCTTTGAGGGATACGGTTTTATGATATTGTATGTCAGTGGGAAGACATCATCTAACAGGACAACCATTGGAGTTACAGTGTTTGTGCTTCCTAGCTTCAGGAATGTTCATAATCGACCTGTCAATAAGAAATTCCCTGAGTTTACTTTTCACAAACACGGCAGCATTGCCAACACACCCATTTGTTCTCACATCTACATACAAGAACATGTAGGTGGCATCAACCAGGACAAATAAAATAATGCTGTCAAAAGATTTGCAATTGTAATAACGGGAGCCACTAGCTTGGGATCATTTGATACTAATGTGCTTTCCATCCATTGTCTCTGTGGATTTTGAGGACAAATGGAACTGTTGTTACGACACTACAATTTTCTCCCACTCTTCTCTGCTTGTAGACACCTGTAAATAACATTTATGTATGTATAACATGTAAGTAATGGTTTTCATTTCTATATTCACAGCAAGAAATTTAGGCTCAATATTTTTCCTCAAGATGAGCCTTAAATTGCATGCAGTACTCTGCCGCTTCAACATCAGTAAGAACAGCCACCCCCAACACCCACCCACCCACCCCAAATTAAAAAATAATTAAATAAATGCCGCGGTCTCGTGACAACTTCAATTAAAACAAAAATAATTTTTCCTGAACGGACAAGCGTATATACAAGAACCTGTCAACCATAGAGCAGGTACAGTATTAATTTTGCTGCGAGTGAAGCGAGCAGCAATAACATTTACTCTGTAGCTCGTGAAAAATATTAACAATTCTACACTTCATTGTTCATCTGTTGCCAACATAAGCACTGGAGACCGGTGAGAAGCGTCTTAAAATTTTACCCAGTATTTACTTATGTCTGTTGTGCCTAGTGTGAGACCTAAAACGTGATTCCTTCCTCCGATCTACAGGAACAGTATACTTTTGCCTATGTGCAAGGTTGCACTAAGATACTACGCACTTGGTATGTTATCCTACTAAGCCCAATACCCTGGCCGCTGAAACTTTGCACTTGACGTTTACAAATATCAAGTGAAGAGCAAGAAGCGGGAGGCGATAGTCGCTAGGAACGAATCAATCACAGCGCACTAAACACTTCCAGTGGTCACGTGCCGTGACGTCAAAGTTCCCGCGTTGCCGGCTTTGTTCAGTGCTACCGTAAAATTTAGCTTCGTTCGAGTGGCGCTGCTGACGGTCAGGAACAGTTTGAGGCGTTCGAGTGGCACTTTTGACTCTTTCTGACTAGCCAATCTGGTGTTCGAGTGGCGGAGCTGATAGTTGGCGAACGTAAGTTTAAGTCAGCGGATTTTCGTCAAACTGTTTTCTGACTGACTCCGAAGCGTTTAACAAGCCTCCTCCAAAAGACAAGCCCGCATATTTACGATGAAGTTTGTGTTGTAAGTCTTCGATTTTCTCTTGATTGAGGCTGAGTTTGTATATTAGACAGGCATTCTTTCAACTTATGTGGCCTTCTAATGCTGTACGTCCCCTTTTTATTACACCCATACATACTATAAATGAAAGATGTGGAAATTTTCATAAATACGAATTTAAAGATGAATGCGTATGTTTTTACAGTTTGGATTGTGATATATTCGCCTGAAAATGAAGTCAAAATAGCCCTACTGAGATTTTCTGTGCCATCTGTAAATGAAGTGATTGACACATAAGAATTATATAGTTCACAACAGGCATCAGCAGTGATAGATTTTTATAACCGACATCTAGCTTTTTTTGTGCCACTATAGCGTCTCACAATCACTGTTCCGTGTTTCTCCTTGTGGTTATATATTATAGAAATCTATTACTGCCAATGTGGGCTTTTCTACAGTAAATATTCTGGGAAAATCAGGTACGATGATAATTCTTGCACAACACCTGCAAATTTTTGTATATTAATTTGTATGTTTCATTTTTTAAATTTTATTGTAACTCATAATAATGGGACAAAATGCATATGAAGTTGTATGTTACAAAATATTCCTTTCACACACAACTATCCTAATTTACCTCATTTTTGCATCAGGTTTTGCCAGGTTAAATTGGCTACATTATTTGTAAATTTATAATTTTACGTATATTTTGCGTTTTGTCGAAGTTTATGATCAGAATTTAACCCACAATGTATTTCTAATGGCGGAATGCACACTGTCCGTCACCGGTCCGCCACCTCACGTCAACGTGAGCTTCCTCAAGAAGAATGTTTTGATGGAATGGTCGTCTGGTAATATCGCGACTCGCAAGTTAACCTAGTTTCGTCACGCGAATTTTATACTCGACAGATACACGGTTTATTATTATACTTTGGTTTAATGGTAAATTGCAAATGTTTCTTGACGACTTAAATAGTTTTCTCAATTGAGAAATACATAACATATCGCCAGTCATAACCTCACTTTCAACATCGGTACTCGGTAGAGAGAAAAGATGCCAACTAGCGCTATGAGTGGCCAAACTGCGAAACAGGTGAAATAAGCGCTCGAGTTGGCAACTGTCAAAAACCGCGCATGCGCAGTGGGGGCCTTCCAAATCGTCACTAGCAGCGTTTGGGCCACTCGAATGAACCTAAAGTTGTGTATCATGTTTACCACGTGTATACATTGTGTCTGCTTTTTTCGCTGCGATTTGTTTTACTGCGAGTGGTTTGAGTTACCAAGTTCAAGTAATTTGATAATGTCATCGAAAAGACGTTTGTCTAGTGACGTTTTCTGAGTAAATTCTCAATTTCGTGTGAATAAAATCTTCGAAGCATTCTGAGCAGGAAGTTCATTCTCGCTTCAAACGATCGGAAAGAAAGTGTGGTGCAATGGCTACAAGAAAGAAATATTCCTCCAGATATGTCAATGTCAAAACTTCTTTTATATTCACTCGTGAAACAAAATAAGCCTATTACACCCACATTTGTAGTAGACGAAATTGCAAAGGAGCAGGATGTAATAAGGCTGCCCCCATATCACTGCCATTTTAACGCTACAGTATTACTATGAAGTCTTATGAAAAATTACACGAGGAACAATAATAAGTTTTTCACTATAACAGAGGTGGAAAGGCTGTTGCGTGAAGCTGTTGCTAATGCGGATGCTGCATCTTGGAAAAAAAAGGGTCGAGCACTTTGAAAAACTGATTCGGGCAGCACAGACAATGGAAGGGATCATCAGTAATCATGAACAGTTAATAATTTGTCTTGGTGATGACGACGATTTTGGCAGTGACGACAATTCGGAGAGCTGGATGTAATTGTACCATTCTCGCCGTAAATTGGCGAGTGAAAAGCGTTGTGATTATAAAACGTAGAGAGAGAAGTTACTATCTTGATTATTGTTTATTTCGTATCTGTCATGATCCAATGCTTATTTTCTACACTCCTTTGCTCTGCTATTGAAACCGCGTGCGTTGTTGTGCTCTTGTCTATATTACTATACCGTTAATTAATTGCTACTTTGTGTTTGCAGCTCAAGAACGAATTATAATATGCACTTTTCTTGCTCAATAGCTTACATTTACAAGATGCAACTGAAAACCGTTTCGTCTGCTTTGTGTATAGAAGCTAGCGTTGCAACGTCGCTAAAGCAGTGTAGCCAACTTAAATCGCCATAACGCGAAACGTCAAGTGCAATGTTTCAGCGGCCCGGGTATAAGCATTTTTACTGTCCTACATTTTCCGTGGAAAGCACTGAATTCATTTGCCACACGCGATCATGTCGCTTTTTTCTTATCCTTCCATTTCGTAGCGTCCGTTTTTTTACATTCCAATGCACCCTAATATTTCTCTATTGAGGACACAACACACTCGCACTAGCTTCTTATATAATTCGAGCTTCTTTCACGTTTGTTTTCCATAACGCCAATTAACAACCATCTGCTAACCTCTACCCTGATAGCTAAATAAGGGGAACAGCTGTTTATTCAGACGGCACTTTCATTTGTTTCTATTGCCAACCTAGTCGAAATATATCGTACCTCCTTGTTTTCTCCAGGTTAGCAAACGACAGGTGTACCTGGCAATGAAATAAGCAATGTATGTAACGAACACATTTCACTGAACGTTAAAGGCATCTTCTTGTTTACTAACGAGAAAACTTCGTCCTGCATTCCGATGTCTAACTATCCAACAAACCACACTTAAAAGCACATATTTTGGAAAGATCTTCAATTTGATGAGCAAAGAAAATGCACATTGTTTGTAAAACAGGCATAAATACACGGAAACACCAAATACAGCAATAACCTTCAAATAAACATGGCGATTTGTTTTGATTCTGAGAAATGGCATCACAAAGTTCAAATGACCTGAACTTTGTCAAGTGGTGACGATTGAATGGCGCCAACTAAATATTTGCAATTGACACTAGCATTTTCCTTGACGTAACTCAAATGGCCAGTGTTAACGTACCTTAACACCAACTGCTTAGAAATTTTTCCATGAGTGACACACCCACCCCCCTACTACATTGTCACATATCTTTGCCAACGTCCCCTTTCCCATACCTATTCAGATGCAGACTGTGCCTAGTAAAATCTGACCTTTGGATAGTCTCAAATGGCACCACTGCAATGTGACACATGATGATGGGTAATTTAGTCTAATTTTTGTGTTTTGGACTATGGTGTCTATGAGGGTGGGGCTGTATCCATTGCTATGGGCTATATGTTTGAGTATTTCAATTTCTTTGCATGCTGTTGCTTCATTAATGGGGATCCGAAGCATTCGATTCACAGATGACCTGAAGAAGGCAGTCTTATGTTGGTTGGGATGGCATGAAGAATTATTAATTGGAACATCTGTGGCAGTGGCTTTCCTGTATATTTGGAAGGAATGTTTGTTATTTTGACAAGAGATAGTCATATCAAGGGAACTAATTCCTTCAGTTGTTTGGTGTTCAACTGTAAATTTAATGTTTTGGTGCATTTTATTCATTTCATCAGCCATGTGATTTAGCTTTTCTTTTGGGCCATTAAAAAGTATTATTGTGTCATCTACATATCTTTTATAATATATTGTTTTCTTTGTGAATTGAGGGTAACTGGAGAAGAAATTTTGTTCTAGGTTGTGTATAAATATGTCAGCCAGTAAGCCTGCAAGTCTGCTGCCCATTGTCAAACCATTGTTTTGCATGTAGAACTTGCCATTGAATGAAAAATAGTTATGTGACAGGATTAGTTAGAGCAATGGCTGGAAATGGACTTGAGGAACTGCAACTAATCTCACCAACTTTTACGAAAGGAAACGGATTTTTCATTATGCTCTCCTCTATTTTGCACCCTGTTCTTGCACCTAATTGTAATCCAACTACAAATTAAGTAGGTCTAAATTTTAACACTTACAGCTACAAAAATGTTCGATGGAATCAATGATCCCAAGTAACACGAAACTTTGGGAACATAATTAGTAATGAGCAAGAAAGTAAAACTGCCAGGTTTTATTTGACACAAATAAATTTGCACAAAATATTGAGTCAGACTTAGAAGTACAATGTGATTACACAGAACATCTGGTCCTACAAAAAACTGCTGCCCAAGCAGCATATAACAAGGAGAGGAGGCAGGATGAGTGTCATCGATTTGACTGGTTCAGTTTTACTTACGGCATTACGGCAGTGGAGGAGTAATGTTAGCAACATAAAGTTTGTTTTACAAGGACAATTACTTTACAGACCAGAGAAAGGTAGATACAAGAACCTGCCAACCATAGAGCGAGATTAATCCCCTTATTCTATTTATTTGAATATCCAAAGAGCATTCAATGGTCGTTAACAACATTAGCACAGTATGCCTCAGCTGCCGTAAGTAAAATTTTACAGTTTGCATCAAATTATATGAACAAATAGAAAAAATAGAAAACTGATAACTTACCCAAAGGACAGGCTCGTCGATAGACACAAATAAAATCACACACAAGCTTTCGCAACCGTTGGTCGCTTCTTCAGGAAAACAGGAAGAAAGTTCCTCTTTTTCTGAAGAAGCAACCAACGGTTACGAAAGCTTGTATGTGTGAGATTTTATTTGTGTCTACCGACGATCCTGTCCTTTTGGTATGTCATCCGTGTTCTATTTGTTTATTCCACCAGGAAAGTTTCCTTCTATAATTTTCGTTTCATTAATTTGAAATTATGTGAACAGGTAGATGAGCTTTACAATTTCCTTAAATATCTCGACTATGTGAGAAATAGGAAAACGGGAACGCACACGCAAGAGATTGAAGTCCCACTTCTTACGAACTATTCTTCCATCTTTTTATATTACCCCCTGCTACAGTAAACCTGTAATTATAAAATATAAATGTACTTCAAATTTCAAAACTGTTCAATTGCTACATCAACAGTGAGAGTTACTGTCAAGAAAAGAAGCAGCCATTGATTTGATTCGAAATTGATATAGTGACATTCACTTTCCATTCAATATCTTTTGGGAAGGTAAAGAAGCTTATACCTTTTTTTTTGTGGTTTTAGGGCGCACAACTTCTATGGTCATTAGCACCCAGCAAAGAACATAGATTCGCTATGATCTCAAAAAAAAAAAAAATAAAAAAAAAAAAAAAAATAAAAAAAAAAATAAAAAAATTGTGACTGTCAGAACATCAACAAGTGGCGAAAAACGAAAGATAAAAGACAATTAAAAGGGTTAAATATCCTTGGATAAGTTGGCCAAGTTGATAAAAACGCAAAACTCGAGCAGCTGCTCGTGTGTCATCAGCTAAATTTCCTCCAGAGTAGACGGAAAGCGAAGGGCTACACGGAGATGATTAAAATTAACACAAGACAGTAAAACATGTCGCACTGTCAGCAGTTCACCGCAGGAGCACAGCGGTGCAGGATCGGCGGATAGCAAGTGACGGTGGCTGAAACGGCAGTGACCGATGCGCAACCGGGCCAGGATGACCTCCTCTCGCCGAGAGGTGCGCGAGGTGGTCCTCCAAGTGGTCGGGATCGGTTTTACAGTTCTCAATTTATTGTTGTACATAGAAAACCACGCACTGTGCCATTGCGACACGATACTCCGGCGAAGAGCCCGTTGAACATCGTCCGATGGGACGCAAATGGTAGCCATGCGAGGCAAAATAGCTGCCGCCTTGGCTGCTATGTCGGCGGTCTCATTCCCGGGCACACCCACGTGGCCAGGGACCCACAGGAAAGAAACGTCACAGCTGTCATCTGCTAGCAACTGGAGGGAGCGTTGGATCCAATACACGAGAGGATGGTTCAAGAAAGGGTCCTTAAGACTCTGCAGGGCACTAAGGGAGTCCGAACATATGGCATAGAAAGGTTCGCGGTGGCGGCAGGTGTACAAAACGGCCTGGTGGAGGGCAAAAAGCTCGGCCGTGAAATTCGAGCACCGGTCAGGGAGCTTGTATTGGAAACGGTTGTCCCCGACGACGAAGGCAGATCCGACACCGGCAGTGCTCTTGAACCATCAGTGTAAATAAATATGGCATTATCGAACCGCAAACAGTTCGACAAGCCTCGAGCGGTATACCAAATCCGGAGTGCTCTCCTTGGGTAGCGAACTAAGTTCAAGGTGAGTGTGAACCTGGGCCTGATGCCACGGTGGCAATGGGCTATCGCTCAACCGAAAGGTGGAAGGAAGGGTAAAATCGAGCCGCTGTAGCAGGCGGCGAAACCGAACTCCAGGTGGAAGCAAGGCAATCACAGACAGCTGATATTGGCGATCGAGTGAGTCGTCAAAGAATAACGGGTAAGATGGATGGTTGGGCATCGACCGCAGGCAGCATGAGTACCGACACAAGAGTATGTCACGCCTCGTGGTCAAGGGTAATACAGCAGCCTCGGCATACAGACTTTCAACAGGGCTGGTATAAAATGCACCGGTCGCAAGACGTAAACCCCGATGGTGGATAGAGTTGAGACGGCGGAGAATCGACGGCCGTGCAGAAGAGTATACAAGGCTTCTGTAGTGTAGCTTCAACTGAACAATGGCCTGGTAAAGGTGAAGCAGGACGGTACGATCCGCTCCCCATGACGTGCCACTGAGGACACGAAGAACATTAAGGGATCGGGCAGCCAGGTAGGACACGTGTGTAGACCAGCAAAGTTTCCGATCCAACATGAGTCCCAAGAATTTCGTAGTCTCCACGGAAGGGAGAGCAACACGGCCGAGATGTAGAGAAGGTGGAAGAAATTCCTTGTATCTCCAGAAGTTTATACACACAGTTTTCTCAGTGGAGAATCGGAAGCCGTTTGCGATGCTCCAGGAATATAGACAGTCAAGACAGCGTTGAAGAGAACACTCCAAGAGACACGTCCGCTGGGCGGTGCAATAAATTGCGAAATCGTTAACAAAAAGAGATCCGGGGACGTCGGCTGAAAGGCAATCTATGATCGGATTGATTGCAATGGCAAAGAGTGCCACACTCAAGACGGAGCCCTGTGGTACCCCATTCTCCTGGCAAAAGGTATCTGACAAAACAGAGCCCACCCGTACCCGGAACTTACAATCTGCCAAAAACGCTTGAATGAAAATAGGGAGGTGGCCCCGAAGGCCCCATGTGTGCAATGTGCGGAGAATGCCCGCTCTCCAACAGGTATCGTATGCCTTCTCCAAGTCGAAGAACACTGCTACTGTTTGACGCTTCCTTAGAAAGTTGTTCATAATGAAGGTCGACAACGTAACGAGGTGATCAGCAGCAGAGCGGTGTCGACGCAAACCGCATTGGATATTAGTCAGGAGGCGGCGAGATTCGAGGAGCCAGACCAACCGAGCGTTAACCATGCGTTCCATCACCTTACAGACGCAGCTTGTCAGAGAAATGGGGCGATAACTGGAAGGAAGGTGTTTGTCCTTCCCTGGTTTGGGGATGGGGATAACAATGGCTTCACGCCAACTTGTGGGAACATGACCTTCAGTCCATATGCGATTGTAGGTACTAAGAAGAAAGCACTTGCCCGCAGGAGAGAGGATCTTCAGCATCTCAATATGAATGGAATCGGGCCTGGGAGCAGAAGATCGGGACAGGGCGAGAGCACGGTCTAGCTCCTGCATGGTGAAGGCGACGTTATAATTTTCACGAGTAAAAGAGTGGAAAGAAGGCGGACATGCCTCCTCTACCTGTTTGCGAGGGAGAAAGGCAGGGTGGTAATGGACAGAGCTCGAAACCTCCGCAAAGAAACGGCCCAATGCGTTGGAAACATCAGCGGGGTCCACGAGGATTGCGTTCTCCATGGTCAGGCCAGGAATCGGGAAGTGGACCTTGATGCCGGATAAACGGCGTAGACCACCCCAAACAACCGTAGAGGGAGTAAAACGGTTAAAATAACTAGTAAAAGCAGTCCAGCAAGCTTTCTTGCTGTCGTTTATGATACGACGACATTGCGCTCTCATACATTTATAATTGATGCAATTCTCCAAAGTTGGTTGGCGGCGGAAGGTGCGTAAAGCTCAGAGCCGGGATCTAAGCGCGTCGCGGCAGGCTGCAGTCCACCAAGGGACCTGGTCACGACGTGGAGAAGAGGATGTACGAGGTATGGAACGTTCAGCAGCGGTGAGAATAACCTCTGTGAGGTAGTCGACCTGACTGTCACAGTTGGGAAAGTTCTGATCGTGAAAAACATCAATGAGGAGATGGGGAATGATGCAGGAAGTGGATGATACAAGGGAAATGGTCACTTGAGTACGTGTCAGAAAGTGCATACCACCGACCGGCAAGTGCATACCACTCAAACTGACCGTCAAGCTGAGGAGTGCATATCACAAGGTCTATGTGGGAGTAAGTATGGGTTGCGTCTGAAAGGAAGGTCGGTGCACCGGTGTTGAGGCAGACAAGATTGAGGTGTTGGAGAAGGTCCACCAAAAGGGAGCCTCTCGGACAAGGTGCCGGAGAGCCCCATAGGGAGTGGTGGGCATTAAAGTCGCCTACCAACACAAAAGGTGAAGGGAGCTGGTCAACAAGGTGTAGCACATCTGCCCTAGTAAGGGCAGATGACGGTGGCGAATAGATATTACAGAGGGAAAAGGTAAATGTGGAGAAGGTGATGCGGACGGCAACTGCCTGTAGGTGAGTATGCAATGCAATGGGATGGAAATAGACATCGTCTCGAAGGAGCATCAGAACCCCTCCATGGGCTGGGATACCTTCCACGGGTGGCAGGTCGAACCGCACAGAGGTGTAGTGTGGAAAGTCTGCACGATCACGTGGACGCAACTTAGTTTCTTGGAGGCAGACTAGAAGCGGGCAGTGCAATCGAAGGAGTAGTTTTAACTCCTCCCGATTAGAACGAATGCCGCGAATATTCCATTGAAGGAGCGCCATGATGAAAATGAGATAAGAGATAAGGATAAAAAGTAACAAGAAAGCGGGGTCACCTCGACGGCTGCTGAGGACCGGATTTCGAGGGAGCACTGCTATCGCTGTCTAGGGGCAAAGGGTCGTGGTCCATAGGTTTGACCGACGCGCCTGCCACCTCCTTGAGTTGATCAGGAGGGGCAGTTTCCACCGCCGGTAAAGGGCCGGGTGCCTGGCAGACGGAGCGTCCCGGTGAAACAGAAGACGGCCGAGGCCGGCAACTGTTGGACAGCGTGACAGATGGGCCACGCCTCGGCGCGGAAGGAGAGGAAGTCTTTTTCTTGTCAGCTCTTCTGGAAGAGTGACAGCGAGAAGAGGCAGTTGACGGTTGGGAAGCCTGAGAACGCAGAAAATCCTCACGGACGGGTTCCTTTTTTAAAGTCCGGGCATCTTGTTTAGGTGCCCGCGGTTTACCAGAGGTTGATGAAGACTGTACCTTAGAGGCAGCAGGAGAATGCAGGGACGTGGAACGGGCAATCTTCGGGCTGGCGGATCGCACAACTGTGTCAGCGAAGGTAAAATCACACGTCTGGGTACTTGAATCCTTAGTAGGTCGAGTGGAGGTGAGGACCTTACTGTATGTGCCCGCTGGGAGGACAGCAGGCTTTCGACTTGCCAACAACTTTCGAGTGGCAGATGTCGACACCTTTTTCGTAACCCGAATTTGCTGGATGACCTTCTCATCCTTGTATACCGGGCAGTCGCGTGAGGAAGCCGCATGGTCACCATTGCAGTTAAGGCAGTGAGGGGACGGAGGTGGGCAATCCCCCTCATGGGCGTCCCTACCGCAAGTGACACATTTTGCTGCATTTGGGCAAGATTCACGGGTATGGTTGTACCTGTGGCATTGGAAGCAGCGCGTTGGGTTCGGAATATAAGGGCGGACAGAGATAACTTCGTACCCTGCTTTGACCTTCGACGGGAGTTCAACCCTGTTGAATGTCAAAAACACAGTACGAGTCGGTGCCAGCTGGTTATTTACCTTTTTCAAAACCCAATGCACGGCTGTGACTGCCTGATGTGACATGTAGGTTTGTATGTCTTCATCAGACAACCCGTCAAGGGATCTCGTGAAGACTACCCCCCGTGACGAGTTGAGTGTGCGATGCGCTTCTACCTTGACAGGAAACGTGTGTAACAGTGTAGTCCGGATTAGTTTCTGAGCTTGGAAGGCACTGTCCACTTCCAGCAACAATGTGCCATTGCGCTGATGTGAACAGGTTTTAACAGGGCCAGCAATTGCATCTACACCTTTCTGGATGATGAAAGGATTTACAGACGTGAAATCTTTTCCATCGGTGCGAGACACAACAAGAAATTTCGGTAAATTAGGCAGAGTCTTTTTTTGCTGAGGCAAATCTATCTTACGTTTCTGGGTCAACGTCACTGAAGAAGAGAAGGAAGTCATTGCGGAAGTGTCCCCCATGATTACCGGCGTCTCCGATGGCGCGCTCCTTCTTAGTAGGGGCCCTCTCCGAGGGCTTACCCGCCTTAGGTGATTGTTCACACCTCAGGTCACACCTCCCGAGAACTGACGGAGGGACCAATCGGCACGTTCGGAAGGTACCAGCTCGGGTAATCACCCCTCCCTGGGCCTGGCCTTTACCAGGGGGTACGTACGTGCCCTACTTGTCTACCCGGGGCGGGGAATAACGCGTTACCCCGTCACCTGCTACGCATGATAATGCGTGGGTCGGCCTTCAGACACGCACAGGGAGGAAAGAAGAAGGATAGAGAAGGTGAAGAGGAAGGAAAGAAGTGTCTCAAACGCCGAGGCGGAGACTAATGAGGAGGAGAAGAAGGCTAGGAGAGTACAAGGAGAGAAAGACAGAAAACAAAGGGTAAGAAAGTAAGGAACCAAGGAGTAAGAGAAACGATAACAAGAACCACAGTCACTCACGAAATTCGCCCGTCTCCGGGCGAAGCCATAAATCGGGAGGGAAAGTGAAACAGTCTGGGGCAGAAGAAAGGCTGCTCCGGCTCGGGGGCCCGTGCGCGCCACACACGTACCCACAAAAGAAATGTGGGTCCCCTGGGGGGAAGCTTATACCCTGATTTGTATTAGAATTTTTGTGACAATTAAGTGCCATCGACCGCCTTTTCTTTTAATTCCTGCTCGTAATAAAAATGGAACAGCTCCAACTATTGACATGTTTTTACCCTTTCACTGCACTACACTGGAACAAATACTTGTTTACTTTTAACTGATTGAGGCAGTTAATGTACACAATTAACAAAACAAAGGAAACTTATCTAGTCCCGTCCTCCTCCACAGACGGCACAGAATCGGCAGGGACACTGTGCTTACTATCGTTCAAGATGGCAGACACCACGCACGCGCACTAAATTTTGGACGACAGACTGCTGCAGGAGTTTCCCCTCTGTACACACTATTCTGTGCCTGTATGTAGAAGTTTGTGTGTCAATAACTTTCAACTCCCAACTCTCAATCACCATAGTGCACAATGGGAGACATACCTACTATCACATACAAATTATTCATTTGTGATGTGTAGTTTTGGCTGCAGAGTGAAATATAGGCACAAACACCTCAATTTTTTTATATTTATTAAGGTTTGTCTTCTGTTGTTGCACATCGATAGTCTTCGTTAAGATGGACACAAGTTCACTTTTTGATTTGTGAAGGTCTCTAACACTACAGCCTGCCTATGACATAATGCAGGCACAGTGGCAGCACTAGACGAAAACTGGATGACAGCGAATTCGTCTTTGCGAGACTCCTTTCATTTCCACCCATCCCAATTGATCTATCGCCAAACACTATAATGACCAACACACTTTCTCACACCCTATTTTGTATCCAGTTTCCAGGATAGTAAAATAAGAGCACATCATAGTCAAAGTGTACAGAAAAATTTTTTTCAACATGTTCGAAGTCTTTATGACATTTAACTGACCCATGCCAAACTTGTCAATACCTATGATCAATCAATCCACAAGACGAAAAATATTGTTCTTTCTCTAAGTTTAAACAGAATGAAACCCTGTTGTACAATATTTTCTTAGATTTACATTTACAGATTCCTGTGTCTGCACTAATCACATGAGGATTGCTGGAGGAAAGACTTTTTCAAGAAATGCTGTTTAGGAAATTTGGACGGTGTTGTGCATCACTAGTCTAAGCGCCATATGTCTTAACTGACAAAATGGAACCTAAATTTTACATATTCTTAAAAATATATTAATTTATCAATGTTTCTCAACTTTTTGTACCAAAGAAGGGTTAGTGTTCTTTCAGTTAGTAGTGGAATCTCTCAGTATGTAACAACTAAACAGCACTAATTGCGCTCACATCAGAAATATAAAGTAATGGCGCTTGGTCTGGTGATGCATAACACTGTCCATTTAGAGGTCCTGAATGTGAATCAGAGTGTAGAACGTTCTTCCTATCACCTGTTTACATTTTGTGTCATGATCACAAAGACAAAATAAGAGAGATCTCGTATAAACATTTTCCCCCCTCGTTTTATTTGGGAGTGGAATAGGAAATGAAATACCAAGTAGCCAAGTAGTGGTACAGTACCCCCTTCCATGCACTTTACAGTGGACTGTGGAGTATATACGTAGATGTAATTACAATTTGTTATTAGACTGCTAGCCTACACACTGCTATACCCAAGTGAAAAATTTAGTTACCATCACCGCAGAACACCAACAAATCTCTCATATTCTGAACATGTGTTTACACTTTTTCCTTACGGTAGCAATGCGAGCATGCATCATAATGATTGCAAATGCTTCTAACACCCCCACAACAGGTTCGACTAATCACAATACAGGAAAATGCACCAGACCTCTGACAGATAGGCATACACTGAACATATTTCTACACCTAAGATCAACAAACTCCACAGCAAACAGTCATTGCTTCGATTTTGTATAATAATTCCTAAACTTTTCTACATACAAATGACCACACTTCCTAACAGAGTTCCTTACAGCAACATCCACAACTAGACAAGAATGTTTCAACTGTCTGCTCTTTATTGGGGAATACAACAATCCAAGTGAAAATTTCTGTAACTTACGCAATGACAAGTCCAACATCCACAACCAAATAGTACAATACTCCAACAGTCTCCATTGTCCCAAAGTGAAAATCAACATCTGTCACAATGAACACTCAATGCACTGATTTATTAGAATATTTCTAAATATTTTTGTATCCACAGAAAAAATTACCATTAACCGTACAATTTCAACCAACCTCGCAAACAAGTCCAATACCCCGACAGGTTTTCCTCCTACCGCCAAGTCATGATAAAAGTGTATATAGGATCTCTCACACGAACTACGAATTTTCCACTATCAGTTACAATGAGGTTTATACATCATGTAACAGCATATATTACTAGGAAAGATCTGCACACTCACCAAAACCAAGTAAATGAAATGCATCACACTGATGCAAGATACAATTTGCTCCACATCAAGTAAGTTAGTGTAGTGCGAGAAAAGGTTTTACGTTTTAAGACTCCATGTGTTTGTACCAATGGAGAGTTGTGTACGTTTCTCAAAAGGCAGGCTCGTAGTGACCATTAAAATAACATTTTGTCTGTTTCTTGGTAGTGTGCTTTTTGTGAATTTGTATCATATCCATGCCTGAGAGACTCAAGCCTCCAAAGGGGGCACGCACCCACACCCTAGAGCAGTCACTTCAATGTAGATGGAAAAAAGGCTCCATCCAGTAATGGATTTAAATTAAATAAAGCAAATTCTCATTTCAGATTAAATTGGCAAGAATAGCGGGAATAACATACACAACTCTCCATTGGTGCAAATGGTGGAGTCTTCAAACTTAAAACCTTTTCTCACACCTGACCAACTTGATGTGGAGCAGATCACGTGATGTATTTCATTTACTTGGTTGACAAGTTTTAGAATTCTACATGGGTTGAAAAAGTCTGCTAGTTGGCAACACTGATGGTCTTACAAAAATAACATTAAATGTGCAGAATTTTCGAATGAGAATTTAAACTTCTCTGGAAATTGTAAACCAGTCTTCAAGATCAGGAGGGGGAGGGGATCTGAAGTGTCTCACTAAAATCTGGAGAGTTGGCCCTCCATTAACTTTGTTGTCCAGTTCACCCAATGTTTGTTTTGCAAGTGGCCTGTGCTGCATCTCACTATAGATCTATCTGCAATGGCTCACTTGGATGTACGGCACTGCGAGGGATTGGCATCCAGCCCAACACTGGGCACAGAAGCCACCAAGCCTACAGTCCCCTGCTCAATGTTTTATACCTTGTGCTATAAACTTTTTTTCTCCAGCTCCATACACCACCTCATTTTCATGCTTTATCTGTTAATTTTTAGTGGCTATCCACTGTCATCACTAAATAAGTGCAGTTTCCTTTGTAAGAAATACTTTTAAACTTATTCGGGGAAAAATCAATGATGTAAGAATGTACCACATAGCACATACTTCATATTTTTGTTATAAAACTATAAGACTGCCTCAAGTAAAACTAGTAAGTCATCCACACCCAAGTTTTCATAGACAAGGAATTTTCTTTTAATACCTGCACTAAGTTTCACAGTAAAAGTGACTGGAAATTTAAGTTTGTGCTCAAATCCAAAATTGTTTTGTAGGAGTATATTAAGTTTCAGCATAGATGGGCTGAAAACCTGAATCTTCCCACAAAATGACTTATGTTAAGAACTCTCATAAACAGATGCTTCTTTTTTTCCTGTTTAAAGTACGAACACATTGACTGCACCTGGAAACTGAACCCTTCACTTTTTTGATGTCATATACGTACCATACAGAATTATGTGGTCCTTTGACAGATACAAAAATTTTCTTCCATCTACACTCAGATAAAAACCCCAGCATGTGACTAGTTTCATAAACCACTGCTTCCAATTCAAACCTAATATGCCTTCAGTGTATATTATATATTCAATAAAAGCAATCTGTAACACCAGGTGTGCTAAGTATATTAAGGGAAATCAACAAAGCAAACCTTCAACACAAAAAATTATACTTCTTTCACCAATAGATAAATAAACTTTTTATTTTTCACTATATAACAAAATGATCTTACTTCTTTCCAAATATTTACTTGGCACTTTTGATTCTGAATACAATTGTAGAAGAAAATTCATAACACTAATTCAAGAGAAATTAAAACCTAATGAAGAAAAATTTCCCTCAAAGTTAGATTTAATTGTTTGTGCCTGTAAGCAAGCTCACCCAAAAGAGGTGTCCATTTAACATGCACACTGCCCTCCAAGCAATGGTCAATTCACTACTGCCCCCCCCCCCCCCCCGCCCCCTTTGGCATGCAGTTAGCCACACAGCAATGAACATGTTTATGTACAACTTCTGCATATAGCTTCATTTCACAGAAGTAACAACTTTGTTGCTCAGTTGATATGCAGAAACATATGTCAACCACCAGCATCTACAGAAGAGCCTCACACAACTTGTCACATCACATGTCTAAAAAGCCTGTGACAATGTGTTAAACCAAGCTCTTTATAGTGCTTTAGAATCAAACCACCATCCTATAGGTAACTGTTCAGTTATCAGTATGCTCACTCACAAGATGCAGCTTTGTCCCACAACATTTCATGAGACCTGTTCCTCTTTTACCACCACTTCCTCATACACCTACTGGCTCACCACTTTCAACCTGAGCTGAAGTGACCATCTGATGTAAGTTAACTTTTACTTTAATTTACTGCAAAGCTCTGCACAGGTTGTTTTAACACCTATCCATACCATATAAAATGGACAATTCATGGTCTTCTTTTGAAGAATTACCCATAAGATAACACTAACCAAAGTACAGAAATTTGAGATTCTACTAAAGTATGCATGGAGGTTGTCATTTTTGCAACTGAACAATAAAACTTAACATACGAAACAAAAATTAGAGTTCCAAATTCGAAACATGTGGGAAGTCTTACATCAGGGGAAACAGGTAATGAAGCAGAGGGAAGAGCCCAAAAAACATAAGACCATGAAAAGAACTTTATTTGCGTCCACCAACACAACACAATCAACGCTTCCTTCTGAGCTGCAGCGAGTTTCTCCTGAGCCAGTTGGCCCGCCTGGACCCCCCCTTCGTCTGGCTGTAGCGGTGACCCTTGCCGAGGCCACGCGACTTGCGACCAGCGGAGGTGAGACCGCGAAGCTCGCGGTGTTTCATTACCGGTTTGCATATCCAGTTTATCTTTGCATCTCGGCGAATAGCCTGTGAAAAATAGATGAAGGTAAAAATTTAATTTCTCTTCACAATTTTGAAACAGACAACCATTTTATTACTACATAATATACAGAGCGTCCCAGAAATGTTACGACAAATGTTGATTTTTTTTGTGGTTTTAGGGCGCAAAACTTCTACAGTCATTAGCGCCCAGACAAGAACTTAGATTCACTAGATCTAAAAAAAAAAAAAAAAAAAAAAAAAAAAAAAAAAAATTAAAAAAATTTGGTGACAGTCAGAAAATCAAGAAGAGGCTAAAAACGAAAGATAAAGGACAATGAAAAGGGTTAAATATCCTTCGATAAGTTGGCCAAGTTGATAAAACGCAAAACTCTAGCAGCTGCTCGTGTGTCATCAGCTAAAATTTCCTCCAGTGAAGACGGAAAGTGAAGGGCTACACGGAGATGATTAAAATTGACGCAAGACAATAAAACATGTTGCACCGTCAGCAATTCACCACAGGAGCACAGCGGTGCAGGGTCGGCAGTTAGTAAATGACGGTGGCTGAAACGGCAGTGACCGATCCGCAACCGGGCCAGGATTACCTCCTCCCGCCGAGAGGGGCGTGAGGAGGTCCTCCAAGCGGTCGGGATTGGTTTGACAGTTCGCAATTTATTGTTGTACAGTGAAAGCCACGCACTGTGCCATGACGACACGATACTCCGGCGAAGAGCCCGTTGAACATCGCCCGGTGGGATGCAAAAGGTAGCCATGCGAGGCAAAAGAGCTGCGGCCTTGGCTGCTATGTCGGCGGCCTCATTCCTGGGCACACCCACGTGGCCAGGGACCCACAGGAAAGAAACGTGACAGCTGTCATCTGCTAGCAACTGGAGGGAGCGTTGGATCCGATCCACGAGAGGATGGTTCGAGAAAGGGTCCATAAGACTCTGCAGGGCACTAAGGGAGTCCGAACATATGGCATAGAAAGGTTCGCGGTGGCAGCAGGTATACAAAACGGCCTGGTGGAGGGCAAAAAGCTCAGCCGTGAAGTTCGAGCACCGGTCAGGGAGCTTGTATTGGAACCGGTTGTCCCCGACGACGAAGGCAGATCCGACACCGGCAGTGCTCTTGGAACCATCAGTGTAAATAAATACATAGCTGCCAACCTTTAGGAATGGCTGTCAGTAATTTTGCGCAAGACCAAAGAGGACGTGGGGGCTACGGCCGTGTCCCAAGAATATTTTAAAAACTTGAGCCTGACACTGTATTCACAAATATCTGCCACAAACCGTATAAAAACTATTCTGTATTCAAAAGACTTAGGTTAGGTGGAAGAACCTAAACATTTGTGTAAATACCGTGAGTGGCTTAGAAATATTCCGGTAGCTGCACAACACAGCTATGAAAAACAGGTACACGCGAGAAAAACCAGCAAAAGTTTTTCTCTTTGGAAACGAACTGGCTCACTTCCGCCACCCAGTAAAACATGTGGGCTGTTAAGCTTGGACGAAAGACGAGTATACTCATAGACCATAGAATTTACATAGATCTTGGGTGTGTGAGCGTGTATTAGGTAGGTGTGTAGGACATTATAGGCAGGATTTAATCCAGATTTGTTCCAACGTAAATACTCTCTTTAACATTTTCTACAGCTTTGCTACGTTCTCAGGAATGAAAGAAATTATTTATATAAAACTTTTATCGACTATTACCAAAATGTAGATAGTACCTACTTCGATTTTCTCAAAACACATCACATTGTAAAACCTAGTTTCCGTAATTTTTCACTAACTTAGCGTAACTCTGTGAATATGACGATAAATCCGTAACAATTACAGACAATCTGTAATAGTTGGCAGCTATGTAAATATGGCATTATCAAACCGTGAACGGAGTTCGACAAGCCTCGAGCGGTATACCAAATCCGGAGTGCTCTCCTTGGGGAGCGAACTAAGTTCAAGGTGAGTGTGAACCTGGGCCTGATGCCACGGTGGCAATGGGCTATCGCTCAACCGAAAGGTGGAAGGAAGGGTAAAATCGAGCCGCTGCAGCAGGCGGCGAAACCGAACTCCAGGTGGAAGCAAGGCAATCGCAGACAACTGATATTGGCGATTGAGTGAGTCGTCAAAAAATAATCAGTAAGATGGATGGTTGGGCATCGACCGCAGGCGGCATGCTTACCGACACAAGAGTATGTCACATCGAGTGGTCAAGGGTAATACAGCAGCCTCGGCATACAGACTTTCAACAGGGCTGGTATAAAAGGCACCGGTCGCCAGACGTAAACCCCGATGGTGGATAGAGTTGAGACGGCGGAGAATCGACGGCCGTGCAGAAGAGTATACAAGGCTTCCGTAGCCTAGCTTCGCCTGAACAATGGCCTGGTAAAGGTGAAGCAGGCCGGTACGATCCGCTCCCCATGATGTGCCACTGAGGACACGAAGAATATTAAGGGATCGGGCACAACGGGCAGCCAGGTAGGACACGTGTGTGGACCAGCAAAGTTTCCGATCCAACGTGAGTCCCAAGAATTTAGTAGTCTCCACGAAAGGGAGAGCAACAGGGCCGAGGTAGAGAAGGTGGAAGAAATGCCTTGTATTTCCAGAAGTTGATGCACACCGTTTTCTCAGTGGAGAATCGGAAGCCGTTTGCGATGCTCCAGAAATATAGACGGTCAAGACAGCGTTTAAGAGAACGCTCCAAAGGACACGTCCGCTGGGCGCTGCAATACATTGCGAAATCTTCTACAAAAAGGGATCTGGAAACATCGGCTGAAAGGCAATCTACGATCGGATTGATTGCGATGGCAGAGAGCGCCACTCAAGAGACACAACAAGAAATCTCGGTAAATTAGGCAGAGCCTTCTTCTGCTGAGGCGAATCCATCTCACGTTTCTGGGTCAACGTCACTGAAGAAGAGAAGGAAGTCATCGCGGAGGTGTCCCCCGTTATTACCGGCATCTCCGATGGCGCGCTCCTTCCTAGTGCGGGCCCCCTCTGAGGGCTTACCCACCTTAGGTGATTGTTCACACCTCAGGTCACACGTCCCGAGAACTGACGGAGGGACCAATCGGCACGTTCGGAAGGTACCAGCTCGGGTAATCACCCCTCCCTGGGCCTGGCCTTTACCAGGGGGTACGTACGTGCCCTACTTGTCTACCCGGGGCGGGGAATTACGCGTTACCCCATCACCTGCTACGCATGATAATGCGTGGGTCGGCCTTCAGACACGCACAGGGAGGAAAGAAGAGGATAGGAAATGAAGAGAAAGAAGGAAAGAAGTGTCTCTAACGCCCAAGCGGAGACTAATGAAGAGGAGAGGAAGGCTAGGAGAGTATAAGGAGAGAAAGACAGAAGCAAAGATTTGGAAAGGAAGAAACCAAGGAATGAGAGAAGCTACTGCAAAAAACGACCTGAACTAGCAAAGGACTCCCGTCTCCGGGCGAAGGCTTAAAGCGGGAGGGAAAGTGAAGCAGCCTGGGGCAGAAGAAAGGCTGCTCCGGCTCGGGGCCCCGTGCGCGCCACACACGTACCCACAAGAGAACTGTGGGCCCCCTGGGGGGGACCAATGTTGAGTTAAGTGGGTGCAGAAATCTAAGATGGACAAAAAAGTAAAACAGATTCATTTGCAACATTCATTACATGTTAAAAGTACAGTGGAAGATATACAGCAATAATGTTACAGCAGATGCTCAAACTTTACACCATCCAAGACCAGACATGCTCAACACCAACAGATCATCTACTACAGGACCTGCCTGAACACACCAGATTTTCTATCATAGCTGCTGTGCAGATTTTTGAACTGAGATCATTTGAAACTCCATGGTTACATGAAAATTTCTTTGTTCTACATAAAAAATCAAAAGCGACCATGGAAAAACTCCAGTATACCCTAACCATTAATGCAGGAATGACTGGTTGAACAAGCCCAAAATGAACAGGTGCCTCATGTTGCAACCACATGACACCCCAAATTGATGGGAGACCTTGAAGCGAGTCACAAAGCACATGTTACAGTACGGTCTGATGCAAAGCAGCGGTGAAAGAAGGTATCCTAAACTAAGAACATGGTAGCAATCTTGAGTGGGATTCGTCTGTATAGGAGCTCGCATATAAAAAATTGTACTTCAGTATTGCTCAGGTGTTTGGGATCACTACAACATCAGTTAAAATGAGGTAAAGGTGAAGGTTGCCCACAGGTAATACCAGCAAGATTTCACCGTTATCTCTGGTTCACAACCCATCAAGACAGAAGGCTTAATAACACAAAATATCAACACAAACAATCCAAAACTGCCTTTGGGATGTGGCCTCTATGCATAGAGACCATTGGTTTCTGTCCGATTAAAACCACAACACCTTTTAGTTCGGAGAAACTGGGCAGAACATTGGGATTGAGGTTTTACTGAAAACTGAGCAGCTAAACCCACAGTCCACATGTAATGGAAATATTTTAGACCTTATACCTACAGACAGACCGAATCTTATTAACAATGTCAGTGTAGAGATTATGATATTGTCATAGCGTCAATGGTGACCGAAATTAATAAATCAATCAAGAAGGCTAGGAGTGTTTTTGTTAGAGCCGATACACAATCAAAAGCACGACACAGTTAAACTGCAGTTTATGTGGCTCGCTAGGTTAAGGAATGGCAGAACAGCCAATCAGGAGTATTTATGCCGGCCAATAAGATGGCTTGTTTCATGACTAGTAAATGTGGCGTGAATTTAGATGTTTACTTGAGGATTTCGGAGTGACATTTCTGTGATTGTAACTGATTTTCCATTTATAAGTGTTTTTTTTTTTTTTTTTAGACAATTGTATTGCGGTCTTAAGTGACCTATTAATACACCACAGCAGTCAACTATAGATCAGGTAGAGCATGTTTGATTTATTTTATGATCTGTACAAAACAGTGATCATTTTTAAGTGAAAGTGAGGGTAGGTAGTAGAGATGGGTAGGTCAGAGATTTTAAAGGAGTCGGGCCCAGATCTGCAGACTTGCATCCAGGTTCCGTGTCCGCTGGACCCATATGGGTCCTGCTCTGCAGTCAGCCGTGTCTGTCAAGTGGATCCGCCGTCACTAGACCTACACTGGTACAGTTGCACAGCCAGCGGCCGAAGCGTATCTATCGAGCGAATCTTGTCTAACCGAGAAAAATTGCAGTTGCGTTACACAGGAATATGTAGAAATGTAAAAGATAGACCAAGTTAACTATGGTAAAAATATTTTATTTCCATACAAACACTATCGTATTATAAAATCAGTCATCATTTGCTATACATGACACCCAGATCACATTAATATTTTTCTAATTATGTGTAGAAAATTAAAATCTTTGTGAACTAAGCTCTTACTGTGAAACATTTTGCAAGATTGTGTTTTCGTCAATGAATTGCGCTTTCTTTTAACAGAAATAGTTCTGCTTGTTTTGAACGCCCATCCATCAGCAGTTACAAGACATCTATTCCTCCCGTCAATAAATTTCGAGTTTCCTCTTAATTCGTTGTGGATGGGAGGCAACAAACTGTGAGATACTGATTTTCTAGTTGGTATATGATGGACAAAGTAAATTCATTAGTTTTCGGAACTCTGGATCTTCTATAATTTTAAATGGATGGTATTTTTCTACAAACATTTTTAGTCACTGATTATCAATTTGCTTGGAACGATGAATTTAATGAAATTTGATCTGATGAAGAACTTGTATGCTGAAATGGACGGTAATACTTGTTTCTGAACTGGATGGCCCAGATTCAGATAAAGAATTGTGATTAATTTTAATAGAATTGCTACTGCTATTTGGTAAATTCTTTATTGTTAGGTAAATTTTTTCAAGTGCTTCACGTGTTTTTCCTCTTCATATGTCTGACGAGATTTCCTGTTCGAGTTCTTTGATTGTACGAGAGATCCAGACAGCAATATCGGCATTTAGCTTTATTGTCTTGGACTGTAAATTGATTGTAAACTTCACTGTTCTTCAGTGGTGGGATCATGAAATCTACGAAAACAAGAAAACTGTTCTATGACACTTGGCCAGCACGGGCACACATGTGTGCATCACTAAAAAGCTTAATTCATTCGGTAGATAAATCACTGGACCAAGACTACTGTCCATAATATCGTATGCAATGGTCAAAATTGACTTGCAATGTTTGCTTGACAGACATGAGTGCATAGTCTATGCCTCGTTGGCGCACTTTAAACCCATACCATGAAATACAGAATAATTGTGAACTGAAATGTTACTACCAAATTTTTTGGGGGGCACAATCAATACTTAGTGTTATTGGGAATAACCTTACAATAATAATCTTCCGTTGAACAGTGAATGGCAACACAAATTCAGGAAATCGAACATAATCACTATGTTTGTTGAACTGTTTCAGCCACATATCAGTAATGCCACACCTGTTAGAGGATGCAGCCCAACGCCAGTACAGTGTCAGAATAACTACGCCTGTGTGCCAACCTCGCCTGTTGTGCAGATCACTGCCAGGCCAGTGTCACACAGAGCTGGCGGAATTCGGCGAGCAGGTAGCCGGCCAGCCATCCCAGCAGGTCGCCTCGACCTGTGCTCGGATTCACATCCATCACTAGCGCAGCTGATGCGGATCCAAGGAACCGTTTCCATCTGGACCTACCCATCTCTTAAGTAGAGGTTAAACAAGCTTTTTTTAAGTATGAGAGGGCACCTAGCACCCGAATTTCCAGTTCAGAAATGACTGTCAAAAACTTTTGCACACATTTCTTCGATTTGTTGACATAGTACAATTGTAATGCTCTTTACTTATTGGGCACAGAATTACAAAGCCTGATTGGCTGCTCTGCTGTTGCTTAACCTAGCAGGGGCAAGATGCATAAACTGCAGTTTCACCACATCACACATTGTTTCATTCCGGTACAATGGATGCAGAGGAATTGTGGACTAAGTTTGAATGCTTTCTAAGTAAAGGGTCAGAGAAATACAAGTCAATTAAGGAATGGAAAGATCCATTACGCCTAACAATAATGTTAGAAAGCTACTGAGAAAGCAACGGCTGTTGCACTCTCAGTTCAAAAAAGAACACACAAACGATGACAGGCAAAAGTTAGAGATTCGCGCAACTAAAAAAGACCAATGCACGAAGCATACAATGATTAGCGATATATTTATGAGAACCTGAAAAATATTCTGGTCCTATGTAAAAATCGATAAGCGGGTCTAAGCCCACTATGCAGTCACTGGGGCAGTAATAGAAGAAAGCAAATGGAAGGCTTAAGGTCAAATTGAACGTTTAAAAAATCTTTCACACAGGAGGACCTTACAAACATACCATTTGATGAATGCAGTAACACCCCCCAAATGGAGGACAGTAATACGTATTTCTGATGTAGAGAAGAAATTAGGGCTCGTACAGAGACACATACATTCTTTTTTCTCTGTTTCTATTTGGGAATGGTCAACCTATCACCATTCCTCATCTACAGAAAACTTTGAACACTTAATTCTGCCTATATTCAGGAAAAATCAACATATAGTGGCGAACAAATTGCGTGGGCAGGAATCAATATTGACAAACGCATGGACCTCTAACATTGAAAAAATGGCACTGACTGCTCATATGAGAAGCGTTCGTTCTGGTGGATGATAATGATCGTCCCCACAGAGCTGCCCTAGTGGACACGTAAAGCCGATTAGATTACATTTTATGGTAGCATAATTTACCCCTTTCTGTGCTAAACTCAGATTTAACCCCCACACTGTTTTTTCATCCTTTTTCTTGGTATTATAGCTGTGCACACTGGTATTACTTTTGAACTGGTTTGGATTATTAACAACAAATTTCATAAGTTAAGTACTGTGAGGATACCTAAAGCCTTAAAAAGATGTCTGCAGGATGATTGTGGGTGGGCTCCAGCAATTATTCAGATTACACACTTTTGTGCAATGAATACTTTTTTACTCAGTGATGAATTACCCCAGAATATGATGCCATATGAAAGCAGTGAATGAAAATATGCACAGTAAGCTAATTTACTGAGACTTATCGCCAAAATTTGCAATAATCCTAACAGCACATGTAGCCGAATAAAAATGTTTCAGCAGACTGTCTATGTGTTGATTCCAGTTTAATCACTCATCAATGCATAAGTGAAAAAGAGTGGAATTACCAAAATGTTCACTGGATAAACACGAATGAGCATGTCTGGAATGCATTAGGCTACCACACTGCAGCCAGATTAGCACCTCCCACAATGGTTGCGGAGCTGGACATTGCACTTGTGGAGAACAAATATCCCACAGGAGCTGATTGATCATGTACTGTTCATGCCACGCAAGTGTAAGTGTACTGGTTGCCTGACGTGATCACACACTACATTAGAGGGCATTGGGAATGACATCACAGTAGCATCGTGGTAACATCATAGCATTAAGTGAAAAACAGTTGAGACAGCTAAATATACTGTATCGTACACCAAAATTACAATTTTAACTAATATATGAATCTCAAAATTTTAAATGAATATGAATGTTACTGTATGTATGATCTCACCTAATCTAATTGTTCTCAGCAGTGTGAACAATTCCTAACACACAAAAACCAACTTGAGACAAATGTACACACCACAAGCCTGTTCAAGCAAATACCTTCCACAAGAAGTGTGCCACCAAGTACTGCATCTATCCAAATGTTCATTAAAACAATGGCACATTTCACAAAGATACTCTACTTTTCCTCAAATAGTTTTGTTGAATATTACTGACAGAAGTAGACAAAATTGATTTACGGAGCTAGTTCATACAGAACTGTCAGATCAAGGATGACAAAATATATATATAAAAAAAAAAAAAAAAAAAAAAAGGAAGCTAAACAAAAATCATCATTCCCAGAAAAGATCCTTAATGTGATATGAAGCAAAGTGGTGGTGGCGGCGGCAGCGGCAGCAACGTATGAAAATGCTGGGAGTTGAGATCTAGTCATTAGCCAATAGTGTGATAGTATGCATTATCTAATGGATTTGCTAGTGTCTTATGCAGAATAAACATTCTGTTATTCGTGATTTAATCTTCTGGTTTGCTGCAATATTGTGCAAAAGCCAATGATGACAGTGCCCTTTTCAATGAATTTAGTATACAGAAAAATACATACAAGAACCTGTCAATTGTAGAGCAGGAACAGCATTAATTACTTCAATGTGAACAAAGGATCAATTCTGTTTTACATAAAATTTTACTGTATGTCAGAATGACGTGCACAATCCTTTCTAATGAAGTGAATAATGCTGTATCGCGCTTTTATGAATATGTCATGATTTTGAAGGATGTGGTTAGACAGGAACCTAAAATTAAAGAGATTATTTAGAGTTAGTGTAACTATTGCAGCACTCATTGCGTGTTCGCTGGCAACAATTTAAGCTTTATTCTTACGTTCCTGCCAAATCAAATCCTTCAAAATCATGATGTATTCATATGCAGGGAAGGATTAACGACCTACTGAGGAACGGAGTGCAAAAGCAGTTGTTACACAACTTGTGAAGCCACTGGCAGGAAGTGGAAGAAATAACAGATCATTATTATACTTTAATAGACCTAGCTGAGGAGCTCTAACTCTGGTGGGAACATTGAAGAGTAACAAAACACATGCCAGAACAGCTGAAGACAAGAGTCGAGAGCTATATTCCACAAGATTCTTATTCACAGATCCGAAAACGGGCAACGCACCAGTTACCTTTGTTTCTTACATCTCTGAACTGAAGCCTACTAAGAATCTCCTATTTTCCACACGACAATGACAAAGGTGGACGAGTTGCCAGAGAAAAAAGAAAACAATCATCAATCTTTACATCAACCAAACGGCCCTAGGCAGAATTGATCAAATGATGCGACGTCATTCAGATAAACGAGGAACAATAAGATGACCATTATTTCACCTTGATAGATATTGCTTGTCTCAATGCTGGAACAATTTTCATGATAAACAATCCATAAGAAGCAGCATAATGTAAGAAGGCTGTATCTGCTATAATTAGGCCAACAGCTCATTAGACCATCTGTGGAACAGAGAGCAAAGAATATCATGGGTTTACAAAAGCCTATCACCTCTGCAATGGTAAGCTTTCTAGGGAAAACACTGCCCAGAATTACTGCAACTGCCCAAACTGTTGACTTATTCAAGAGAAGATGTCATCTGTTTGAATACCAAAAACTCAAACGGAAAAGGACAAGATGATAAAAGTGTTCCACTCTTTCTACAAAATCATATGCACAAATTGTGAAATTGAAATTATTACTTTGTTGTGTTTGCACCTGTTATAATGTTCCTGATAACTATGGACAGTGTCGCAACCTAATAAAGATATTCCTAGTTCATTGAATAATATAAAATAAATTATTGAAAATGAAAATGAGAGATCTGAGCCTAGTGGCGCTAGAGTTAATTGTACCTTGATGAAACTGGAGACGTCTGTGTATGAAACTAATAACTGCCTAAACATTATGGATGTGTGAAAACAAGGCAATTTGGAAGAATCCGTGAACACTTAAGTCAGGATGCCACTGCCATCGATATATACTGAATGGTACAAATACTGAGTGAGAAATTTGAGCATCATTTTTTGTTTCAACAACGGAGAAAGAAATGATACTGAGCATCATAAGTTTTGCAGTAAACGCAAGTGAAGGTGATATGTCAGCTTCTAATCCTCTTACGCAGAAAAATTTTGTTTGCAGTCTGGGGTTCGAGCCTCCCCTCCCCCATGGGGCATGGATGTGTTGTATTTAGGTTAGTTTACTTAGTTTGTAAGCTACGAACTAATAACCAAGCAGTTGAATCAGATTTACGAAATTTTAATTTGGCAAGTAAAATTTTACATACAAGGGCAATTTTACTGAGTGGACAATGGTACATACAAGAACCTGGAAACCAAAGAGCAGGAGCAGCATTTTTTATGCCTTCATTAGTGCTTTGTACAGATCATTATCTAAATAAATAATGCTCTTCCTGCTCTAGTTGACAGGTTCTTGTATGTACCTTTGTCTGGTCAGTAAATTATCCGCATAAAAGGAACATTTGCACACTATTAAATTGTGTTCTATTACTTATTGTCTGATTACATATCAGTAACGTTTTGTCATTTGCACTGACAATCTTGAGAGTGAACACTTCAATAGGTATCGACCGCAGCGGCACCACGACCTCTATGTACACGTATTCTAACAAATTACCAAACAATGTACAGTCAACCAATACTGCATACAGAACCTACATGTTCGACACTAATGAATGATGCACAGCCCCTAGTATCTATGGGCTTGGTGCTGAAAATGTTAGCTTGATATGCAATCAAGGTAATCTAATGGGTGTACACTCAAAAGGAAAACATACAACTAATTTGTATATTTCTGTATACTGTGTGTGGCTGTGAGATTAGAAGAAAAGTTAACTAGCATATACCTGACCTGTTATCTGGTGTACTCTGTGCCACACAAACTAAGCCTTGCACTACTAGGGCAAACAAAGAATATCAATAGCAAAAAGGTAGCCTTCCCCCAATACACTGGATATACAATTACAAAAGAATTAATGTCATGTAAGTGTATAGAATTTATGTACATCTATGAAAACTCTTAGGCCTAATAAATGGAAAAATAAGAAATTCAAAAACATGGCATGAAACCAACCTTGTGAGCAGGATCCACCAATATTACTTCATAATACTTGTATGTGGAATCCTGTGCGACCCAGTAAGAGTTGAGCACTCTTAGACCTCCACATCGCCTTCCAACTCGTTCCTGCAAATAAGCATTTAGGCCTACTATAAATCTTTGCATACACATAAAAGATGTGCATTTTTGGAATTCTTTACACAGAATCAGACATCCAAGGAAGATAAGTTAATCATAGATCTCAGTCCCCTAGAGTTTTCATCACATAGGATACCTCTAGTCTTTGGGCAAAATAAAAAATTAATCCGAAAAATTTATCAGACGGGCTTAAATTTAAAGCATAGGGTGTAATAAAAACGGCTAAACTGCAGAGTCTGTTGCCCAAGAGCAGCAAATGTTGGAAACACCACAGCAGTCAGAGCAGGTATATGCTTTATTTTGTGATCTGTACGAAACAGTGATCATTTTAAGTAAAAGTTTAGTTAGGGATAGTTTAATTTTTTTTACTATGTGAGGGCTCGTAGCACCCGAATCTCCGGTTCAAAAACGATCTATTTACAGTTGCCAACATACGCTTCCATGCTAAAAACACGGGCAACAGACTCTGCAGTTATACCATAAAAACAAACTGCTTGCAGGTTTTCATAAACTCACCTCAGCAATGGACTGCAAGTTACGTGTAGGTTTCAGCTGATTAACTCCATGACTTTTAGGCTTTCCGTAAGTTGCACCCTTTGGCACAGGGCGCTTACGTCCTCCTCGCCGAACACGAATGCGATAGATGACAAATCCTGTAAGAAAAACGGCTATAATACCCGATATTCACACAGAGCAACACTACATGTTAATTAGACATTCTCAGAGGTACAGTATATCTTCACACAAAACGTAAGCGTGGTGCATGTACAAGTCATCATTGTCACCCAAGATTGATTATACAAGAAAATCCACAAACCTTGCTTGGCTCTGTACCCTAATCTTCGTGCCTTATCTGGACGAGAGGGCCTAGGAGCTCTATGCATTTTCGTCAGTTGTCTGTACTGCCAACATCTTATACGAAGCAAAAATTTCATAACATCACTTTGCTTCTTCCTATACAATTCCTGGATATATTTATAGGCCCCCATGGCCGTTTATGGGGCACCAATCTATAATCATGTTACAAACAATAATAAATAACGGTTCCTTTTATCATTAATCATCATCAGTAAAGTTTAAGTAAAATACAAGACATTTAGGAACACGTTGCAGCCATGATCACTGTAATTTATTGAGAAACAATTTAGTTATTAAATTATAGTAACGACTATAGCATCATTCGTAACTGTTAATAAACACTCAGAAAAATAAATACAACATTTTAAACTCACTCTGATTAACAGATTGTGAATATTTACTTGGATACAATAACCACTCTGCGCGTTGTTACCTACCGAATCCTCCACGATCAACAGGAAAGAGATGTATGTTGCAAAGCACATAGAGGCAGCTAAGAACTTCGATTAAAAGACATTCCAGTTGGCAGAGAAGTGATGCAAGTGAAGGTGTTGGAACGAAATTACATTCGGAGATAAATAAAAATTAGAAACAAGATTCATATGCACATCTCGAATAGAAAAATTAGTAAATTTGAAATTTCACAATCCTACATATTACATATAAAGTTTTTCTCCACATTTAGTTTCTCAATTTGTAGAACAAAAGAAAAAAAATAAGTGTAAAGACAATCACATTATTATTCATTCAGTTTTGCTGTTAGTTTTAATAGATGGAATCTGATTTGATAGTAGAAGGTCAGTTGATATGTTCATCATATATGAATATACGCATGCGTTCTCACCCTTCACTTTCATATGGATGTAAATTAAATTGAAAAATTTTTAATTAAATTGGAACCGTTCAATTGTAATTGATTTCGTGGCAAGGAAAACAGACGCCGAGCAATAGCAACATGTTTGTCATCTTTGGTTGTCATGGTAACTAGTTTTATTCAGGCGCAAAAGAAAATTTGTTATGCATTTACCTTCTTTAGTTTTCTATTTGATTACTACCGATTACTTTTTAATAAAAAATCCATACAATGGGCAAGATTACACTCGTGCGATTAGACGGAGATGCGAAACATGAAGTTGAAATTCCCGTTGGTGAGACAATAATCGGTCGCGGACCAGTGATGCAAGTGAGTGCCGATAAATAACAGCAGATATATTGACATTTAGCTCTGGCAGCTGCCTTCCCAACATATACTTGTAAATATACATGTCACTACAACACTAACTCTAAATGCTGGTTGAAATATGTAGTTCTCATGTTCGTTTACACTCTTATGCGTACGCTTTGACATTTGTAATGAATAGAATGTGCGTATATTGAATATGGTGGTCGCAATCTCCAAATTTTGTTTGTTTTGCGTAACTGTTTGAGATTCAAGAAAAAGATGAGTGACTTTATACAGTATGTACTTTTTTTGATAAATAAAGAGTTAAACTGAAGGTCTGAGTCCTTTGTGGCACTCACTATTCAAAATTTACCCTATTCCTATTGATATTTGTGAACACAGCAGATGATTATCTTGTAGCTTATTGACAATCAGCTATTCATATTGAAATGGAACAATACTTACTCATTATGTAAATTAAGAACAGAAACTATGTAGACATTTAAGTTAATTGATGTTCTGAATACACTTGATCTCTTGTCATTGTTACATATAGCATCTGATTAAAAAATACAGCTCGGACAATTAATCTAGTTGATCCGTAACCAATTTGGTTTTCTTCCTTTTTCTGGGGAAACAACAGAATTTTTTTTTTTTCCATTATTAATGAACTTTGTGGTACTACTTAGTGTTATACATTTCTGGATATATAGTGAGTGAACACTTAAATGAACATTACCCTTGCCTTGCATTTTGGGATAAGGAACTTTTTTTTGTACTTGCATACTACACTTTCCAGAGAATTTGTTTTTATGGATATGGAACTTAATTACAGTTTGTCTTCATGTCAAAGCAAAATGATGAAATATTTCTTATAGTGCAAAATTTCTTGCTAAACTTTTGAGTTGAAAATATAATGATTTCCTGTTTGTAGCCAGGTAGACCTACACTTTTTTCTTATTTCTGTGCACGGAACAAGTGATGCTGAGGTAAAGGTTATTTTTAGGGATCTGTATCCCAGTCAGTAGACAGAATCCGTATAGGATCACTTTATTGTCCACCTGTCTGTCTGATTAAGACACTATTTATCAGTCACAGGTAGAGGTATTGTTTTGAAACTTATGTCTCGTGCTGTGGTCTGTAAGCTGTATGAAAAATTTAAACTTGTAAACAAGTCACCATAACCTGTAGATGGACTATGTATATTTACAAGTCAGGACTTGTGGTACTGTGTACCCAGAAACCGAGAGGCCACAGATTTTTCAGTCGTCATTTTAACAAAGCATTAACTTAACTTTATATACACAATTATGTTTATATGAAACCCTCAGAATGTGCCTCTTATGTGCAATTATCCAGTTATTTATTTATTATTATTACTACTATTTTTGGTACAAGATAGGCTATATTGCACTTGCAGGTACCACTCATTTACTATGGTTATCTTTAAAATTGCAAGCATAAACTAGTCAGTGAAATCCAATATAGCCTACTAGTTAGCATTAAATTAGCGTACATCATAAGAATCATAGATATGCAAATAGCATCACATGCATTGGCTAAACTTTACCTAAGGTTATGTTGCAAATTAGCATTTTACCACAATGCTTTGCCAATGCAGAATGAGACTGTCACTTTCTGTACCTTGGAATATATTACAGATTAGTAAGCTATCACAATCTATGAAAGAAATTTAAAGAGAGATGTTGTTAGTATCCTGCTCTGCCTCTACACTGCTAAGACTTTTTTTCTTGTAGTAGCGCCTGAATATCCGATTCAGAACCACTCAGTGTAAGTAATTGTGCTCGTGAAGGCTGCGAAAGTCATGCAATCACCACAACTAAAATCACTGGTGAAAATAATTTTGACTACAAAGTACAGCCAGTAAGCTCAATCACCATTACAGAACGTAAATAAAAATCCCACATTTATTGCAATGCAATGCGTTGATCTAAAGATCTTGACATCCACTACGCCGATTTGTTTACAAACTATAAAGAGAAAGCTATTTGTTATTGGCCACGTGAACATGACTGCTGATTGGCTCCGGTGCCATTGTCAACGTCCAAACATGAAACACCAGTCACGGACTCATAAACTACACTTCAGCCATCAACTATCTCATCATTACATCTCACTGTGATTGCCTGTGTCTGGTACGGGTATTTGCTGAATTAATGATGCAAATATTATAGAGGAAAAATTCCTAGCAGGAAAGAGATATATATATATATATATATATAATATAGTGAGGACAGTTACAACTCACCGCAAAGACGTGGCGACGAGATGCGACAGGCACATACAAAAGACACACACATACAACACATTCAGCTATCGGCCATGGCCTCCTTCAGAAATAGAGCACTCACGCAATCACACAACACAGTCGTACAACCATCACCTCCGACTGCCACACTTCGAATCACGCTCTGCAGCGAATCGGGGACGGGAGGGGAGGGGAGGGGGAGGGGATAGAAAGGTTACGTCACGGTGGTGGGGATGGGTTAGATGGGAATAACGAGATGCAGCTTAGGAATGGAGTGGGGAGGCGGGTGAGGGGAGAAAATAAAATAAAGTAATATTATATATATTTAGAGAGAGAGAGAGAGAGAGAGAGAGAGAGAAAATTCATGCACACTGCAAGTGCACAAGACCACACACACATACACATGCACGCACACACACACACACACACACACACATACATACATATATACACACACACGATCACACATGCACACACCACTCAAATCAGGCGAGGTTTGGGATACAGAGGTAGGAACTGTAAGGTATGGAAAAATATATATATATAGGGAAATTATTGTAGGTTGAGGCCTGGTTGATTTCGGGATCGGAGAATGTATTGTAGGGATAACTCCCATCTGTGCAGTTCAGAAAAGCTGGTGGTGGATGGGAGGATCCAGATGGCCCGGGTTGTGAAGCAGCCATTGAAATCAAGCATGTGCTCAGCTGCATGCTGTGCCACAGGGTGGTCCACCTTGTTTTTGGCCACAGTTTGGCGGTGGCCATTCATCCTAATGGACAGCTGGTTGGTGGTCATGCCAATATAGAAAGCTGTACAGTGCTTGCAGCACAGTTGGTAAATTACGTGGCTGCTTTCACAGGGATCATATCCTTGTGGAAGACCCCGCTGCAAGACCTGTCCAATCCACCCACCCAGCACTTCCTATTCCAGTCCTGTCACAGGCTTATCCTACCCTATCAGAGGCCGGGCCACTTGTGAAAGCAGCCACGTAATTTACCAACTGTGCTGCAAGCACTGTACAGCTTTCTATATTGGCATGACCACCAACCAGCTGTCCATTAGGATGAATGGCCACCGCCAAACTGTGGCCAAAAACAAGGTGGACCACCCTGTGGCACAGCATGCAGCTGAGCACATGCTTGATTTCAATGGCTGCTTCACAACCCGGGCCATCTGGATCCTCCCATCCACCACCAGCTTTTCTGAACTGCACAGATGGGAGTTATCCCTACAATACATTCTCCGATCCCGAAATCAACCAGGCCTCAACCTACAATAATTTCCCTATATATATATATTTTTCCATACCTTACAGTTCCTACCTCTGTATCCCAAACCTCGCCTGATTTGAGTGGTGTGTGCATGTGTGATCGTGTGTGTGTACGTATGTATGTGTGTGTGTGTGTGTGTGTGTGTGTGTGTGTGTGTGTGTGTATGTGTGTGTATGTGGTCTTGTGCACTTGCAGTGTGCATGAATTTTCTCTCTCTCTCTCTCTCTCTCTCTCTCTCTCTCTCTCTCTCTCTCTCTCTCTCTCTCTCTCTCTCTCTCTCTATATATATATATATATATATATATATATATATATTAATATTATAGAAGGAGACCTTCCAGGTACGAAAATGGTATAAAATAATGATTTTTGACTTACCTAAAGTACAGGCTGGTCGATAGGAACACTAAACACACACAAAAACACACAACCATTCGAGCTTTCGCCACCAGTGGTGGCTTCTTCGGGAAAAAGAGGGAGGAAGGAGAGGAGAAAGGGAAGGATACGGGTTTTAAGGAAGTGGAAAAGGAGCCATTCCAATCCCAGGAGTGGAAGGACTTACCTTAGGGGACAAAAAGGAAGGTAAACAAATACACACACACTCACACATATCCACATCCAAACACACTTAGTGCCTAAGTGTGTTTGGATGTGGATATGTGTGAGTGTGTGTGTATTTGTTTACCTTCCTTTTTGTCCCCTAAGGTAAGTCCTTCCACTCCTGGGATTGGAATGGCTCCTTTTCCACTTCCTTAAAACCCGTATCCTTCCCTTTCTCCTCTCCTTCCTCCCTCTTTTTCCCGAAGAAGCCACCACTGGTGGCGAAAGCTCGAATGGTTGTGTGTTTTTGTGTGTGTTTAGTGTTCCTATCGACCAGCCTGTACTTTAGGTAAGTCAAAAATCATTATTTTATACCATTATATATATATATATATATATATATATATATATATATATATATATATATATATAGTATAAAATAAAGATTTTTGACTTACCCAAAGTACAGGCTGGTCGATAGGAACACTAAACACACACAAAAACACACAACCATTCGAGCTTTCGCCACCAGTGGTGGCTTCTTCGGGAAAAAGAGGGAGGAAGGAGAGGAGAAAGGGAAGGATACGGGTTTTAAGGAAGTGGAAAAGGAGCCATTCCAATTCCAGGAGTGGAAGGACTTACCTTAGGGGACAAAAAGGAAGGTAAACAAATACACACACACTCACACATATCCACATCCAATGGAGTGGGGAGGCGGGTGAGGGGAGAAAATAAAATAATATTATATATATATATATATATATATATATATATATATATATATATATATATATATATATATATATATCTTAAGACGAAAAATTCCTAGCAGGAAAAATAAAATAGAAAAAATAGAAAATAGACGAAGATTACTCACCAGGCGAAGGAGCACAGGTGTGACAGCATCACAAATAAATAAATGAATACACATACACACACACACACAATCGCAAGCTTTCGCAACCCAGTTGCGTCTTCAGGCAGTAGGGAGGGAGAGGGAAAAGGAAATGATGAGGGTTTTAAGGAAGGGGGTAAGGAGCCATTCCAATTCCGGGAGAGGAAAGACTTACCTTGGGGGAAAAAATGGAGGGTAAACAAATGCACACATGCCCACACATTCACACAGACACAAGTACACCTAGGCAGACATACTGTAGAAACCAATCCTTGTTTTGGTCCATTGTGCCTGTGACATTACCAGTCTCAGTGACTGGTAATGTCATCACCAAGGGGCCACTCCTGGCTAGTCAAAGTCAGCTACAGGTGGGTTTCTTTATTGCTGGTTTCCAAGCCTGTAATGTCTGGCAGGTTTCCAAGCTTGAATGTGTTTTTCTAGCAAGTTTCCAGGCCGTAATGCAGAATTTTCCAGTTGTTTGAAGCTTAAAATTTGTTTCTGATGTACATAACTATTGCTTCCGGCATACTGTATTGTTGCTCCATCATTGATGTTTATTTCCTATGTATAATTTTCCATTGTGAATACAAGCAACATACTGACAAAATTGTAGTTCAGTAATGGCAACATGTTTAGAACTAACTTTAGCATTTTGATGTGCATTTACTGAAAGCAGTGTTTTTTAACCCGTGGGTTGCAACTGCCAGAAGGGGTCGCAAAGTCTTGTTGGGGAGGGGGGGGGGGGTCGCGGTCAAAGGCGGAAGTACTTGCATCGTAAAACAACCAGACCAGTGCACGTCTGGGTACTTGGTAGTTCCACAATACCAACATTGCCTGCAAAAAAGTGAAATTTGTTTTATAAGAAACTTAACTTAATTCCTCGTTACCATCGATTCTGATTTGAATAGTAATGATGGAGGATAGGTAACAACTCACTGTAAAGAGGCTCACTGAGCTGCTGACAGACACAAAAATAGATAATTACATACACACAATTAAAATTTTCGGCCATGCTCTTCGTCAGAGAAAGAAACACATACATTCACGCAATCACTCAGACAAGTATACACACACAACTATCCTGTCCGGCCACTCCAGCGACACAAGCTAGACTGTGAGTGACGCAGAGAGTGGAGGTTGATTGATTGGTTTGGGGAACAAGGGACCAAACCAAACTGGTCATCGGTTCCGGGAGTGGAGGGGGAAAGGATGCTGAGTAAAGGTGGGGTTGGAAAGTTCTGCATTCCATAATGGAATTTAAACGCTCTGATAGGTGGTAACTTGAATTGCAGCAATGAATACAGTGAAGGGAATGGGCAGGATAGGATAAAAGGGAGTTGTAGAGGAGTGGGGGGAGGGAGTTGGGGGGATTTGAAATGATAAGAATAATAAGGAAAAATAAAAATAGGAAAAAAGGGAAAAATGAAGTTAGGAAATAAAGGAAAAAAAATGAAATTAGGAAAAATAAAAAATAAGTATAAAGAAAATTAAGGGGATATTGTAAGTGGTGGTACACAGTTGTAAGGAAGACACGAGATACAGGATAACGGGTGGGGAAGGAAGGGGGAGGGGGAAGATGTTAGGCATAGGGTACAGGGATGGGAAGTTGTCTTAGATTGAGTCCACGATGGTTGCAGGACTGTAGAATGTGTTGAAGGTACAACTCCCATCTGCATAGTTTAGAAGAGCTGGTGGTGGAGGGGAGGATACAGACGGCTCGGGTAGTGAAGCAGCCATTGAAATCCTGAGAGCTGTCTTCAGCCCCACGCCGTGCCGTAGGGCGGTCTATATTGTTTTTTGCCACAGTTTGGCGGTGGCCACTCATCCTGCCGGACAGCAGGGTTTTCGTCATACCTATAGAAAATGCTGTTCAATGATTGCAGCAGAGTTGGTATATCACATGGCTGCTTTCATGGGTGGCCCGACCTCTGATGGGGTAGAGAAGCCTGTGTCGGGACTGGAATAGGAAGTGCTGGGTGGCTGGATTGGGCAGGTTTTGCAATTGAATAGAACAGACTTGTTTGCAATAAATATGCCATGTTAATGATGAAAGCCTGAATACTGTTTTCAGGAACCAATCAATAGCTAAATTAACAAGAGGTAATAAGTAATTTTGATATTAAAAAAAAAATCAACTTCTTTAGAAATTACCTTTACAGAGGGACTTAATGAGCATAATTTGCTTCCAAATCTTACTCGGAACACGAAACATTTGTCATTGTATGGGCAGGGGGCACTACAATTGTAGTGTGCTACAGGATGAGAATTTCAGTTGGAAGGGAAGCATGACTGGATAGCCTAATTCATTAAGGTGTCCGCTGGTCCAAAGCGGGAAATTGGTTTTGTATCCTTGTCCAGTACAAATTTTTATCTTTGTCATTGGATTTATTTCAATGCCCTGAAACGTTCGAAATGTTTAAATATTTCGAATTCGTGATGTAAATCAGTTGATACAGTTGTACCTTTGCATATAGGCCGTTTTCACATTTTGGTTTTACAATACTTTGGTTCCTACCAACACTACGAAAGAATAGACAGTGAAAGTTGGTAGAAAAATACTTTATTTGTCACTCTTTCTGGTAGAGCTGTTAACACTATCAAGTACAGACAGATACTTTTTAAAATGGCTGCTGTGGAAGCGATCGTCGACCTTGACCAAAGGCGTTACTTCTGGATCCTGTGTGCAATATTGAGTCACAGAACACGAAAGAGGCCCTTCCATAGTGTGGAACACAGGGGAGGTGTCGACTGCATTAGTGCATTGTCGGCTGCATCAGTGCAGTGCGGTGGTTGTGTGGTGCCGATCCGCTGCCTAAAACTTGGTTGTTACAACAATGCTTGTCATTCTGTAGACAGTAGTCACACCAGGAACCCTTGTGTAGGTGCAGGATTGTCACACACTGAAACATCACTTTCTAGGGGGGTTCTCATCTACGTCATCTGTCCCTACATGTTGGGTGTCTCATGCTGGGGAAAGCTTCCACATGGGTTTTAATTGGTTAATGGAGATCATAACCACACATAAATTACGAGAAATGTCAAATATGTTCCTGGTTGTGCCTAGGACATGTTGCAGCACGGAGTAAGGCGGCTGTAGTAGAAGGCACATGTCGTCACAGAACATCATGAACTTGCAATCCTCAAGCGTTTTGTGTACAGACACGTGCGATGTACAGTGGGCACGCGGCAGAGGTACCTCCGTGCACACAAATGTTCACATGTGCGTTCAACAGGCGTAGGCAAATCGGCTTGTGTGAGGCAGTCAGAGTCGATGAAATTCGTGGTGAGGGCAAGCGGTTAACTGTAAACTTCCTCATACAAGCAGGCGCATAGATTCTCCTTGTGCACAGTGCAATGCCTAGAAGAACCCATGGTAGGGCATCAGTCCAATTGCAGCCGTGGCACATGAGGGACATTTTGGGGGTGCGATTCCATCTCTCCAAGAACCCATTTCTCTGTAGGTGGTAGGATGTCATATGGAATCTACTGGTGCCACATATATCGCACAAGTTATTGAAACGTGCTGACTAGAACTGCTGCCCTTGGTTAGTAATAAGTGAGGATGGACAGCCGCACCAAAATATCCACACATCAATGAATGAGCGTTCGGCAGTTGCTGCTGATATCTGTTTGAGAGGTATGGTTTCGACCCACTGCATAGTACAATCATTCATTCATAGTATATAACGGAACCTGTCCGAAATAGGAAGTGGTCCACTGAATAGAATAGAAAAATGTTGCCAAAGATCGCTTTTTTGCAAATATTTTATTTTTATTTAACTGTTGGCACGTATTACAGTTTGCCACAGGATAGCGCTACAATAAAATTATCATAAACCAGATTTAAAAAAGTCGGTTATTCTTCCATACTGTTCAAATTTGCCCATAAATATTTACACAAAATCTGTAAGAGATGTATTTAAAAACTTATTTCAGCTTTACATAGAGCGGTATGTTCTATAGATTAATCTGACCAGTACCTTATTTGTAGCGCTATCCTGTGGTAAGCTGTAATACGTGCCAACAGTTAAATAAAAAGTTTGAGGATGGAATGTTGTTGTGCCAATAACTAAAGAGCCTTTGAATGCCATTTAATAACAAGCTGCTATATTAACTCTGCACTGCCATCTAGTGACTAATCTGGTAACTATCACACAGGGCCTCTTAAACAGCGTCTTTGGAGTATGTTCGTTAATTTGAAAATGTCTCCTAGCATGCTGGGCATATTAGTGATGTGTATTTTAAAATAGAAGATGAAATAAGCAAGTTTCTTTAAAACTAAGCACTCTCCATAAACATCAATAAGCTTGTGTTATTTGATGTAAATGATATGTATGTAACATTAGGCAAATAAGATTTTTTGTGAAATTTTGTATACAGTTGTTACATTCTTCATTGTATGTTTGTAGAGCATCTGATGATGGCAGCTAGACTGCTGAAACTGGTTGTGCAAAAATAAAAAAAAATGCAAAAAAAGCGATGTTTGGCATAATTTTTCTATTAAAGCAGATTGCCCCCTAAAGATGTGCAAACTATATGGTCCATTGGATTTCAAAAGAATATGCTTTGTACGGCCCTTGGAGACTTCGAAACTGCATAGTGGGGGTCGCGTATGTCCGTTGACTTCATTGCGCTGACACAATTCGCACTCCTGAGTCCACAATTCTCATTCGTGTCGCATATTAGACTAAATGAATAGTTCAGGAATCAACTATAAGGTCGGCTTAACCCAAGGGAGGGAAGGGACATGTAGAGAGCAGAAAATGTCTGCGTGCAGCACCAAAGGGACCGAGGGGTGTGCCTTGCCAGTGGAAATCTCATAAAAGACAGGGATGCCCGACCTGAGCAACGAGTGTGGTTCAGTGCGCAGAGATGTATCCAGAGAGCAGAGTAACTTTCGTATCTCGTCATCAGTCTGCTGATGGCGCACAAGTCTGTCAAAGTCCACGGGTGCCGAGATAGTGCCGATACACGACATTAAATCTGCCACAACATTGTATGTATTTACATATGACATTGGGAGCGGACGGTGATTGGTATAGACAGACATGGGTGGCCCACAAAGTCCTCTCTAAAGTATTTTATGATAGGGTAAGTGGCATAGAGCTCCCTGTCAAACACGGACCATTTATGTTGGGAGGGAGATAATTGTTTGAGAAAAAACATAATGGCTCGGTGTGGTTGTTGACTGTTGTTGTAGCACAACACCCACCAAAAAGTCGCTAGCATACGTGGTAATGGAAATTTTAGCATCCGTAATGCGATGTGTCAATATGACTGCATGAGCGAGTGATATCTTTTAAGTTGTAGTGGAAATTGCAGTATGAGTGAAATGCAGTCTGAGGTGGGGGTGTGTGCCTTGCTCTGAAGCCTCATGTTCAAAGATAGTGATGATGTATTTGCACAACTGAGACTTTTTATTGTTAATACAGATTCCATTGTCTTGCAGTGCCTTAAGTACACATGCTGAATGGTCCTCGTGCTGTTGCTGGGAGAATGAAACAATTAAAATACCGTTCAGGGAAACATAGCAAAAATGGAATTAGAAGAGGACAGAACCAGTGAATGGCTGCCAAGTCTGTGCTGCATTCTTTACACCGAAAGGCACAAAGCAATATTGAAAATGTCCAAAATTAGTAATAATAGCTGTTTTTTGTATATTATCAGGTCCCATCAGGATCTGATGCTAGGGCTTGTGACAACCAGCCACTGAGAAAACTTCAGCACCATGAAGCTGCTGTGCGAAATCTTGACTTTGGGAAATCGGGTAATTGACAATTTCAAAATATCCATGTTTGACACGAACTGCAGCTGTAAAAATAAAAAACTTCCAAAAAGGCAGCTGGTTGCAATTCTTTTCACGAAAATAAACCTTCAGTTTAATTGACAATTGTTGTTCTGGCATTAAGCTTGCGGTAGTCACCACACAGTGGGTAAGTGTTCTTTCTTTTTAGCCTAATCAATGTGGGATGACCAGTTGCTGTCGGAGGTGTGCAATATTCTGCTGTCTATCAGTTCCCGAACTATACGTTTCGTGGCTTGCAGTTTATGTGCCATGAAGTATCTTGCCTCATGTCAAACAGGAGAAACCTCAGTTTTATTAAGTCTGTGGAAGGTACCGTTTGTCACACTCGATACGAGCGGTTGCGCTACAGCAAGGAAATCTCTAACCTGTGTGGCGCCAGGAGCATCGGAGGCAGAGGTGGTCGCTAGGCAGTACACTCTGAGGCTGCTGCGACTGTGGACACCCTCTCATGAGTGCTCGACAGCGCGGGGGAGATGATGTCGAGTTGGCGGAATGTGACGTTATTGGCGCGTCGTAAAACATCGCACTTAGTGCGGATGTCCGTAATAAAGGTGGCCAGTTCTGCGAAGAGCCCAACGCACTCGGAAACAGCCGATAAGAGAGCTTCTGGTGCAATATGCTGTGAAGCTGCAAGTGAATCTGTCCACGGAAACATTGGTGAGAAGGTGCTTGATGAAGGGATGCCACCTGAAGATCCAAAGAAAATTCGTAATGCCTCAGGAAGTCAACGCCGAGCTCAGGCGTGTCAATCTTGGTGATGTAGAAAGTCCAAGCGAATGTATCGTCCATGTGTGAACTGTAAGCGAAGTTCAGTAGTGCCATAAACTCAGATGCATGAGCTGTTGACAGCTTGCAATGCTCCTGGACTGGGTTCGATGTTTGGGGTTGCGAGGTAAGACGCTGGCCTCTGTGCCAGTGAACACCAGGAAATCCCCTCAGGGGCTGAGCATTAATTTGCTGAGTACGGACTTGGCGAACCCGGGGTCCTGAACCGTGGGCTGTGTTGCGCCAACAGTCTGCTACACTGTAAGCTCTGTGCGTGCTTCAACGACCATCATTCGGCGCGACGGTGGAACGTTGTACGTTTCATAGCCCGGGGACCTTAGCTTAATCACCTGGGTCGTAAGGACGGTACAAACCTCTATGAAAGAAACCTCAATCTCAAGGTGTGCTACGTGCCGAGGAGATGCATGGCTGTTGAGGTTGAACAGTCACTAGCGAGCAACCTCTGAGGAACCTGCCGCACCTCAATTACATAAGGCTTACCCAGGCAAGTGGGGCTCTGGACCTCTTTTTCCCTAGCTGCCTATGGGAACACCATGAAAAGATCCCCTAATGTTGCCGGATGTACAACTGGTGTCTCTAAGAGAGGAAGGCCTGATTTAAATGCAGCAACATATGACCCCCATTTGTTCACTTCCCTGGCCACCCCATGGAAGGAACATAGGGCTCGTCAACAAGGTGAGGCTTATGCCCCTAAATACCTTATCTGTAGCAGAACAAATGGAGACTCCTTCCAGCCGACAAAGCCTTTATTCTCCATGGAACACCTTGAAGACAAGTTTGGAGAGGTCGAGGGCATGTCCAAAATGAGATCAGGGGCAGACCTCATAACGATGTTGTCCCCAGCAGTCACGGGCATTGCTTGCCTGTGACAAGCTGGGCGATGTTTCCGTTTCAGTAACACCTCACAAGAGTTTGATCATTGTCCAAGGCATTACATTCCATAAAGGTCTCCTGCTGTAATCTGATGAGAAACTGAGGGCAAACCTGGAATGGCGGGGTGTTCATTTTATTCGACGTGTTTATAGGGGTCCGAATGAGAACAGGGTTGCCACCAGTGCCTTCATCTTGGCTTTTGTGGGTGATTCACTGCCCGAGAAAGTCAAGGTGATGGTCTACTGGTGCGATGATAAACCCTACATTCCTTCCCCTATGCATTGTTTCAAGTGCTGGAGGTTTGGGCACATGTCTTTCCAGTGTGATGCCAATCCAACCTGCTGGGAATGTGGACGTACATCTCATCCTGACTTCCCATGTGCCTCTCCTCCAGTCTGCATCAACTGCAACCAGCATCACATGCCCTTCTTGCTGCATGCACAGTTTTGCTCAAAGAGAGGAAGATTATGGAATATAAGACCTTGGACAGGCTGACATACTCTGAGACTAAATGCAAGTACCTTAAGCTCCATCTAGTAAGCATGCTCACTTCATATGCTACAGCCGCTTCGACACTATCTATGGTGACAAGGTGCAAACTGTTCAGCCCATTGTAGTGGGCCAACAGTCACTCCTGCCTTCACCCGCCACCAGATGATTGGGGGCACCTCTTCTTGTGTTACTCCCAAAACCCCAACTTTGGGAGCAATTACCCCCAAACATCAGGGGACACTGGTCCCCACCCCGAGCCAGAGAATGAGCAGCCTTCTCTGGCTCCTATCGCAAGGAATGGATTGCTTGTATCCCATCCTTCCTTGGCTTCTTCCGCTGGGAAACTGGACAATAGTGATTGGCAGACAGTGCCAATAAAGGATGGTCGCCGAGCTTCGAGGCCCTCTTCAGTTCCAGATACTGAGGCAGCGGAGCCCTCTAAGACGGGAGAGGCCAAAGGAGCAGCGAGAGGCTCAAAAGAAGAAGAAAGACAGTGGGAAAAAGAAAGAGACCACAGTGGTTGTCACACCACCACACCATCCATCCGCCTCCGAGGACGAGGTGGAGATTCTAGCATCCCCTGAGGACCTAGTTCTCGATGGTACCTCAGAAACGATGGATCACCTGCTTTCTGCATTGCTCTCCAGGAGACCTGGTTTCCAGCAATGCGGACCCCTACCCTTCGTGGCTACAGGGGTTATTATTGTAATCAGAGCCTGTATAACAGAGTTTCAGGTGGTGTCTGTGTGTAAATCCTTACCTCTGTTTTAGTGAACCTGTGCCCCTTGAGACACCTTTAGAAGCTGTGGCTGTCAGGGTAAGGATACCACAAGACATAACCATCTGCAGCCTGTATCTTCCACCAGATGGTGATGTACCACCACACACACTGCCTGCACTCATCTCCCAACTCTCACCGCCATTTCTGCTACTGGGCAATTTTAACACCCATAATACCTTGTGGGGTGGCTCAATAGTCAGTGGCCATGGCAGAGTTGTGGAGAACATACTATCCCAGCTCGACCTTTGTCTTTTAAACATTGCTGCCCCCCACACATTTCAGTGTGGCGCATTGTACTTTCTCGGCTATTGACCTGTCCTTTTGCAGCCCTGGTCTCTTACCATCTGTCCATTGGAGGACACACGACAATTTTTGTGATGGTGATCATTTTCCTGTCTTTCAATCTCTACCCCATTGTCACTGCCCTGCATGAACTCCCCGGCGGGCTTTAAATAAGGCAAACTGGAATGACTTCATTCTTGCTGCCACTATTCAATCTCTCCCAGATGACACCATTGACATGATGGTTAAGAGTGTCACCCAAAAGATTTTATCTGCTGCAGAGCACACAATATCCCGTTCATCGGGACACCCCCAGCGAAAGACAGTGCCTTGGTAGTCGTCGGAAGTTGCGGAAGCCGTCCTCGACCATAGGTGTGCTCTTCAGCGCCATAAGTGCCACCCATTGCTAGACAATCTAATCGTGTTTAAGCAATTCTGAGCTCGTGCTCGCCAGGTAATACAGAGGTGCAAACGGAAATGTTGGGAGAGGAAGTCTCAACTATAGGGTCACGAACCAGCCCTTCCCAAATCTGGACCAAGATCTGGTGCCTATATGGCTACCAGACCCAGACAGCTATTCCTCTCACTCCATGGAGCTGTCTGTACGGATCAAGGCGCCATTTCTGAGGCCTTTGCCGAGCATTCCGCCCACATTGTTGCAGCCCAAAATTGTCAGCCCACCTTCTTTATATTAAAACAGCAGATGGAATACAAAAAGCTCTCATTTACTTCACGTCACCATGAGGTATAGAACACTCCATTTGGCGACTGGGAGATCCAAAGTGCCCTTGCCCACTGCCCTTACACCGCCCCTGGGCCAGCCAGAATTCACAATCAGATGTTAAAACATCTGTCTGCTATCTCCAAGTGATATTTTCCTCGCACTGTTGAATCGGTCTGGAATGATTGTGTCTTTCCGTCACAGTGACGAGAAAGTACCATCATTCCGGTGCTTAAGCTGGGTAAAGATTCACTAGATGTGGACAACTATTGGCCTATCAGCCTTACGAACGTTCTCTGCAAACTGATAGAACGTACGGAGAGCCGGTGGTTGTATTGGCTCCTTGAACCTCGGGGCCTGCTAGCTGCATGCCAAGCAGGTTTCCACAAGGGGCACTCGACCTTGAATAACTTGATCCATCTAGAGTGTGCCATCTGGACAGCATTTTATTGACGTCACCATCTAGTAGCCGTATTTTTTGTCTTGTCAAAGGTGTACGACACGACTTGAGGAACCACATTTTAACCACATTACATGGGTGGGATCTCCGGAGCTCACTTCCACTTTTTATCCAAAACTTTTTAGCTGTCCGTACCTTTCAAGTTCAAGTTGGTGCATCCTGTAGCTCATCTCATGTCCAGGAGAGTGGGTTACCTCAGGGCTCTGTTTTAAGTGTTTTTAGATGCCATTAATGCCCTAGCAACAGCAGTTGGTACGTCAGTATTCCCTTCATTGTATGCTTACGACTTGTGCATATATTTTAGCTCATCTAGCATGTGTGTTGCAGACAGACAGCTACAGGAAGGAGTCATACTCAAGGTGCAGATGAAGGCTCTGACCCATGGGTTCCAGTTTTCTGCCAGCAAATCGTACGTTATGCACTTCAGTCGATGACAGCCAGTCCATCTGCAGCCAGAGTTATGCCTTGACGGTATGTAGTTGAAACTCACCATTTTCTAGGACTGGTTTTTGATGACCGGCTCACATAGAATGGCTGGTGGCACCTCAATGCCCTCCGCTGCCTTAGCAGTACCACTTGGGGTGCAGACCGAAATACCCTGCTGTCGTGACTCAAAAGTCAGAGTTTTGCAGAACACAACTTTATTGTCCAAAGTTACACAAGTTGCAATGTAGGTAAGACCAACAAGTCTCATGCCTATTATGAAAAAGTACAGAAAACAGAACAAACATCTACAAAGCTTCTCAAAAGTACAAGTTTTCAGCTCCGCCGGTTGGCCAGTAATCTGGCAGCGTAAACACTCCCAGGTAAGGTCCTCTCGAAGTCCAAGTATGGGCAGCGGTCCCCCTCAGGGGCTCAGCATTAATTTGCTGAGTATGGGCTTGGCGAACCCGGGGTCCTGAGCCGTGGGCTGTGTCGTGCCAACAGTCCGCTACACTGTAAACTCTGAGCGTGCTTCAACGACCACTGTTCGGCCCTACGGTGGAACATTGTATGTTTCAGTGCCCGGGGATCTTGGCTTAATCGCCTGTGTCGCTAGGACGGTACAAACCTCTATAAAAAATCCCTCAATGTCAAGGTGTGCCGAGGAGATGCATGGCTGTTGAGGTTGAACAGTCGCTAGCGAACAACCTCTGAGGAACCTGCCGCACCTCAGTTGTGTAAGGCTTACCCAGGCAAGCGGGTCTCTGCCTGGGTGGACCTTATTTCCCTAGCTGCTCGTGGGACACCAATTAATAGCCTGGACGGTCACAAAAACGCCGTTTCTAAGCGAGGAAAGTCCAATTTTGATGCAACAGCATACAACCCTAAGTCGTTCCCTTCCCTGGCTACGCCATGGGAAGAACACAAAGCTTTATGTGGTTCAGATCCATACTCGCTGCGATACCTTGTTTTTTCCTGGACTAATGGAGACTCTTTCTTGTCCACCAAGCCACAGTTCTTCGTTGACCACCTCAAGGACAAGTAAGATGAGGTGGAGTCTTTCTCAAAAATGAGAAGTGGGACTGTTCTGATACAGACGGCATCCCCAGCCCCTTTCAGGGCATTATTGGCCTGCGACAAGCTGGGTGATATTCCCGTCAGTGTCATGCCCCACAAGACGCTCAATATGGTCCAAGGTCTTATTTACCACCTCGAAGTCACGTACCAACCTGGAATGCAGAGGTGTTCACTTCGTCAGACGTATTTATAGGAGACCAAAAGATAACAGGGTTGCCACCAGTGTATTCATCCTAGCTTTCGAAGGCGATACACTGCCTGAGAAGGTCAAGGTAATGATCTACCGGTGCAATGTCAAACCATACATTCCACTCCCTATGAGGTGCTTCAGGTGCTGGAAGTTCGGGCATATGTCCTCCTGGTTCACTTCCAGCCCCGGTGCAGGGAATGTGGACGTCCATTTCATCTGGACACTCCCTGTACCCCACCTCAGGTCTGTGTGAACTGTAACCAGCTACATCCACTGTGCTCTCCGGACTGTAAAGTTCTGCACAAAGAAAGGAAAATAATGGAAATCAAGACCTTGGACCAGTTATTGTACAATGAGGCAAGAAAGAAATACGAGTGGCTCCATCTGGTGAACATGAATGCCTCCTTTGCAGTTGTAACGTCATCCCCGTGCACTACGGGTACGACTCCTGACAAGGTATCGCCTCCTCCTGTGGACCATAGAGACCAAAAAAGTACCACTGCCCCCTCATTAGGTGGGGGCAACACTCCATCTGCTGCTACAGCACCTTTTGTGGTGGAACCTTCCTCACAACTATCGGGGACACCAATCCCCAACCCCCAGCTGGAGAAGCAACAGCTTCCTCCGGCACCTCTCCCTCGGAAGCGGTCCTTCGGGACTCTCCCTTCTGGGGATTCCCAGGGTGTGCCAGGGAATCCAAGCCTTTGGCTGAAGGATCCAAAACCTGCTGGTTGAAGGGCTTCTGGCTCTTCGTCGGTCCCTGATGCCACTTCTGGGAAGCCCTCCCAGCCCTTCACACCAAAGGCCAACGAGAGGGGGAAAAAAGAAGATAAAGAAGAAGAAGAAGAAGAAGAAGAAGAAGAAGGACATGAAGGAGAACTCCTCAGTGACTCGGAAGGAACACTCCATCACATCTTCGGCCTCTGAAGATGAGGTGGAGATCCTTGCGTTGTCTGAGGATCTCGCCATACTTTGGTCACCAGAACTGATGGTTCTCGATCCTGCTGAGTCTTCGGAGTTGGCAGCAGGTGCCCCTGCTGAATAACCATCTCACCCCTCACATTATGGATATTCAGCATGCTGCAAAAGAGATCTTGCAGTGGAATTGCGGCGGTTTTTTCCGCCATCTGGCTGAGGTGCGGCAATTACTCTGCCACTTTCCTGCTATCTGTCTAGCCTTGCAGGAAACGTGGTTCCCTGCCGAGAGGACCCCAGCTCTCCGAGGCTATCATGCTATTTTAAGAACCGAAACGTCTACAACAGATTTTCCTGCGGCGTCTGTGTCTATGTCCACACTTCTGTCCCCAGTGCTGCTATGCCTCTGCAAACACCTCTAGAGGCAGTCGCTGTTCGGATCTGGTTATTACAAGATTTTAACATCTCCTCTGTCTACCTTCCACCAGATGATGCCGTCTCTCCCATAGACCTCGCTGCCTTGGTCGCCCATCTTCCCCCACCGTTTCTTCTTTTTGGGGATTTCAATGCCCACACACTCACACTCTGTGGGGTGGCGCACAGACCTCGGCCCGGTATAGGGATGTTGAGTGTCTCCTATCAGAGCAGAATCGCAGCCTTCTCAGCACCGGAGCTCCTACCCACTTTAGCACAGTACATGGTACTTATTCTGCAATAGACTTGTCTGTCTGCAACCCTGGCCTCCTTCCACATCACACCTGGAGGGTCCATGACGGCCTGTGTGGCAGTGACCATTTTCCTATCTTCCTGTCACTCCCACAGTGTTCGCCTGCTGACCGTCTGCCTCGCTGGTCCCTCCGTAGGGCTGACTGGCCAGCTTATTCCTCAGCTGCTGTGATATCCTCTCCCTTTTCGGCTGATGTTGATGCCACAGTTCACAGAGGCCATTGATTCTGCAGCCGATAACTCTGTTCCCACCATGCCCAGTTTGCTCCATTGTACATCGGTGACCTGGTGGACACCGGAGATCGCTGAGGCCATGCGGAACGTCGGCGAGCATTACAGCGCCACCAACGCCACCCTTGTGTCGCTGAGCACCTGGCAGATCATTTTGCATGCACCTCAGAGACTGCTGCTTATGGTGCAGACTTTTGCACCCTTAAAGGGCGAGCAGAGAGCCATCCAATTTCGTATCGAATGCAACGTCGGGAACCATAAAACGTCCCATTTACTGAGTGGGAGTTTGAAGGTGACCTTGCTGCATGCCCAGATACCTCCCCTGGACCCGATTGCATTCACAGACAGTTTCTCTGACACCTATCAGCGGACTCCAAGAGCCAACTTCTCGCCCTGTTTAATCATATGTGGCTTGAGGGTGGTTTTCCATCCTCCTGGCGGGATAGCATTATCATTCCGGTGATTAAGCCTGGGGCAGATCCGCAGATGGCTGATAGCTACCGCCCGATCAGCCTCACCAATGTTCCATGCAAGCTCCTTGAACAGTTGGTGAGTCGGAGACTCATGTGGATCCTCGACAACCGGGAACTCTTGGCGCCACCACCGGGTGGGTTCCGTCAAGGCCGCTCCGCTATCGACAATCTCGTGTCACTGGAGTCGGCCATCCATACAGCATTTACTCACTGCGAACACCTGGTTGCCGTCTTCTTTGACCTACGGAAGGCATACGACACCACCTGGTGCTATCATATTCTGTCTACGCTGTACGACTGGGGCTTAAGGGGTCCACTTCCTATATCCATTAAGAACTTCTTAGCGTTGTGTTCTTTTTGTGTTAGTATTGGTTCTCGTTTCAGCTCATCTCATTGTCAAGAGAACGGAGTCCCACAAGGTTCCGTTCTCTTAGTGTTCCTTTATTTTTAGTCGCCATTAATGGTCTTGCTGTGGCTGTGGGGTCATCGGTTTCTACCTCCTTGTATGCCGATGACTTCTGCATGTATTACATCTCCTCCAGCATCGGCCTAGCTGAACGGCAGCTGCAGATAGCAATTCAAAAGGCACAGTCATGGGCGTTTGCCCATGGTTTTCAATTTTCTGCATCCAAAACCCATGTGATGCATTTTTGTAGATGTCGGGCAGTACACCCGGAACCCGAACTTTATTTACCTGGCGACCTGTTACAAGTCGAAGAGACACACAGATTCTTAGGCATGTTGTTTGATGATCGTCTCACCTGGGTTCCGCACCTTCGCCAGCTAAAACAAAAGTGCTGGCGACACCTCAACATCCTGCGCTGTCTCAGCCACACTTTTTGGGGAGCCTCGCGCCCAACGCTCCTACAATTGTATAAGGCCCTCATTCAGTTGCGTCTAGACTTTGGCTGCATAGTCTACAATTCAGCTGCGCCTTCAGCACTGCAGGCATTGGACTCAACTTTACACTGTGGTGTTCGTTTGACGACGGGGGCTTTTCACACAAGCCCTTGACAAGCCTCCTCGTTGAAGCTGGAGTCCTCCCACTGCGGTTCCGTAGGCAACACCTGCTAGCTTCCTACATTGCACATGTTTAGGCCTCGCCCTTCCACCCAAACTGCCAGCTCATTTTTCCAGACACTACAGTCCCTATCCCTTCACGATGGCCCAGATCGGGTTACCCGATCCGATCTCAGTCCGTGCTCGATCCTTTCTTTCGTCCCTCGCATCCTCTCCACTCCCTACCACATTCCACTATTCCTCTCGAACCCCTCCTTGGTCTATTCCTCGTTGTCAGCTCCGTCTGGATCTGTCCCATGCATCGAAGTACTCAGTTTCCCCAATACATCTCCGTCGCCAATTTCTGCAACTCCTCAATTCATTCCGTGCCGCAGAAGCCATCTACACAGATGGTTCCGTAGTAGATGGCCATGCTGGGTATGCGTTTCTTCATGACGACCATGTGGAACAGCATTCTCTGCCATGTGAGAGTACCATTTTCTCCGCCAAGCTGGTCACCATTCTGAGGGCTCTGCAACACCTCAAAGCGTGCCCCATGGGGTCATTTGTCATCTGTACTGACTCCCTGAGTGGCTTACAATCGATCAACCAGTGTTTCTCTCGCCAGCCATTAGTGTGGTCGATCCAGGATACTGTTCACTTCCTATGCCAATCAGGCTGTTCTGTGGTCTTTATGTGGATCCTGGGCCATGTCGGCATACCAGGGAATGAACTTGTTGATAGATTAGCCGAGCAGGCCACTATTGCACCACTTCTCGATATTGGCGACACGGAGCCAGATCTTAAATTGGTGTTGCACCGGAAGGTGCGTGAGGCATGGACCATCGAGTGGGCTATGGCGAATGCACCGAATAAGCTTCGGGCAGTGAAGCTGTCCACAGCTCTGTGGAAATCTTCACTGCGGCCGATCCGCCGAGAGTCGGTTGGCCTTTGGCGTCTCTGTATTGGGCACACATGGTTAACCCACGGCTATCTCTTTCGCCATGAGGCCCCACCCGTTTGTCGATGTGGTGTACTGTTGACAGTGGCCCATCTTTTGATGCACTGTCCCATTTTATCCAACTTGCGGCAATCTTTTAATCTCCCATATGCGCTACCCTTAGTTTTAGGCGCCGCCACCTCTATGGCTAACGCAGTTTTAACTTTTATCCGCACTGCTGGTTTTTATGACTATCTAGTGGTGGGTGCTGTAGCCTGAAATCTTAGGCCACCACCGATCCAGCAGTTTTATTGACTTTTTCAGACCCTTATGTGAAACCCTAGGGGTTCATAGTGTGTGCAGTATGGCTGGCTCATCCTGTTTTATCTTTGTGATCAGGCAGCCATAGTACTCTTCTATCCAGTTTTCGTTGAGTTCCTGACTTTATTTTACCAATTGTGTGTGTCTTCACTTTGTATTGTCAACGACTTGTCCATTGTCAACTTGTCCCTCTTGTGCGTTCCCATTTTCAGAGCATTGTTTTACTTTTTACGTTCTTGATAGTGGACTCTTGGCTAGAAACCGGGGATTGATGACCCACCTGTTTAGTCCCCTCAAGTACAACAACAACAACAACAACAAAAACATAGGCAGCGGTCATTGTAAGCCTAATCAATTCAAGACAGCAGTGTAGTCAGCATGCGAGACGCGAAAGGAACTGCCAGTGAGGACCAGAGCACATCCTTAAATATATCACTCCGGCCAACCAGTGTGCGGCGATGTGATACTAGCTGCAGAATTGTGGTCACACGGGCTGGTGATGTGGGTCCTGCTGCCATGGCAGGAACAGATCCACCGCGCCGGCGCAGAGGCGGCTTGTGCGGCTGGTAAACAACCCACTCTATTGTTGTTTATCGGCGCGTGGCCGATAGAGGAGTGCCTGTGCACGGGGTAACCTGTGCCGCATCAGTGTTGTGTGTGTTGCCGGACTGTAAGGAGCCGACGTGATACCCCTCTCGTCCGAAGCTGAGACTGCTGGTGCTGCTGTTGAAGCCTGTATCAGCAGAAGATCCATGGACACGAAACCAGTCGTAAGCCAGCTGCACATCGGACACCCACCAGTGTTCTCTGGAGACGCTGGACAGGACCTCAACAAATGGCTAAAAGGGTTCGACCGAGTCACCAAGTGTAACAGATGCGATCATACAATGCGCTTGGCCAACATTTATTTCTACCTGGACGGAACAGCCTAGCAATGGTTTGAAAAAAATGAAGAGAAGCTGAATGACTGGGAAACGTTCCAGACATAACTTAAGAAGATGTTTGGAGAATGCCAGCGACAAATCCACTCGGCAGAAGAACAATTGAAGAACCGGACAAACAGAGTCATGCATACAGAATGTTTTGGCCCTATGTAACATTGTTAACCCGGATATGATTGAGGTGTACAAAATCATGCACCTGATGAAGGATATTGCAGAAGACATGTACCAAGCTCTTCTGATAAAAGACGTTGCTACTACAGAAGAGTTCATCAAGTGGTGCCAGCGGATTGAAGAGATGCAACAAAGGAGGGTTGGACGAAAGAATTATGACAGACTCCCCAATGTAGTCCCTATGGCCATCGTCGAAGACCAGCATGACTTCGCTTCTCTCATACGACAAATTGTGAGAGAAGAATTACAACAATTTATGGCAGCCGGGACTATTAGACCAAGTGAGCATCAGATTATGGCCATGGACGTAAGCCCTGTAAATCACGAGGGAGTTGACGCCGCTGAGGAAGAGGTATTTCAGGCATTAGCTCCAGTCTGCCCCGCCAGTCATACCCGACGTGAAGAATGGCATCGCCCTGCTATGACTTACGCTGCAGCCGTCAAACGGCAGCCTATGAACCAACCTACGCTGCCACAACCAACTCTCCTGGTAGCTATGACACCCTGCAGAAGAACAGGCGTCTGAAGGGCAGAAAACAACACACCACTGTGTTTCCACTGTGGGCGCCCTGGATATGTCGTACGCTACTGCAGAGAGAGGTGGCGAGTATTCGACAATTATTTTGCCGCAAGATGTTAGCCATCAGAGCAGCTTTATCCCAGGCAGACACCTGCTGATGAGTTCAGTAGACCTAGGGGAAGAAGCCCATCGCTGTACCCTTGACGAGGTCGCTCCCTGACACACCGCTGCCATTCACCATTATCGTACAGAGGTACCACCCCTTCCCCTAGCTGCTAAGTCCAGGAAAACTAAGCAAGGTGACCATCTACAAAGGTGAGGCCGCTGCAGGTAAAAATCCTCTATGGACAACAGTCTCTAAGATGTCGAGAAATCTCATCGATGTCCAACCTATCCGGACACTGGTTGTTTCAGGAGCTTCGTTTTCTGTGTTGTTGGATAATTACCTCCACACACTAAAGAAGACAATGTTCTGTGATACGGGGCAACTGTGCTGAAGGTCACAGAAGGGAAGTACGTGCAGCCAGCAGGAACTTGTGTTGCAAGAATAACCATCAAAAACAGGACCCAGCCTTTTGAATTTGTCGTTTATAACAGAATGTAGCCATAACGTCATCCTCGGATGAGACTTCCTCCAGGCATCCCAGGGTGTCATTGACTGTGGAAGATCTGAGCTACAAATTGAGAAAGCCGTTTCAACGAGTACAGGTAACTTCCCTTGGAGGTTGTTTGATGTCGAGAATGTTGAGATCCTGTTGTTAACAATGAGAAGAGCTCCAGTCAGCAGCCAAGATGACTATTTGGACAGTGACATGCTTATAGACTGCATAAAGCTAATCAGTATAACAAAGGAAATCTACATACCAGTGGCTATCAGTGGCTATCATAAGCATTACAGGTGGTTGAAGAGAACTTTGAATCACTAATTTTTTTGAGCAGTTGCAACTCATTCCTAACGGAATGTGTATTGGAACAGCCGAACCATTATAGGACGGTGAGCTCAATGTCATCAACGAAGTCTCACGCTCTGCTGTTACTGCTGATAACGTACTATAGGAAACTACTGTGGCATATCATATAGAGCCCGGCCTGATGCAAGAACAATGTCAGCAGGTTTTAACCATACTACACCAATTTTCAGATGTATTGCAGCCCAGGCAGGAAAAGAGCCAGATGAAACAGCCCACGATAAAACACCGTATCAATACTGGGGATCATCCACCAATTAGCCAGTGTTTGTACAGAGTGTCGCCAACTGAAAGACGGGAAGAAGTGAATACGGAAAGAAGTGGAGGAGATGTTGCATGATGACATTATTGAACTTTCGGAGAGACCTTGGTCGTCTCCAGTGATCCTCGTAATGAAGATAGGTGGCACGTGGCGATTCTGTGTCGACTATCAGCAGCTGAACAAAATCACAAAGAAAGATGTCTCCCCATTGCCGCGCATTGGCGATACCTTAGACTGCCTGAAAGGAGCTACATACTTCTCAACTATGGACATGCAGACAAGTTACTGGCAAATCAAGGTTGACGAGGCTGACGCGGAGAAGATGGCTTTTATTACACCTGACGGCTTCTATGAAATCAAAGAGCATTATGTAATGCTCCGGCCACATTCGAACGCATGATGGACAACTTGTTTCAACACCTTAAGTGGACGATGTGTCTTTGTTATTTAGATGACATTGTCATTTTCTTGAAAACATTTGAAGAACATCTGAGTCGCCTGTCAATTGTGTTGAAGTGTGAAACTTCCTGGCAGATTAAAATTGTGTGCCGGAACCGGGACTCGAACCTGGGACCTTTGCCTTTCGCGGGCAAGCGCTCTACCACTGAGCTACCCCGACACGACTCACGATGCCGCCTCACAACTTTACTTCCGCCAGTACCTCGCCTCCTACTTTCCAAACTTCACAGAAGTTCTCCTGCGAAACTTGCAAGACTAGCACTCCTGGAAGAAAGGATATGGTGGAGACATGGCTGAGCCACAGCCTAGGGGATGTTTCCAGAATGAAACTTTCACTCTGCAGCGGAGTGTGCGCTGATATGAAACTTCCTCGCAGATTAAAATTGTGTGCCGGAACCGGGACTCGAACCTGGGACCTTTGCCTTTCGCGGGCAAGCGCTCTACCACTGAGCTACCCCGACACGACTCACGATGCCGCCTCACAACTTTACTTCCGCCAGTACCTCGCCTCCTACTTTCCAAACTTCACAGAAGTTCTCCTGCGAAACTTGCAAGACTAGCACTCCTGGAAGAAAGGATATGGTGGAGACATGGCTTAGCCACAGCCTAGGGGATGTTTCCAGAATGAAACTTTCACTCTGCAGCGGAGTGTGCGCTGATATGAAACTTCCTGGCAGATTAAAATTGTGTGCCGGAACCGGGACTCGAACCTGGGACCTTTGCCTTTCGCGGGCAAGCGCTCTACCACTGAGCTACCCCGACACGACTCACGATGCCGCCTCACAACTTTACTTCCGCCAGTACCTCGCCTCCTACTTTCCAAACTTCACAGAAGTTCTCCTGCGAAACTTGCAAGACTAGCACTCCTGGAAGAAAGGATATGGTGGAGACATGGCTTAGCCACAGCCTAGGGGATGTTTCCAGAATGAAACTTTCACTCTGCAGCGGAGTGTGCGCTGATATGAAACTTCCTGGCAGATTAAAATTGTGTGCCGGAACCGGGACTCGAACCTGGGACCTTTGCCTTTCGCGGGCAAGCGCTCTACCACTGAGCTACAGCGCACACTCCGCTGCAGAGTGAAAGTTTCATTCTCGTGTATCGGATCCAACGCTTCCTCCAGTTGCTAGCAGAAGACAGCTGTGACGTTTCTTTCCTGTGGGTCCCTGGCCACGTGGGTGTGCCCGGGAATGAGACCGCCGAAATAGCAGCCAAGGCCGCAGCTCTTTTGCCTCGCATGGCTACCTTTTGCATCCCATCGGACGATGTACAACGGGCTCTTCGCCGGAGTATCGTGTCGTCACGGCACAGTGCGTGGTTTTCATTGTACAACAATAAATTGAGAACTGTAAAACCGATCCCGACTGGTTGGAGGACCTCCTCACGCCCCTCTCGGCGAGAGGAGGTCATCCTGGCCCGGTTGCGGTTTGGTCACTGCCGTTTCAGCCACCGTCACTTGCTATCCGCCAAGCCTGCATCGCTGTGCTCCTGCGTTGAACTGCTGACAGTGCGACATGTTTTACTGTCTTGTGTTAATTTTAATCATCTCCGTGTAGCCCTTCACTTTCCGTCTACTCTGGAGGAAATTTTATCTGATGACACACAAGCAGCTGCTCGAGTTTTGCGTTTTTATCAACTTGGCCAACTTATCAAAGGATATTTAACCCTTTTAATTGGCTTTTATCTTTCGTTTTTAGCCTTCTCTTGATGTACCAACTGGCAGTTACCAATTTTCTTTTGAGATCTAGCGAATCTCTCTTCTTGTCTGGGCGCTAATTATCTTAGCAATTGTGCGCCCTAAAACCACAAAAAAAAAAAAAAAAAAAAAAAAAAAAAAGAAGAAGAAGAAGAAGAAGAAGAAGAAAAGGTGGTAGCATACCTCATTATGAAACTCAGGAAAGTAGTGAGTGTGGAGTACCTCAGAGTGACATATTTTGGGATGTTTCAGTCCCATATTTCATATGGTCTGATTATATGGAGACACTACCCTCACATTAAGAATATCTTAAAACTACAAAAAAAAAAAAAAAAAGTCTTATGCATAATGCGTAAAAGGGGCCGTCGGGAGCATTGTCGTCCTATTTTCATAAAACTAAGAATTCTCACAATTATAAATTTATACATGTATGTGTCTGTGCTCTATATTAAAAACATCATCTCAGAATTTGTTGCTAGGGGACAAATACATGAACACAATACCAGGGCTAAGAATAACTTGGATATACCAAGACAAAGGTTGTCAAGGACTAAAAATTCTCACAAAGTGAACCCTCTGATATTCTTTAACAAATTACCAGCATATGCAAGATCTATGGATAGAAACATGTTTAAATTGAAATGGTACAGCTGGCTATCTGATCATCCTTTTTATGACATTAAAGAATTCCTAGAGATACCAGAGCAGGATATTAACATTTACAATTCTTTGTAATTAATAATATTTGATTTATGTGTATTAAGTGTCATGTAATTGTATACCACGCATGTTAAAGAATTGCTATACAAATGATTTGCTACACCATGATTACAGAATAATATAGCTTAAGACATTATTATCTTATACTTTCCTGTGTATTTTATTATTTCTATGTTTGAAGGCATAACATGTCTTATTGGCATTAGATTACTGTACTTCATTATCTGTACTTAATAGTTCAAATTGTATTATATATTCCAATGACAAAACCAATATCATTGTACAATGATCTATGGTGAATAAAATTCTTGATTCTTGATAACAAGTCTAGCACCTACCTCTGCATTTCTGGTTAGGTGGGTGTCCGAACATTTGGACAGTACTAAAGAATGGGTCACGCTACCTTTCCCAATGTCCTTCAGACTCCACGCCCAATACCTTCTTCCTCATAGCCCTTGCGAACTACATCCTAATCAACAACTACTTTTCCTTTGAGGGAAAAGTATACAAACAGATCCGCAGCACTGCCGTGGGACCCATATGGCACCTTCCTATGCCAACCTGTTTGTGGGCCGTCTAGAGGAAACCTTCCTAGCCTCCCAAATCTACAGACCCTTAGTCTGGTTCAGGTTCATTGAAGACCTTTTCATGATCTGGACTCAAGGCCAGACATCCTATCCTCATTCCTCAACAACCTCAACTCTTTCTCACCCATCTGTTTCACTTGGTCCTTCTCGACCCGACGTGTCACTTTCCTGGATGTTAATTTGCATCTCTCCGACAGCTCCATCCACGCCTCTGTCCACATAAACCCACCAACTTTCAACAGTACCTTCACTTTGACAGCTGTGATCCTTTCCACATAAAAAAAAAACCCTCCCATACAGCCTCCCCACCCGTGGAAGGCATATCTGCAGTGATGAGAACCCTTAACCAGTATGATGAAAACCTCACAAAGGCATTCACAGACAGAAATTACCCAGCAGACCTAGTCCATAAACAGATTTCCCATGCCATATCTTCACACACCAACAGCTCTCCCTCCAACCCTGTAAAGCCTGTTTTAAACGATGAATGAACTTGTAGTAGATTGACAACAAGTTGCATTAATGGCGGCCGTCTGTCGTTTGAATGGCTGCACTAGTATGATCGCGCTAGTATCGAAGCGTGATAATTATAGCAATAAAGAAATAGGGCCAGTTCTAAATTCGATACTAGTGGGTTCAATGCGCATGCGCGAGCTAGTAGCTGTCAGCTGCAGTCACTGCTCCGCCATTTTCCTTCCTATTTACATATATTTTGCATTATGTCTAAGTTTATGATCAGAATGTATTCCAAAATGTATTTCTAATCATGGCATTCATACTGTCCGTCACCAGAACGTCACCTAAATCAACGTCACGTTAAGCTTTCTCGAGAAGATTGTTTTGATTGAATGAGCGTCTGCTGACATCGGAAGTTAACCTATTTTTGTCACGCGATTATCATATTGCATATGTTTCATGACGACTTCAATATTTATCTCAATTATTGTCCACCAAAAAGCAAGGTCATATATCTGACACCGAAAAATGGTTTATGTTTTGCAATATTGTAACAGAGAAGACTGAAGCCAATTGTTTATTTGAATAAGATTGTAATTTGATGATGCAATTTTCATTAAATAGTATTTTAAATGAAAAAATCAGTCCAAATGAAGGACAAAAATTCAGTTTTGCATGACGTTATTAACAATGTCAGTGGGCAAATCGTAGTAGACAAAATAAAGAAAGTCTATTTATGCTCTTATAAATATTGTTTGATGTGTTCATAAGTTTATTTTTCGCTTGAAAATAGATGTCAATGTTTTGAAATTTTGTTTCACTTCCCAGAACTTTACCACACTAAGTTGACCAAAAACATACATTGCAAGGTTTTCTTTGGCCGTCGGTAACATTTAGCGTCGTTTACTCAATTCCAGTATTAAACTATGACTTCCTACATAATATATCACCAGTCATAACCTCATTTTCAACATCAGGTATTACTATTCGATTACATTTATCATCTAAACACGCTGCCACAAGATCTTGCATGAGTTTGTAGTTCAGGACTAGTATGCTAGGAGCGCTTCAGTAGAGTATTATCTATCTTGTTCACTTTGATTCATTGTTTAAAAAGGGCTTTAACTATTCACAAAGGACTGTCCCTCTTGTCACCCAATACCATCCTGGACTGGAACAACTGAACCACATCCTATGTCAGGGCTTTGATTGTCAACATGTCCTGAAATAAGAGACATCCTACCTAAGATCCTCCCAACCCCCCCCCCCCCCCTAAAGTGATGATCTGTCGCCCACCCAACCTTTACAACATCCTAATCCATCCCTATGCCACTCCTAATCCCAACCCCTTACCACAGGGATCATATCCCTGTGAAGACCCCAATGGAAAACCTGCCCAATCCACCTACCCAACACTTCCTATTCCAGTTCCGTCACAGGCTTGGCTTGTCCTACCCCATGAGAGGCCGGGCCACCTGTGGAAACAGCGATGTAATATACCAACTCTGCTGCAATGACTGCTCTGCATTCTACATTGGAATGACAACTAACCGGCTCTTCATCAGGATGAACAGCCACCGTCAAACTATGGCCGAGAGCAATACGGACTATCCTGTAGTGCGGCATGCAGCGGAGCATGACACTTTGGACTTTAACAGCTGCTTCACCACCCGAGCCATATAGATCCTCCCCTCCTCCACCAGCTTTTCTGAACTGCGGAGAACGGAGTTATGCCTACAGCACATCCTACGATCCCCCAACTATCCTGGCCTGAACCTCAGATAACCTAACATCCTACAATCCGTGCCCACAGTCCACCTCCCCCTCACATCCTACATTTCCTTCTGATTCATGCCCCTTTCCACACTGTATGCTTCCTGTTTTTATTTTATATATAAGGACACACCATAAAAAAGACGAGCTGCTACAGGCACATACATAAGACACACACATACAACACTTTCAGTTATCGGCCATGGCCTTCTTCAGAAAATAGAACACTCACGCAATCACACAGGCACACAACACAGTCATACAACCATCACTTCACTTCGAAATGCGGCAGCCGGAGGTGATGGTTGTATGACTGTGTTGTGTGCCTGTGTGATTGCGTGAGTGTTCTATTTTCTGAAGAAGGCCATGGCCGATAGCTGAAAGTGTTATATGTGTGTGTCTTTCTTTTGTATGTGCCTGTCGCAGCTTGTCGCCATGTCTTTGCGGTGAGTTGTAAACTGTCCATATATATGTGTGTGTGTGTGTGTGTGTGTGTGTGTGTGTGTGTACTTTAGGTAAGTCAAAAATCTTTATTTTATACAGATTTTTCCCACCAGGAATAATATAATATATATATATATGTATGTATGTAAAAAATAGATGAAGTCTACTTACCAGGCGAAGGAGCACAGGCAATGATAGTAACAAATAAACACACAAACACAAACGCTAGCTTTCGCAGCCTAGCTGCTTCGTCAGGCAGAAGGGAAGGAGAGGGAAAAGGAAATGATGAGGGTTTTGAGGGAGTGGGTAAGGAGTCATTCCAATTCCGGGACAGGAAAGACTTACCTTGGGGGGGGGGGGGGGGGGGAAAGCAGGGTAAACAAATACACACACACACCCACACATTTACACAGACGCAAGTACACTTAGGCAGACATACTGTAGAAAGCAAAGAAGTTAGGAAGTTGAAGAAGTTAACTTCTTAACTTTCTACAGTATGTCTGCCTAAGTGTACTTGTGTCTGTGTAAATGTGTCGGTGTGTGTGTATTTGTTTACCCTCCTTTTTTATCCCCCAAGATAAGTCTTTCCTGTCCCAGGATTGGAATGACTCCTTACCCACTCCCTTAAAACCCTCATCATTTAGTTTTCCCTCTCCTTCCCTTCTGCCTGACGAAGCAGCTAGGCTACGAAAGCTAGCGTTTGTGTGTGTGTGTGTGTGTGTGTGTATGTGTGTGTGTGTGTTTATTTGTTACTATCACTGCCTGTTCTCCTTCGCCTGGTAAGTAGACTTCATCTGTTTTTTACATATATTTTTCCTCTATAATATTTGTATCATAAATGGTGTAAAATAAAGATTTTTGACTTACCTAAAGTACAGGCTTGTCGACAGAAACATAAAACACACACAGAAACACACAAACATTCCAGCTTTTGCCACCACTGGTGGCTTCTTCGGGAAAAAGAGGAAGGAAGGAGAGGAGAAAGGGAAGGATACGGGTTTTAAGGAAGTGGAAAAGGAGCCATTCCAATCCCAGGAGTGGAAGGACTTACCTTAGGGGACAAAAAGGAGCTAGGCTGCAAAAGCTAGCGTTTGTGTGTGTGTGTGTGTGTGTGTGTGTGTGTGTGAATTTATTGATTTTTTTTGTGCTACTATCACTTCCTGTGCTCCTTCGCCTGGTAAGTAATCTTCATCTATTTTTTTATATATATTTTTCCTGCTAGGAATTTCTCCACGGATGACTTACCTAAAGGACAGGCTTGTCAACAGACACAAATAAATAAAATCACACACAAACACACGTACAAGCTTTTGCAACCGTTGGTCGCTTCTTCAGGAAAAGAGGAAGAAAGGAGAGGAGAAAGGGAAGGATACGGGTTTTAAGGAAGTGGAAAAGGAGTCATTCCAATCCCAGGAGTGGAAGGACTTACCTTAGGGGACAAAAAGGAAGGTAGACAAATACACACACACTCACACATATCCAAATGCAAACACACCTAGACAGACATTTGTAAAAAGCAAAGAAGTTGGATAGAGATACCACTTGAGGCAGAGGCTCTGTCCACAGAACCGAGGCAAAGATGCTAAAGATGGTGGGTGGGAATTCGAATTTAGTGGAGGTTGAGACGAGGTGGGCAACGTGAGGAGAGAATAAGCTGAAGGGCAAGTTCCCATCTCCGGAGTTCTGAAAGGTTGGTGTCGGAGGGAAGTATCCAGATAACCTGGACGGTTGTTCAACTTCTTTGGTTTCTATAGTATGTCTGCCTAGGTGTGTTTGCGTCTGTGTGAATGTATGGGTGTGTGTGTATTTGTTCACCTTCCTTTTCTTCCCCCAGGGTAAGTCTTTCCTCCCCCGGGATTGGAATGGCTCCTTACCCCCTCCCTTAAAACCCTCATCATTTCCTTTTCCCTCTCCTTCCCTTCTGCCTGAAGAAGCAACTGGGTTGCGAAAGCTTGCGTTTGTGTGTATGAGAGTGTGTTCTGTTCATTTGTGCTGCTGTCACACCTGTGCTCCTTCGCCTGGTGAGAAACCTTGTCTATTTTATATATATATTACACCCCTCTTCATACTGCATCTCATTTTCCACCTGACATTGCCTCTGCTTGTTGTATCCCCACCCTTATCTTCCCCTCCACTCCCCCCCCCTCCTATGCTCTTCTCCCCTCCCCCTTCCCATCCTTTCCGCTTGCCTTGAAGTAAGACTGTGTTGGGTGGCCAGAGATGGCTGATGTGTGTGGATGAGTGATTGTGTGGATGAATGTTCTTTTCTGGAGAATGTCGTGGCTGACAATTTAGAATTGTGTGTGTGTTTGTGTATCTTTTATTTGTGTCTGTCGGCGGCTCAATGTTCGTCTTTACGGTGAGTTGTTCCCTATCTACATATTATTATCTCCATGTACATAGATACTCTGCAAATCACATTTAAGTGCCTGGCAGTGGGCAGTTGTAGCTTTAGGCAACAATTGAGGAAAATGGGGAGGGGGGGGGAAGAGTAATACAGTAGAAGTAGTATGGTTAGCCTTGAGAGATGAAATAGTGAAGGCCGCAAAGGATGACATAGGTAGAAGGACATGGCCTTGTAGAAATCCTTGGATATCACAAGAAATATTGAATTTATAAAAATAAAAATAGAAAAGAGATGACTTACCAAAAGGACCGGCTCGTCGAGAGAAACAAATAAAATCACACACAAACACACATACAAGCTTTCGCCACCACTGGCAGCTTCTTCAGGAAAAAGAGGAAAAAAGGGGAGGAAAAGGGAAGGATATGGGTTTTAAGGAAGTGGAAAAGGAGTCATTCCAATCCCAGGAGTGGAGGGACTTACCTTAGGGGAAAAAAAGGAAGGTAAACAAATACACACACACTCAGACATATCGAAACGCAAGCACACCTAGACAGACATTTGTGAAAAGCAAAGAAGTTGGACAGAGATACCAATTGAGGCAGAGGCTCTGTCCACAGAACCCAGGCAAAGATGCTAAAGATAGTGGGCGGGAATTTGAGTTAGTGGAGATTGAGACCAGGTGGGCAACGGGAGGAAAGAATAAGCTGAAGGGCAAGTTCCCATCTCCGGAGTTCTGAAAGGTTGCTGTCAGTGGGAGGTATCCAGATAACCCGGACGGTGTAACACTGCGCCAAGATGTGCTGGCCGTGCACCAAGGCATGTTTAGCCACAGGGTGATCCTCATTACCAACAAACACTGTCTGCCTGTGACCGTTCATGCGAATGGACAGTTTGTTGCTGGTCATTCCCACACAGAACGCTTCACAGTGCAGGCATGTTAGTTGGTAAATCACGTGGGTGCTATCGCAAGTGGCTCTGCCCTTGATGGTGTACACCTTCCGGGTTACTGGACTGGAGTAAGTGGTGGTGGAAGGGTGCATAGGGCAGGTTTTACAACGGGAGCGGTTGCATGGGTAGGAGCCAGAGGGTAGGGAAGGTGGTTTGGGGGTTTCATAGGGATGGACTAGGAGGTTACGAAGGTTAGGTGGGCGGCGGAAAGACACTCTCGGAGGAGTGGGGAGGATGTCATTAAGGATGGATCTCATTTCAGGGCAGGATTTAAGGAAGTCGTATCCCTGCTGGAGAGCCACATTCAGAGTCCGCTCCAGTCCCGGAAAGTATCCGGTGACAAAAGGGGCACTTCTGGGATTCTTCGGTGGAAGGTTCTGGATTTGGAGGAATGAGGAGGTGGCTCTGGTAATTTGCTTCTGAACCAGATCAGGAGGATAGCTGCGGGATGTGAAGGCTGTTATTAGGTTATTGGTGTACTGGTTCAGGGATTCGGGACTGGAGCAGACTCTTTTGCCACGAAGACCTAAGCTGTAGGGAAGGGAACGTTTGATATGGAATGGATGGCAGCTGTCATAATGGAGGTACTGTTGTTTGTTGGTAGGTTTGATGTGGACGGATGTGTACACCATCAAGGGCAGAGCCACTTGCGATAGCACCCACGTGATTTACCAACTAACATGCCTGCACTGTGAAGCGTTCTATGTGGGAATGACCAGCAACAAACTGTCCATTCGCATGAACGGTCACAGGCAGACAGTGTTTGTTGGTAATGAGGATCACCCTGTGGCTAAACATGCCTTGGTGCACGGCCAGCACATCTTGGCGCAGTGTTACACCGTCCGGGTTATCTGGATACTTCCCACTGACAGCAACCTTTCAGAACTCCGGAGATGGGAACTTGCCCTTCAGCTTATTCTTTCCTCCCGTTGCCCACCTGGTCTCAATCTCCACTAACTCAAATTCCCGCCCACTATCTTTAGCATCTTTGCCTGGGTTCTGTGGACAGAGCCTCTGCCTCAATTGGTATCTCTGTCCAACTTCTTTGCTTTTCACAAATGTCTGTCTAGGTGTGCTTGCGTTTCGATATGTCTGAGTGTGTGTGTATTTGTTTACCTTCCTTTTTTTCCCCCTAAGGTAAGTCCTTCCACTCCTGGGATTGGAATGACTCCTTTTCCACTTCCTTAAAACCCATATCCTTCCCTTTTCCTCCCCTTTTTTCCTCTTTTTCCTGAAGAAGCTGCCAGTGGTGGCGAAAGCTTGTATGTGTGTTTGTGTGTGATTTTATTTGTTTCTCTCGACGAGCCGGTCCTTTTGGTAAGTCATCTCTTTTCTATTTTTATTTTTATTTATCCCACCGGGAAAGTTTCCCTCTATAATTTTCGTTTCATCAATTTGAAATATTGAATTTTATTGATGGAAGGAGAAAATATAAAAATGCTGTAAATGAAGCCATTAAAATGGAGTGCAGGTGACTAAAAAATGAGATTGGCAGGAAGTGCAAAAGGCTAAGCAGGGATGGGTCACAGGACAAATGCAAGTTGGTCGAAGAATGTATAACTAGGGTAAAGATAGATACTGCCTATAGGCAAGTAAAAGGGATTTTTGGAAGAAAGAAAAGCAGGTATATGATTATCAATAGCTCAGCTGGAAAACCAGTAATAAGCAAAGAAGGGAAAGCTGAAAGCTGGAAAGAGTATATAGAAGGCCTCTACAAGTCGGTATTGTAGAAAGGGGAGAGGGAGTAGATGAACATGAGTTACTATACTGCAAGCAGAGCTCTAAAAGACCTGCAAACAGATGTGAAAATTACAGAACAATCAGTTTGATAAGTCATGGTTGCAAAATTCTAATGCAAATTGTTTATAAACAAAAGGAAAAAACTGGTAGAAGCGAACCCTTTGGAAGAACAGTTTGGTTATAGCAGAAATGTATCAACATATGAGGCTATACTACCTGTGTTATCTTGGAAAGTAGGTCGAGGAAAGGCAAACCTGCATTTATAGCATTCAGATATTTGGAGAAAGCTTTTAATATGTTGACTGGAACACACCTTTCAATTTCTGAAGGCAGCAGGGGTTAAATGCAGGGAACAGAAAGTTATATTCAACTTACACACAGTTATAAGGATTGTAGGCTAGCATTGGTTGAGAAGGGAATAGGACAGGGTTGTAGCCTTTCCTCAATGCTATATAATCTGTACATTGATCAAGTTGTGAAGGAAAGCAAGAAGAAATTTGGAGATGGAATTAAAGTTCAAGGAGAATAAATAAAAACTCTGCGATTTGTAGATGACATTGTCATTCTATTAGTGACAGCAAATAACCTGGAAGAGCAATTGAACAGACTGGACATTTTCTTGAAAGGAGGATGGTTTGTTACTTGGACTGTAAAATAACTTGTGATAATTGAAGTACCAAAGTTATAAAATGCGGAATGGCAATGGGAAAGAAAGTGTTTCTGAAGAAGAGAAATTTGTTAAGATTGAATACTTATTTAAGTGTTAGGAAGTCATGTCTGGAGTGACACCTAGTATGGGAGAGAAATGTGGATGATGCACAGTTCACAGAAGAAGAGAGTAGTAGCTTTTGAAATGTTGCGATACAGACAAATGTGCTGAAGATTAGTTGGATAGATTGCATTGCTAATGAGGAGGTACTGAACAGAATTGGGGTGAAAAGAAATTTCTGGCATACATTGATTAAATGAAGGGATATAGTGGTGGGACACATTGAGACTGCCGTGTAACAAGCTTATTTGTGGATTTAGTTGTGTGAGAGTGGCTTGATGTGTACGTCATTTCTTCTTGTTATTTTTAGAAGAGGGATTCTGCTATTCAGTGCCCCTCACCCGTGAACCTTCGGAAAGGATCAATCTTCTTTGCAGGTTTCTAGTGGAGAGAAGTGGTTACAAGTCTATCTCCATATTCGTAATTTCAAATCAAAAGCCACTCTTTTTTTAAGACATATATTTTGAATAAAATCTTATAAATATGAACACAACTTTTCATTTCTTATTACACTGCAAGTTCAACTATTACTTTCTATAGTTTTAAATATTACATGCTTCAAGCATGACGATATCAGAAAGAATGAATCTCATTTAATAATAATAATAATAATAAAGTCTCTTTCATACTAATCATAGAATAAATATTTTACATAGCATTTTTAACATCACAGACGTCCTTGTCATCAGGAGTTGGCTGCTATACATATTTGCCATTGCATCTCCCCGAACAGGTAGCGCGACGCTGACTTTCCACTCGTGTACGCAGCCAATGACCAGGACATACTGAAATAGCACATGGCAGAAACTCTGCTCCTTTCAACTTAACATGGTTGTAACAATATCTTTTCATACTACTTGCGCCCTTGCTTTTGTAGTGTAAACTGGTTCCACTACAAGACATGAAGGAATTGTCAGTTTAGCATTAGAAGGGAGTAGGGGGGATAAAAATTTCAGAGGGAGACCAAGAGATGAATACTGTAAGCAGGTTCAGATGGATGTGGATTGTCATTCTTGTTTGAAGCTGAAGTAATTTGCACAGGAGAGAGCAGTCTGAAGAGATGCAGCACAAACCATTGATTGGACTGATGACCACAACCAGCACCTAATAGCCAGTATGTCCAGATTTGGCACAGATTACAGCAGCAACATTTCTTGTCACAGAAGCAAGGAAGCCTCAGTAGGTCACTGGAGGGAGTGTGCACCACATTGCACACACGTCACATAATTCCCGTAAATTTTGGAAAATGGTGCGATGAGCTCTGATGCCGTGTTCGGTCACATCCCAGATGCAGAACTGAAGTTTTCGTTGAGGAAGGAGACACGGTTTAAAATAGTCTGTGCGATCACCGTATCCATTAGGACATGGTGGCTCAGTGGTTATAGCACGTACCTAGTAAGCGTGAGGTCTTGAGTTCGATTTCTGGCCACGGCACAAATTTTAAATCGGTGCCTCTTCTTTAGTTTAATATCGAGATGTGATTTCACTAAGTTCTTGCTAACTGGGGGTGCAGCACATTAATTTCAACTGACCACTGTGTTCCTTGAACCATTATATCACACTCCTGACCTTGTGACTTGGTGAATATCTTGTTGCAAAATGCCACTTACCATTGGGAAACATGACCATTATGGATGGATTTAAGAGGTTTGCAACCAGTGAATGATACTTCTTGGACATGGTGATAACTTGCACAAGCTCCATTGGACCCACAGAACCCTGTGTGAAAGTTCCTCAAAGCATAACTGAGCCGCTGCCAGCTTGTCTCTGTCCCATAGTATATGTGTCGAGGAGGTGGCTCTGTGGAAGGTGACAAATTTACACCTGTCTATTGGCACAGTGAAGAAGACCGTGCAATGCTCTGCAATTACACCCACATCCAGTGACGAGGTCGTCATATTTTCCAATCTAGTGGTGTTAACGTAGGCACTTGCATGGGTTGTTTGCTGCAGTGGCCAGTTGTTAGGAGTGTTACATGTGCTGTATGTTGGGACACACGTGTACACTGCCCAGCATTAAAGTGTGATGTTAGTTCCACCACTTGTCTCGTTTTATCAGTCTGACCAGCCTATGATATTATAAAGTTCCTTGTATGTAAAGGTTGGGGTTTAACTCAGTACTTAACTTAAATTTTGCTGGTTACGCTCGCTGCTGCCGTGGTCCGTTTCACTCGTGCTGGATCCGAACTATAACTGCTGTGGTAAAATTAGTGTGGAAAAGAGTTCGACTCACTCATAATTATACTTCACACACAACTTTTTTGTTATAGTCAGATTTATTGCACAAAACGTTACACCGTATACCTCCGAAAACTCGTAAAAAAACTGTCCTCCAATCCTTCTCCCAGACTCGCTTATTTAATTTACAACAATCAGAAGTTCCACTAACTCATTGTTAAAAGTAATATTAACAAGATTACCATGACAAAATTTTAATTTACAGCATTTCAAGTTATAAAGTAGACTCTGTGTTTCATGACACTTCTTAACAATAATGAATCTTAGTAAAACAACTAACTTTTTCATAACAAAATAGCTTTAAACATATTTTTTTTAATGTTTTCATTTTCTGTGTTAATTAAATTGCCTAATGACTGAAATTCTTGGTACTAGGCCTAATATAAATTCAAATTGTATTCTATCAGTAAATTGAAAATACATGTCACACTAGATCTAAATATTTTTTGTTAATGAGTAAAATATGAAACAGCACTTGCTAAAATTCCAACTTAATAACATTAAAATATAAATGGATTTAATTTCTTTATCTACTGGGGCTGAAATTGAATATTTCACTTTACTTTCATATGGTGTTTGTCTAAAGAAAAGGGGCTGGTTTTGTTAATTTACAACACCCAATATTTTTAATTATGAGTTGTCACCCAGCCTCATGATGTATGGAGGTGGTATCACCTTGGGTTTACCCTCGTTGAAACCTCTCATCACAGCACTCCTAAGACACCCGAGTCGTGCCATTTCCAAAATGCTTCTACTATGATTTTGGGCATCCACAATTTGCCTTTCAGCAAACTCAGATACACTATGTAATCATAAGTATCAAAACACCCCCAAAACATACATATTTTATATTAGGTGCATTGTACTGCCACCTACTGCCAGGTATTTCATATCAGTGACCTCAGTAGTCATCAGGTATTTTGAGAGAGCAGAATGAGGCGCTCCGCGGAACTCACTGACTTTGAACGTGTTCAGGCAATTGGGTGTCACTTGTGTCAGAAGTCTGTACTCTAGGGTTTCAAACTCTTAAACACCACTAGGTCCAGTGTTTCTGATGTGATCGTGAAGTGAAAATGTGAAGCACGAAAGCGTACAGGCCGACCTCGTCTGTTGACTGACAGAGACCGCCGACAGTTGAAGAGGGTCCTACAGTGTAATAGGCAGGCATCTATTCAGTCCATTTCAGACTGCATCAGGATCCACTCCAAATACTATGACAGATCACGGGAGGTGAGAGAACCTGGCTTTCACGTTTTTGAGTGGTTGCCCGTAAGCCGCAAATCACGCAGGTCAATTCCAAATGATGCCTCGCTCAGTGTAAGGAGCATAAACGTCGGGTGATTGAACAATGTAAAAACATTGTGTGGAATGATGAATCACGGTACATAATGTGGTGATCTGATGGCAGAGTGAGGGTATGGCGAATGAGTGGTAAATGTCATCTGCCAGAACATGTCATGCCAACAGTAAATCTCAGAGGCAGTGGTGTTATGATGTGATTGTGTGTTTCATGGAGCTTGTATCCATTGTTGCTTTGCATAGCAGTATCACAGCACAGATCACAGATGTACTTTGATGTTTTAACCACCTTCTCGGTTCCTACTATTCAAATGCAATTCAGTGATAGCAATGGCATCTTTCAACACGATCAGGCACCTGTTCGTAATGCACAGCTTGTGGCAGAGTGGTTACACGATAATGTCATCCCTGTAATGGACTGGCCTGCACAGAGTCCTGACTTGAATCCTACAGAACACTTTTGAGATGTTTTCAAACACCGAATTCGTGCCAGGCCACTCTGACCTACATTGATACCTCTCCTCAGTGCAGCTACTTTCTGAGGAAGCTTGGCCTGCCAATCCCCTATAAATCTTCCAGCACATGACCGAACGTATTCCTGCGAAATTGGAAGCTAAGGCTGAGGGTGGGTTGCCACAAACTTGTAAGTCATTTTCATTCAAGTGCCTGGATACTTTTGATCACACGCCTTTCCAATTCTACACCTGGACAGCATGCACACTGTTAACTAAATGAACTGTGTGTGTGTGTGTGTTTGACTAGCAGTCATTCCTTGTCAGGAGATGGGTTTATTTCCTTAGTAGGTAGGTAGTGATTGTATTGTCGCCGATCAGTGCAGCGAGGTAGAGAATAACAGCTCTCCGCTGCTGAGTGAAAGTTTCACTCTGGAAAGAGCAGTTATATCACACATTCATGAGACACTCCAAGTGATATCCACACCTCTGTTGAGGTCGGTGGTGCGATGTGACGATCACCCGGCATAGCTAGTTACAGGCTAGGCAGTGGCTGAAGTATCAGGTACACTGCAGATTTTGCGCATGACCCATTGTGCACTCACCTTCTGATGTCCACACCAATGAAATTAGTAGCTGATGCTGTGAGTTTTCTGTGAATTCCCATCACTGGGCCATCAATGACTATTCTTTGTCATCAAAATTGTTGGTGCGTATTATGTCATACCCCACTTATAAAATGAGATTGTGAACCGTTGTGCTGGAATCGCGTATTTTGGTACGTGTGGAATAGGGATGGTGGTTATCAGTGAAACAACCAGTTTTCGGTTATACCAGATTTTTCCCTCTCCATTTTAATCTTATTGTTAAAACTGCTGAAGATAACTGGGTTTTACAGTGGCGGATTTACCAGTTGGCTGATTAGGCTGGAATCTAGAATGGCTGATTTTAGGGGCAGCAACTCATCTACATCTACATACATACTCCGCAATTCACCGTAAGGTGCGTGGCGAAGGGTACACTGTACCATTACTAGGCATTTCCTTTCCTATTCCACTCCCAAATTGAACGAGGAAAGAAAGAATGCCTATATGCCTCCGTATGAGCCCTAATTTCTCTTATCTTGTCTTTGTGATCTTTACGCGAAATGTATGTAGGCGGCAGCAAGAACGTACTACACTCAGCTTCAAATTCCGGCCCTCTAAATTTACTTAACAGAAATTCACGAAAAGAACGTCGTCTTTCTTCCAGCGATCCCCAATTGAGTTGCCGGAGCATTTCAGTGACACTCGCGCATTGGTCGAACCTACCGGTAACAAATCTAGCTGCTCGCCTGTGAACCGCCTCTATGTCTTCCTTCAAACCGATCTGCTGCGGGTCCCAAATACTTGAGCAATACTCAAGACGTGGGCGTACAAGCGTTTTATACGCGGTCTCCTTTACAGGTGAAGTACATCTTCCCAAAATTCTCCCAATAAACCGAAGTCGGCTGTCTGCCTTACTCACAACTGTCCTTACATGCTCGTTCCATTTCATATCGCTCTGCAATGTTACGCCTAGATATTTGAATGACGCCACAGCATCAAGAAGCTCACTACTAATGCTGTATTCGAACATTATAGGATTGTTTTTTCTACTCATGCGCATCACCTTACATTCTTCTACATTGAGAGCTAGTTGCCATTCTTCGCACCAACTAGAAATTTTGTCTAAGTCAACCTGTATGCTATTACAGTCAGTTACAGACGACACCCTCCCGTACACCACAGCATCATCAGCAAACAGCCGCAAATTACAACTTACTCTGTCCATCAGATCATTTATATAGATAGAAAATAATAGCAGTCCTATCACACTCCCCTGGGGCACACCTGACGATACACTCGTCTCTGATGAACACTCGCCGTCGAGAACAACGTACTGCGTTCTATTACTTAGGAAGTCTTCCAGCCAGTCACAAATCTGTGAACCTATTCCATAAGCTCGTATCTTCGTTAGCAGTCTGCAGTGTGGCACCGCGTCGAACGCCTTTTTGAAGTCGAGAAAAACACAATCCGCCTGTTGCCCTTCGTCCATGGCTCGCAAGATGTCATGTGAGAAAAGGGCAAGCTGAGTTTCACATGAACGATGTTTCCTAAACCCGTGCTGATTCATGGAAAGAAGCTTTTCTGTTTCAAGAAAATTTACTATATTCAAACTGAGAATATGCTCCAAAATTCTACATGAAACCGATGTCAACGATATTGGCCTGTAATTGTATGGGTCAGTTCTCTTTCCTTTCTTATACATGGGAGTCACCTGTGCCTTTTTCCAATCACTAGGAAGGTTGCGCTGAATTAAAGATTCGCTATAAATGCAAGCTAAGTAGGGGGCCAATGCCGCAGAATAGTCTTTGTAAAACCAAACTGGTATTCCATCCGGACCAGCAGACTTTTTCGTATTTAGCTCTCTCAGCTGCTTCTCTACACCGGAAATACCTATTGCTATGTCCCCCATTTCAGAATTAGTACGTTGATCAAATGATGGTATATTTGTGTGGTCCTCCTGCGTGAAAGATTTCTTAAAGGTATTTCTTACTTTGCAGATGAAATTGTGAGCAACATGAATATCCACGTTATATGCAGATAAATGGTGAGGTATCTGCCCAGTGCAGTTGTTGAAATGTTAGCTGGAAACTTCAAGCCTGTGGACATTGTTGGAATCCTTGCAGGGCCCAGGTAGAGCGGAAGTCTGTTGTCCTCATCCCCTGGCCACAGCGGACGTAGCTGTACCCGAGGGACCTGCTCCTGATCTGTTTATGTGACCGTGTCTTTATCTGCAGTCTGTCAAGTGCTTTCTGGATGACAAATTGGCCCACCGCTCACCAGAGGTGCCGTGCCAAATTTCTGCTGCCTTCATTTAGCGCTTTGTAGTGACCGAGTGACAACGTATATCATAGTGAATAAGGTGACAGTTCTTTCTTAAAATGAACACTACATCAATGGATACTACATCATGTAAAGTGAAAAGAGGTGATTTGACATTAGTGAAGGAAGACAAATTGAAATCGTAAATTTGGAAAAAAAATTGGATACATATTTGATGGAAAGAAATAGATCAACGATACAGTGCCCTGTTTTGCATGTAAAAAAGTATATTCTTACACTGGACACAAAAGTAGAACTTCAAACAAAGTGTCCCTTTTTTAAAACTCCGAAAGAACTGTTTCTTTTTTAGAATGTAAACACAGTAAAATCTTCTCTATGCCCATCAGTTTTAACCACTGAAATTTAAGAAGATGCCTGTATTAAACAGCTGATGTACTGCTCCGACCACACAGACTCTGTGTGTGTCTGGAGCGCCAATGTTTTCCTGTTTGAAATAGCCCATTTTGAAGTAGGTACAGAACAGTTACCGTGATTCGTGAAGTCAAAAGTAGTTAAGTTGTGGCAGAAATAACACTCCAACAATAATTATATCATTACATTACATAATTTTAAATTCTGCTATCTGTTACTATTACCCATTCAAAACTATAATATCTGCGGATGTGGATAAAATGCCGCAGATGCGGTTGCAGATAGGGACCTTGCAGATGTAGTGCGGATGCAGATAACATTTTTCTTATCTGTGCAGACTTCTACCTATGGAAACTAACATTTAACAGTAAGAAGACAGTTCCCATGAACTTTCACACCTCTACAAGATGCTAACACTGTCAGCCACTTGTAAAAATGAACAACCAACAAATAGATACCACTAAGAATTCAAAATTCTTGGGTTTATGAGTTAATGACAATCTAATGGGTAAAATACAATCTAATGACATATCATAATGGTTAATGCCAAAATAAGCAGTGGCTGCTATGTACTGAGTGTACTGCAATTGTGCACCAAAATTTCTTGGAATATGGATCCAGCAGAATATAAAATGGGATACACATGTACAATATATCAACAAAAAACTAAGTACAACATTCCATCATATGAACATTAAAGAACTGCATATCGTATGATAATCTAAGATCCATATATTTTGCAATGCCCACTCACGAATGAAATATGGCATAGTATTTTGGGGAAACAGCGGAGTAAGTTTAAATACTTTTAAAATACAGAAAAAGATTATTAGAATAATGGAAGGGGTAGACCAAAGAACATCTTGTAAGCCACTGTTTAAGAAAAATAAAATACTCCCACTTCCATGCATTTACATGTTAGAAAATGTAATTATTATAAAAGAAAAATTAAATTGTAGTAGTCCATGCATCACTCTTAATGAATCGATACACAGTTACCACACAAGACAGAGAAATGATGTTCATGTAAAACAGACAAATACAACACTATTTCAGAAGGGAATACTATATCCTGGAATTAAACTATATAATGCTTTACCCGAAGCCATAAAAACAGTAAATGACACAAACAAATTTAAAATTGCCATGAAGGATTACTTGGTGAAGCACTGTTTCTATTCAGTAGATAAGTACCTAGAGGAAAAAAGTTCAGTACCAGCTAAAATAATATTGTAAAATGTATAGACTAAAAAAGAAACAAAGTATAATGTAAATTTACTTTTACTTATTGTGATGTATGTTGAAATGGTCCAATATCTATTGTGCTCAGTACAGTCCCAGATTCACAGGACCAGTAAATAAATAAATAAAAGCCTGAAAACAGTTACAAGTAGATACAGTAGACCCTTGTTATTTCGGAATCGAAATACTTGGTTAACGCTTATTGTCTATTCGGTCCCTTCCGAATTACGTCGAAAGGTCTGCTGCTTAAACTGAATTTCAGATAATTCATACTACAAACTAAAATCTGGTCCCCCTTATTAGATATTCCATATTATCTTCTTCGTTTAAATTGAGTAAGTATGTGCTGTGCACCAACGTATACATTTGACATAAATTTTCTCAGAAAGTTACTTCACTGTAATATCACAACAGTGGCCCGATTGCTTGTTTGCTGCTCATGTGTCACTTCTACAGTGTGGGCCCTCCACACAATAACACTGATAAATGCAGCACCCAACATTTCACATGGCACGTCACGGCATGCCGCCACTGACAACAGGTGCAGCAGTTGCCATGATGCTGCCGTTCTGTGACTGCTACGGCAACGTCACTTTCCAAATGTTCGTGTATATGGTAACCCGGTCCTCAGCTGGTCAGCAGTACCCACCAGGTGGAGTCGTATGAAGACGGCTTCGTGGGAAGAGGTGGTGAGGGGGCTTCAGCAGATCACACACAGTGGGTGATACAGTATGATCCAGAAATCTCCTGCCTGTTTGTTTGTGGACAGTGAACATATTTTTCCCTTTCGCTCCATAAGTCACAATAAAATATGCCGCCGAAACAGAAACGCTCTCACAATGCTTTGACGCTAAAACAAAAGCGGCAAATTCTGCATATGGCCGACAGGAGAGAGAAGACCAAAATACAGGTAGCAGAACACTTTCAGATTCTGAAGTCTATTCTGTCATCGATAGTAGATGCAAGTCTGGGTGTGCGTATCTTGTCCTCAGAATAAGTTAGTTTAAATAACTGTAAGTCTAGGGAGTGATGATGTTAGCAGTTTAGTCCCTTGAGAACTCTCACACATTTGAATGATAAAAAAAAGAATAAGAAAACGGTGAAAAGAATTGCACAATATGAAGATATGCTGCACTTTCTCAACTAAACAAATACCAGAAATACAGTTGTACATACAGAGTCTAGTTACGGTATTTTTATTCTCTGTTCAAGGTCATGATGACAGAGCACCCTTGTTTGTTGAGGCCCATAAAGTGAACTCTAACAGCTTTATATTTTTTCAGAAAACCTAATTAATTCAAACTCCGTTAAACCGAATCGGCTATTTTCAGTCCCTTGAAATTCGATTAAGTGTGGGTGTACTGTAATGTGCATACATACAGGTCTATCTAAGATATGGTGTGATGTTCTGGGGCAGTTCTTCAACTGACCTCGGCACTTTCTGAATCCAGAAAAAGCATGAATGGCAGCAAAGCTAGAGACTCCTGCAAACACATCTTCAGGAAGCTGGAGATCCTACCACTGCCATACCTATACATATCATATTCTTAAAACACAAAAAAACCATATAATGCCAACCAAACCTAGACTCAAGAAAAATAAATAAATACACAAACACAACACCAGATCAAAATCAAACTTGCATATGATACATATTGCCACCCGATTACCTAAAAAGGGAACATTTCAAATGGGTCTTCAACTTTTCAACAAGCTTCCCACAAATATAAAATCTATTGATAACAACCTACAATGTAGTAAACCTCTGATGTCTTATCTACTGTGCCATTGGTTTACTCTGTAAAAGAATACCTGGAACAATAACCCTGCAGACTATGTTAGTGAACACGAACTATTTAGAAAACAAATACCATTTATCAAAATGTATGAAGCTACCCATAAGCTACTATGTATAGTATATCATGTCAAACATCTGTACACATTGTGTAGTAACAGGTCACATGGGCTAAATAAATACAAAAAAACAAACAACCCACCTTTTGTACAGGAGTTGTGTGGCCTCCTGTTTCTGTGCTAAATTTGGTTGGAAGTATTGCAAGAACAGAGCATGTACAGTCTGTTTTAAATCTGTTATAGACTTCTGAATACAACTTGTTTAAAGTTAGTCATTCTTTTGTGTTAAAGTAGGTGTGTTTCAGAATTTCAATGGCCCTTCTATCCATCCTATTGTAGTAATGATTGGAAAATCCCCATGCCTTAACTACAGAGTAATCCTTTATGACCATGAAAGCCTATATTGTATGATTGGTATTTTATTTGATACTTTTATTTGCAGTGTACTGATAAAAGAGTGTCCCGGACGCATGCCCAGATTAAAGTTTCAGAGGATGGAACAGTTGAACTTACATCTGTGAGTAAAGCACAGAGTAAACCTGTGTGTACTATTTTACCATAAAGTCATATTCTTTTATTGTTTGGCAAATATGTTAACTCGTGTTGTAGGAACTTTTCATTATTTTATTTTTCAGACTAGCCTCAATCCTTGTTATTACAACGACGAAAAGGTGATAACGAAATCTTCATCTGTGGAGCTGAAAATTGGCGACAGATTTTCCTTTCTGCCAAACAGTTACTGTTACTGTGTAAAAGCTAGTCCACCTAATGCCGAAGAAGGCACTTCCAGTAGTGACATCATTACTAACAGCGTCGGAACTGATGCGGAGCCGTTAACGGTAGAAGAAAATGGGGCACGGTCCGTAAATCCGGATGCAGCGTATACCGTCGAGGTTACTCCTGCGGCAGACGCTCCCGGCGAAGAAACGTCGGCGGCACTCGCCGGCACGGCTAGTGCCGCAGATTTGAGTGGCGAAATGACGGATCCGGACGTACCGAGCGACGGCTCGAAGTGCGCCCCCGCGGACGCCTCTCCTGGCTCGGTGAGCAAGTACGTGCCCAAGTGGCTGTTGGCGGCGACGGAGAGAGCCAAGAGGAGGGGAGAAGAGCCGTCCGGCGAAGAATCGGGGACAAAAAAGGCGAAGACCGGGGACGGCGCGTCCGGGTCGGAGGCGGCAGAAGAGAAGTCCCCAGTACGGGACGCCAGTGGCGGTTCCGAGAAGGACGACGGCGAGGCGGACGCGAGAGCTCCGGAGTCCGCGGCTCCGGCCTCGGCCGCGCACCGGACGAGCGACGACGGCGAGTCCGAAGAGCCGGCCGTGGCAAAGTTGGGGGTAGAGGAGCCCGCGTGGGGGCAGTCTCCTCCGAGACCGGCGAAGGATTCTCAGCCGGCAGGTGGAGCTGTGGAGGAGAAGACGCGCAGCGGCGGAGCGGAGGAGGCCGCTGCCGACCGCACTCGCGACCGTTCTCCCCTCCGACCCGTGAGGCGAGAACCTTGCAGATACGGGATTAAATGTTACAGGTTTGTAATGAATAGGTCAGAAGGTATGTTTGAATCAGTTGATTTCCTGCAGTGGGACAATACCGTATGTATTGTGGTGTGACTGTGCTGTTGATTAGACCACCACAAGATTCGAGTATGGATCAATAAGAAATATGAACCCACTAATGGGTTTCTCTGTTAATTTCAAATTCCCGTCCACCATTCAACAATACCTTTGCCTCTGCGTTGTCTGGCATTTCTATCTAACTTCTTTGCTTTTCACAAATGTCTGGCTTCTTGCTTGTGTGTGTGTGTGTGTGTGTGTGTGTGTGTGTGTGTGTGTGTGTGTGTGTGTGTGTGTGTACCTGTCATTCTTCCCGTAATGTAAGTCCTTTTACCCCAGGATTGGAATGACTCCTCACCCACACCTTTTCCTTTTCCCTCTGCTTCCTTCCTCTTTTCTGATGAAGCAACCTTTGGCTGTGAAAGCTTAGCATTTGTGTGTTGTTATTTATATGTGTCTATCAATGGACCTGTGCTTTTCAATATATAAAAAATAAAAATGGTTTAACTTACCAAGTGAAAAAGCACAGGTTCCTTGATAAACATACATAAATAAAAACACACAAAAATACCAAGCTTTCGCTGCTTGGCGTTGCTTCATCAAAAATACAGGAAGGAAGGAGGGGAACAAAAGGGAAGGATGTGGGTTTTAAGGGAGTGGATGAGGAGTCATTCCAATCCTGGGAGAGGAAGGACTTACCTTAGGGGAAAAACACACACACACACACACACACACACACACACACACACACACACACACACACACACACACACACACACCAAGGCAGATGTGTGTCTGTGTCTTCCCCTTCTTTTCCTTTTTTTATCACATCCTGTCCCTCCCCACCCCACTCGGCATTATTGGTTTCACTTCTTGATCTATCCTCTTCAGTTTGTTACTGGCATGGCTTATACTTACCATGCAATATCTCTGACTTCTACATATCACCCTTCATGCCATCCTTACCTCATGGACTAAGTTTTGAGTAAATCTTTCCTTTTATCCCCCCTCCTACCCTACCTGATGAAAGAAGGAACTTCTGGAAGTTTGTTTATTTTCGTCTCTCCTTTTTCTGTGGTTGTCAGTGATACTGAGCTGAGTTATTACTGGCCAGTCACTTTATCTCTTTTGAATAATATTTTCACATCTCAGTGGAGAAGTTCTGTCCAATTAATTGGATATTATTTGGTCTTATAAGCTTGTAATATGTGTGTGCATATTTATAGTTGTTGTTACCTAGCAATATTATAATTAAATGTACTTAAAATAACCACAAGGTAAATTATTGCACATCTCATCATTGTAGAGGCAACAAGCACAATTCCTTCTACACCCAGATGGTTTCATTCTTCATGGAATCTATAGAAGACAAATGAATGAATGAGTGTGTCAGTGAGTCAAACTCGTACAGCTCAGATCATCTGTCTGTTTCAAAAGATTAGCTTCCTTGTTGTCATACAAACATTTTATTTCTATCTTTTCACAACTTCTTCAGACATTGACTGATAGCCTTCCTCTGTTCATTTCTTGTAGGTTATGATTTCTGTTGTTGGTTAAGAAATTTTGCAGTAATGTCAATAACGGAGGTTAAATAACACTCACCAAGAAGAGGCTCACCGAGCTGCTGACAAGTACTTTTCATCCCCACCTTTACCCAGCATCCATCTCCCTCCACTCCCCACTTCACTCACAGTCTAGATGTTTGTGACACTGCAGTGGCCAGATATGGTGTTTGCGTGTGTATAGTTTGTGTTTCTTTTTTTGATGTAGGCCATGACTGAAAATTTATGTTGTGTGAATGTGATTGCTCGTTTTTCATGTCTGTCTGCAGCTCCACGAGCCTCTTGAAATATGCAAATATGCAGGCTGTTTAAAAATTACCCAACCTTACGTTTTATTGTTAAAACTAACAGTGGTATCGAGGCATGTCCACTACCTACATTTGTAGACATCCGTGCCCACTTCTTTTATGACTGCAGAAACAACCAGTCACTGGCCATCTGTTGACAAGTGAACGTGTGTAAGTGGTGGCCATCGGATTTTGAGTTGTGGGCAAAATACAGAAACACGAGAACAACCTTATTGCAACAATTTTTAAGTTCAGTGATTTGACAAGTGTTTGGGCGCGAAGCAGTGGGCACTGTCGGTAACTTGTGGGCATCAGAAGGTTAGCACCTTTGCCACATTAGTGCACTTGATCATCATTTACACTGACTTCAGAATTTTTTTCTGAAACACAATGTGGTTGTGGCTTATCAGCTTTTCTGTTCCCAAGTCGTAGCACTGAGCCAAATAACTGGTGATTTTTCTCTAATATGAAATATGCTTTGAAAGTGACCACATTTCAGAATTCAGCAACGGTAGCACATTGGGAGAGGTGTGTTGAAGTTGAAGTAGATTTCTTTGAAGATATCGCAAAACGTTTGTATTTGAACTGATTTTATAAATAATTGTTGAATACTTTTTAAACAGCCTTCATATGGTTTTTATGACTTTTACCATCAATTTGAATATATAGTTTGTATGTGTTCCTGTAGATTATTTATAAGATTTTGCCTCTGAGGAGACTGAATGACATGTATTATTCTTTAGGAAAAATCCTCAACATCGAGCCGAGTTCAGCCACCCTGGGGATCCCGATTATAAAGATGATGACCGGCCAGAATGCCCTTATGGAACAGAATGTTACAGAAAAAATCCACTCCACTGGCAGACCTACAAACATACGAAGAAGCCAGATAAACGAACAAAGAAGAGACAGAGAGTGAAAAAAGGCGGTGAGTCATTCAGATTCTCACTCTCATCATCATCAACAACAACAACATTAACATTGTAATCATCCACTTTGATCTCTTGGTGTTGTGGCCTCTTTGAGTTGAGATGCAAAATATAATCACATTATGTTCTTTCATTTCTTTCGATCCTGACCTTCCCATTGGCAGTTTAGTCCAATAGACTTTCACCAGTCTTTGCACAATCTGTCTGTTGTTCTTCTACTAGTTATTTTATGGTAAATTGGGGCTATGTAGTAATTGCTTGAACCATCTGCCATCCTTTCTTCAAGTGATGCTATCAGAACACTGTCATTTCCAGATATATAATCTTTCCACTATATGACTAACTTTTGTTGTAAATCTCACATATATTGCTTTCTATCATTATTTGTGAAGCCCGACATTGATCTTTCCATTCTTCTTTCAGACACTGGAAGTTTTCTAACAATGAACTTAATGCTGGTGTCTCACACCTAAGATTGATTACTAGCAGTATAGATTCGTCAAAAATGTTTTCTGCAGAGCAGCCAATCTGTTTGACTGGAACACTGAAAAGTTCCTAATGAAATCCAACTTAATTCCAACATTGAAAGATTTTTCTTCTTTTCATAAAACCATAAAACCACGATCCTTCCTCGCTCCCACCTCCAAGCCCTCTGGTCACCTTCTGGGAATCACTCACAACTTAGCCACACCATCCTCCCTCAAGTCCCTTCCTAAGAAAGAAGCCTTTCTGCAAAACAAAGGACACCCATACACAGAACAGATCCTGTAGAGAAAGGTTCCGCCACTGCAGTGATTGTGTGATAAAATTCCTCTGTCAATTGTTTGACTATTCTACCTATGTGCTGTGCCAGAATGATCCCACCCCAGAAGGTCAAAATGACTTCCAATCCCTACAGCCCTTCCCAGAACCTCTCTCCTAAATTCATCTCCCTCCTCATTCCAACCACACCCCACACACACCTGCCTTCTACATTCCCTGAACTCCATAAACAAAATAATCGTGTATGCCAAATTGATTCTTGTTACCATCTTCCCACTGGTAGACATTATGCCCTCATTGACCAACACTTCCGACCAATTGCCTGAATTCTAGCCTCCCACATCAAAGGTACCAGTCACTTCCTTCACCAACCCTCCACCATCACCACACCTTTACCTCCTGGATCCTTACTCATCACAGAGCGAGGTGGCGCAGTGGTAACACATTGGACTCACATTCTTAAGGTAGATGGTTCAAATCCACCTCCAGCCATCCAGATTTAGGTTTTCCATGTTTTCCCTAAATCACTGCAGGCAAATGTTGGGATGGTTGCTTTTAAAGAGCACAGCCAATTTCCTTCCCCATCCCCATCCTCATCCAAACAATCTGAGCATAAGCTCCACCTCTAATGACCACTCTGTCGATGGGGTGTTAAAAACTGATCTTCCTACCTTTCCTCCTTACTCGTCACTGTCGATGCCACTTCCCCGTATACTGACGTGAGTAACACCTTTAGTCTTCCCACTATCAAATACTCTATCTGTCAATGTCCTGCAGACTCCATACCTGATACCACATTCCTTGTAACCCTCACTGACTTTACTCTGACAAACAACTACTTTTGCTATGAGAGGAAGATACACAATCAAATCCACAGCCCCCCCAGGGGGCCCACAGCTCTTTTGTGGGTACGTGTGTGACGCGCACGGGTCCCCGAGCCATTGCAGCCTTTTTTTTTTCCTGCTTTCCCCAGGCTGCATTACCCCTTCTAGTTCCCCCTCCTTCCCATCCCAATTCCTCCTTCCCACCCTCTCCAACCCCGTCTCTCGGTGTTACTCTGGATGACGGCTTGGCTATCCCATGGTACCGATTGTCCTGCACTTTGGTTTCGTCTGCTGTGTACACCGGTTTTTGGCCCAGTTTGGTCCCCCTCGGGGTTTGACCTTCCATACCAAAATTGTCCGATAATGTGTGAGCCAATTGGGGAAGAACTCCCGACCTAGCCCCTACGGCGCGGGTCCTATCCTTTCCTTTCCACTTCCTTTCCTCGCTGTAGCCCCCATCCCCTGCTAGGTCCCCAGCACGTGTAGCCAGTCCGTGTGGGGGGGCTGTTATGTACCCTTTGGCTGAGCCCCCTGACACCACAGGGATCACACTACTGGTGTCTGAGCTGCGACCTCTCCATGCAAGCCAAGGAGTTGATGCCTGTCCTCGGGGGTATCAGAACTCCCGGCAATGGCCATCGTGCCAGGTGGCCTTTGCTGAGGCTGGGTGGCGCCCATGGAGAGAGCCCCGGTTTCGGAGTGGGTGACACCAGGGCGGACGTCTAGCACCATGAAAAGAGTTAGACTCCAAAATGGTCGTGCATCGGCCGTCTCTGAAGACAGGAAGAGATCGTTCAATGCTGCTACTGCGGATACGAGGATGTTTCCCTCCCTTGCTACCCCTTGGGAGGAAGGCCAGGCTCGCCGGTTAGGAGCAAAACCCTTTCCTCGCTACCTGGTTTGCTCGAGGACTGATGGAGGAACTTTTACTACCACCAAACCGCTGTTCTTTGTGGAGACCATAGAGGACGAGTTTGGTGAAGTGGAATCTATGGGTAAGCTTAGATCTGGCTCATTGCTCATTAAAACGGTCTCGGCAGCCCAGTCTGAAGCTTTGCTCGCCTGCACCACCCTTGGCGACATTCCCGTAACAATACTCCTACACAAATTCTTGAATATGGTACAGGGAGTGATATTCCACCGGGACCTCCTCCTTCAAACTGATGAGGAGCTTAGGGCCTATCTCGAGCGGCGTGGTGTACATTTTGTTCGCCGCGTTCAGAGGGGACCTAAAGATAACCGCGTCGATACTGGGGCCTTTATCTTGGCCTTCGAGGGGGACACACTCCCAGAGAAGGTCAAGATAATGATATATTGATGTGAAGTGAAGCCCTACATTCCACCTCCCATGCGGTGTTTTCGATGTATGAGGTTTGGTCATATGTCCTCTCGCTGTACAGCAGTCCCAGTATGCGGCGATTGTGGACGCCCACTACATGAGGGGAGCCCCTGTGTTCCTCCGCTGGTGTGCGTCAACTGCCATCAACACCACTCTTCCCGGTTGCCAGATTGCCCTATGTTTAAGAAAGAAAAGAAGATACAAGAGTATAAATCCCTGGAGCGTTTGGCGTACCCTGAGGCCCGCAGTAAATATGAACGTCTGCATCCCGTGCAGATGGCGACGACCTTCGCTACGACGTTATCTTCTAGCATTTCACCCTCCCCTTCCCACTCCCATCTCCCCCCTACACCCCGTCCCCACCCCTCCCTCACATCTCCCTCTCCTGTAGCCCTCCCTTTGTGTCCCACCCCTTCCCAGCCGGAGAAGTGCACCCCTTCTCCGTCGCCTGCCGGTGACAGTGCCCCATCTCAGGGCCTTCCGTCCCGGCGTTCCCCAGATCGGAGATCTTCGACCTCCAGTCGGCCATCGGACTCCCAGTCAGTGAGTTCAAAGGTCGCCCGATCTTCGTCAGTACCAGACCTAACTGACAAAAGTCCTCTCTCTGGGGCGGGTCCTGCCCGTCCCACACGAGAGAAAGAGAAGGAGAAAGAGAAGGAGAAGAAGAAACCAAAGTTACAAGATAAAGCCCCTATGGTACCAGCGGAGGTGCCGACTGCGCTTTCGCAACTCGCTCATCCCATTGAGCCTGAGGCTGACCAACTATTTATGGATGTTGTCCCTTCTTCTTTGGTGACGGACGCTGACAAAGCGGCGTGACAGACATTATGCCATTCGCTTCTCGCCTAGATCCTCTTGATGTGATCATCCAATGGAACTGTAATGGCTACTACCGTCACCTCTTGGAGATTAAACAGCTAATCTCTCTCTCTTCTGCGGCCTGTGTCGTCCTGCAGGAATCGAGGTTTATGGATGCACATTCACCGACCCTCCGTAGGTTCCGTGCTTTTTGTCGGAACCGGGTTGGTCCCCTCCAGGCGTCTGGTGGGGTTTGTACTTTGGTCCGGACAGATATTGTCAGTACCTGGATTCCTCTCCAAACTCAATTGGAAGTTGTTGCTGTCCGGGTTCACCTGGACACTCCATTAACCATTTGCAACCTCTACCTTCCCCCTGACAGGCCACCTACACTCGCTGCCCTAGTTGCCCTCCTTCAGCAACTCCCCCCTCCTTACCTCATCCTTGGGGACTTCAATGCCCATCATCCTTTGTGGGGCAGTGCTTATACATGTAGCCGGGGCCGCCTCATAGACCAGTTTATTGCTGACCACAATCTGGGCCTTCTCAACGATGGTTCCCCAACTCATTTTAGTGCCGCTCACGGCACCTTTTCTGCCATAGACCTCTCTCTCACTTCTCCTTCTCTCCTTCCTTTATTTCACTGGTCGGTGTATGACGACCTCTGCGATAGCGACCACTTTCCGTTGATCCTTTCACTTCCCTCACACCTACCACGAGCCAGGGTACCCCGCTGGGTTTTCCGTCGTGCTAATTGGCCGCTATGTACATCCCAGGTTGTTTTCCCATCTTCCCCCTCAGGCTGTATAGATGATATAATAAGCCAAATGACCAACATGATTACCCAAGCTGCCAACGCCGCTGTTCCCCGGTCGACAGGCCCTCCTACTCGCCGGCCGGTCCCTTGGTGGAATGCAACTGTTGCCGCAGCCATTCGCGAGCGCCGTAGGGCCTTGCAACATCTTAAGCGCCACCCTTCCCTCGCTGGTCTCATAAATTTCAAACGGCTGCATGCCAGAGCTCGTTACTTAATCAAACAAAGTAAGCGGACATGCTGGGAGCATTTTGTCTCCTCGTTGGGCTCTTCTGTCCCTCTGACAAGAGTGTGGGCTATGCTCCGATCTATCCAAGGTAGCTGGCGGCCGTCTTCCGTCCCTGGTCTTGCCCTGCCTGATGGGGTCTGCACAGAGCCATCTGTTGTTGCAGAACATCTTGCAACTCACTTCGCCACTGTATCAGCGACAACCTCATATCCGGCGACCTTTCTCCTTCAGAAACACCAGGCCGAAACCTTCAAATTAGGCTTTACTTCTCACCAGGTGGAACCATATAACGAACCTTTTACTGACTGGGAGCTATCGCTGGCCCTCTCCTCTTCTCGTGATTCAGCACCTGGCCCTGATGATATCCATAATCAATTGCTGAAACACCTCAACCCCTCACAACGACAATTTCTCCTAAAAGTTTTTAACCGTATTTGGCTTCAAGAGGTGTTCCCCTTCCAGTGGAGGGAGAGTATTGTGGTCCCTGGAAAGGACCCGTCGGCGCTGGACAGTTATCGACCAATAAGCCTGACAAGTGTCCCCTGTAAACTACTTGAACGGATGGTAGCCCGCAGACCTCCGTGGATGGTGCCACGACCACTAATTCGGGCGGATCTCTTCCAGGGCCCAAAAGCTTTAATTTCCCCCATGGTCTTTCGGCGTCTGGTGCGCCCAGTACTAGAAGAGTTTCAGGGAGCCTCTATCTTCTACACTGATGGCTCGAAAACAGCGGACCACTCCAGATATGCTTTTACATCTCCTGTTGGGGCGGAATGCCATTCTCTGCCAGAGGCATGCAGTGTGTTTATGGCAGAGCTGATGGCGATTTATAGAGCCCTCTGTTTTATTAAACATTCTGCCGTGGAACGTGGTTTAATCTGTGCTGACTCCATAAGCAGTCTGCAGGCCATTGATCGTTGTTTCCCTTCCCATCCTTTAGTTATTTCCATTCATGATCTACTTGCTGACCTTCATCGTGCTGCCTGCTCCGTTACCTTTCTCTGGGTGCCAAGCCATGTTGGTATTACAGGGAATGAAGAGGCTGACTGGTTGGCTAGATCGGCAATTACTCGCTGCCCATCTCCCTTTCGAATTCTGGGTGCGGATCTGCGGGTGCAGATCAGATCTTTGCTTCACTCCTCATGGGATAGCAGTTGGAAGGCTACTGCCCCTTCCAATAAACTCCGCACCATCAAAGATACGACTGCAGCTTGGACTTCATCTTTACGCCCTTCCCGGAGAGAATCAATTGTCCTCTGTCGCCTCCGTCTTGGACACTGCAGGCTGACCCATGGATTTCTTTTACGAAATGACAATCCACCACATTGTGATTGAGGAGCCGTACAATCCGTGTCTCATATTCTGACTGAATGTCCTCTCCATTCGACACTTCGTGGCGACTATGGCCTACCGCCTGCATTGCCTTTAGTTTTGGCGGATGACCCACAGATGGTTGATCGCGTCCTTGCCTTCCTCCGTGAAAGTAGATTTTATTGTCAGCTCTAGGACTCGCTTGGTCGGGGTGAGAGTGGGTTTGTGATTCTTGGCTGATTGTGGGGTTTAGAGCCTTATCCCCACCAGTCCCCCACTCTTTTACATTTTAATGTAGCTTTATTTCTCCCTGCTCTGGAGCTGTGATACGTTGACCACTGTGACATTAGTAACTTGTGGTTTAGGGTAGAGGTCGCTTCCGGAGCTGTGGGAGCGGACACTGTAGCATTTGCTGCCCTGGGATGGTCTTAGTCTTGTTGACGAGTCGATTTTACTTCCTAGTGTAATGGTCTTTTGGCTTTCACCTATTTTTTGTCGAGTTCCGTGGCGTATACAATTTGAGGTTGAAGGGACTGATGACCTCGTTGTTTGGTCCCTCATGTCCACCACCACCACCACCACCACCACCAAATCCACAGCCATGGGCACTTGTGTGGTACCATACTGTGATGCCAACCTATTTCTGGGCTGTCTAGAGGAAACTTTCTTAGCCTCCCAAAACTCCAAACCTCTGATCTGCTGCAGCTCCATCAATGATATTTCACCCTTTGGCCTCAGAGCAAGGGTACCTGATCCTCATTGTTTCACAATTTCAACTCCTCCTGCCCCACTCGGTTCACCTACACCTCAACTGGCATGTCACCTTCTTGGACATTAACCTCAACCCCACTAATGACTTCATTCAGACCTAAAAAGTCTTTCAATAATATTTTTGAGAAGGATCGGTTGCTTACTCACCACAGAGATGGCCGATGAGCCGCAGAGAGGCACAAATAACAGAAAATAACATTATAGCTTTCAGCCGCTTAGGCCTTTGTCAGTTAGAAACACAAACATACACACACTCCCACAGACATGACCACCGGAGACGGTGGTCGTGTCTGGGTGAGCGTGTTCTCTGTGGTGAGTAAACAACCCATCCTTCTCAAAAATATTGCTGAATCCTTCCTGGAATTTTCATTGTCTAAAAATTCCTTCCATATAGGATAGCCACTCACGGAGAGTTTATTTGCCGTGAGGAGACTGCATCCCAGGTATTTACAGGTGGGCACTACCCCTCTCTGTGAATTGATTTTACTACCATATCCCCAGACTCCCACCCACTAGTAATGAAAACAATGAATAACACCACCATCAGCTTTTTTTCATATTATCATTTACTGGCAACCAGTTTTGATAGACCGTGCCATCATCAGCAGGTGCTTAAAATAAGGCAAACTGCATATTTTGCTGCAGTAAGAAACAACAAAAACAACTGGTGTCACACAATCATGGAACCTAACAGTAAGGAGGATCAACAGGGGCTCAATGCAGCAAAATGCAGTTTGCCCTATTTTAAGGGTCTGATGATGGCACGGTATATTGAAACTGGCTGCCAGTAAATGACAATATGAAAATACAGCTGACAGTGGAGTTATTCATTGTTTTCATTACTATATATACAGCTGAGGCCCCAACACCCATACATAAAATCAACCCTCCCACTCTTCCGAATGATCAGCACAAAGGAGTACCTACCTTGTCAGTCAATACCACTCCAGACTGGCACAAATTTTTCCGGAGGGCTTTGATGATTTATCGTTCTGCCCTGAAATAAGAGACCCTACCAAAGATCCTTCCGACCACTCCGAAAATCTTGTTCGGTCACTTGTGCAACCTCAACAACAACATAGGACACCTGTATGCCACCAGGGTATTTTGCAGCCCTAAGTGAAAAAGTCAAGCACCTCAACCCCCCATGCCACCCCATTTTTTAAGAGTCAACTTTTCTCACAATAAAATTAAAATATGACATCTTATTTTGGCATACCACACTTGTATCTCTCTGTCACAAGTTTGTCTGTGAGATCAAAGCGGCGTCAGTGTAGTGTTTGCAGTGCAATACATTTTAAGTGATAACTCCAAAATCAATATGCCAACAAAGATAATTTTTGTCACCAGCAGAGGTTAAAACTAAAACATTGGTTCATTTTTTTCTAGTTCCTTCAGCAGAGGAGGGAGCAATTAACAGTTGTGTAAATCACAGGTTCCCTGAAAACTCTGTCTACAGAGCTGTTTATCTTCACTTGCTGCACATATTCATTGTGGCACATAATTTACACAAAGAAACAAATCGTGCCTGTTCACTGTGCACAGGACTGAGGCTGGGACATCAAAAGATAAATATTTATATTTGATATACTGTCAGTATCGATCTTTCTGTACTGTAAATAATTTCCAGTACTGGTAAGACCCTTAAGTTTATGAATAATCTGTATTTCCAATTTATTCTCACATTTCTTCATTTATGCAAGACACTTCCACTGCTCATGCTGTTTTTTAATTGAATCTTTTTGAACTAAAAATTCAAAATGTGCGGCCCTCAAAAATCAGTCACACTGGGCAGTGCCACAGTCCCCCCCCCCCCCCTTAGAGCTGGACCTCAGGCCCTGTTTGCAACTTCCAATCCTGACCCCTTGCCACAGGGACTGCATACTAATGAAACTTCCTGATGCAAGATGTGCCATCCCCCCTTCCCACACTTCCTTATGCAATCCCATCACAGACTTATCCTACTCCATCGTGGGCTGGGAAACCTGTCACACCATTTGCCAACTCTGCAGCAATCATTGCACTTATTTTTGCAGTGGCATGTCTAACAACCAGCTGTGCATCAGAATGAATGGCCATCACTAAACTGTGGCAAAAACTAAAGTGCACCAAAACAGGAAGTGGAGCATTACATTCTCGAACGAAAGAGTTGCGTCAGAAACTGGGCCGTCTGCATCCTCCCCTCGACCTCCAGCTTTTCGGAGCTGTGCGCGTGGTATTTATTGTTACAATTCCACCCTGGCCTTGACCTAAAGTAACCTCCTGCCACCTCCCCACATATCTCTCCCAACTCTCTGCGACTTTTTTCTTCTCTGCTCCTTCCCTTTTCACAGCATTTCACATTTCCTACTAATTAGTTCCACCCACTGTAATCCTGCATCTTTCCCTTCTCACCCACTGTCAGAGTATCACTCGAGCCATAGCGGCGAGAAACGGTGGTTGTGTGCACGAGTTGTGCCTGTGTAGGTGTGGTCTTTTACTGCTGAAGGCTGTGGCTAAAAATTAGACATTATGTGAATGTGATTGTCTTCCTACGTAACCTGTCTGTAGCTCAGCAACTATCTTCGAGGTCATTTACAACTTGTCCTTCTTGTATTATTAATATTCCAACCTGTAATTTCCAATATAACATATAGTAGATTAACTGTAGAAAGCTGTGTAAAAGGAGGACACTTAATGCAGCTGTTTAAAGGCTCGGGCACACGGAACATGCCGTTGCAGCGATTGTGCGATGCTCTCTGCGGTCGGTGACACTGGTACGTCCACAGATGTAAGTTTACTAGACTGGCAAACTTGCCTGTGATTGAAGCCTGAGGCCGCCATCTTCCCTCACCTCACGTCAAAAAGTTTCTGTACGGTACTATTATGATCTTCTGACACGATATCACATCATAAGCTTTACTAGTTGGTTTGAACATGATTTGCATTTGAGCTACCAATTCGGCAATAGTTGAATGTAACACATAGGCCTGCAATGTTAATTGTGTTATGAGAAAACGTGTACAGTGAAATTTTACTTACTGTCCTCATGGCGTAGAGTGATTATTCTTGTCAATCAGGTGACATTAGCCAATTGCGTGACAACGAAAAAGCTTTTGTCATGAAATCTTCCTTTGTACGAAGGCAACTAATTAGTGAACGTGGGGTACATACGAGAACCTGCCAACCGTAGAACAGGAATGGCATTATTTATTTACTTCATTGTCTGTAAAATTACTAATCAGTTCACCCTGTGTGGATTTCTAAGAATATTAACATCTTGTCAAAGACTTCCTACTGTTTTGTTGATGTTGCCGACATAATGGTTGGTAAAATTTTACCATTACATACAGTTAAAGCAGAAGTAGTTATCTGAAAAACACTAAGAAGAATAAAAAATGTGTGTTATCCACGACAAATAGCGTATTTATAACAGTCATACTATTAAAAGAGAGGTCAAAGTTGATCGAAATTAGTAACAGATTATTAAAAACAGGATGCACGACTCATTAGTGTGTGTGTCAAAGCAAACTGTAGATTTTGTAAGAACTGTCAAAAGAATAAGGGTATGTGTTAGCCACTATAACAACACTTTTATAATGACCATACTACTGAAAGAAAAACCGAAGTTGAATGAAATTGGTAACAGATTAATAATAACAGCAAATCAATGCAACTCATTACTGTATGTGTCGAAGCTTATTTCTGCTGAAAAAATTACAGCCATACACAACAAACCAATTTCCCATACGTAACAACTCTAAGGACAGTGTAGTTATGTCAGTCGATCCATTTTTTATGTCTTTTTTCTGTAATAACACATACAACTGCTCGCACTTTATATTATAGAAATATGACAGTGAGACTTCACTGACGCCAATGATACAGTATACGGCATTGCCTGTCTAGTAATGTAAGTCTGTGGATACATCACATATGGAGCAGAATCTATGTGAGCAATCCGGTGTCGTAATGTTCTCTGCAGAACAGATTTGCAGTAGTGTTTTGCACTAGTGAAAGTGTTTATGCTGGTTGTGCCTGATGAGGAGCAACTCTTTCTTCTTTTTAGCACTACAGCACTACCAGAAAAGGACATTCTTGGGTTCACCCAATTAATGGAGGAAGAGAATAACTTAGTAAATATCATCATTATTTATCTTGGGAACTGCAGTCACATGAGGACAGATATTTTGCTTAATTACGAATACGTAGATCTCTGCCCACTCTGACAGACCATGTCCTGTGTGACTGAGCCTTAACCAGTGTGTGCACTAGGCAGTGTCTCGTTAGCAGTTAAACTGTTTCATCCATTTGCTTTTCTTCAATGGAAATAACAAGCTGCAACATTATGAGCCAGATACTACAGTAGAGTCTCGATTACCTGACCTAAACCTGGCTGCGGCAAGGTCGGATAAGTGGAAAGGTCGTATAAGATGGAAAATAGTGCAAATAAACATAGACAGTTTAAAAAATTAATTTGAACATAGAAAACATATTAAATTAGGGAATGTAACGTTCAAATATATTAGGCAGCAGACAAAGAAAAGTGATAAGATATTACATTATCAAAAATTAAAGTAAAGTAGGCCAAATGAGTTAAAAATTTAATACAATACAAATCAAATTTCACTGAATAGATATTTACTTACGCCTAGTACTTCACTGTTGTGTTTGTGAAGACTTCTTTGAACCACAAAAACATATTTAAATCTATGTAAAAAAAGTTAGTGTCTTTTTTGTTTTTGCTGCTAAATCATGTAGTCATGGTTTTCCGATCTTCCAAAACAGTGGAGGTTGCTCACTGAGAACACCACTTGTCAATATCATTGTGGTTCCTTTTCCAGTCTACACCTGTTGTTTTCCTGATGTTATAATTTTGCGCCACTTTTAATAAAGTTTCACCACTGTCTATTCTTTATAAAGCTTTAATGTGTTCATTAAAAGAAAATCATTTAACTTTACCCTGTTGGTGTTATTATTTTAAAAGGATATTTTGAAATAGTAACACCAAATATAAATTCTTTATTTCATATTTGTGGAAAATTACGTTACAACGGCTACTGCGTACAGTCCTGGTGCGGTGAAAGAGCCAGATAACACGGAAGGTCGGATAACAGAAGATTGGATAATAGAGACTCTACTGTATGTCATTTAACAGAGTGGAAGGTGTTTGCTACTTTGACATATTCAGTAGGCAATTCACTCCTACCATACAAAGAGTGTTACTGTTCTCTGATAACACAGATTGCTAAAATGCAATGTATAATAAGAATGCACTGCGTTATTTGAAATCTCTCTCATTGAGCTCAGAATTAGTGTCATTAGACTTTCTGTTACCTGTACCTTGGAAAGAACATTTGGATGTATAGAAATTTTCTATTTCATGAAGGAAATAAAAATATGGATGCGAGCCATGCTAAACTTTACTTCATTTCCTCTCCCCATCCAGCATAATCACTACTGTGCACCTGTGGACCGATGGTTGTAAAACAAGGTTATGGTAAAAGAAAATAAGGTGACAGCATCTTGCATACATACCTTTGTAGAAACGTTCTAGAATAAAGTCTGTTACTTATTTTTGTAGCTTCTTAGTTCACACAAAGACCTCTTTAGAGAAAAATATTGTTTCTTGTATCTCTCCCTCAGAGACTTCATATGTCAACAGTTAAGTTTGAAAATTTTAAACATAGCTGCTATTGTCAGCGACCATTAACAATGTCAATGGATAAAAAAGCAGCCCTCGGTCGCAAATTAAAAATTGTTTAACCTGGTTTCGGCAGTGACTAAGATTGCCTTCATCAGAAATTATAAAATAAAACAAGTCACATAATAAAATGTACTACTCAGCTGTAAAGCTTATGTCACAATGTTTAAAAAGAAATTTTGAGAAAATGCTAGCCACTATGGCTGCATGCCTGCATGGAGGCATCAGACTAGAGTCTGACTTGTTTTATTTTATAATTTCTGATGAAGGCAATCTTAGTCATTGCCGAAACCAGGATAAACAATTTTTAATTTGCGACCAAGGGCTGCTTTTTTTATCCATTGGATTTAAGTTTGAAGTGAAAACTGGCCCTTGGTCTGAAGGTAAACAAATTACCTTCTGTACTACTGAATTAAAATGACTCAAATTATAAATGTATTATAAAATTGATATATCCCTCAATTTATTAAATGTATATGTGCAACTATTAATTATATCTGTGCTGGATAGAAGATTCATTATTGATTCTCATTAGGTTAGGAAATCAGACAGCCTCGCAAATACTCCATCTCCCACATTTTAGTAGCTTGTTCTCTCATTTTATATTGTCTCTGAGGTTACTGCATAGATTGTCTCATTTTAGCTCCTAAAGATGCCGATGAGAATTCAGAAGAAGATGACTACGACTACGATGACCCATTTTTGAATGACGCCAGTTCGGACGATTACGAACCCACCGAATCTGGTTCCGACGAGACTGCGTCTGAAGGAGAAGAGGAGGAGGATGCAAACAGAACGAAAAAAGAGGCGAAGCGGTTTGTCCGAGGCAAGCGAAAACACTGAAACTTTTTAATATGCTAGAGTAAAAATTTTTTACTGTCAGTTACTTGCTGTACGGTACACAGAGTGTTGTTGAACTGTGGTGTCACGTCTTTTGTAGTACAAACTTGTATAGACTGTTTTGTCTAAAATAATATTTGCAATTATATATTTTTATACAGCATGATTTTCAAATAGTGTGATTATTTAACACCTAAATAAGGAAACTATTAAACATAGTTATATTACTGGCTACAGCAGCTACTTTGAACTTAATAATTGGAAAGATTCTTCACATTATTTAAAAGTTAACAACTTATGATTGATTCGTTGAAGCACAAAATATGCAGTTGGATGGCAAAAATTTAGTTTGATACGACAAAGTAAGCCATTTTCTATCAGTATTCCACCCATTACATGTCTGCCATTTTTACTAACAGGGAAAGCATATAATCACCTTTCTCATGATTGCAGTACCTATGTAGATATGAAAAATGCTGCTTGTGCAATGGAAATCTATCTCTATATATAAAAATGAATTGCTGTTCTTTAGTCTCGCTAAAACTTGAGAACAGCTGAACCGATTTGGCTAATTTTAGACTTGAAATATTCGTGTCAGTCCAGGGAAGGTTTAAACGGTGATAAAATATGGAAAAGTTGTCCAGAAAAGTGTAAAATTGGGAAAAACTGAAACATCTTTTTCCAGTGAGCTATCAATACCATTTGTCCAATTGCGATAAAGTTTTGTACATTTCATGTTGAAAGTAAGAGGAAGGTTCGCATCATATAAAAATTTGGAAAAGTTGCCCGGAAAGTAGGAAAATTTAGGAAAAACCGAAATCACTTTTTATATCAATGAAAATCAAATGCCACATGGTTGTAAGAGCATCACATGAGTACAGCTTGACAGGACAAGGTTTGTATGAAATAAACTTTTTGGAAAATCTACCAGAAAATTGGAAAATTTGAGAAAAACTGAAAGTTTGTTTTTCAATGTGTTTTTGATGGAATTCAGCACTACAACTGACTATTCGTGCGACGGGGAGGGGTAATTGTTTTTTTGTTTTGTTCATTATGGTCTTGGAAAAGTTTTCACTAAAAATAGGGACAGTTAAAAAGGAAAGTTGCAAAATTCGAACCAAGTTTCCTTCTCAATGTCTTTCTAAATGTACAACACTATAAGCTAAGAACTGTTCATCCAATTGTGATAAAATTTTGATCATTTGATGTGCAACAAAAGATGAACTTTCTTATGAACTAAAAATTTGGGATAGTTACCTGGAAAATTTAAAATTCACAAGAAACTGAAAGAGCTTTTTTTAATGGGATATGAATATCATTAATCTGATTCTGATAAGATTTTGCATATTTGACGTTCTTATGAAATAAAAATGTGGAAAAGTTTCCCGAAAAATTCAGAAAAAATAGAAAGAGATTTTTCTATGAAATGTCAATACCATTCATCTGATTCTGATAAAATTTTGCACATTTGACATTCAGAGAACGAGTACATACATATTAGCAATTGAAAAGCATTACTGGGTCGAATAGATAACACAACAATGAAGTATTTATTTTAAATGTTTTAAATCTGAATTTTGCTTGCAATTTTTACATATTTTATCACTGTTTAAACCTTCCCTGAACTTCCACGAATGTGACATGAACATTATCCTGGACATGTGTGCGTGATCTGCCCACCCTTTCTGCCCACTATTGAGCCGATACTTAGACTATGTGATGCTGTCTTTAAAAAACTACTGGATCTAAAATACATATGATTTATGATACGAATATTATAGAGGAAAAAATTCCTAACAGGGAAAATATATGTAAAAAAATAGATGAAGTCTACTTACCAGGCAAAGGAGCACAGGCAGTGATAGTAACAAATAAACACACAAACACAAACGCTAGCTTTCGTAGCCTAGCTGCTTCGTCAGGCAGAAGGGAAGGAGAGGGAAAAGGAAATGATGAGGGTTTTAAGGGAGTGGGTAAGGAGTCATTCCAGTCTTGGGACAGGAAAGACTTACCTTGGGGGGGGGGGGGGGGGGAAAGCAGGGTAAACAAATACACACACACACCCACACATTTACACAGACGCAAGTACACTTAGGCAGACATACTGTAGAAAGCAAAGAAGTTAGGAAGTTGAAGAAGTTAACTTCTTAACTTTCTACAGTATGTCTGCCTAAGTGTACTTGTGTCTGTGTAAATGTGTGGGTGTGTGTGCATTTGTTTACCCTCCATTTTTTCCCCCAAGTTAAGTCTTTCCTGTCCCGGGATTGGAATGACTCCTTACCCACTCCCTTAAAACCCTCATCATTTCCTTTTCCCTCTCCTTCCCTTCTGCCTGACGAAGCAGCTAGGCTGCAAAAGCTAGCGTGTGTGTGTATGTGTTTTATTTGTTTCTATCACTGCCTGTAATCCTTCGCCTGGTAAGTAGACTTCATCTATTTTTTTACATATAAATATGATTTAAATTAATATGGTTTATATTAAGAGGTAAATGAAACCAAGTTCACTGGGTCATCTAGTTGAGGATAAAACTTTAGCGAACCTGTCAAATTCTTATGTAAACACAAACTATCGAGCAGTTACATTATTTTTACTGTCCAATCTTCCACCAAACACATGTATCTTTAATAAACTGTGGTTTGCTCTTTGCCATAGAAGAGGCTGCTCGTACTTTGTGGATACGTAGATAATATGATGTGTATTATACAGGTGATGGCAGTAAGGATATTTTTGTTACGTATGATGTTTGACAGAAAATTTTCTTTTTCTTCCCCTGATGAATATTGTTGTCACGCGTTTCATTGAATGAATACTACTATAAGCTGTTAAATTTCTTGCCGAGGCAATAACACATTTGACAACTGAAAATTAGTGATGGGAACAATCGAATGAAAACAATCGATTCATTCGGTTGTTGGAAAAAAATCGATCATTCGGTTGTAGTTTCTCGTATCGGTTGAATTATTCATTCGTTTTTCTGAGTGAAACCAGTCGGTGGGATCAACCGAATGAAACAACCGATTCAGTTGGTTGGACTATTCATTCGTTCTTCTGAGTGAAACCAGTCGGTGGGACCAACCGAATGAAACAACCGATTCAGTCGGTTGGACTTTTCATTCGTTCTTTTGAGTTAAACCAGTCGGTGGTATCAACCGAATGAAAAAATCGACGCAGTCGGTTGGACCACTCATTCCTTTTCTTTTGAGTTAAATCAGTCGATGGGGCCAACCGAATGAAAAAATTTACACATTACGTTGGCCTTTTCATTAGTTCTTTTGTGTGAAACCAGTCAGTGGGAGCAACCGAATGAAAGAGTCAGTCGGTCGTAGTTTTACTTTATTTTTTTTCGAATGAAAGTAGTCTGTGGGAACAACCGAATGAAAACATGCGACACTTTTGCAGTTTTGTACATTGACTAAATTATCATTCTTTCTTTTAAAGTGAAAAGAGGCAGTACGTTTTTCGCGGGGAGTGGGGACTCGAGAGGGGGTGCTGCCTCGCTTGCGTTTTCACTGCTGACAGCGCCAGCAGGCGCGCGCCAAACTCCACACAACAGTGTCTGGCGGCGTCGCGGGGCGTGCCATCGCCGATTGTTGTCGGTTACTTACTGTCTCAATGAAGAAGCGTGGAAACTACAGGGTGTTCCAAAATGATCGCTACAAGTTTAATCTCGCATACTGTATCTCCGAAGTGGGAACAAGTAGAAACGTGCGGTTTGCGGCTTATTGTTCATACATATCTAAGGTACTAGTAGGACAGAGTTAAGTATTTTAACTTTGAGCATATTTGCTAGATCCAAATTCGAAGATCACTAAAACATTAGATATTGTAAAAAAAAAGTTTATTAAAGTATATTGTATAAAAATGTTTCTTATAAAAATATTTTTGTTAATTCCATCTAATTTGAAGGAGTACGAGAAGACATACAACATTTATCAGTGCTGTAAATTTCCTTCAGCGCGTCTGTATTCGTCAACGGTGTATGAAAACATTCATCTCAAGTTTCATAATTATTCACTCTTTTCACAGATATTTCTGTGGTTATCGGTGAAACGGTGTGCAGGTTTATTCCATCCCTCGCCATGTACCATACAAAATCTTAGATGCCACTTGTTTTGAAAGTAAAGTGTGCTAAATTTCATCAGGATCGGAATAAACTCTATATTGGCGTCGAAATCTGGAATACCTTCTCTCATGCATCGAACTTAAGTAGATGTAGACGGTGACCATTCTCTTTCTTTGAAGGTGAAGAGTGAAATATATCATTAAAATTCGAATACAAACGGAATTTGATGAAGTTAGTAGGTAAAGTACCCTCCGCCATGCACCTACGAAATTTATTGTACACAGTTACCTTCGCCTTGTTTTAAAGGTCTAGTGTGCAAAATTTCATCAAGATCGCAGCCAAATTGTGGTTTTTGTCGAAGTTAGTATGTAAAGTACCCTCCGCCATGCACCGAATTAAATTTGATGCAGGGAGTGACGTTTCTCTTGCTTTGAAGGTCAAGTGTGCAAAATTTCATCAAGATTGGAACAAAACTGCAGATTTGCATGCAATAGAAACAGACACACGGACACACTGCTATATTCTTAAAATTTGTCTTTAAGAATGTTTCATGCTGAATCACGGTTCATTTATACCCGAAAAGGCTGAAGGAGTATGCAAATAAAGTCACACAAAGTCGATGAATTAATAAAAACATCCATATAACTGCAGAAACCGACAAAGACTTTTTGCAGTCGGTTGTATCGCATCAAGTGAAACCACTCAACGCCGAGAACATTCATATAAAGGGCAGAGACTTTTTTCATTCGGTGGTCGCGCCTCGACTGAAACCACTCAAACCTACTGAATGAGTGAAAACATTCATATAGCGGCTGCAACCGACAGAGACTGGTTTCATTCGATTGTTTCGCATCGACTGAAACCACTCAAACCCCACCAGTGAGTGAAAACATTCATACAGCCACAGAGACTATTTTCATTCGGTTGTTTCATTCGACTGAAAAAACCGACTGAACGAAAAAACAACCGATTGACCAATTGGTTGTTAAAAACAGTCGGTTGTCCCATCACTACTGAAAATCCATGTCAATGGAATGTCAATAATAGAGGATAGGTAACAACTTAAATTTTTGGCTATGGTTTTCATTAGAAAGACACACACATACATTCACATAGTCTCTGACATACCTCAAGCAGATATTACCACCATCTCTGACCACGCCAGTGTGTGCATAGTTATGTTTGAGTGAGTGTGTTAATGTATGTTTTTATTTTTATGAAGACCATGGCCGAACATTTAAGTTGCACAAATGTGATTGTTTATTTTACGTGCCTGTCAGCAGCTTGGCGATTGTCTTTGCAATAACACATTTTTAGTGCATTCATGAACTGTAGAACTACTGTCACGTTCTCCAATACCCCATATTCATTTTATTCAATTTAATACCAATAAACAATCCCTGAGACGGATTTTTGTCTCAAATATGTTGAAGACATTATTGATAAATCCGAAGCATTGAATTAAAATTTGTGGTGCAGCCGGGAATCGAACCCGGATGTCCATGCTTACTAGGCAGAGGTCTTAATCGTTAGACCATCACACCTCTAACGATTAAGGTGCCTTGGAATAGTCTAAGTACGATTTCCCTCCACGCCAAAAACTTTAATTCTGCTTCTGTGTTCCAGAGATAATTGCCACTACTGCCAAGGCTCTCCATGCAGCAGAATAGCACCTCAGCAATGGGCATATTGGAACAATCCTGTTAAGATGATATAAATATCAATTTAATACAAATAAACAATCCCTGACACCGATTCTCTTCTCAAATATGTCAAAGACATTATTGATAAATCCGGGTTCGATTCCTGGCCGCAAACAAATTTTAATTCAATGCTTCAGATTTATCAATAATGTCTTTTTCATTTTATTCATTAGCCATTATGCCAGGAATTCTGTCATCTGATGATGAAAGTCATAGGAGGAGCAATATTGATGACAGAATGTGCTGTTACAAGTAGGCACACAGCCATACATTTCCAAAACAGAAAGTGGAACACCTAGCCAATATGGACAGATGTCAGTGGATTAGAGTCACAGGTAATTTAAAGACGTATTCAGCATGCTTCTTTGTGTGCTGTACCCCCTGCAGTACAATGTCTAGTGATTACCTCTTTTGAATAAAATTGTATTATAACAGTAGAGTGTCTGGTCAGTGTTTACCTCAGCTCAGTACTGTGCCGGTAGTCGCACAAAAAAGTAGTCTAACGGTTAAGACGTCTGCCTAGTAAGCATGGAGGTCCGGGTTCGATTCCCGGCCGCACCACAAATTTTAATTCAATGCTTCAGCTCTAACAGTAATGTCTTTGACATATTTGAGACGAAAATCCGTCTCAGGGATTCTTTCATTGTATTTAATTGATATTTATATCACCATAACAGGATTGTTCCACCATGTCCATTGCTGAGGTGCTATTCCGCTGCATGGAGAGCCTTGGCAGTAGTGGCAATTATCTTTGGAACAAAGAAGCTGAATTAAAGTTTGTGTTGTGGAGGGAAATCGTACATAGACTATTCCGAGGCGCCTTAATCGTTAGTGGTGTGGTAGTCTAACGGTTAAGACGTCTGCCTAGTAAGCATGGAGGTCCGGGTTCGATTCCCGGCCGCACCACAAATTTTAATTCAATGCTTCAGCTCTAACAGTAATGTCTTTGACATATTTGAGACGAAAATCCGTCTCAGGGATTCTTTCATTGTATTTAATTGGTACAGCACAAGCTTTCAGGAAGTTGATTTCTTTGACAGGTAGGAGAGGAGGGAGAAGGGGGCACAGAAGGGAAAGGTTACTCACCATCTAGACCGTGAGGTAGGATGGCATCGAGGGTTATAGGTGGAAGTCAAGAGATATTGCAAGATAAGTAGTGAGCCACGCAAATAGCAAACCAAAGAGGATAGATCAAGAAGTAAAGAAAAGTTAGCCAAATAATGATCAGCTGGTTGGGGAGGATGCAGGGTGAAAAGAAAGGGGGGGGGATGTATAGAAAACACACACACACACACACACACACACACACACACACACACACACACACACAAATTCAAGCTTTCGCAACCGTTATTCATCAGGAAAAGAAGAAGGAAGGAGGGGAAAAGGAAAGGATACAGGTTTTAAGGGAGTGGATGAGGAGTCATTCCAATCCCAGGAGTGGAAGGACTTAACCTTAGGGGAAGAATGGACAGGTAAACACACACACACACACACACCATGGCAGACATATGCAAAATTTTCCACAACAGGTTGGTGCTTGTTGTTACACCACTGATGGTCCTCCTCCAGGCGTCCGGTGTCCGTATGCGAGACAGCCGTCTTGCTTCTTCGACCATGGTGGTGAGCTGTTTCACATAGTCATCCCGAGTGTTCTCTGGTTGCAACGGGAACAGCATACCCATTGTCGTCTCAGCCTCACGCCTGTGGAGCAAGAAAAAAGGCGTGAAGTTGTGGTGTCTTGCCTTGCTGTATTGTAAGCAAATGTCACAACTGGCAATATTGTGTCCCAATCCTTCTGCTCAACATCGACAGCATACCTACTAATGTATTAACAAGATATTCTGTAAGTCAACTTGTCTGAGGATGGTAGGCAGTTGTTATTCTGTGGACAATATTGCAATGTGACATTACCTCTGATACTAATTTCGACAATAGTCCTTTTCTTCAATCAGATATCATCACATGTGGTGCACCATGCTTCAAAATAATGTCTTCTACTAGAAATTTTGCAATCCCTGGAGCTTCTGCTGTTTGCACAGATTGGGTGACTGTGTAGCGGGTGAGATAGTCCGTGCAGACTATTATCCATCAGTCACCGGTTGTCGACCTCGGGAAACTACCCAAGAAGTCGATATTAATCTGGTGGAATGGAGCTGATGGAGGTATTGAGGCACATGCTTCCGTCTTTGGCACATAGTGCTTGACAGATTGGTAGAGACCTTGCCAGTAATACCTGCATCTGATTCTGCCTAGGGTCTTCACAAATTCCAGATGACCAGATATTGGAGAATTGTGGAAATATTTGAGAATAGCTGACCGAAGATGAGCTAGAACAACCAGTAGCCATTTGGGGCCCAGTGTATCGTAGTTGCTCTTATACAATATTCCGTTTATAAGTTGGAACTCTCCATTGGTCGGTTCTCATTTCTCCAAGGCCTCTATCGTTTTTAATAGTGATGGATCTTCCCTCTGTTCAGCTGTAACGTCATCTAATTCAGTCAGGGCTGAAATTTCATTCATGCTGTTGTGTTCCACTAATGGATTCCTCCAAAGGCAGTCGGCATCCTTGTGTTTGCGCCCAGTCTTGAATACCACTGTGACCTCATATTCTTGGAGTCTTAGTGTCTATCTTGATAGTTGACCTGATGGATCCTTCAAACTGGTCAGCCAACATAAAGAATGGTAGACAGTGAATAGTTTACTAAATAACTTGTTGATAGCCCAGATAACTGCGAGACATTCTTTCTCAGTTGTAGCGTAGTTTATCTCGGACATTCAGAGAACTCTTGATGCATAGCCTATCACCTTTTAAGCACCTTCCTGAATTTGTACGAGCACTGCATCGATCCCATAATCACTAGCATCAGTTTGAATTTCGGTTTCCACACTCTTGTCATGTAAGGTTAGAACTGGTGCAGTAGTTAGAGCCTCCTTACGTGGCTGGAAAACTCTTTCATCTCATCCCAGTAAAACTTGGTGTCTCCTTACAGAAGTTCTTGCAGTGGACGTGCCTTTTTACAGAACACTTTTATGAAATGCCAGTAGTATGAGCACAGCCTGAGAAAAGTCTCACATCACAAAAGTCCTGAGGAGTTGGAAATTCTGTGATTGCCCTTACTTTATCTGGATGTGGATGGACACCATCTCCGTTGACTAGGTGCTACAGGATTTTTATCTCTTTGGCAACGAAGCAGCACTTCTTTGAGTTGATGCGGAGTCCTGCAGTCTGAACCCACACAAACACGGTTGACAAGCAGCTTACATGTTTTGCAAATGTCCTTGAGGAAACAACAATGTCATCTAGATAATAAAGAGATGTCGGAGCAAGTTGTCCATCATGTGTTCGAATTCATAGAGGCTGTCAGGTGTAATAAAACCAGTCTTCTCCCTGTCAGCTTCGTCAACCTCGATTTGCCAGTAACCTGTCTGCATGTCCATAGTTGAGAAGTATGTAGCCCCTTTCAAGCAGTCTAAGGTGTTGTCAATGCGCGGCAGGACACTCATATGGTTGAATAATGTTGTCATTGAACATTTTCTCCACTACTCCACGAATTATCCGTCTTTCAGCTGGCGACATACTGTATGAATACTGGCTAATTGGTGGATGATCTGAAGTATTGATACGGTGTTTTATCATGGGTCATTTCATTTGGCTCTTCTCCTGCCTTGCCTTGAATGAACCTGAAAATTTGTGTAGTATGGTTGGGTAACACAGGGCCCTATATGCAATTTCATAGTAGTTTCCTTTAGTGTGTTGTTGGGAGTAACAGCATAGCACGAGACTTCGTCGATGACATTGAGCATGACATTGAGCCAACGCCACCTAGATACAAGGCCTGTGCCCTGCCTGCCAAGATTAGTCATAACACAAGCAAACTATTTGTCTTATGTAGCGTTGTGCTGAGTTAGGGAATAGTACACATTACAGAATGTTCTTAATGTTATTTATGTGACTCACAGACAAATTTTTGTTGGTATAAGATAGTTATGTATTAGATATCTTACTGATATTGGAATCAGACAATTCATATTAAGCATTTTGTTTCATACAAGCAAAAATCTGCATTAGAATCACATAAATAACATTAAGAACATCGTGAAACATGCTGTGCAACATGCATGTATTCCCAAATGCATCACAATACTACTTAAGACAAATAGTTCGTTTGTGTTATGACTACTCTTGGCAGGCAGCACACAGGCCTTGTAACAAGGTGCCTTTGATTGAGCTCACCATCATGGACTGTTTCAGCTGTTCCAATACACATTGCTTTAGGAATAAGTTGCGAGTGCTCGTGAAACTTAATGATGCAAAGTTCTTCTCGACCACCTGTAATGCTCATGATAGCTGCTGGTATGTAGGTTTCCTTTGTTATACAGATTAGCTTTTTGCAATCGACAAGCACTTCACAGTACAGCTGGTCATCTTGGCTGCTGACAGGAACTCTCCTCATTTTTAACTGTGGGATCTCAACATTTTTGAAAATCTCACAGGGGAGTATGTGATATGTGTATCCGTTGGAATGGCTTCCTCCATTTGTAGCTCAGATCTTCCACAGTCAATGATGGTCTGGCATGCCTGAAGGAAGTCCCATCTGAGGATGACGTTATGGCTACATTCTCATAAAATTACAAATTCAAATGGGAGTGTCCTGTTGTTGATAGTTATTGTTGCGACACATGTTCCTTCTGGCTGTAATTATATTTTCCACTGGCTTATATGCCCGTGCTTTACTACGGTTGTTAAAGAGGGACCTGTGTATATCATGGATTTTTAAGGTTCTGGACCTAGGTCAGCAAAAACAGAATCCTTGTTGGATCGCTCTGTCAATCAGATCTCCTAGCCAAGATGTCAAATTTAAGTAGAAGTCAGTGTCAAAAACGATGAAAGTTCATAAATTAATTTCACTTTTTGTATGAAAAATGTTAAGTCTGTACTTCGGAACTGTGTAAATTCATTGTTAGTTTGTGTTCATAAAGTTAAGACTGAAGTGTGTAATTGTCTGTCTGGCATAAACTTCTGAAAACACTTCTATCGTTGAAATGAGAAATAGTAACAATAATAACAATGCCATGTACTGGTTCTGTGGCGTAGTACTAAACTGTTCATCTCTCACAGTAAGTGTATGCTGAAGTATTAGAATGTTGCAGTGTTGCACTGGAGACAATGTAATTATTCTGTTTGCAGGGCTCCATATTTTCCATTTGCAACCTTCAGCACAGTTTCGCTTGTATCACAGAACATTATCTTCTTTAGTTTCCTGCGGTAGGCATTTGACAATACAGAGGAGGAAGCTCCTGAATCGACTAGTGCCCTGACAGGTTGGCCGTTGATGACGACATCAATTAGATTTCGTGACATCTTAGTGCCGTCATCCATGGAGGATTTTAATCTGTGGCAGCCTCACCTCCACAGATGAGGTCACAGCGGCTAGTATCTCTGTAAGGTGCAGCCAACTGTGGCGGCATGTTTGAGAGCAGCCGTGTCCAGGACATGGCAATGGGCTTTACCCCATATGTCAACAATAATCATCTGCAGTTGACTGCTGTTGAAAGGTCTCCTTTGATGGTTGGCCTCTGGTGGCATAATAGCTGTCAAATACTCGCCTTCTCTTCATAGAGTGTTGCACAACATGTCCAGGAAGCCCACAGTGAAAAGCGTGTTGTCTTCTGTCCCCTAGATGTCTGTCTGTCCTGCGAGGTGTCATAGTTACTGGGGCAGTAGGTTGTGCTGCATCGGTTGGTACCTACACTGCCGTTTGGTGGGTGCAGCGTACGCCGTCGTAGGGCGAGGCCATTCTCCGTGTCAGGTGCAACTGGCAGGGCGGACAGGCAGTAATGTTTCAAATACCTCTTTCTCAGCAGTGTCGGCTCCCTCGTGATGTACAGGACTGACATCCGTGGCTGTAATGTGGTGCTCACTTGGTTCAACAGTCCCGGCTGCCAGAAACTGTTGTAATTCTTCTCTCACAATCTGTAGTGTGAGAGAAGCAAAATCATGCTGGTTTTCCACAATGGCCAGGGATTTCATTTGAGAGTCCGTCATTACTTTTTTCGTTCAATCCTCCTCTGTTGCACGTCTTCAATCATCTAGCACCATCAGGTAAACCACTGTGTCGTTGAAACGTCTTTTAACAGAAGAGCTCGATACACGTCTTCCGGAATGCCCTTCATCAGATTTGGACTTCTATCGGCCTCAGTCATACCTGGGTTATCTATGTTGTATAGGGCCAAAACACACACTATATAACACTGTGTTCCATGAGGATCTTCTCATAATAGATATATGGAATGAACAGCTTGTCTTATCTAAGAAAGTAAATATTATTATATCTCGAAAATTATTGTAATTTCTTAGACTTTCCCGGTAATTTTTTGACATCTTGTTGAAGTCGGGTCTTCTGCCAGATATCAGCGTCTTCCAAAACATGATATTTTGACGACCGTTACTCGGTGTCTTCTTCAGAATTACAACAGTCTCAGGCAACACCTGAAGAAGACACCGAATAACGGTCGTCAAAATATCGTGTTTTGGAATACGCTGATATCCGGCAGAAGACCTGTCTTCAACAAGATGTCAAAAATTATTGTTCAGCTTTTATAAAGAAATATTGACATGTTCCACATCCACGAGAATCTATTCAATTTGTATCAATGGAATGAACAGTTAATCTAATCTTGACAAGACATGATTGATAGTTGAGAGAATGGAGCCAAGGCAGAAATGCAACCTGACGGGAGATGCCTTGAACATTGTGTGTCACATTTGGTCGCTAGCTCTGAAGATATGGGAGGACAGCTAGTCCGAACACCTCAGATATGTAATGTTGGCTGGTTAGTTTATTGGCAATATGTGTTAGATGGGTGCAGAAGTGGAATTCAGTACCACATGTAGGACAAGTATGGCAATGGCAATGCTCGACACGTTGACTGCTGTGTGGCCGCTGGCGAGCCTCTGCCATCGTCGCACTAAGGCAACAGGTTAACCTCGTCCCGCCACTGCAGTGTTGCAAGCAGAATCGTGATTAATCAGTAAATACATTGCCGTTCCAATTCTTTGACTCTTTCACAGGGAGGCGTTTTGTTGCTTGTCATTCTCTCAAATGTGTACCATTTTATGCATAATATTCCATTAGTGAATGGACTTTTGTAATTTTCATTTTTTTTTTTTTTTGTTTGGAGTGTGCTGTGCATCAATATTTCTGTTTTTTACTGTGTTCCATGCTTCCAGAACTGAGGAAAGCCAGTACACCAAGGTATTTTTTGTCGTCAGACATTATAGTGACATGGAAAAACTTATTTTTACCATTTACTTTATAATAGAGCGTAACTTCAGCTGCAGTAGCCATGGGATTTGCATGAAGAGTGAGAGTTTGCTATTGCCATTCATAATGTAATCAGCCACAATACCAATCATTGACGGGGATGTGTAAAAATTGAAATGATACTAGTCTTAAGCCCTTTTTAAATGATGAACGAAAGTGAACAAGATTGATAATAGGCTACTGAAGTGCTCCTAGCGTACTAGTCCTGAACTAAAATCTCATGCAAGATCTTGTGGCAGAGTGTTTAGACGATAAACGTAATTGAACAGTAATATCCGATGTTGAAAGCGAGGTTATGACTGGCAATATCTTATGTAGGAAGTCATAGTTTAATACTGGAATTTAAGAAACAATGGTAAATGTTATTGATGGCCAAAGAAAACTTTGCAATGTTTATTTTTGGTCAACTTAGTGTGGTAAAGTGCTGGGAAGTGAAACAACGTTTCAAAACATTCACATCTATTTTCAAGCAAAAAAAAATAAACTTATGAACTCATCAAACAATATTTATAAGAGCATAAATAGACGTTCTTTACTTTATCTTCTACGATTTGCCCACTGACATTATTAATAACGTCACGCACAACTGAATTTTTGTCCTTAATTTGGACTGACTTTTTCATTTAAAATGCTATTTAATGAAAATTGCATCATCAAATTACAATCTTATTCAAATAAACAATTGGATTCAGTCTTTTGTGTTACAATATTGCAAAACAAACAATTTTTCGGTGGACAATAATTGAGGTAAATATTGAAGTCGTCATGAAACATTTGCAATTTACCGTTAAACCAAAGAATAATAATAAAGTAAAGATTAATAACACCAATTTGCATGCCAACAGTGTAATTGTCGACTACAATATGAAAATCGCGTGACGAAAATAGGTTAACTTCCGATGTCAGCAGACGACCGTTCAATCAAAACAATCTTCTTGAGAAAGCTTAACGTGACATTGACTTTAGGACACTGTGAATGCTGTCATTAGAACTACATTTTGGAATACATTCTGATCATAAACTTCGACATCATGTAAATACGAAGGAAAATGGCGGAGTAACTGGAGCGATGACTGCAGCAGACAGCTACTAGCTCGCGCATGCACAGTGAACCCACTAGTACCGAAATTAGAACTGGCCCTATTTCGTTATCGCTACGATTATCCCGAGTCGATACTAGCGCGATGATACTAGTCGAGCCATTCAAACTACAAACGGCCGCCATTAACGCAACTTATTATCAATCTATTACAAGTTCGTAGATCGTCTAAAACGGGCTTTATACACGCCTAAGATTAGTATCATTTTTAACAATTTTCTGTATTTCATACGATAATATTGGTGAATCCCATATAATGTTATTAAACTAAACAATAGAAAGTCCTTATAACATCACTAAATGAAATGGTAATGTATTTTTTTCCACCCAAAACAACAGGGTGTTCAGGATCTGCTTACCAACTATGTTATAGTATTAAAATCATAAAATTCCCATGTGTACCAAAGAGAATGTTTCCATTAACCATCTCATTCATGAAAACGTAGTGTCAAAGACAGTCTTGCCTGACTGCAAAAGGAATTATTTAGATTGTTAAGGGGTATAAAGTTTGCAAAGATGTTACTACATATGTATTCAAGGGGGGGGGGGGGGGAGGATGAGGACAGAACACCTTGAAAGATTTAGAGATAGGTTCACATTCACAGGACATGTACATTAGCACGTTCTGCAGGTTCAAGTCAACATCGATATTGTGGTCCAACACTACCTGCTAGTAAAATGTGCCTGTGGCACTTGTCACACTTTAAACCGAAGGCAGTGGTTTGGTGCGAGATGCAGACGTTCATGTTACCTATTTACAACTCACCGCCAAGACATGATGATGAGCTGTGACGTGCACGTAAAGACACACATGCAACACTTAAAAGCTATCGGCCACGTCCGTCTTCAGGAAATACAACATTCATGCCATCACACAGACACACAGCATGTGCAGAATGGTTCACAGAAGGCTACAGAACACAACAAGATGCGTCAGGCCGCACCAGCCCTGAGAATATCGACACCTAATCCTCGAGTCTGGCGCAACAGTGGAACAATTGTACACTATCCGGGGTGACAGTCCACCGCCACTTATTATGGTGCGGGTTACTCGTGTGTTGTCAATATCTCTGCCATCCTTTTATTAATGTGTAGAAGTGTGCTAGATGACAATAGTGTAATGATGCTGTGGGGCAAAGTTATGACATTAGATAGGTGTTTTTTCTTTTCTTCTTCTGAAAAACCTAGCTTCTACTGATTTGAGAATGAGGCTCCATTTTAGTTTGTCACAGGACGTGGGAGGAGCACTAAAGTGATGGCACTTGCACAAGACTTGCTCTGACTCAAAGCCTCATGGTGTGGTGCATCTCCTGGGAACTGACCAATCCAACCTACATGGATGATATCCTGCAACCCATAGCCACGTACTTTTTGCACAGCACCCCAGATGCCATTTTCAGCAAGACAATGCACCAAAAACATCAGCCTTTTGCCATGGCCCACCAGTTTGTCAGTGAAAATGTGAGGAATATGGTGAAATACCATAGATTATTTGAATTAAATGCTAAGCATTTCTTCAGAATTTAATATTCATATGACATGAGCATTAGTAACTTAATTTTTTGTTTTTAAATATGATTGCGTATCTGGTTTCTGTTCTTTCAGACACATGGTGTGGTCATTAATATAGCACCAGAATATGGAAGGGAATTAGCTTGGGTCACTAACAATAGCAACTTTAAGCAAATAAAGAAACTTAAAAAAATCAAATCTAGTTGAATTTTAGTTATTGTGATTTTGCGTGGCATTTTTGGCCATTAGATCCCAGCTGGAATTGTATTCACTAGCCTGGTTCAAGTCTTTAGGTGACGCCACTTGGGCAACTTGCGTGTCGATGATTAGCACAGCACAATACCGAGTCCCCGAGTGGAGAAAGTCTCAAACCCAAGCCCCCTGTATGGCAATCTACCATGCTGTGGAGTTGGTAGGATGTCTATGTGGAAAAACAATGTTAGACTTGGTAGCCTGCAACAGTTGAAACTGGTGATAACTGATAACAAAATTTATTACTATTGTACTACATGTGAGACTAAAAACACAATCATCTTCATATCTGTTTTCTTAGAAAAGTATTCATTTTATTTTACTGTTTCCAGTACATATTTTGACTGTATAAAAGTTACAGACGTTCACTGAGTTCGTTGAACATAAGAATGTCTCTTATAAACATGTTCATACATACAATAAACCTGATTGCAGCATCAGTAGAAACTGTGAGAAACAAACTAGATCCATACAAGTCACTAACTGCAGAATAACAAATACTTAACACAAATCACAGTATTACAACAACAAATCCTGTGGAAATGTCCAGTCACTGGATGTTCTTTTCTTCTGAGCCTGTTTGAAGTTGGCATAAATTAGATGTGAAAAGGAAAATTTATTAAATGAACATACCAACACAAAATTTAGATAGTTTGTCCAAACTACATACACTAACCATTCAACAGCCAAGTTGTTGGCTTTTATTCCTATACAAAAACTCGACAGTAAATACAAGAATCAAATGCACAGACACTACAATAATTACTGATGGTATCCTAACATGTTACTTAAATTCTTAATTGTTGCTTTTTCTTCACTCTCACTGTACAATCTGGATGCTGCCCCAATAAATAAAGTTGAATTCAATTTACAACTTCAATAGTTCAGTTACATTAAGTTTCCACACACTGAAAGTGCCCAACTAGTAATTTTTCTGAAACTGAAGCCAATATTCAAAATTAATATGTATTTCACAATATAAAATTAAAATCATGAAAATAGGAAAGCTACACACACACACACACACACACACACACACACACACACACACAGAGAGAGAGAGAGAGAGAGAGAGAGAGAGAGAGAGAGAGAGAGAGAGAGAGAGTTGTAAGAACAAAAGTAAATGCCGGAGGCATAGATGTAGCGAAATAAACAGGAACAGGTAGGTATATTATTATGTATGCAGGCTCTTCAAAATCAGTGATTCAGGCTGGTAAAAGTCTGACAGTCATATTGTGCTATAGCAATCACAATTCAGTTCTTGAATTGAAAAAGGAAAGTTGAGAGCAGCTCTACTGGCACTTGTTTCCATTCCAGTGACTGTTGCACTCCAGCTGGCTGGAAGGTCAAGTAGGGGTGTGTGGCTTCGAACTGTGGCCATCTCTGCAGTTGGTGAGCCTGAAATGTGCAGAGAAATCGTTAAGGGAAATTGAACTAAATCTCATCTAATGAGCAAAGGAGTTGTTTATTAGAATTCATAATATATGAACAAGTTCACTGATCATTCACTTTTATCAATTTTTAAATCAATCAAAACATGGCTGACCAACAAGTAGCAGTGAAAAACACAAGATATAGTGATAAGAAATCTGGTAAAAAAATTGCATTAGTGTGTTTTACAGCCAATTGCCTATTGTTTTATGACTTTTTGCAAACATTTTGGACAAAAATAACCAAAATATAAACAATAAAAAATAATGGACGATACGATTTTGTGTCTGCTATTGTGATAATAGCTATTCACCTAACATGTAATATTCTCTCTGACAGTATGTTAACAAACAGCCAAAATTAAATATAAAATAACTTTGAGAAACATACTTTTTGAACTTTTACCTTTTTAAACTATTATTTTAACATCTCTCCCACATTTTCATTATCTTTTTCTGTTAAAATATTACCACCTGTCTCGCTTTGGTAGTTCGTTCTCTTTTTCAAGTTTAGTTTCTCCCTGTACTGGCTATGAATGACTATAGCCTGGAAGATGCACAGCTTACGTTTGGCATTTGTAAATCAGTTATGTGACATCCCTTGCCTGGAACTCACTCTTGCTTATGCGTTCTTGCTTCGTGTATTTAATGATTTTCTTATTGTAACTCAAGCATTGCTGGTGCTGTTATTTTTTTTGCAAATATGTTAGTTCCATAACTGTCACTATTTCAGACATAAGATGTTGAAATTTTCTCCTCTACAAGTACATTTATTCAATTTTCATCAGAGACTGGCTGTTAAGACATTATTGGCAATTAAATTTCCCACTGTCAAAATGGCATTACTAATCGCTTATCTTCAGTATTGCTAACCCATTTCTTGTCTTGAAATATTTGAAAAGGGAGGTTCTGGTTACTGGTGGCCAACAATTATACCTGTAAAATTTGGTGCCGATTGTTTGAACGGCGCGACCTAAAAAGTGGGAACACGTTACAGACTAACACTGTAAAAATCACTGTTTTTGCAAATATCTCCAAAACTATGTGAGATATAGAGCATAGTTGCAGAGTATTTTCTCCTCTACAGATTTGTTTATTCAATTTTCATGTCAGATGAACGGTTAAGCCATCATTTTCATTTAAAATTCGAGCTGTCCAAAGGCGATTGCAAAGGTCCACTTTCAGTGTTACTGCTGTAACAAAGTGAGCCAAAAGAAGTGAACGTTATGTAGATGGAAGAGAGACTCATTTTGCTGAACACACTAGACAGAAAAAGTGAAATACTTAAAACAATACACTGAATTACACAGATAATAATTAAAAGTAATTTGAAGTTGCTGTATAGCTGAGGCTTTGAGCAAATCATATGAACAAACAACATTGAAACTGTCACTAAGCTTTCAAATGAAGTGCATGTGTAAATAAGTGGTTCATCGCCAGTTCTTCCCCCCCCCCCCCCCCCCCCCTTAAAAAACCAACCTAACAACACATCACTGTTAGTCTGTACTACTCTTATTGCGAGAACATGGATTCGATGTGGATGAATGATATGAATATTCTGTAAAACACAGGTTGTAAACATAATTAAAGGTTTCAAATGTTTCTGAGCCCCTTCTTTCCGTGTCCCTGTCTAATACTATCAATGAAGGAATCTGTAGAGCCTGTGAACTACCCAAAACATGAGAAATACAATGAGTTGATACCTGTAGCCCTTGCATCATTTGCATTCCTCCAAGTACTTTTCCAGCATCATATCACAAGAAATAACAGTGTTTTGAATTTCTCTTCAACATATAATAATATAGGTTAAAAAATAAAATAACAAATTTACTGTGGACCATAGGAATACCACAAGTAATGAGAATAAAAGTGTACATAACCAATTTCAGGCACTACTTCACAGCACAGAAAACTGTGTGGCTGACTGCGAGCACTTAATGACAGAGTGGTAGCATTTGTGTGTAGCAGCGTCAGTACTAACAGACAAGCGACACTACATTAAATAACAAAAGTCAATGTGGGATGCACATCAGATACTCTCTTAAGATAGTGCCACACATTTTGGTGATAATAGGCTATGGCAGCGGATGACTGTTTCCAACAGCATGACATCACCTGCACCTCTCATGTTGGTTGGACCACAAATGACTGGAAAATCAGGGTTGCTCAGATGGTCACCATTTCAGTTGGTAAGACTGACCCTTAACTTAGGTTGCCAACAAATGAACCGCTCATTGGCTGGAAATGGTTATGCTCGGTTATGTGGAGACCATCTGCGGTGATTCACATCGTTATTCAAAGGATCGAATAACAATTTCAACAATGTGAAATTCATTGTTGACAGCTGCTGAATTGGTCAGTCTGGAGACCAAGATTGGAAATGGGGGGAGGGGGTGGGGAATAAAAATGTGTTTGGCCCGGCCTTATAAAAACAATAATACTTTTGGGCTAAAAACTACCATAAGTCATGCTTCAAACAGGGTATTCGAGGCCAACGAGAAACACAGGTCGTGGTGCGCACATCATGTCCCGTAAGCAAGGTATTCCCGAGCCGGCGCAATCGCTAGCTGAGTGGCTGGCCGCTATGAGTCAGTGGGCTGTGCTCCAGCGTCCGGCCAATCGGCTAGCGATCGCTCCAGCTCAGGACTACCTCGCTTACGTGACATGATGTACACGGCGTACGCAGGATATTTAAATGACATCATATCTACTTATATCATAGACCGATGTTTTTAAATCAACATAACAATCAAAACAAAATCCAAGTTAAATAGAAGCAGGCATTGTGAATATTGGCTTGCAGCATACATAACAGGACTTCTTTGATAAATCAAAGATATGCAATAGTTGAAAAAGTTTAATGCAACACAGGGAAGAACTACTATATTACACACTGCAAATCACAAGCTAATTGATTTCAATTGATGAAAATAAAAGGGATTTATCTGTAGCCTGGAGATCGATCACTGTGTTACAAGTCTGAATTTCAGTATCTAATTCAACATCACTTTTTTCCATCATACTAAAGAATGAGTTATCAACTATCATAAACTTGTCTTCAACCCAGACAAACAATAGATTCTATGGAAGTGGTGCGATTATCAAATGTTAATGTTTCAAATTTTTGTTCATGAAATAATGTCCATCTGTAAAAGTTGGCAGGTATAGCTCTTCCTTTTTAATTAATGAATTCAAAGAGGTCAAAGAACCATCCAAGACAAAAGCATACTACAGCCATCCAGTTGAGGTCACGACAAAGGAAGCCACTGAGAAAATTCATATTACATTAATGTTAGGCCACCAAACAAAAATTCACAAGATTGCTGAGACCAAAACTACTCACAGTCAACGAAATAGCATCTAGACAACATTTTAACAATATGTCTGCCAATATTTATTAGCAACTACTTCTTCCTTCCTTATTTTTCAATGATCGGTAACTGTTGAAACTTGGAAACTGACTCAAAATAGCAATCTAATGTATGGAGAAAGGCTGTTGAAAATGAGCTTATTTTTCAGCAGGTTAAGATGATGGCCACTGCTTTTTTGTGATTCCTATGAAGTAATCATTGTAGATTACAGTGTGTGTTTTTATTTGTGTTTCTGTGTCTATCAACGGGCCTGTGCTTTGAGTAAGTTACTCAATCACTATTTTTTATACACATTTATCCCACCAGGAAAGTTTCCTTCTATAATATTTGTTATAGATGACTTGATACAGACAGAACCACAACTGTACTCTATTATACTTCATTCATTGATCATTTGAAATAATGGCTGAAAAATGATGCAAGGTTTGGACAATTGTGAAAGTACACAAAGTAGTCTTTCAGTTGGTTACTCCTCCACCATATTCATCAGACTTAGTGACTTTTTCCTGTTTCCTAACTTAAAACTGTAGCTTGCTTACAAGAAATTTTCATCAAATGCAGTCAATGAGTATTTTGCAGAGCTTGAAAGAATCTATTTTTCCAATGGGATGAAAAAGCAGGAGGATCTCTGGGCAAATTGTATTTCCCTCTACATTGAGAAGTAAGGTGATTTGTTAATGAAACAAACCTTTCCATTTTCTCCCTGCTTTTTCACCAGACTTGTCAGACAATCCTCAAGATAAGTAGTAAAAAACAGAAAAACTGCTTACAAGAAAACAATACCATAGCAGTGACACGTCTGCACCGTTACTCCAAGTGTACAGGACTGGAACTACAGACTGACTGATACACCTCATGTGTACAAGTCTGTACCAGTGGGACACATTCAAGACTGGAGGCTTGTTTACTTGAGTGGGAAGTTAATTGTTAGTAAAGCTGCTATTTAGTGATATTAAAACTTCTGAGAAGTCCACATTCATATTTACTAAGAAGTGCAGCTGCTGCCAGTTAACAGTTGTCACAACATAGAAGAGAGAGGCTGCAGAAGCAACTAGAAGATTATGAAGATCATACAGAATGATTGACGTATGTTAATAAAAAACAATTCACAATTGTTGGCTGATAATCAGATAGTAATATTGTTGAACTACAGCCTGGAGCTTAATATTTATTCCTGATCAATAATCTGCTACAACTGTCGCTTCATCCTTCTGCCACTAACTGGCAGTCTGTCTTTACTCGACTTGTACCTATTGGTGTGATGTGTTAATACCAGCTGAAGAAAACTCCTGTACTAAAAAGAATACATTACGAGATGAAATGATGCAATAATTCACATCTCTGTTGTCTAGCCATATTACAGTAGACATGTTTTTATGGCACGTTTAAACTGTAGACTTTCCATTGTGCCCTGTTCCAAAAATCTTCCTTTATCTGTTGGTATGCTCACCTTTTCATCCAATATGCTAGGCCTTTTCCATTTACAATTCTTTCTTGTAGACAATTCCTACACAATGTATTTCCAAGCTAAGGTCTTTCCTGTTTCTAATCATTTCCAAATAGCTCTCTTCCCCTATTTTATTCATTACTACTCTGAACAGTTCACCTTAAGCTTTCTTCTCCATTTGTTTTTACCTCTCTATGATTCGCTGTTGTACAACATCAGACTCCAGACACAACATTTAGAATTTTTTTCTCTCCTTTAGCTTCATTGGATTTCTTAAGTGTTTCGTCTTTTCAAATATTTTTCCAGATATATGCTGCTCCTCATTACTTTTGCACAATTTCAAATCCATATCATTAAACTTCAGAGTACAAAAATACAAACAAGTTTAACTCTGTTTTAGTTGTAAGTGTTTCTATATTTTATGAAAAATGGTAAGGATCAGACAGGTGCAAGAGCTAATCCATTTTTGAACCACATAATGTAGTGTTCATTTCTCAAATGGAACAGCTTTGTTTCTCTCCTCTTAACAACTGTTAAAAGTTACTTTTCCCACTATTTTTCAAATGCATTGATGATGTCACTGTGCATGAACTACAAAAAGTTGCCTGCAAAAGATGAAAATATGTTTACATGCATGTACGGCATGAAATTTGGCAAGTATTAGTGTCACAAATATTACTATTTTTTACATCTTTCATTTTGAAAAGAAATGATGCAGGTTTTAGAAGGGGACAGGCAGAGAATATAGGAGGGAAAAAATGGCAAGTGAGGTTTAATGATTTTGAGAAAGGACAAGAAAAGGTGAATCTCTGCTGGCTAAATTTGACTTTACTGCCATAAAGACAATGCAATGGCAATATTCCACAAAAGAATGCTGCTCATCTTGTAATGTCAAGAGTTTTATAATGTATAGAAAAACAAAACCATTTGGTAATTGCAAAACAGCACAACAGTGCAAAGATGGGCTCCATAAAAATGACTGATTTATGCATATTGTGATTTGGACATGGTACACGCCACAAATAGTGCTGTGTGTTTGTATCATGTGAAATTCTAAACATTCCAATTGTCAAACAATGCCCCCCCTGCCCTCCCCCTTTTTGACCCTGGACATTCAGAAATGAAAGTATAATCAATTTGACAGCACCAAACGAAAAGGTAGTAAAACTAGGGATGTTTCTGTCCCCACTAGCTGGTATACCATTATAAGAATGACCTCCCAAAGGGACAGAAATCAACGACTGAAATGTAAAATTTTACTATCAGCTTCGGACGAAACTAATTCAGGCTAAGAAAACTCTTTAAAATAAAGAAACTGTAAAATGGTTTTTATTGGAGATAATATAGGAAACATAAACCTGACATGGATTATAAATACAAAATCAGTTGGGGGTATCACAGGAGTAGGACTGATAATGAATAAGAAAATAGGAATGCGGGTAAACTACTATGAGCAGCACAGTGATCGCATTATCATTGTCAAGATAGATACGAAGCCAACACCGACAACAGTAGTACAGGTTTATATGCCAACTAGCTCTGCCGATGATGAGGAGATTGAAGAAATATATGAGGAGCTAAAGGAAATTATTCAGACAGTTAAAGGAGAGGAAAACTTAATTGTGATGGGAGACTGGAATTCGGTAGTAGGAAAAGGAAGAGAAGGAAAAATAGTAGGTGAATATGGACTGGGCAGGAGGAATGAAAGAGGAAGTCGCCTGGTAGAATTTTGCACGGAACATGATTTAATCGTAACAAACACGTGGTTTAAGAATCACAAAAGAAGGTTGTATACATGGAAGAGACCAGGAGACACCGGAAGGTATCAGATAGATTTTATAATGGTAAAACATAGATTCCGGAACCAGGTTATAAATTGCAAGACATACCCAGGGGCAGATATAGACTCTGACCATAACTTGTTAGTCATGAACTGTAGGCTGAAGCTGAAAAAACTGCAGAAAGGTAGGAAAATAAGGAGATGGGATTTAGATAAATTGAAGGAAAGTGAAGTTCTGGAGAATTTCAGAGGGAGATTTAGGCAACAGTTGACAGAAACAGGGGGAAATAAAACAGTAGAAGAGGAATGGGTAGCATTGAGAGATGAAATAGTGAAGGCAGCAGAGGACAAAATAGGTAGAAAGGCAAGACCTACAAAAAATCCCTGGATATCACAGGAAATACTAAATTTAATTGATGAAAGGCGAAAATATAAAAATGCAGTAAATGAATCAGGCATAATGGAGTACAGACGACTAAAAAATGAGATTGACAGAAAGTGCAAAATGGCTAAGCAGGAGTGGCTAGAAGCCAAATGCAAAACTGTAGAAGAATGTATAAGAAGGGGAAAAGTAGATACCGCCTACAGGAAAATAAAAGAGACATTTGGGGACAAGAAGAGCAGATCTACGAATATTAAGAACTCAGATGGGAAACCAGTTATCAGCAAAGAAGGGAAAGCTGAAAGGTGGAAAGAGTACATAGAGCAGCTCTACAAAGGAAATGAACTTAGAGACGATGTTGTGGGAAGGGAAGAGGAAGTAGATGAAGATGAAATAGGAGATAGTATACTGAGAGATGAATTTGACAGAGCCCTGAAAGACCTAGGCCAGAACAAGGCCCCAGGAGTAGATGACATACCCTCAGAGCTACTAAAGTCTCTGGGAGAGCCAGCCATGACAAGACTATTTGAACTGGTGTGTAGGATGTATAAGACAGGCGAAATGCCCTCAGAATTTAAGAAAAATGTAATAATCCCCATTCCAAAGAAATCGGGCGCAGACAGGTGTGAAAATTACAGAACCATCAGTTTGATAAGTCATGGTTGCAAAATTTTAACACAAATTATCTACAGGAGAATGGAAAAGCTGGTAGAAGCTGACATCGGGGAAGATCAGTTTGGATTCAGAAGGAACATAGGAACCCGGGAGGCAATACTCACTTTACATCTTATCTTAGAAGATAGATTAAGGAAAGGCAAACCTACATTTTTAGCTTTTGTAGATTTGGAGAAAGCATTTGACAATGTTGACTGGAATACACTGTTTCAAATTCTGAAGTCAGCAGGGGTAAAATACAAGGAAAGGCGAGTTATTTACAACTTGTACAAAAGCCAGACCGCAGTTATTAGACTAGAAGGGCATGAAAGGGAAGCAACAGTTGGGAAGGGAGTGAGGCAGGGTTGTAGCCTTTCTCCGATGTTATTCAATTTGTACATCGAGCAGGCGGTGAAGGAAAGCAAGGAAAAATTTGGTGAAGGAATTAAAGTTCAGGGGGAAGAAATAAAAACATTGTGTTTTGCTGATGACATTGTAATTCTGTCAGAGACAGCAAAGGACCTGGAAGAGCAGTTGAATGGAATGGACAGTGTGTTGAAGAGAGCGTATAAAATGAACATTAACAAGAGCAAAACAAAAATAATGGAATGCGGTCTTAGAAAATCAGGCGATGCTGAAGGAATTAGATTAGGTAACGAAACAATGAAGGTGGTAGATGAGTTTTGTTACTTGGGTAGTAAAATAACATGCGATGGTCGCAGTACAGAGGATATAAAATGCAGAATGGCAATGGGAAGAAAAGCATTTTTGAAAAAAAGAAATTTGCTAACATCGAATATTAATTTAAGGGTAAGGAAGTCTTTTCTGAAGGCATTTGTGTGGAGTGTTGCCTTGTACGGGAGTGAAACATGGACGATAAGCAGTGCAGACAGGAAAAGAATAGAGGCTTTCGAAATGTGGTGCTACAGAAGAATGCTGAAGATTAGGTGGGTAGATCGCATAACTAATGAAGAGGTACTGAACAGAATTGGTGAGAAAAGGAATTTTTGGCATACCCTGACTAAAAGAAGGGATCACTTGGTAGGACACATTCTTAGACATCAGGGAATCGTAAATTTAGCATTGGAGGGAAGTGTGTGGGGTAAAAATCGCAGAGGGAGACCAAGAGACTCGTATAGTAAGCAGATTCAAGTGGATGTGGGTTGCCGTTCTTATGAGGAGATGAAAAGGCTTGCTCAGGATAGGGTAGGGTGGAGAGCTGCATCAAACCAGTCTCTGGACTGAAGACCATAACAACAACAAACCTGACATGATATTTTAAGTATTTATACGAGTGTGAATTTCAAAATTTTCTACATGAAGACACAACACTAAATTAATTGGACTCAGACCCTGAAGATAATGTTTAGTGTCCAGAAATTGATGGTTATCTATTGTCTTAGAGTACTCATTTACTTGAACATTCTTTAAAATTTTTTAACTAGTAATGCAAAAAAAGTAAACAGTTTGAGAAAACACTGTGCTTGCTTCAACTGAATGTTCTTTTATTAATTATGTAAAGAGAAAACCATTAGAATTGTTTTGCTTTTGGCACTAAATTCAATGTTACTATAATCCATCTCATTCACAAACTAACACAGCTACCTTGCGTACCATTTGACACACATTCCCATGGTTCAATCCAAGTAACTACAAACAGAACTGCAGTAATTCCTAAGTGGCTCTCTTAATCTAAGATGTGAGTACAATTTTTGGTTACCTGTACCGTGATTAAAACAATGCACCTTTCACATTTTCGCAAAATAGGTTTTCAAGTTAACTTTAATTTGTTGATTTAATTCACTTGATATGTGCGGAAAACTGTATATAAGAAAAAAAAAATTTTCAAAACTATGCCAAGCTGTGAAATAACAAGCTTGCTCATATATATATAAGTGTAACTCAATATTATATGAGTGCTAATACCAATGAAATGTAAGGGGGAAATTAAGAAATGTAAGTGCAAGGTTGACTTGAAATTCATGGGAAATTTAGAGCATGGTATGTTTTGAAAAATCCTGGCAGATTAAAATTGTGTGTCCGAACCGGGACTCAAACCTGGGACCTTTGCCTTTCGCAGGCAAGCGCTGTGGCTAAGCCATGTCTCCACCATATCCTTTCTTCCAGGAGTGCTAGTCTTGCAAGGTTCGTAGGAGAGCTTCTGTGAATTTTGGAAAGTAGGAGGCGAGTAAAGTTGCGAGGCAGCATCGTGAGTCGTGTTGTGATAGCTCAGTCGGTAGAGCGATTGCCCGCGAAAGGCAAAGGTCCCAGGTTCGAGTCCCGGTTCCGGCACACAATTTTAATCTGCCAGGAAGTTTCATATCAGTGCACACTCTGCTGCAGAGTAAAAGTTTCATTCTGAAGATATGTTTTCATTCCAAGTTTTAGTAGTAATGTACAGTATTGACACCATCTACTTTTATAAGAAAGGGTTAGATTTGCTAAAATATTCTTGAAAAGAGAGAGATTGGCTGGTCAGTTCTTACTTTAGTTCTGTACCACCAACAGTCACACAAAAACATGAAAATGGCAACGAAAAAAATGTGACTCAAGTTTTCAGGGTATTTTTTATTCCTTCTTTTTTCTCCTTTCCTTCTTTTTGTGTCCTCTGTCAGTAGTGCAGAACTAAGGTAAGTAATGACCAATTAATCTATCTTTTTAAGAATATTTTAGCATCTCAGTGGAGAATTTCCATCAGTAATTGATAAGTTTAGGTTTCTCCTATGTAAGAAAGCACATTACACAGTAACACCAAAGTAAGGAAAATAGTAGAAGTACACTGAGACAACAAGGAAAGATCTGTTCAATAAGAGACCGCTATTATCTGGTTATTACACACCAGTCAGAAATAACTACGGAAAAAAAATCTATCTGCTGTCCTGTTTCTAATATTTAATTACCATTGGAGTTAGCCAGTTGTGTGTCTGACTATGCAGTGTTGCTACATGTGTCGTCTCAACAAACCTAACCTGCAGTGCCCTTACAAGCTTTTCAGGAGTTTGTCAGCACCATTTACAAATGAGAGAAAATTTGGAGCACAGCATGAAGGCAAAACATTAATTAGTGCACCTACATAAAACTTTCAAAATGTGATGGAATAATGCTAAAAATTAAGTAGACAGGCAGGGTGTGAAAAAAACTAAAAGAAAGACTGGGCAGGTCTGTGGAACTGCTATGGAAAAAGATAGTAACAGCAGTCTACAATCATTTAACAACCTATACAGCTGAAGTATAAAAATAAGGACATTAATTCCAGGAAAAACAGGTTCATTATAGATCCATTTGCAAGTTAACTGGAAATGTATACCTAAATATGCCACTAATTCAATGTGAAATTAGTATAGTTGCAACAAAAACTAAGGGCTGAGGTCAGACAATCGCAGAGACTGAGGTACCCTGCCTGCCTGATTGATCCACTATTGGCAGATTAAGTGGCCATGAACTATTTGTGTGTGTGTGTGTGTGTGTGTCACTCTCTTCAACTGTGGGTTAACAGTGAAATATCTGCCCAATTAGATGTGGTTAATTGAAAAGGTTATACTGTAAATAAATGTTATTAACTAGGACAGTATTTTATATGATACTGAAGTCAGAGGCTGTTTGTAACCAAAAGACTGTAATCATCTTCCAGAACTTCCAGAATGCTTTTCTTTTATTATCATATACTTCAACCTGTGTCACAGTTTGCTACTGACCTTCAAACCAAGTTTCTATGCTTGAGCCTAGGGTAATGGGGATTTATTTACATTGGCAGAGGGCTAAAGAGGCAATATTTTATTTAACAACTGATTTTATTAAATTTACAACTTATTTGATCATTTCATTTTGAAATATTTCAAAGAAATCTTCAAACAGAGTCATACACTGCATTCTCTTCCAGTGAATCTTCAAGAGTCGTGTTACTGGACACAACCTGCTTAATCATTTGCTTTTTCAGTAGTCTTTATAAATACACACCCTCTGCACTAAAACAGTAGCCTTTTAAATATTTTGATGTTCCTTTTTCATATTTTCTTTTTTTCTTTCTACAAAGTAAAGAAATCTCTACTCACCACTTCAGCAACTCTACCGCCCTTTATCCCAGTAATCCCACGACAGAAAGGGGACCTTACAGTTTAAAAGTGGAATTGAAATGATCTGTAGTTCCCAGGATATCTTCACACCATTCAGAGGTGAATACTAATGCAAAAAAAAAAAAAAAAAATCCCATTGAAAAATTCTGGGGTAAAAATGAGATTCAATCTCCCAAACTTACAGTCTCTGGTCTAAAATTCTCTTCCTACTGAGCTTGACTACTTTCTACAGTGACAGTTCATAGCTTCCAATTTTTCCCCATTTCTCGACAAATGCACATATAGTCAAAGATGTCCCTATATTTATATCATTACATAGTGTTGCTTGTTGGGATTACAATGTTCCAAATGGCAAATTCACTGTCACATTTAGTGCCACACGAGTAGTTACCGAGGTCCCCAGCTCAATAGGCACGGATCATTACCTGGGGCTCAGTTCTCCTGCTGCAGCTGCCGCAGCAGCACCAGCCGCCGCTGCTCCAGCTCGTCCTCGCTCAGCTCGCCCTCCTCGTGGGGGGAGGCGGGGGGCGGCGGCTGCTCACGCCGCGGCGCCCGCCCCTCCGCCGCCGCCTCCTCGCCCTCCTCCCTCCCGCCGCCGCTCCCGCTGTCGTCGCCGTCCACTACCGCCCCCTCCTCCTCCGAAGACTCCGGGGGGTCCTCCGGCGGCGTAGTGGCGCCCTTCTTCTCGGGGAAGTGGTGACGACGTCGGGCGTCCTCGTCTGACGCCTCTTCCGGCCTCCTGTGGTGGTGGTGGTGATGGTGGTGGTGATGATGGTGGTGGTGGTTCTCGTCAGGTGACGCCGGCGGCTGAAAACCGGTTCAGGTTGACAAATGTGCCTACGTACAGCTAATGTAGTGAGCATTAAGAATATTGACCTCGACAAATTGTCTGTCGGCATCCGTCTCTGGTTATTCGCCCAAAGTTTCGAGATTTATCTGACGTTTCACCGTCACGAGAGACTGGCACCGTAGAACCTTCACCTTCTGCCGGTGACAGCTGACGGGAGCGAGGTTCGAGGTAGCAGATCGTACGAAAGTAACGATTGTTACTGCTACAGTTCTCCCCTCGCTACCTGAAAAGCCCGTTTGATGCAGCACAGAAATTTGGGAAAAGTTTATCTCAAATCTTTTATCTTTCGTGTGTTACCACATCTCTCACTTTCAGTGCTGCCGTGAAAGAGTGGACTCGCTATTTCTTCCCACTTCTGTGTCAGTGGATGAGACTTGACACAGCATTTGGTAACACTAGAGCTATTGTTGTGCAGGTAAACACACTTGCTAGTTTAGGAAAAACCATACAACTCCACAAATGAGATGATATCCTCTACAAGGAAAAGTTATGCCTCAAAGTGAACAGATTGTCGATTCCTGTGCTGCTGGAAGTGAGGGGAGAATGCGACACTAACGAGTGCAGGAAAGCCTGGAGATGGTGTGATAAAGTAAATATAATCGAACAATGCAAAATGCAGGTCGGAATGTAAATAGTAGAGGACAGATAACAACTCAACTTAAAGACAATCACTGAGCCACAGATGGGTATGTAAATTAAACAATCACATTCACACAATTGAATTTTTGGCAGTGGTGTTCATCACATAATAAAATTTAAGTTATGTGGATGTGATCAACTGTTTTATGTGCCTTTCTGCAGTGTGGCAATCGTCTTTATGAAAAGTAAATATAATCTTAGGCCACAAGCTCTCCTCCAGTCCTGGATGGTCAAGACTGTCAATGACCGCTAATCGTGCTACTGGAAACAAACAAATGTCAGTCAAACAACCTGAGACAAAAGCCCAAGCTCTAACAAATTTGTAATATTTATTGCACCTTTGTTAAGAAAAGAATTAAATTTTAGCCCCACAGTCTCTGGTTTATTGTGAAAGATTCATTCTGAATTAAATTGCATAAGCTGAAGCTATATCTGTACTTCCACGAGTGATAGTCCTGCAAGGAGAATTTCAAGAGTGCTAGATTAAGTGCGGCAGTGAGGGCAGACCACAAGGATACAAATGGGCATGGTTCTAGGTTCAGGACCCAGTTTGGAATCAGCCATGAGGTTTCAAAACAAAGCACACACTCCATAGAGAGAGAGACTAATTCTTGAAAAGGCTTACTGAAATCTACCATCCCAGGTGCTTATTATGTATTAGTTTTACTCAGTAACAAGTCATTTTCAGGTGAATGAAGGACAGCAGACTACTATATTAAAATGTGCAAGTTCGGACGACATTCATCATAGTCATATGCACTAAAAACTTTGTAAACACTCGGCAATTATTACATCAACTTTAAAGTATGTATGTCATCTGAACTATACATTTTGGTATGTGACATGGCTCTCCTCAAGATAAATACAACACACACTTGAAAATGACTACAGACAAAGCAATGTTATTGGAACTGGTATATTTGATTTCATTAAAGACTCACTCAACAACTGTTGAATCATTAATTAGTGACAGTTGAACCACTTCCTTGTCAGTAAAAAAATGCATAATACAATGTCCAGGACTGATAGTTAATGATACCTACATTGTGCATCACTTCTGTGTGTATTGGGTGTTTCATCCTTTAAATTTATAATAATGGTAGCCTTTATTGGGATTATAGGGCTTAGTTGAAAATCCTTTTTGTGTGCCAAACTGCTTCAGTTGTGTTCCTGCATATTTTCAAAGATGACAATATCTGAAGAAGCTAAATTGAATGACAAACTTCTTGTGCAATAAGAACATTTCTTCAGAATAAAATCCTAATTGAAAGGGGGTTAGCATTAGAAGGAAGTGTGTGGGTTAAAAATCATAAGAGGGAGACTGAGGGACGAATACAGTAAGCAGATTCAAAAGGATGTAGGTTGCCGAACATAGTCTCAGATGAAGAGACTTGCACAGGACAGCGTAGCGTGGAGAGCTGCATCAAACCAGTCTGCGAACCGAAGACAACAACAACAACAACAACAACAACAACAACAACAACAAGTTTCTGCTTGGAGTTTTTTTCTTTTCTCTCTTTTTTTTGTTACAACCACACTTGTCATTTCATCTAAGTAGCCACCACACACTCAATAAACCTGAAGAAAATCATCATTCCACCAGGTAGTATTTTAAAATCTCGCTTTATTAAATGACTCCTTGTTTTGAGTGTTGATCATTTACATGTGCATCTGCAATACCTTTAGATTCATCCTCATAAAAAGGAAATCTTGTGTCCAATATAGTTTAGAGATCATGCACACATACATGTGGCACAAGATTTCTTTTTTATGTGGATAACGTACCTACATTCGTTGTTGTTTCTTTTCAGGATGAGCAACATTCAAAACTACTAGTTATTCATGAAGTGCATTTTGAAATACAGCCTAGTGGAACAACACCTTTCTTAAATCTATTTTTCCTCTGCAGTTTATGTGCTCTGTTTTTTATTCCAATTCTCCCCACAAGTTATTTCTAATCTGGATCAAATGTTAGGAAGTGGTTGTGGTACACAATGCAACCTATACACAGTCACTCATCCCCATTTCCTCAGGTGGTAGGCAAGTCCGTCGCTGCCGTAGATAATGTCTAGAGGGCCATCTGAAGCTTGCTTTCTTGTCTACCGCAACAAAGTCAGAGGTAACTATTTCAAATAGTTGAATGATGATGGAATATTCCATTATATCAACACACGTGCATACAGTTTCTCATAGTAATGTCTGTAGAGATATTAAGTAAAGGGTGTACTGAGGACTTACATTCCCCCCCCCCCCCCCTCTGTGGTGGGTGGGGATTAGAGCTTAGCTATAAATAATTCAGAATAGTTTATTTCCTACAAAACTGCTGGTACTCTTCCCTTAATTGAAAAATATTTAGTGAGAGAGATAAATCTCACTGACAAAGTGCCCACAAATATTCATCAATAAGATGCATAAGTTTTGTTCCTACTGTCAGACTCAATTCCAGCATACCACAAAATAGGAAGTTAAATTTATTTAACTATGAAATTTAAAGGAAAAGTGTGGACAGAAAATATTCTAATGAACTTGACACATATATAGTTCATTTTGTTGCAGAACATTATTATGTTTACTAGAGACACTGTATATTTTGTTCAGTAATATTCTAACTTAGAAAATATTTGAGGCTGTTACAACAGTCATGATTATCCCTCTTCTGCGGATAAGACACATGCAGTAACTAAATGCAAAAAGAAAACAGCCTCAGATTTTCTGATTAGCAGTGACAGACTTTTGAATTTCAGTTATTGGCAATTGCTTGAATCAGAATTTGTCTCCATCCAGTTTAATGCTATAGTTGCATCCACAAACAATGACAGTTGAGTTTAGGCTTGGTCTGGGCATCTACATCACGTTGAAAAAAATCATTCTTATGCCAAGGCTGCAAAATATTTTTATTTGTTATATTCTACCGGTTTCGGCAGTTACTGCCATCAACAGGTAATCAACAAGATATTTTACATCAAAGCGAACATCTTTACAGAGTACAACAAGTTACAATAAAATATTGCAATCGTTTCTAAAAGCCCTTACATTTTACATTATGTAGTAGGTATTCCTTTAATTAATTTTTAACAATATTGTTAGTCTGTAACACAAGAATTTTCATTTGTAATAGCTGAAGATTAATTAAAGGAATACCTACTACATGATGTAAAATGGAAGGAGTTTTAGAAACAATCACAATACTTTATTGTAAATTAGATGTTGCTGTACTCAGTAAAAATGTTATTGGCTTTAATGTAAAATATCTTGTTGATTTCCTGTTGATGGCAGCAACTGCCGAAACCGGTAGAATATAATAATAATATTTTGCAGCCTTGTCATAAGAATTTTTTTTTCAAAGTACATCAAGGCTGTAGATTTCCATCTAAAAACATTAGCTCCATCACACTTTCATCGACAACCAATTTGCATCCAGTAGTGTTCTGAACGCTCTGATGTGACTATTGTAGACATTGCCAAAATTAAACTTGAGTGTAGTGACTTATACAAGTATTTTATTTAAAAAAATGCATAGTCAAATCAGCTGTTTATTGTATTTAGAACTTTAGTGGTTTTGGATATTATCCATCTTCAGAATAGTAAAATTAAACAGGCTGCTTGATAACTACTTAAGTTATCAATCAGCCTGTTTAATTTTACTCTTCTGAAGATAGATAATATCCAAAACCAGTAAAGTTTTAAATACAATAAACAGCTGATGGTTGACTATACATTTTTGAAAAAAAAAAATGTATTTTAGTCTATTTGTTGCAAATTGTCATGGATGATCATGCTGGCATATGAGAAATTTTATATAAGCATGCAAGAGCCATTATTTGTGGGCTACAAGGTCTCTTCAACCGCAAAATGTGTATATATGCTTAATTCAACTGTCACTTGAAACTAGCAAAGATGATGATTCCTGACATGTGACCTGCCACTGTTCGTGGGTCCAACTACAATTAATTGAACTTCAAAACAACACAAGAAATTGGTAACAAGTACTACACGACTCGCGTAAGAACGAGTGCATTACAGGAATAGTAACCCAACTACAGTGTGTATGATACGAAGAAAGATACGGCGCATCACATATTTGCTCTAAACAAGAATTGTGATACTTCTTACAAAACATGTTTTAAGTAATAACCCTGACAGTAACATTGGTTACTAAGGTTCTGTACAGAGGTTCACTACACAATAATCCTCCAAAGCAACCATCCTATTTCACAGTATGAGAAGAAAGTCCATGGATTCTTCCGGGCCGAGAATAATGTTTTTTGTAGCACTATTGGCCAGGATAAGCTACAAGGGCCATGTGAAAGAGTAGTCAACTGTATGAATCTGTGAAGACAAATTACATTACACCCTTACACTGGGACAGTTACCACAGTACGCAAACACCATCGAACAATGTGACGTATTGTAGGAACCTTAAAACCACCAGAGCGACAACACTACATGAGCCCCTGGCCGAGAGTACCGGAAAATATGGCAAATGCAAGTATTCCACACCACTGTTTGCATCTCAGATACAAATAGTAAATAATACATAACCATTAGAAGATATCTATACTTTTAATTTAGTGTTATTTTTTTTATATTGCCTATTCTGTAACTATACATACAGTAATATTAGGTTTCAGGCCAACACCTTCCTCACCTCAGGGTGTAATACTTTTGAATTAAGCCAAAAATATTTCATTCAGATACACAACAGAATTTGCAACTGACTGGTTCAATTCAATAAACAATGAAAAGCCAACTTTGCCGAGAGATATCGATCGACCTTCGTTTTCCAAATTGTACTCAGCTATACAGGTGGCATGATCTTCATGTGTTCCCTTTATGCAAATTTGGACATATTGCACTTACCATTAATACTTCTAAAGTGTATGTTAGACCACCACCAAGAAGCCACAACATTTCTTAAAGCCCTTGTTCACAATATTCTGATAGTCCCACAGTGGTAAAATTATTAGTTGCTCAGGTACATACATACTCACTTCATTACTTGTTTTAAGTTTTTCGGAAGTTTCTCCACCATAATTTATTTTTGTTCAATATTCAGTGGATTTCATACATTCAAATAAGAAAGTGAGACTTGAGAGTCTTTCATTGTGGTCTGCAGATGAAGTAAGTTACACAACGCTTTGCACAATGTAACTTTTGTGTCCCAGCCTCGTCGCCGCTTTTGTGTCTCGTTTCCGTCGGAGGTGTCTGTGGCCGAGTAGCAAGACCGACACAGGAATAAAGGAAGCACGCTTGTGCAGGTACGGAGGTGAGCAGCCAGTGGGACAGCAGAAACTAGAAACACTAGAGTAAATTAGAACGAGATACATATTGCACAGAATTTATACAATACTTAACTTTCACATAGCTCAGTACTGCAGAATGCTGATACATAGTTGAGCTAGAGGCCTGCCTAGTGCCTGTCCGATAGCCAAGTATTCACTGGTGCCTATCTGATTACGAAGTGTTCACTGGTTCCTATCTCACTCCCAAGTGAACGATGTCGTTCAGTGGTGCCCACGAGCGGAGTTGTAGCAGAGGGCGCTCGTGGCTGAAGTCATAAGAACGCCGCGCCGTGCATGCGAGGCGGCGAAAGTAGGTGGCGCGCACTTTGGACTTGTGCGACGCCACACCCCTCCCCCCCCCCCAAACTCCGCGTCGTCGTGGCGTAGGGATGAGGGCCACGGTGACGGCACTGGGAGGAGGGCCTGGGCGGGGGCGTTACTGGTGGGACGGGCATCGTAGCTGAGGCTGGGATCGAAACGCCATCCGCACCCCAGTATACACCTTGCGATCCTCCGGGAAACCCACCAAAACCAGAAGAAGGGCGCAAGCCTCCGCCCAGAGGGAGCAGGACATCATTATCTGAGATGCGTGGCCCAGGCGGCGGCGGCGGCGGCACGCACGGTCCCATAGTTCCTCTCGGTGACGCTGTCATCTGCGGCGGCAACAGCGGCGGAGTCGCGTCGATGTCCATGGGGACAATCTCTTAGTCCGGGGACACTGGACCCGGCGGTGAACAATGTGGCTGTGCTCCCTGGCGGTGAACTGGGTCTGGAATCAAGAAACCCGAGACAGGATCGCGTGGCCTGTGCAGGTGCAGTTGGTTTGCGTGGCGCCGCAGCTCCGACCCTGTGGAAGAACGTACAACATACATATTGCGACCGAGCACGCGTTGAATGGTGCCCGGCGTCCATCTTGTCTTGTTGCCAGCAAACACCCTGTACAGCACCGGCGTAGAAATCTGAAAATGCGTAGCACCATACGACGGACTCGGTACGTGGGAGGCTGCAGCAGGTGAAGGAAAGTGCGGTGACGGCGGCCGTGTAGCAGCTCGGCAGGAGACAGGCCGTCACGTGGCATGCACCGATACGTAGACAGGAAAATTTGAAGAGCTTGCTGCCTGGAGTGCTGACCTTTCATCTTTTCCATGTGAGACTTAAATGTTCGAACGAAACGTTCTGCTTCACCATTGGACAGAGGGTGAAAAGGTGCGGTGGTGATATGCTGAATACCGTTCACACGACAAAACTGTTGAAATTCCGCACTGACAAACTGAGGTCCATTGTCACTGACGATAGTTTCAGGCAAACCTTCGATGCAAAACACTGATGTTAAGGCACTGATTGTACTAGACGCCGTCGTTAAGTTCATGGCAATCACAAAAGGAAACTTGCTGAGAGCGTCTACAACGATTAACCAGCAAGTATTCCCCAAGGTCCGGCAAAGTCAATGTGTAAACGTTGCCATGGTCCCTTGGGGCGTGGCCAGTCTGAGAAACGTTGCGGAGGAGCCGCCTGATGCTCCGCACAAACTGTACACTGTGACATCATGCGCTCTATCTGAGCGTCCATACCAACCCAGGTACAATGATGTCTGGCCAGTTACTTTGTCCTAACAATACCCCAATGTCCTTGATGCAGGAGGCGTAACACTTCACGTTGCAGGAAACGAGGAACAATAACTCTTGTTTGGTCGTTGTCCGTATGTAACAACAGAACACCCTGACAAAGATAATGCATGACACTGTGCAAAATAACGTCGAACCAGAGGCCGCTCAATGTCTTTGGCTCTGGCAGGCCAACCAAAGCGAACAAAATGTGCTACCACACTTAGGTCTGCATCCGCAGCTGTTTTGTTTAAAGGGAAGTCTGCGACAGCAGAAGCATCTCTGGAGTCTATCTGACAACATGCCATTTCCGAAGAATCAAACGACACATCCTGGTCAACTGGAAGTCTGGAAAGTGTGTCCGCTTGGCGTGTTTAGTGGTAGGGTGGTACAAAATCTCATACTGATAATTAGACAATATTAAGGACCTTCTCTGAAGCTTTTGTGCCGAAATTGGCTTTGTGGGCGAGAACAACGATGTGAGAGGCTTGTGGTCTGTCAACAAATAGAATTTTCTGCCATAGAGATAATGATGAAACTTTGTGACGCCGTAAATGATTGCTAAGGCCTCCTTTTCTATCTGTCTGTAATTCTGTTGCGTTGGCGTCAGTAGCTTGGATGCAAAGGCAATAGGACGATCGTGAGATCCAATACGATGTGACAATATTGCACCCAGACCGTATGACGAGGCATCAACTGCTAGCACTACAGGCTTCTTTGGGTCAAAGGGAATCAAACATGCATCACTGAGTAGTGCAGACTTTAATTTGTCAAAGGCAACCTGTCAATCTTTAGACCATACAAAAGGAACATTCTTCCTATGTAAGAGATGCAGTGGAGCTGCAATCTGAGAGGCATTGGGAATAAACCTGAAATAATAGTTAAGCTTTCCCATTACTGCTTGCAATTCGTGCACATTCTTCGGAAGAGGCAAGTCTTTGATTGCTCTAACATGTGACTGTAAGGGATGAATTCCTTGGGCATTAATCACATGGCCTAGGTACTCTAGTTCAGTCTGAAAAAACGAACACTTTGCTTTATTACAACGTAGACCTGCTGCAGTCAAAACTTTGTAAAGGCACTCCAGGTTTGCTAAATGTTCTTCAACTGTACGTCCGGATACCACAATATCATCTAAATAGTTCGAGCAACACGGTACAGAAACTGTCAGCTGTTCCAAAAAGCGCTGAAAAATAGCGGGGGCGGAAGAACTGCCAAAGGGTAGGCGTTGAAATTGAAAAAGGTCCATGTGAGTATTAATGACGAAAAATTTTTTTGACTTGTCATCAAGCGGAATTTTTAAGTATGCCTCTGGTAAATCAATGTTAGAAAAGAAGCGAGACTGTCCTAATTTGTCCATTAGTTCGTCAGGTCGGGGCAAGGGGTAAGTGTCTACAATAGTTTGACTGTTCACTGTTGATGTGAAGTCCGCACAGAGACAAAGTTTTCCTGACAGCTTGGGTATAATTACTATAGGCGACGCCCACTGACTCGCAGAAACAGGAGAAATCACCCCACTATCTTGCCAACGTTTAAGTACTTCGGCAACCTTATCACGCATTGCGATAGGCACTGGTCTAGCCTTACGAAATTTGGAACTGCAGATTCTTTTAAAGTTACATGTGCCACGAAGTCTTTTGCACAACCAAGTTCCGGCGAAAACAAGTCACTGTATTTTTCACACAATTCATTTATTTCGTCCTGAGGCACTACTGACGAAATTTGAAGCACATCTCTTTGAATTGATAAACCAAACAAGTCCAAAGCATCTAGTCCAAAAATGTTCTGTGTAGATTTGGCCTCAAGAACTACAAAAGCAACTGTTTTTGTTACACCTTGAAAAGAGGCAGGCAGGCTACACGTTCCTAGCACGGGAATATTTTGACCTGTATGAGCTGTTAGCACTTGTTGACAGGGCGACAATTTTGGTGAACCCAGAAGTTCATAAGTTTCTTTATTAATTAATGTAACAGCAGAACCAGTATCAAGCTGAAATTGCACACCCTTATTTTCTATGAAGAGAGTCACAAACAGTTTGTGCTTCTGGCACACGACAGGTGCGCGAATGTGGGCAACGTCTGATAGAACTTGTTTACTACACTTGCGCATGCGCGGGCCGCGAAGTGAAGGAAGCGGCGCAGAATCGGCACACAGATTAATATCACTGTCACTAGATGGCACTACCGCCGGATCGGTGTCCACACAATGCGAGGCTACTACAGAGTCACTAACTACTGCACTAAACTTTTGAGTAGCTACATCAAGTCTACTGTTACTAGCTACACAGTACTGGGCACTTTTACAAGGAGAAGTTGTAGAAGGCACTAGGTTCACTACAGGATTGCACTGTACATTGTCATTTTGCTTGTCCCGAACCCTTTTCTGTTGCACAGTTTTACACGCTCGTCGGCGCTTGCTACGTGACTCAGTACGTAGTTTTGCAGTAGGCGCAGAAGAACTTTCTTGCAATTGAGAACCAAGTCACTGTTCAATTCCACAGCATCTATCACATTTATAGAATGAATCATTCTCGCACTCTGCGAAGCAATGTTCCGAAAGGCGCCGTTCTTGCAATTTTTATTTTGCATACACACTGTTTGTACATGTCCCGTTTTGCCACAGTGATAACAGGTTGCGTTGCGACTAGGGCAATGCGCACGTTTGTGGCGATACACACACTGAGGGCAAGACTTACAAACATTTTTCTGAAATGAGCGTTTGCGCCCGTTATTCAAAATTACTGTTTCTAACACAACGGGGCGAACTGTGTGTCACATTCTTACACTGGCTACTGTTCACTGTCTGTTCAGCACGGCCGGTAGAATTTAAAGAATCATTAGTGCTATACTGAGAACTACGGCTAGGAAAGCGTCCGTTACGGCGCACTGAATTTACACTGTGGCTTTGCATTTCACCATCTGTTAAGTCGAAAGTATCATGCGCTTCTATAAGCTGCAGTACACTGTCTAATGAAGGGTCAGACTGTTTCAGAATTCCCTCCACAACACAAACTTTAATTCAGCTTCTTTGTTCCAAAGATAATTGCCACTACTGCCAAGGCTCTCCATGCAGCGGAATAGCACCTCAGCAATGGACATGGTGGAACAATCCTGTTATGGTGATATAAATATCAATTAAATACAATGAAAGAATCCCTGAGACGGATTTTCGTCTCAAATATGTCAAAGACATTATTGATAGAGCTGAAGCATTGAATTAAAATTTGTGGTGCGGCCGGGAATCGAACCCGGACCTCCATGCTTACTAGGCAGACGTCTTAACCGTTAGACTACCACACCACTAACGATTAAGGCGCCTCGGAATAGTCTATGTACGATTTCCCTCCACAACACAAACTTTAATTCAGCTTCTTTGTTCCAAAGATAATTGCCACTACTAACGGTTAAGACGTCTGCCTAGTAAGCATGGAGGTCCGGGTTCGATTCCCGGCCGCACCACAAATTTTAATTCAATGCTTCAGCTCTATCAATAATGTCTTTGACATATTTGAGACGAAAATCCGTCTCAGGGATTCTTTCATTGTATTTAATTGATATTTATATCACCATAACAGGATTGTTCCACCATGTCCATTGCTGAGGTGCTATTCCGCTGCATGGAGAGCCTTGGCAGTAGTGGCAATTATCTTTGGAACAAAGAAGCTGAATTAAAGTTTGTGTTGTGGAGGGAAATCGTACATAGACTATTCCGAGGCGCCTTAATCGTTAGTGGTGTGGTAGTCTAACGGTTAAGACGTCTGCCTAGTAAGCATGTTTCAGAATTGCTGCTCTAATTCTGGGGTCCTGAATATTCTGCGTAATCGCATCCCTCAACATCACGTCACTATACGAAAGTCCACAAGAGCAAGTAAATTTACATTTGCGGGTTAAGCCCTTCAGTTCTGTAATCCACTGCTGATGTGACTGCTCGGGTGATTTTTTTAGTCTGAAAAAGCGGTACCGTGCCGCAGCTACGAGAACTTTTCTCTCATAACGAGCATTCAGTGCTTCTACAATTTGATCGAATTCTAGATCACAAGGAGATACGCGGGGGAAAAGTTTCTGCAGTAATACGAAGGTGTGAGTGCCCACCACAAATAATAACAGATGCTTCACTGTCTGACCTGTAAGTTGACGAGTCGCGACGAGTTCTTGAAACTGTGCGAAGTAGTCGGTCCATTCTTCCTCACGTTCATTGTACTGGCGAAACGAAGGAAGCGGTGCGGCTGCAGGTGTTAGCTGCTGAAGCGACAGCTGGTTTTTTTGTTGTTGGTGAGCCTGTGCCGTCAACTGCGACACCGCTTCCAGTAGTTGCGTGATTTGCGCCGTCTGTAACTGAATCATTTCCATTAAGTTTGGGTTCGGGGTAGTGGCCATGCTGACCGATTAGGCGCTGCGCATACAAGGAAATGATAACAAAATACAAATTCAATGTAAATGAGGATGCACTGCAACAAAAAAGTCCACAAAACACATAACAAAATAATTTCCCCTAAAATTCTTATAATAAGGGTGGGTGGGTGGAAGCAATTTCTGCATGCTCCGACTGCTGCTGTCTGGCTGCTGCAAGCGGGCTGATCCACAGTTCTTCTATCACTCCTCGTCGCCACTTTTGTGTCCCAGCCTCGTCGCCGCTTTTGTGTCTTGTTTCCGTCGGAGGTGTCGGTGACCAAGTAGCAAGACCGACACAGGAATAAAGGAAGCACGCTTGTGCAGGTACGGAAGTGAGCAGCCAGTGGGACAGCAGAAACTAGAAACACTAGAGTAAATTAGAACGAGATATATATTGCACAGAATTTATACAATACTTAACTTTTACATAGCTCAGTACTGCAGAATGCTGATACATAGTTGAGCTAGAGGCCTGCCTAGTGCCTGTCCGATAGCCAAGTATTCACTGGTGCCTATCTGATTACGAAGTGTTCACTGGTTCCTATCTCAGTCCCAAGTGAACGATGTCGTTCAGTGGTGCCCACGAGCAGAGTTGTAGCAGTGGGCGCTCGTGGCTGAAGTCATAAGAACGCCGCGCCTTGCATGCGTGGCGGCGAAAGTGGGTGGCGCGCACTTTGGACTTGTGCGACACCACAGTAACACTTCTGTCTGCTTAAGACATACCACAGTTTACAGTACTGACACAGCTACCTGAATAGCACTGTGTAATGAATCTTTGCGACTAATACATTGTTGCACAATTTAGATCCCTCACTGAAACTGGGACACATTTTATGTTAACTGCTTATGCAAACTTTGATTTCCAGTAGTTCTATTGCCTATGTGATTTTTATTTCTCTGATTATATTAACATGGCCCCAGATCCTAGCTCTTTGTACATTGCAGTTGCTCTGAAATATGAATGCTTCTTTTCCAAGTATGTACATCACATCCTGTAGCTCTGTGATGAAGGCTATGATATAGTTGACAGGTGCCCTACCACCAATACTTACTGTTGTGGAGCAGAGCCGTACTCCACATCAAATTGCTGTAATTTTTCAGAGGAATTTAACACTCAATTTGAATGTAACAAATCTCAACTTTTACATAATACTGAGAGCAGTTCTTATCTACACAATATTTGCTCAATTTCTACTACAGAATCATTTTCAAGTGGAAGTAAACAAAGTACCATTGGACAAACAATTTACATTAAATTCACAAAATCCATAAAAAATTTTAAGGTTAAAAGGCACTTACTTTGTACAAGACCCGTAATAAAAGCCATATGACAGGGAAACAGCAAGCAATACAACCACAACAGGACAAAGTTACACAAAAATAAATGAAGTGTAATTAATTTGTGTGTAAGAGGGATACTTCATTGAAATACATACCTCTCTCTATATGCCTTAGACACGCTGAGTCCTACAAGACAATGGTAATGTGACGGCTTGCATCTGTCAGGTCAGTTGTTTAAAGATAATGGCTACATTTTTTCTGAGCCACTCATGCTCCTCACCAACTGCATCCTTCAAAAATTCCATGCAATCAAGAGTAGAAAATGCTGTACAATCAGAGTGGTCGAGTGTCCAGAAAACGTGGACAGACATCAGTTTAACTCTGAATATAATTAGTTGGTGTTACAATTCTCTGCGAATAGAGGAACAGCCAAGAGATAAAGTTACTGCTGTTCCTGTTTAGTGTTGTAGGATATATAACAGGTGCAGAGACCAACAGACTCACGAGAGACAGCATATCGGCATCAGTCAAAGTTTGAAAGGAGCCTCATTGCTAGGCTGGCCAGCTGCTCATATGGTGCAATATTGAGATTGGACAATTACCTGATGGAATCTGAGGGCAGGCATACATTTTGTCAAGGTGCACCTTACCATCTCAAGAGAAGAGCGCAATATTGTGAAAGGGAGAAACGAATTTATTCTTCTTCTTCTTCTTCTTCTTCTTCTTCTCTTTTTTTTTTTTTTTTTTTTTGGGGGGTGGGGGGTGGGGAAGGGGGGATTTTTCATTGAAGTGTCCAATCAGAGCAGCACAACACCGCCTAGAAGACGAGGCCTCACAACTGGTCGTGCCTTAGTCACACCGAGTGGCCGTGAACACGAGCTGACTGGCTGGCTACTGCGAGGTGGTGGGCGTGCCCCAGCGGCCAGCCAGTCAGCTGGCAGCCACAGCCTCTCGGTGTGACTAAGACACGGCCGATTGTGAGGCCTCGTCTTCTAGGCGGTGTTGAGCAGATTCCCATCAAACTCTTAAAATTTGCAACTGGTACACAAGATATGCTGTAAGCCACAAAAATAAATAACTTTACAGATATGGCTCAGTTGAGAAAGAGGGGGGGCGGGGGGGAACGCTATCTACAACCTCGGTATCGTGTAACCCTTCTGTACCTACACTTACCACCTGCCAACGAGCAGGACTTCCTGCACATCTGGGAGCATCCCAACTTGGCAATGACTGTCCCATACGTAGTGTCACAACACAAATGGCTGTGTTTCAATCAGATAGCACGGACTGGGGGAAACATTGAGCAGTAAATCACAGTTCTACATTACCAGGGATGACCGTCGACACGGAACACAGCTGCCACCAGGGGTAGGTCCCACTCTTCCAACGAATCGGAAGGAAGCTCAGGGTTTAACGTACCGTCGACTGCACAGTAATTGGAGTGGGAGCTCGTGCTCCGATATTGCGTAAGAACAGGGAAGGAAATTGGCTGTGTCCGGCATTTGCCTGGAGTGATTTACGGAAATCACACAAAACCTACATCTGGATGGCTGGAGATGGATTCAAACTGCAATCTTCCCAAACGAGTCAGGTGTGTTACCACTGCGCACTACTTCGCTCACTAGTCTGGTGTGACAGTGATATGCTCGGTGTCACATTGTGAGGAGTCGTGACACCCAGTCAGAGCTGCTACCGATTGAGGTGGTGCTTCCTCACAAGTTAGCTCTCAAGGGATAGTATTGAGGTGCCATTTTTATTTTTGGCAGGACAGTGCCTGTACACAAGTGGCACTCATCTCTGCATTTTTCTGAGGCTCACCTGCAGCCAGCAATATTCCCTGATGTGAGAGATATTGACACTATCCCAGACCCAGAGTCCAGGTTACAAGCGGAGTCAGGAGGGGATACAATGGTGTATGACAATTAGTGCATACTGTCTGTTCAGTTTTTAAACAGTCTCTGCACAGGTATTTTAATACCTTGATGAGCTGAGTGCAATATTACAGGAATATTATAGGTTTTATAGTTTTCAAAATGAAACACCAAGATCGCACATTAATAATTTATTCAGTGACGACCGATTTTGGTGAACTTTTTTCTTTTTTTAAGCTGGTCATCTAGTTAAAAAAATGAGTATAAAAAATAAGTGCAACATTGTACTTAGGCACTATATAAAAAAGTACAATGTTGCACTTATTATTTCATACCCATTTTTTTAATAAGCTTGTAAAATATATATGTGACCAGATGATTATGACACAATTCACCGAAATCGATCGTCATTGAATAAATTATTGATGTGAAATCTTGGCATTTCATTTTGAAAACTACAAAACAATCGGATCGCCTCCAAACCTGACTATGTCAGGTAATCTTAATATTATAGGTGTTAGAATGTAGTTTAACTCTGATGATTAGTTGACTGAAAATACTGTGTTAGCTACGAATTATTTACTAGTTATGGCACAAATGAAGTATTATGTTAAGGGCTTAAAAATAACTTTGCTACTACCATATATGATTAACTTTTTTTTCTGATTCTGCTTATATTTGAAAATATTGCCTGCTTGAACCTGTATTGACAACTGAAAATATGGGTTTCATATACTTTCAATAACTGTAAAGCAACTCATATTTATTCATTTTTAAAGTAATTGAAACTAAACAACAAATCACAGCACAGCAAAGCTCCTTCTTAACACCCCCACACATAGCAAAACAATACAAGAATATCAAAATAGTTATCAGAAACAAGTGAGCACCACCATAAATTCCCAAGTCTTTAAATTTATATCGAAATATTAACTCTCGACATTTGCAACTCTGTACTGGCTCATCCCAATTCATTTTAATTTGACTCAATACTGTAACCATTGAAATAACATCATTCAATCATTATGAAGATAGACTGGAACTCACCCTTGAGATTGAAGACAGGGAGAGAGAGAGAGAGAGAGAGAGAGAGAGAGAGAGAGAGAGAGAGAGAGAGAGAGAGAGAGAGAGAGACTAACACACACACACACACACACACACACACGTGTAGACAATATGTTACTTTACTTGGTAAACTTCACAAAACAGTGAAATCTGCAGTAGAAAACAGCAGCTTTAATGTCTACTTTAAAATATCCTCTTATCTGGCATACAGATACTGGAGGAAGCACAAATGACCAACACATATTTAAGGCTGAAATTGTTATTCAGGTTCCGACAAGGCCTTTCATTGAACCAAGCTGTCATTGCAACTGTGGTTGTGTATTTGAGTTTTTGTTAGGCCGTTACCTGCAAGGATGCAGATTACACCATGTAACTGTCAACCACTCAATTTTTCAACTGTTTGGTGAGTAGTTACCTTTACTACTTCAATTATCTCACATTTCAATTGATTCCATAAAAATCTAAGAAGAAAATACAACACGTATGCCTCCTCACCGTATACTAATGCACTCAAACTGCAGCTCCTTACTGCTTATAGTTCAGAAAGCTCTTTTTGCATGTAAGTATGAAAATAAGTACTTAAAACAATGAGTGCCTGTACACTACAAAAAATATCAATACTTTTTATGCTATCAAGTCTGAAACAGATTCACAACTGTAAACCTAAAGGTATAATAACCTCTTGGTTCCTGTTTCGCTTTGACCTACTTTGCCTACATATTTACAAAATGACAACAGAGAGAGAGGCACAGAGTAAAATGTGCAATAATTGTAGAAACATCCCAAGTTGCACTTTTTAAATACTTGATCTAGATTTCGGCACCAACTAAGGGTGCCTTCATCAGAAGATTAAAATTATTACCTAGAAATGAACTATTGGATACATTAACAGACACTGATATGAAACACTTTATACAAATTATTTTATATACAAAGCCATATGTAGAAATACATACTCGCACGAGACGTAATACTAAAAAATTTGACTTGATAGCCTCTGGCTATCATGTTCTCCAGTGTTATGTATCTTTTGGACTTGAGCATATTGCTCATAGGTTTACATCTCATGTGAGTACATATTTCTACATCTGGCTTTGTATATAAAATAATTTGTATAACTTGTTTCATATCAGTGTCTGTTAATGTATTCAATAATTCATTTCTAGGTAATAATTTTAATCTTCTGACGAAGGCACCCTTAGTGCCGAAATCTAGATCAAGTATCTAAAAATTGCAACTTGTTGGGCTGTTTCTACAATTATTGTAAATATAGCATGGTTGCTGCAATTTTTGACAAGACATGTTTAAAATCAGTAAAATGTGCTTTGGTAATGTCAGAAAAGTGGAATCATGTCTGCCATCCAACTAATTTTGGACTGCTTCACTGACACTGAAATTAAAAGATACAAGTATGAGCTCATTGAGGACAGAGATGGGGCAGGGCAATTGGACCTTACCTTTTCAAAGGAATAGTCCAGGTATTTGACATGAGTATTTTTGGGAGATCTTAAACTTGAGTCTTGACAGTCAATAGGTGGGTTTGAACGTCATGCCTTCTGAGTGCTAGTCTAGTGTTCAATAACTGCACCACCTTAGTGGCCCGAGAAAGTCAATCTGTCTGTGTAGATAGGGAACCATGAAAAATGAAAGAATTTTGATCTGGTAAAAATGGTATGTACAATCTCACAAATTAATGGATTATAAATGTTAACCTTTCTCATATGCCGCAGCTGGTGTACTTAAAATAATATATCTTACTTGTATGCATACAAATCACTTGGACACACAATGAGGCAGGCACACTGTTTTAATCACACATGAAAAATCTTCATTCTAACAGAACCAGTAATGCGTAATGCCTCCAGTAATATCAGATGTGAAAAGCCATCATACAACTAATGTCAAAGAACACAGCACATACTATTTCTAAAATCTTCTGTTCAACTACGTAAGTTAAAAACAGCAGTTTCTTGGTTATTATAATGAAAGTAAGCATGCTATAAACATTGTTAGTGAAAAGGCAACCCATTACAACCACTATAACACGTTTTATTGCAACAATTCACCATTTTGTTTACCCTTTATTACCAACTACTGCAATGTACTATTAACTCTGATTTGTAAGTATTCGAGAGCAAATTACAAATATTGGAAGGCATTGAAAACTACCACTCACCACTCACACCTCAGTCAGAGAAGTGACTTCAATTATTGGTTGTATTGGTTGCATCTTCATTCTTAGGTTGAAAATTGTGGTAATTTTAATTCAACATTGAAACACGTGATAAAACTTAACAGTGTCAGTTGCGATTTACAGTGAATCTCAAAAGCCAGGGATAGTTTTAAAAGTGAGGAGAATGCTTCAGGACTAAAAGACCTAATGAGATGATGTTGACAGCCTTATCAATTTACTCTCGGACATATGTATCGAAAAACTTTTTAACCGCTCACCCTAACAGCTTTTGTGACTTAATGAAGAAGGATGATTCTTCAGTTTCTCCTGACATAATTTTTGCTGAAAATGTTCACAGGTGTAAATTCAGACCCCTGTCTGCAACTTTAAAATGACCTCATTGCTATCAATGGGTGCATTCAATTTGTCAGTGCACCAGATGATGGCAATGTGATCACTAGCCTACATAATGTGCCAGCTTCACAAGGGGATCCAGCCGTACACATGCGAACTTTTTCTGCTTGCTATTTTGGAAGGAGAATTACTGTTAATAAGTACATGGCATTTTATTAAGCAAACAACTTGTTACAATACTCTCTTAACTATAGTTTGCAGTATATTTCTGGAAAGTAAACTTATGGCAACTAACAAAGACCCAGTTTCTTACTTGTAGCTGTTTGGGCCACATGTTAGAAAAATATAGTAATGACATTCAGTTTCTTAAAAATGAAGTCAGATAGTTTCATTTTTATAAGTAGTAATTCAAAAAGCCTGCAATTTGATGACAAACTCTCAATGCAATTATTGTATTAAGTTTCATGTAATCTGTGTATTTCTCAACTATTCTTGTATTCCATCTTTTTTAAGAACATCCCCCTCCGTCTGCCCCACTTTTGCAATGCAGTACATTGACATGTGTAACCAGAGGAGAAGGCACAACCTGCATAATTAATTTACATTTATGGATTTTTGGAGATCCAAAATGTGTAATTACCTTGGGGAAACATGAGAGGATTAACACTCAACTTTCACTTAAATCTCTATCCCACAAAAATATATATTTGCATAGTATTAAATGATTACTATAATTATTTTAAACATTACGTACTAACTGCAACAAACACAAGATTTCCCTGTTGCTGCCAAGAGACTGTTATTGCTTCACTAAAATAAGAGACTGTGGTTTTGTCCCCTTCAGATTGACCTGCTTCTGAATAAACACACATGGATTCCTGAAACATTTTTGGGTTGATAATTTATTCAAAAGTAGCAGTTTAATTTCTTTTTTCTAAGGGAGATGCAAATCAAGACAAGGCAAAATTTGTGTCTGGAAACTGAAGTGTACCTAAAAACTAAAATTATACATCAAAATAGCAATTTCCGTGTTAGTCAACTTAATGCAGAGGGGACTACTTCCTTTCACTACTGATAATTGAACTAATACATAAGCACACAAACTTCATTGAATGAACTGCAAAGCAAAACCAGTTGATGATGCATATAATCAAAATTCTTAGTCCAAAACAGATTCACTCATTAAATTCTTGTACTAATCAGCACTAGAGTTAATAGGGCAAAAACTCAATACTGTAATAATTACATATGTATTGTTGGTAAAAGGTTTATACTGGATTATATGAAACTGAATAGGATAATAAAGTAAAACAGTGAAGTTCAAATAACAATGTCAGAGAAAATCAATGTAAAATTTATGTTCTGTATAATTCAATACTGAGTTGTAATAGAGAATGTCTTACCCCAATTTTAAACAAGACACAAGTAAATGAAAAATTAGCATGTACATTGTTAGCATTCATGTTTTTGTTTTTCCATACGCTACTGAAGAAAATTAACAGAAGAAGAAACACTGCCAGAGAAACAAACCTTTCAGGTACAGGTGTCATATTTTCAAACCCTAAATGCCGTGTTTTTGCAGTGGCCCACTGGTAACTAATTTAGCAACATACAATGTTACCAAAATTATTTTCTCTCATAAGAACAACAAAAATAGGACATTTGTTCTCACAAAAATGACAGTAAGTTGGTCATACAAATGCAATAATAATAATGAAGATGTATACTATTTAAAAAGATTCAATACTAGTACTTGATTTCTGATTTTACAATTTAGATACTTTATTTCCAAAATGTAAACTTTACAGAGAAACGTGTGTATATATATATATATTTACAAAAATTCATTCTAATTAGGCACTAAAATATTTACAAAGGAAATTTTATGTTTGACAGTATAACATGATACAGTAATTGATTGTGGACACTACTTTATCTGCACACGATAGCCCAAACACACCGACTGGCACTTTATTCAAACGTCTCCATTCTGTGCAAAGGACATGTTTCTACCAATTCGTTCCCAGTAAGCACCAGATGAATAAATTCCTTAACGAAAAAGTTCAGAGCACTGACCAATCATGAGTTTTTTCAGTGATATCTGGTTTTTTCCTACAACATTCACAATGTACATAAAAAAATTCACAGTCACTTCTCACCAAAGTAAACATTCAAGTTAAAAGGCATTATTTACAATAAAATTTCTAATACATCTCAAATAGTGTAATTTATTAACTACACAAAAATGTGACTTATTTGCAATTGCACTAATATCTTAAAATCTTCCCTGCATGGAACACACACACACACACACACACACACACACACACACACACACACAATTTTTTTTTTTTTTTTTCCATTTTCCAGCAAATCTGGCTGTGTCAACTAATAGAGTCGCATGTAAGGTATATGCTTCAAATAGATTTGAGAGTGAAATGTTGTGAAAACTTCGTACAGCAGAATAAATCTGGTTTCTATGAAATACAAAAGAAGAGTACCTAGGGATGATTTACAAATAGCAAAAAATAAAATGTACCAAACCATTTCATTAATTGTAAAGCTAATGTAGCTGATCCACATTAGACAAAAATTATTTAGAGACTTACATGATTTAGGAGGCATATTGCTTTTCAATTATAGAATAATGGCAGGGGAAAAAAATTAATTCAAATTGATATGTTCGGTTTTTGTGCCCTATTAAGAACAGAAAATCTGCCTTATCTGCAGCAGCTAAAATTATAACAATTTCTGCATGCGTCATTGAGTGGAGTCTAATAATTTAGAAAGAACGTTACACTTGTAAAGGTTACTCATAGTAAGTACTGGTCACAATAAGGAAGCTTATGACTAAAGCAATAAATTTCTGCCTGAGTGAAAATAATCTCTGATTACCGAGTATTATACCCAGAAGCTAATATCACAGAAGAAATCTGTACAGCTGAATTACAAGCTCTAAAGGGAACAAGTAGGAAAAAATCAAAATAAAGTAGATAAAAATAAAACATTTTCGTTCAACTTTATTTGTGGAATATATATATTACTAGCAACCGATTTCAAATCTAATAGGCTTCATCACCAAGCCCATTCTAAGGGTATGAGATTTCCCAGATGTTGGGAACAAAAAAATTTCATAAATTAATAATTTTGTTGATGTCGGGTGAAACATCACACTGATTTTAAGATAAATGAACAAGCTCTTTTGGAAAAAGATTTGTTCATGTGTTATGGTAAGAAGATGATCAAGAGCTAAAAGAAGTTATTACCATAACTAGCACATTCTGATTTTATATTATTCTTGTTTTGGTCAAAGTATACTACATGGGCAATGGAACTATAACTGGGCTCAAACCAAACAAGGTGGTCAGAGACAGCAAATAATAGATTCAAACCGGGCAGGTCATGATATGTAAGACTCTGAAATCTTTAATAGTGTTACGGCTACATATGTAGAAATCCTCAACAGACAAAATAAGTACAGAAAATTAAGTCGAGGATTCAAAGACAATTCAGAGCTGAAAACTGACAAGGAGGTACTTTATGAAAAACTAATTCCTGTCAATTAAGTATATTTCCTTCTATATCAGTCTCAAATAGTACTTTCAGCAATTAAATAAGCTAAAGAATAGTTACTATTTTGTCTCTGATGAGGAGTTAACATTTTCTTTCATCCATCACCAGCATGGAACAAAGATGAATCAACATAAAGTAAAAATAATGCTAAAGGGAGGGGGAGAAGCAAGGGAAATATTAAAGAAATTGTCAAATACTTGCAAAATTAGATAATTCTTGAAATAATTAATTATGAAAATTTTGATTTAAAATCACATATACCTATATTAAGTAAGGTACGTTTGTTCTCCTAGGCTATACGTCGTCGTACTAGGTGTCGAGGGAGGGGGTGGGAGGGATACGTATGCACTTATCTAACCAAACACATTTTTCAAGCCATGACATCAAATACTTAATTGTATTCTTTAGACATGCAAAGTGGGCACTTAACTGCAGCAGAGGTGCCCCGCCACACCTGAGATATTTGGATTCCTAGTTTATTACCTAATAAATATGATTTTGCCATTTAATATTGAAATTAAATATATTTTATTTCATAGTTTTATAAAGCGCCCCCCCCCCCAAAGGTTGGCCAAAAGTACTAGTTTTTCACTCCCCCCCCCCCCTCCCTAGAAATTTCAATGATGCAGTTTGTGTCATGACACATTCCCTCCCCCCCCCCCCCCCCCCCCCCCCCGTGGGCACCTGTACACTGCAGTAAGATAAGATATCAGAAACTTAAGAAATTAAAGCAGGAAGGAATATTTTTAGAATAGTGGAAAGGCAGGAATAGTGGAAAGGCAATACTCAATGTTACAATAATGAATAAAACTCCAAGATTCAATCCAGCCTATCCACAAGACAACACTAAGGGTAAAAAGGACCAGCTTCACCAGCAGAAAGCCTTGTCTTGTGCAGTGGAGAAAATTGTGTGACAAGGTGACTGAAGTGTGGCTCAAATGTAGCAGTAACAGCTAACAGAATCAATCTATTAAATCACCCACCCCCGGCACTTTGTCTCCACGAATCGGATAGGAAACAAACTCAATAATCAGAACTCTGTAATAGTGCTAGCAGGATATTTGAACAACTTTTCTACTCAGAGAAGCGTTACTAACCGGGGTAGCTTTCTGGCAATTGAACGAGAGATCAGACACAACATGAGTGATGAATGGCACTGTTAGTGACCTATGGAAAGATACAGATGAGGCATCAATCCAGAATATTCATACCAACTTGGCCAAAAATGGGAGCGAGGAAAGCTTCAAAATGTCCAAAAGACAGATCATCATCTGCCATCCGTACACAATATACAAAGTGATGACAGGTTAGAATGTTAACAACCTTTCATTGTACTACAAAATCTTACGAAACTAGAGGGATGCCAGCTAAGAAGGGGAAAGTTACCATCATGTGGATAAGAGGTAATGAATGTCAAAACCACACTCTTAATTCCACAAATGAAGAGCTTCTTCCACCTTACACGACATATAGTGTTGGTTTCTGCAAGAGGTACGATCTGGTAGTCAGACATTCCCACTTTAAGAAATTATCTCAACTGGCCCAAGGTAATAAAATCTGTACCCTGTGAAAGCTATAATAATCAATATGAGAACTATACGAGAAACTGGAGATCAGAACTGATTTTAGATGAGGAGATTGTCTACACACAAATGGATGAATACTCATATTGAGAATGAACCACAAAAAGTTAATAGTGAATCGTCAATTAGCAGATATCACATATTTTACTGTGACACATAGAAAGACTTGTTCTTTTTCTTAGATGTCCTAGTAGCTAAAGTTGGCTTTAAGATTGCAGCCAGCATGATCCTATTGACACAGATCACTAACTCCTTGTAACACCTTGGAAAATGAATGAACCCACAAATAACAAGGATCTTGTTGTGAGAAATATGTCAAACAAGCTTTCATCTAAAATAATGATTACTGTCTATATTGTTTGACTCAAAATGCTTGAACATAGCCAAAAAGGGACAAATTACAAAATTGGAAAACTAAAAGATTTTCAGAAAATGAAGGGGTCAATTGAAGATCTACCAGCATCAAGCGGATGGTTTATTATGGACAAATGAATAGTATATAATGAAAAAGCAACCACTACAAATGGATAACACTAGTTACAAAAGCCCTAGAGCAACCAGAAATTGACCACAACTACATTCATAAAAGCAATCAGTACAGAGATGTTACTAAGTGATCAGATTCTCTCCAGTCACAAACAGCAGTAAATGTGTGGCTGGGAAGTGGAATTAAATGTACTCTTGAACAGAAAGACTAAGAGTACTGAATTCAGAGGAAAGCTGCCCAGAATTATGAACTATCTGCACCAGTGTAGTCCTAAATGAAATGATAAAAGCATTATAGGTCCTTTAAATAGTTCCTGCATTTGAGTAATCACAAAAAGTATTGCATTCATTTTAGGGAACATTTAAAATACTGAAATAACTGAAGGGCTCAGTAACTGCTGACTGGAAAATTTCAGGGAACAAGATATAATGCAGTGCCTTCTAGGGTTCTCGATATACTTCTGAGGGAAAACTGTAGATTTTATGGCTGCTACCACTACCTAGAGCTGAAAATCCATTAAAATCCTTATTACCCAAAAGGAAACAAAGAATATTGTGAACTCATTCCACACAAGCTGATTTATCTTGAACATGGATGTCACCCAGAAAGATGAATCAAACCAACTACCAACCATACCCAGTAGCCTACATCAATGCTGCTAAGAAACGAATATTTATAAGAGGAGAAAGAAGACAGCTCATGGACTGTGATAACTGATATATTTTGCTATCATTTTCTGCTCAATAGGATTATTATTGTTTTCTCATCTAAAGACAATTATATCAGAAGTCAAAGTAAGCTTTTATAGTTACTAAAATCTTAAACTATATTTTATTAGGAACATAGCTATTAAAATGTGTAGACAAACATTGCCAGAGGCGAAAGAAATTATAAATGACAGATTAAAATACTTGAACTGATGGATTTTTTAACCTGAGACCTTTGGATTTGTAGTCTGGTACTTTCCCACTGAGCCATCAATATGAAACTAAATATATTTTTATGGCCCAGTACAAATGTGTGTGAAGGAAGACGGTTACAAATTAAGTAATGAGGTAGTAAATCTTTTATTGTTGTCAATCTCAATAGCAGGTTAACATACTACTATAAATTATCTTTATGTGCCCCTGAGAGATATAATCTGTTCAAATATAGTCACTTTCAGTAAGAAATTGTCAAAGAATACAGGTATTTCATGAGAATACTAGCCTTATTTTCTGTAGACTGAGAAATATTGCCACAAATTTCATTGTAGTTTCAATCTTTTCTCCAAATTATTGAAAATGTCTTTTACAAACAAAACCATATTTTAAGAAAAGTGCTGGGAAAAATAGGAGTGGACAGTTGGGGGGGGGGGGGGGGGGGGTATGAGAAGATTACCATCCTACAAAACAGGCATAACATGCCTAGCAGCACAACACTTTGCATTAGCTCTATTATTTTTTGACAGAAACTATGTGAACGAGCCATTACTGATCACATCTGGATTGCAAAATGTACTGTTTATTGTAAAGTCTACTGAGAATACTTATGAAAAGAGAAATTAGAAATCTTTGTTACTGCAACAAGGTTTTCCTACTTCGTAAACAAAAATACAAGAAGAGGAGTGAAGCACACATTAATTACTTAGTGAATGGTCAAAGACCATTTAGTATAAAACAGTAATGGGCAAGAGCCCACAGTAAATATTGAACACAGGACAGAGAATAGAAGATACTGTTCAGAAACTGTGTTGATAACTAATAATGCTCCTTCCTTCAAACAGCAAAATTATTTGCACTACTTTTTCTCAACAGTCTCTTTCACTAATGCAAATTTCAGGTTTAAACGAGGTCTTAGAAAAAGCCATTTCAAAGATAACAATTTATGTCATTATATTGTGCCACTACTAACTCCAGGGAGACAATATTATAGCACTAGCCACTGAGAACATTGAAAAGCTTTTACTCAGTGTCAGAACTAATAGTTACTCCTCAATTCCAAAAACTATAAATAATTTAAAATGAGGTATTGGCAGTAGGAGAATTTTGCTGCTGAGGAAAGATTAGCACTGGTCAGCTATTATGCTTTTACGAAATTTTGTAGTTTCCTGAAGTCACTTCTCTTAACATTACACATGGCCAATGGAACATGATTTTAAAATAATGATTGTTTCTGTAGTTGTGTACTACTAAAAAGATTTCAATATTCAAATATACAATAATGGCAATCATCAAGTTTTACCTCCTCTACACTTTGTCTATAAGAAGTGGATGGATGAAAAAATGTGTATCCACATAGTTCATGTTATCCATTAAATCACGAATGCTGCTTGTTACATCAAACATAAATGACTTTTTCACTTTTATTTATGTACCAAAAATGTATGTTCATCTGAAGAATTTTACAATTAATTTTAGCTAAGTATGTAAATGATTCTTTAGCTAATAGCTCTGTGGCAAGGTTCGGGCAAATGGTTAATTTCGTAGTGTTTCTCTATTAGGACAGTTCTCTTTATAAGAAACACTACTCCCAAAATACTACGACTATTTGTCACGATACCATTAAATCATAACAATTTATAGTTACTTTGGCAAGAGCACAGTATGAGCAACACATTACGGAATACACGTATTTGTGGTACTTTAAGGAAGACTTTCAAACAGGTGCTACTGACACAGACAAAATTGCAGAAGGTAGTCAATTTAGCAATGCTTTATAATTGGCAAGGGGCATCACTATTTTAATCACTGTAAGCATACAGCACTGCTTCTCACAAGAATAGTATAACAGAAGATCGGAAAAAACTTTCTCGCAAAAGGTGTAGTAGTAGCATGCAGTGTGATAGCATCAGGAAATTAAACTTCTACAGTTCAACAATACATTCGACCGACTAAATACAAATAACATCACCAAAAGGAAACGACAACTGAACACGACGGAACCGGGTTTCATGCATTCTCAATATTAAAATTTTGGTGCCTACAGGATTGTCATTATTGACTGGCAATTACAGATTCATTTCTTACTACAGCATACACACCAATGCTATTTCGTTAATTTTTTTTACAATGGCATAATTCCAATTTTCCACTTCCTCACTCAGTGGCACAATGCCAATTCAAATACAGACTGAGAAGTTACTTTTTACAGTTTTTAATTTTTTTATTTCACTTCTACCTATACTTTACAAGCGTAACGAGAGATACAGCGTGTCGACACGCCCCATCTGCCGACTGCCCGCAACGGAGAATTCCGAGGGCGAGACGGGAAGAGCACCACCGACAGAGACCGACTACACCTAAAAGCCCCAATTTCGAAAACACCCAAAGCGAGAACGGCCCGCCAGTAACGTGCACGCGAGTGGTGTCTTAGTCTGAGCTCAACTCACAGATGCAGAGCGGACGCGCTTCTTGCGGCTCTTCTTGTGGTGGGCGCGGCGGGACGACGACGCGCCGCCCGTGTCGGAGCTGCTGCCCGACCGGCTGTGGCCGTGCCTCTGGCGCCGGCCACGGCTGCGGCTGCTCACGTGCTGGCCCTCCTCCGGCCCGGAGTCGCTCTGTTGCTGCACGCAAAACGTTCTCTGTACTCCCACGCCTCCAGTTAAAAGGCACAGCACCACACAACACAATTTACTGTTAGAATTTCACTTCCACAATACATAGTTAACTTATTTAACACTTCACTATAATGTAGTAGATGGCAGTAATGGGTAGCTACAAATGCCCAGAGTATGGCAAGGAGATAAGTGCGTGTGCTAAAAAGCTCACAGCTTAGTAGTAGTGCGAAGGGGAAGATGTAAAATAAATAGGAGCCCACAAAAGAAGGAATCCGATGTATCGAATGTCTTACATACCAGCAAAATTTCTGTGCAATACTTACCTGAAATAGGCAAAATATTTAGTAGTGCCAATAGCATAGGTATACTACATAATCCTAGCTTGCAGAACTAGTAGTACTCTTTTTCAAAAGATAGATTGGCTGGCCAGTACTTACCTTCGTGCTGTACCGCCGATAGTTACACAAATAAAGAAACAGAAAAAAGGGGGACGAAAAAGGACAAGGTTTCGAAACACAGTTCGTTCCTCAGGTGGGAGAGAAGGGAAGAAGAAAGGATGGGAACGGAAGGGAAAGGTAATTCACGACCTAGGTTTCAGGAGTCCTGAAACACCACCTTCGTGACCTAGGTCGTGAATTACCTTTCCCTACCGTTCTCATCCTTTCTTCTTCCTTTCCTCTCCCACCTGAGGAAGGAAATGTGTTTCAAAAGCTTGTCCTTTTTCGTCCTTTTTTTTTTTTCTATTTCTTCATTTGTGTAACTATCGGCAGTACAGCACAAAGGTAAGTACTGGCCAGCCAATCTCTCTCTTTTGAAAAATAATTTATCATCTCTGAGGAGAATTTTCATCATTAATAGAACTAATACTCCCTACCACAGGGATAGGCAGAGACAATCAGACTACATAATGAGAAGTTGGTACAATGGTAGACAGTGATGAAAGTGGAGGTATGAAAGGTGGTACACTGGTGAACACTCTGCCAGCTTCAATCCAGAGGAGGAAGAAATGTATAAAATGTAAGAAAACGTAAATCCTGTACAATCCCATTAACATTTTACTACCATTTATAACTTTATCACATCTGTCATTATTCCAAATTTCACAATGTTATTTTGCCCAAGTTTCAAAATTAATAAATTTACGGTAATTTACACTTTATGAAAAAAAAAAAAAAAAATAATAATCTGAAGATATGTACTATTAAAAACTGTGGTTCATTTTATCACACACACACACACACACACACACACACACACACACACACACACACACACACACACAAAACTTACAATGACCCAAATGATGATTATATTTTCCTTTTTTGTATCCAGGTCAGGTAATTTGTTTGATTTTTTGATTTGAAGAAAAAACTGCACAGCTGTATTTATCTGTTACATTGCTATCTTGGAACATGTTATGGAAGAAGTGTCCAGCATGGTCATATCATTAAATGGGTAAATTGTGTTCTTAATAATTGGTGTACATAGTCAAAAGGCATGTATCACACAATCACATGAACTTTCATCAGCAAATTTCAGTTTCGTATTGTAACACTTTTCATTTTTTTGTGTGTTTGCAGACATAGCTTTTCCCACTGTGTGATATGGAAATATTTCATCAACAAACAGTACAAAATACCAAGAACAGGTCTTCCATACACTCAATGTAGGGAAGTTGTTGCAAAATCTGCTTTAAAGTAAAAATCTCTGCTAAGTTTATCATATCAACTATGTAGTTATCAAGCAGCCTGTTTAATTTTACTCTTCTGATGATGGATAATATCCAAAACCAGTAAACTTTTAAATGGAATAAACAAGATGAAGGTTGACTATTATTATTTTAAATTTTTAAAAATGCATAAAGTACAATTCTACTTTTTTGCCATACTGGGACACGTACCACAGAATCAAAATCCCTCGATCACATGAAATAGCTGTTTATATGAAAGTTGCCTTTCCACAATTCACTTATAAAACTATCACTTCTAACTATCCACTGATTAAAATGTAATAATAATAATAATAATAATAATAATAATAATAATAATAATATCGTGTGGCTCATTGGCCTGGTGCAAGTCTTTCAATTGGGTGCACCTTCGGCGACTTGTGTGTGCCTAGCCTACCCCAGTTATCCAACCGGGGAAAGGAAAGGGGACCTACAGCTTAATGTGGAATCCGAACCACGTGTCGTTTGTGGTGACTCCTCAGATTGTTGAGAGGTGAAGGGTGGATTGAAGTCCAGAGTGAAAAAATCCTAGGTCCAACTGGGTTTTGAACCCTTGACCCTTCGGTTTCCAGTCAAGCACTTTACCCCAAGACCACCAGGCCTGACTCCAATGATTAAAAATATTACTGTAGTGACTTCACTTACTATGAGAAAACGTAACGTTCAAATGGAGCATGACACTGAAAAGCATGTATCTGCAAATGTGCGGGAAACAGCAGAAATAATTGGTATACAAATTGCGCTTACCAACAATTGGCAAAAATAAATTTTTTTTTTTAATGACACTTAGATTACAGGAGAAAGTCATGACGTGGGAGACGAAGTGAAAAATTGGCAGACTCCCACCTAAATCTGAAGAGTTGGCAGGTATGGACGATGACTATTTGTGCTTTTCCACCATTCTCAAGTAAAGTTTTGCTGTTACTATTTCATACAATTTGTGTGTCACTCCAGTGGCATTTATCTGTGTTGCTCGAGTTTCAAGTTTGAGGAAAAACTGTAACAGTTATGTAATTTTTCACATTTAGTGCAACGGATTTTAAGAATTTATTATTATTGTTCAGTGCAAAAATTTAAGTTTTATTTGTGATGTTTCACAAATTGTGTGGGTGATGGTTCTGTTGTGTGATTTTCTGCATAGTGGAGGGGGCAGAGCATATTCTAACCTCAAAAAGACAACTGCAATACAAGATAAGCAGACCACCACACATGGAAATATCACACAAAATACTTATGTGAATATATACAAAGATGAATGAAAGTATGACATACGTCTAAATCCTTTACCGTTATGCCCGAAAGGCAAAAATACAAAATTAAGATAATCTTAATTACATAATAAAAGAGGCTCTGATGAGTATTCTGGTGCCTAGCACATACATACTGTATTTGCACAAACACATGCCACATGCAAATATAGGTCATACCTAAACTTTTGACATAAGATTTTAGTATTAAGTAAATCTCGAATATAGGCCACATTATGAAATTTATGATTGAAGCCTCCTCTTTCCCATTCCTCCTCCAATTCTCAGATGACTGATTACAACTGTATACAACAGCACCAATTGTGTCCTGGCATGTCACCCATATGTTATATAACAATTTTGTGTGGCTCAGAAGCCTAGGAGAAATGTTTCAACTGGATGCCACTTTGGTGATGTGTGTGTCCCTAACCTATCCCATTTATCCATCTGGGGAAGTAAGACCTACCGTTTACTAGGCCTGACACTCATGTGTTAAAATCCATGGACTACAGATGTAGATAGATAATCTATGCTAAAATTGTAGTTTCATCCTATTAGTCACTAAGCGAAAAAAGAAAGAAGAAGAAAATAATAATAAAAATGGAAAAAGTTGTCTATACCTGCCTGTACACATGAGCTGAGGAAATATTGGCTTTACTGGGATTTTGATGTGAGAGAAAGGTTAAGCTTTTGGTTTGTGTCAAAGTATGCAAAGTAAAAGAAAAAGCCAGGCAAATATTTATGTTGATGAAAAAAATGTTTGTTGCTGATGTGCAAATGAAGATAAGTTACTGATAGTTCAAAAGGTCATGCTCATATTGAGGACAAAACTGTACATTTCCAAATGCAGGAAGACTTACTCGAGTTGGTCAATAATAGAGGACAGATAACAACTCAACATAAAGAGGCTCGCTGAGCTGCTGACAGACACGAAAATTTATAATCACATTCACACAACTTAATTTTTCAGCCATGGCCCTGGTCAGAAAAAGAAACACATACATTCACGCAATCAGTTGGTCCATGGCCTACATCAGAAAAAGAACCCAGCATCCTTCCCCCTCCACTCACTACCTCACTCACAGGCTAGATGCTTGTGTCGCTGGAGTGGCTGGACACAGTGGTTGTGTGTGTATAGTTGTCCGAGTGATTGCACGAATGTATGTGTTTCTTTTTCTGATGAACGCCATGGTCGAAAATTTGTCATGTGAATGTGATTATCTTTTTTAACGCCTGCCATCAACTCGGTAAGCCTCTTTATGGTGAGTTGTTATCTTATTGACATTCCTATCGGATTTTCCATTGTTACATTGTTAAAACTTATTTGAGGTTGTAATTCAAAACAGGAAATATGAATATGCAGTTAACGATGGAAATGATTCACACTGAAGGATGAAAAATAGCACACATACGGCAGTGTTCTATTTACTCATTTATTATACAGCTGTTACCTCCATATTATGGATGCAATTTGAACAAAGGAAACTTTCCACCAATGAAATTTAAAGTTTCAAATGGATTTATGCAGCAAAATAATCTGTCGCCAAACCACAATTGTGCAAAAACTGCCTGAAGTTTATGTAAATTGCTTGATATAGTAGCAAAACAGTTTCCAAATACATTTAATAACACATTTTATTATGTAGTACCTGTTACATAATTTTTTTAAGAAAACTTGCTTAATTGAACATATCAAATTAAAACTGTTTCTGTGCTTTGGAAGTCTGTGTGTTATGTATGTCTGCTTTCGTTTACGAGGACAGACGTGCTGAAAACACTGTTGCATGTTGTGCTTGTTTGTGATACCAAATAAGACTTTTTGATTTATATAAAACAACTCATTAGTCATAGTGCCCGTCTTTTAATCGTTTTCAAGGATGGCTACATTTTTTTAAACCAAAATAAATTTTTACTTGTCATTTTGAAACTGATGGTTTACATGAGAGGTGGGGTTGGATGTTGATTATAGGCCACGCTGTGATTTTGTAAGCTAATACACGGAAAAAATATTGCAGCCTATATTTGCACACGTCATGTACAACTATGAAAAAGGTAAGGAGGACCAAACCACAACTCATGCGAATTAAAAAATTAATTGGGTGTGGAAAAAAGGGAGTTATCGAAGGTTGAGGCATGGATAATATCAGGATCGGAGAAGGTACTGTAAGGATAACTCCCACCTGTGAGGTTCAGAAAAGCTGGTGGTAGCTGGGAGGATCCAGATGGCCCTGGTTGTGAATCAGCCATTGAAATCAAGTGTATGCTCTGCTGTATGTTGTGCCACTTGGTAGTCTACCTTCATTTTGTCCACAGTTTGGCGGTGGCCATTCATCCTAATGAACAGCTGGTCAGTGGTGATGCCAATATAAAAAGCTCCAAGATTGCAGCAAATAGATCGCCCATGACATATCCCCACACATCCCAATCCTCCCTTTAAAACAAGTAACCATCCACAAAAAAGCACTCCCATTGTCACCCAGTACTACCATGGACTCGAAAAACTAAATTGCATCCTTTGCCAAGGTTTTGATTTTCTGGCCTCATGCCCAGAAATGGGAGACATCTGGCCCAAGATCCTTCCCACCCCTCCTAAAGTGGTGTTCCGTCACCCTCCCAACCCCCGCAACATTCTACTTCGTCTCTATGCCACCCCAAAACCCACCCGGCTGCAAAACCTGTCCAAACCACCCACCCAGCACTTTCTATTCCAGTCCTGTTACAAGCTTTTCCTACCCATCAGAAGCTGGGCCACCTGTGAAAGCAGCCATGTAATTTACCAACTGTGCTACAAGCAATGCGCAACTTTCTATATTAGCATGACAACTAACCAGCTGTCCATCAGGATGAATGGCCACCGCCAAACTGTGGACAAAAACAATGTGGTCCATCCTGTGGCACAGCAAGGAGTGGAGCACATGTATCATTTCAATGGCTGCTTTACAACCTGGGCCACCAGCTTTTCTGACCTGCACAGATGGGAGTTATCCTACAGTACATTTTCTGATCCAGAAATTATCTAGGCCTCAACCTAAGATAACTTCCACTCCAACAGTTACTATCTCCTCTGTCCTACACCTCTCCTCCTACTGTGCAAGTGTGTGTGTGTGTGTGTGTGTGTGTGTGTGTGTGCGTGTGTGTGTGTGTGTGTGTGCACGCGCGCACTTGACATCTTGTGAGCCATGGATGAAGGGTAACAGGCGGGTTGTGTTTTTCTCTACTTCAAAAAGGCGTTTGACGTGGTGCCACACTGCAGACTGCTAACGAAGTACCTTGTTCTCGATGGCAAGTGTTCATCAGAGACAAGTGTATCGTCAGGCGTGCCGCAGGGGAGTGTGATAGGACTGCTATTATTTACTATCTATATAAATTATCTGATGGACAGAGTAAGTTGTAATTTGCGGCTGTTTGATGATAATGCTGTGGTGTATGGGAGGGTGTCATCTTTAACTGACTGTAATAGCATACAGGATGACAGACAAAATTTCTAGTTGGTGCGAAGAATGGCAACTAGCTCTCAATGTAGAAAAATGTAAGGTGATGCGCATGAGTAGGAAAAAAAATCCTATAATGTTCAAATACAGCATTAGTAGTGAGCTTCTTGATGCTGTCGCGTCGTTCAAATATTTAGGCGTAACATTGCAGAGCGATATGAAATGGAACGATCATGTAAGGACAGTTGTGAGGAAGGCGGACAGCCGACTTCGGTTTATTGGGAGAATTTTGGGAAGATGTACTTCATCTGTAAAGGAGACTGCGCATAAAACGCTTGTACGACCACGTCTTGAGTATTGCTCAAGTGTTTGGGACGCACAGCAGATCAGTTTAAAGGAAGACATAGAGGCGGTTCAGAGGCGAGCAGCTAGATTTGTTAACGGTAGGGTCGACCAATGTGCGAGTGTCACGGAAATGCTCTGTCAAATCAATTGGGGATCGCTGGAAGAAAGACGACCTTCTTTTCGTGAATTTCTGTTGAGTAAATTTAGAGGGCCGGAATTTGAAGCTGAATGTAGTGCGATCTTGCTACCGCCTACTTACATTTCGCGTAAAGATCACAAAGATAAGATAAGAGAAATTAGGGCTTGCACGGAGGCATATAGGCATTCGTTTTTTCCTCGTTCCATTTGGGAGTGGAATAGGAAAGGAAATGCCTAGTTGTGGTCAGTGTACCCTCCGCCACGCACCTTACGGTGAAATGCGGAATATGTATGTAGATGTAGATATGCCGGTGATGGGCAATGATCCTTTCGTTAGTGGGGAGGGGTGGGCATGTTTGTGGCTCTTACTCTCACGGAAATTAGTTTCAAAACTACGAGTTCGAGTACTGTAGACAGGGTGAAGCTGGGAATTTGTGTCTTGAGGGAGGCGCACTTAGGTAGTCCTTGCATGTGTGGTGATCACTGTGTCCCCGGTGGTGTAGGGGGGTCAGCGCAACTGCCTAGAAGGCAAGAGACCTGGGTTTGAATCCCGGCTGGGTACACATTTTCAGCTTTGCCCATTTGCAGTTGAAGTCATATATTCTGTGAATATTAAACAATAACAACTACAGGATCAGAAGTGACGTCTGTGTGTGTCATTTTTATGTACCTGTCGCAGCTCATCGTACATCTCTGCAGCGAGTTGTAAACTGTGCTTATTGTATTATTGAATTCCAACCTTGACTTTCCATTGTCAGATTTTACTCTGTAAATACTTAAAATTATTTTCACTGGTAAATTAAAATTAATTTATCTTCTTTGAACATTCTATTTCTATGATATTCCCCTATGTTGTACAGAAAACAAACCTAAAATAATTTCCTTCAAAAAGCAGCATGTGAAATGTTATAAATCAATCTGACATACTAACACTTTCATGGTTGCCACAACCTTCCCAAAGTTAAATTTCCTGTTTTCCAGACACAGTTTTAGCATTTTCACTTACAAGTAGTGAGATCTGGAGAGTAGGTAAACAGATGACAAAAATATTAGAGACTTCTGTTTTTCTAAACATTTTTGAGGCACATCAAGTTGGTTCCATCACAATTTGTGATACGAAGGGTTAGTAGAAAGGTCAGTTGTGTAAATAATTTTTTTTTTTAATAAAATGATTTTTTGTGTTTGAAGTCTGAATTAAAAGCAAGTTTTTGGTCCTTGTTCCAACAGAATTTATGAACTTTACAGGAAAAATAATGCATTAGATTGGAGAAGAAACATAAATGAATGACGTCACATTAAAGTTTCAGAAATAAGAATGAGAGCACTTAAATATGTCTAGTGACACTATCTCTGCCAAATGTTTTGTCAAAGAAAGAATGAAATGGCACAAAAACAAGTAAGATTAATCAAACCAGTCATAACTCCTTTGTAACAGAAGTAATGCTGATGCATGGCATCTCCATAAACAGAGAATTTAATTTGTTGGATTAATGGTGGAAATTCTCCTCAGAGATGATAAATTATTTTTCAAAAGAGATAGATTGGCAGAGCAGTACTTACCTTTGTGCTGCACCACCGATAGTGACACAAATGAAGAAAAAGAAAAAAGGGACGAAAAGGACAAGCTTTCAGAACACAGTTCCTTCTTCATGTGGGAGAGAAGGAAAGAAACCAGAAGAAGGAGCCGTGTTCCGAAAGCTTGTCCTTTTCGTCCCCCCTTTCTTTCCCCGTTTTATCTTCTTCATTTGTGTCACTATCAGTAGTACAGCACAAAGGTAAGTACGGGCCAGCCAATCTATCTCGTTTGAAAAATTTAATTTGTTGAGTCAAAAAGGAGATTTTACAATGCCCCCTACCTTTCCAAATTTCCCCAATTTCTGTGACATGTCTGAAATTGGCTGATCTGTAGCTATACAAATCAGAGACAGTCAATATCAGAATCAATTAAATGTCAATAACTAACAATTCAAAAGTTAGCACAATTCTTGGCTTAGTTCACATTGTCAGATAAAACACACATCAGGAATAATCAGCAGAAAGTTACATGTAATTTAGACCAAGTCCTAAACTTAGGAGGAAAATGTTTAAAGCAAGTGGTGTAACTTACAACTACTTCAATGCACAAACTTACACTATATGTTCGAGACCGGGAATGAGATCTTCTACGATTCTTCTTTTTCTTTGACTTCTTGGACCTTGAGTGATGGTGACTACAAGCTTCTTCACTTTCATGTTGATATTCCTGTAGAAGAAGAAATAAAAAAGGTCAGATACAGTTTTTACAAAGGAAATTACAATGCTGGAATCTCCTATATGGAAAATCAAAGAACAATAAAATAATTTGAAATTAAAATTTACACTTCACACCACCAATGTGTAAGAAATCAATTTTTTTAAAAATTATATTGTGGTGCACACACAACACACACACACACACACACACACACACACACACACCTGATGGCTGCAGGCACTGTGGCTACAGTCGGTGTAGTCCATAGCACAAATGTTGGGGAAAATAATTCCGATATTTATTTTTCTCCTCCCATACAATAATTATGTATATCAGTAACATCACGTAACAGTGATTTCTTTAATTTTTACATCACCACTTCTTCATATTTGCCATTTGAGTACCCATAATGTTTTGCATGAAAGGTGTGGTAAATTGACTTTTTTAGTTGTGTTCCAATGTTTGAGGCACACTGAACATTGTGCGACACCACATACCATAATTGTATTCTCTTCCCACACTTTGGCAAGTCTATACACTCCCATGCAGGGCCTATGCCATAACTAACTACAGTCAGGAACTCCCCCCCGACTGCCCCATCTTACTGTGAGCACTCATTGCCCAGACACAAATGGATGGACGGATGGGATGTTTTTGGCGCACAACAATTACGACTTCAGCACCCTTACAATGCAATTGTGACAAGTGTGGACAAGTTAAGAGAAAATTAATAAAAAGTAACTAAACTAGTAAACTGCATGGACAGTTAAACGAACACATCATTACCTCTTGGCATTATAAGTTTGCTCACAAAAGCAGTCACATGTAAAAGCACTTAAAACACAATAACAAAGTATCATGCTGACTGATTATCAGAATAAAAAGTATGAGCCACACACTCTTCCAACTTACTAAAACCTCCAGCCTGAAAGCTCAGGCCAGAGCCCAGACAATTCACAAAACTTTAAAACACTGGGCACACTCACCAGCTAATACAGAGGGCAGAGCACCACCACAATTTGCCACTGCCCTCTCTGCATGAAATGAAACACATTCTGTTAAGATGTGGTGTACACTTATTTGCATGCTACAGGCATCACAAAATGGGGGATCCTCTCAATGGAGTAAAAGGCTACGTCTTAAAGGGCATTGACTGATGCAGAGGTGTGTTCGGGCCACTTCGTACCACCTGAACGAATGGCAGGAGGTTCGGCACGGTCTGACAGCTGGTTTAACTGACAGGAGTTTGTTACCTGTCACTGCCAGCTGTGTCTTCACACAACTGAAAGGACCTTTGCTGCAACACAGAGAAGACGTCCCACAGTGAAATACACATTCTGTGACATTCTGGTCACTGCAGGCCACCTCGGCGCCCACATCGGTCACTTCATTACCCAGAATTCCAGCCGGTGGGCAGGCGAATCCTCGAGACAATTGGGAAAACACTACAAAGCACCTGAGAGTGTCCCCTAGTTTGGATCCATCAGCGTACATCACTGAAAAATCGTGATGCCTATCTAAAGTAATGTAAAACTCTGACTGAAACAAAATGTCAGGAGTGCAATGTTTAAAGTTCGTCAAGTCTAAAAGGAGTATGGGCCGCTGTAATACCCGAGGTGGAAATCTGCGCCACCCTCAATGTGAAACAGTAAAACTTGCCATACCCATTTCTAAAAAGCAACCCTTAGCGTCAATCCCAAAAGGCCTCATTCGTAGTCGATTATAAAAAAGCATTTCCATAGGAGGTCGAGTAAAAAGTAAGGTACGTGTGAGTATATGGCACAAATAGTGTGGTATACGCCTGCCACACCCCGAGGAGTTGTCGCCGTACATAAAGTGGCGGCTCATTAGCCTCAGCGCAGAGACTCTGTATGGGACCGGTCCTAAATGCTCCAGCGGCCAGGCAATGCCCTTCGTGGTGCACCAAGTGCAAACTTGTTAAATGTCTTGCATACCCATACACCATGGGAAGGAAGGAAGGAATCTTAGGGTGGTCATGCTCAGAGATTTGGGTAAGGATGGGGAAGGAAATCAGTCATGCCGTTTGAAAGGAACCATTTCACTTGCCTAAAGTGATTTTGGGAAATCACGGAAACCTAAATCTAGATGACTAGAGGAGGATTTGAACTACCATACTTCTGAATACGAGTCCAGTGTGTCATACATCATGCAGCCATAGTAAAGCTGAGATCTCACAAAGGCTCTTTAAAACTGGAGCAGACGAGTCCTGTTAACTCCCCATGAAGTGTGACCAAGACACTTTACTCAGTACCTAAAATAGTGTGGAGAAAGGAAGGACTTAATAAAATAGGGGAACCCCAATTTGTGAAGTTGCCTGAGGTTAAGATGACTACAAGTAGGCCTTCTAGATATAAACAAGCACACCTAGGTGATGCTGGCGCAGGAAAGCCTGTTGATTAGCCACATCCAAAAAAGCCAGGTTATCAGTTGAGAGATATCACCTGAACCCACTCTGGAAGTGAATACGGAGCTTACTGGATTACAACATCCAGACAAGGTGGCGGTTGACCATCCACTCTAAGGTCTTTCCCACACAGCAAGCGAGGGCAACACTACAATAACTGCTTGGGCACATTCACGGGTTTTAAAAAGGGGATTCAAATTCTCTCTCTCTCTCTCTCTCTCTCTCTCTCTCTCTCTCTCTCTTTCCCCCTCCCTCTCCACAAGTTGGGAATGCAACCAGACGCTCAAATGACATCAGAAATGTTGAGGAGGATTTCCTTATTTTGCTGTGTAAGGTGTCTTACTGTATTGCAGTGGATACTATTGTGGCCAGGGGATGTGTCACGAGCCACACACAATGCAGAATTCAGCTCCCACAGGGTCAAAAGGCGGTTATAATCCTGATCGTTGGTAGACTCTGTGTCCAAGTTGTTTCTCTCAGCAGTCACTCTGTGGCTCTGGAAAGCTGGAGTCTGGTGGCAGCTGTAGCGAGAGAGATATAAGCTGCCACCTTCTGGGCAATATCTCGTGGCCTAGTACCATTCCCCACCACAGCAGCCACTGGACACCTCCCTCTTCTACTAGGTATCCTCCTTATTGTCTCCGTACTTTTGAACTGTGTGTAATAACTAACAGAATCTACAAACTGTTGCCACGATTTCTTTCCGCTCTTGCAACGTACGGCCCTCGACACCCGAAAGGCTGCGAGGTCGTATGCGGTCAAACGACACTCTAACCGAAGCACAGACGCTCATCCGGTTCTGATAGTGGAACGACAATCTTCGTTCTGCAAGAGGATGGGCTGTCTTTTCGGTTGCCTCTTAGACAGTAGACTGGATGCATCAGCAGCGTGGTGGATCGTTTCCACCCATTCCTGGGCAATGACGTGACAAACACAGCGAGCTAGCCGTAAAGCGCACAGTCTCCTCTGCCGAGCACATGTTGTGACGATTGTCTGACAGGCTGCATTTCATCTGGTTGGTGGATCCAGATTAGGAAGTGATCACTGACATGATGACCATCACCCACTTCCCAGTAAATAATAGGAGCAATGGCTAGAGAGGAAATAAAAGATCAATGGCAGAGAACAACTCTGTTGCAATGCAGAAGTGTGTGCTCTCACCTGTGTTTACTAATGGACACATCCAGTTAAGAGAAGCCTAAACTGCTCTACCCTTGGGCAGGTATCTACAGAGCCCCAAATCACCACACAGTGGGGGAGCTGTGTTAAAAGGTCTTCTAGAGCCTCTTCATCAACTGCTTCATGTGGAGGCAGATACAAAGACACAAGTCATGTACTGACAGTGCAAGTGCTTGTAAACTTGGTGTGAGATAAAAGGTCTTGGAGTGACAGTCTGCATTAGTAAACATAGCTACTGCTCCTCTAGCTCTCAGAGGTCATCCTCTTTTTATAAGAAAGTAGCCATGTATCTTGCACTTGTCAGTAGATTTAAATTTGTCCCCTGGAGACAGATACTGATTGGTTTACACTGAGTCGAACATAGTTCCTCCACAAGTTGGAAGTTTTGATTTTTTCACAGTAATTTTTGCATGGCTTCCAACATCAAATTTTTCCCGCTTGCCATTTTTTTAAAATCACTAACTTAAACAGACGGCCAGGGGTAGCAAAACCTCTGGAACATTAACAGTAGTTTTTCAGATGTAAGAGGCAGAGCTACATGTTCTGTAACAACTGCCATCTTAACGTGTCCACCCACAGACACTAGCCGAGAATAGCAACCTTAGTCTGAGTGGAAGCATCAACTTTGGGAAGTGGCCTTTGCACAACAGCAGCAAATGATATGACAAAGGAAAAAGGCTGCATGGCCTTAAAGATACTGCCGTGCTGAAATAGAAGCGGACTTGGCTTCGAAGGCAGGGTTGTCAACTGAACACAGCACTTATACTGACAGTAGGTTTATTGCGAACTGAAACTTACACGCAGCACTAACTGCCTCTCGGGTAAAGTGCTCTGCTATTTATACACAGACAGAATGTACCAGAAATTAGAACATAAGAAACATGTAGAAATTACAAGTGAACCTAAGAAACATGTAGAATATTCTGGAAATGATAATTACAAAGAAATAAATTTTTGCCGGTGGACAGGATTGAACCGACGATCTTAAGCACCGCAATCGGTGATGCTATCCATTGCACCACGCCGTCAGTTGGTTAACTTTGAGTCTTGCGACACTGCTCCCTCTCTCAAAAGAATAGCGACCCGCTGTTAGGTCTCCTTTGGAGCCAGCTGCAATGTCCTGGATCTTGACCTTGTCACTGGTCCTCTGTATGGCAGTTCTGGAGAATCCTTCACTTCTGCACGATTACCGACGGCAGATGTACCTGTACTGGCTTCATCAGTATCATAACTGTTCTTAGAGTCCTTGAACAACAAGCCATTTTCGCCCATATAATCTTCAGGATCGTAGTAAGGCTTCATGCAGAGGACGTGAACAATGTCTCTTTGTTATTGTCGTTACGGCGGCTCGTAATCCTCAACTTCGTATGTCACATTTGAGAGGTGGAGTATGACACGATATGGACCAAGTATTGCCTCAGTAACTTTTCTGATAGCCCAACTTTCCGTACAGGGGTAAAAATCCATACCAGATCTCCTGGGCTGTACACAACAGGTTGGTGCTTGTCGTTATACCGCTGGGCGTCCAGTGTCCATATGCGAGCCAGCTGTCTTGCTTCTTCGACCCTGGTGACGAGCTGTTTAACATAGTCATCCAGAGTGTTGTTCGGCTGGAACGGGAACAGCGTATCCATCGTCTCGGCTTCACGTCCATGGAGCAGGAAAAACGGCGTGAAGCCTGTGGTGTCTTGTCTTGCGGTATTATAAGCAAATGTCACAACTGGCAGTATTGTAAACCAATCCTTCTGCTCAACATCGACAGCATATCTGCTAACGTCTTGTTAAAACGTCCTGCAAGACCCTTTGTCCGAGGGTGGTATGCAGTTGTCATTCTGTGGACAATGTTGCACCGTGACATTACCTCTGATACTAGTTTTGACTGGAATACTTTTCCACAATCAGATATCATGACACGAGGTGCTCCATGCTTCAAAATAATGTCTTCTACAAGGAATTTTGTTATCTCTGGAGCTTCTGCAGTCGGCATAGGTTTGGTGACAGCATCGCGTGTGAGGTAGTCAGTGCAGACTATTATCCAATGGTTACCGGTTGTCGACTTCGGGAACCTCCCTAAAAGATCGATCCCAACTTGGTGGAATGGAGCTGCTGCAGGTAGAAACCATATGAGGTGCCCTGGAGGTAATTGCAGCACATGCTTCCATCGCTGGCACTCTTTACAGTGACTCAAATAGTGCCTTTCCAGTAATACCTGCGTCTGATTCTGTCTAGGGTCTTCACGAATCCCAGATGACCGGATATTGGAGCATCGTGGAAATATTTGAGAATAGCTGGCTGGAGATGAGCTGGAACAACAAGTAGCCATTTGGGGCCCAGTGGATCATAGTTGCTCTTATACAATGTCCCGTTTATAAGTTGGAACTCTCCATTGGTCGGTTCTCCTTTCTCCAAGGCCTCTATCGTTTTTAATAGTGCTGGATCTTCCCTCTGTTCAGCTGTAACGTCACCTAATTCAGTGAGAGCTGAAATTTCATTAATCTGTTGTGTTCCACTAATGGATTCCTCGAAAGGCAGTCGGCATCCTTGTGTTTGCGCCCGTTCTTGAATACCACTGTGACATCGTTCTCTTGGAGTCTTAGTTCCCATCTTGCTAGTCGACCTGATGGATCCTTCAAGCTAGTCAGCCAACACAAAGAATGGTGATCTGTCACGACGGTGAATGGTTTGCTGAATAAATACGGTCGGAACTTGTTGATAGCCCAGATAACCGCGAGACATTCTTTTTCAGTTGTAGAGTAGTTTCTCGGATTTTGAGAGTACTCTTGACGCATAGGCTATCACTTTTTCAGCACCTTCCTGAACTTGTACAAGCACTGCACCAATCCCATAACCACTGACTCCTGTGTGAAGTTCAGTTTCCTTATTCTCGTTGTACAAGGCTAGTACTGGTGCGGAAGTTAGAGCCTCCTTAAGTGCCCGGAAAGCTAATTCTTTAGTCTCATCCCAGTAAAACTTGGCGTCTCCCTGCAGAAGTTCTTGTAATGGACTAGCCTTGTTAGAAAATCCTTTTATGAAACGTCGGTAGTACGAGCACAGCCTGAGAAAACTTCTCACATCACGAATGTGCTGAGGAGTTGGAAATTCTGTGACTGCCCTTACTTTATCTGGATCAGGAAGGACACCATCTCCGTTGACTAGGTGCCCCAGGATTTTTATCTCTTTGGCGACGAAGAGGCACTTCTTTGGATTGAGGCAGAGACCTGCAGCCTGAACACACTTCAACACAGTTGACAGGCGACTCAGATGTTTTTCAAATGTTTTTGAGAAAACAACAATGTTATCCAAATAGCAAAGACACATCGTCCACATAAGGTGTTGACAACAGTTGTCCAGCATGCGTTCGAATGTGGCCGGAGCATTACATAATCCAAATGGCATTACTTTGAATTCATAGAGGCCGTCAGGTGTAATAAAAGCCGTCTTCTCCCAGTCAGCTTCGTCAACCTCGATTTGCCAGTAACCTGTCTGCATGTCCATAGTTGAGAAGTATGTAGCTCCTTTCAAGCAGTCTAAGGTGTCGTCAATACGCGGCAGGAGGTAGACATCTTTGTGATTTTGTTCAACCGCCAATAGTTGACACAGAATTGCCACGTGTCACCCTTCTTCTTTACAAGGACCACCGGGGACGACCAAGGACTCTCCTAAGGTTGAATAATGTCATCGTGCAACATTTCCACTCTATCCGTCTTTCAGCTGGCGACACTCTATATGAACGCTGGCTAATTGGTGGATGATCCCCAGTATTGATATGGTGCCTTATCATGGGCCGTTTCGTGTGACTTTTCCCCTGCTGAGGTATGAATGCACCCGAAAATTGATGTAAAATAGCTAACACACGCTGGCGTTGTTCCTTGGTCAGTCTGGGCGCTATTGGCAGTTCCACGTTTGTCTCCTCCAACGTGTTGTCTGTACTAACAGCAGAGCAGGGGTCTTCATTGATGACGTTCTACTCACCATTCTGGATTGGTTCAGCTGTCCCAATACACATTCCTTTAGGGATAGGTTGTGACTGATCATGACAATTAGTGATGCAAATCTCTCCTCGACCACCAGTATAGCTTATGATAGCCACTGGTATGTAAATTTCTTTTGTGAGCCTATTAAACTTTTTACTACTGACAAGCACTTCACAGTTTAACCAGTCATCTGTGTTTGTGACTGGAACTCTTGTCATTGTCAATGGCGGGATCGTCACATTGTTGACGGCAAATAACTTCCCAGAAAATTCTGTATTACATGTATCTATCGGAACAACTTCCTCCATTTGCAGCTCAGATCTTCCACAGTCAATGATAGCTTGGGATGCCTGAAGGAAGTCCCATCCAAGGATGACATTGTGACTACATTCTGTTAACATAACAAATTCAAATGGCTGGGTCCTGTTGCTGATGGTTATTCTTACGACAATTTCCTGCTGGCTGGACGTACTTTCCATTCGAAACAGTTGCCCCAGTATCACAGAACATTGTCTTCTTTAGCGTGCGGTAGTACTTATCCGACAATACAGAGAAAGAAGCTCCTGAATCAACCAGTGCCCGGACAGGTTGGCTGTCGATTATGACGTCAGTGACATTTCCCGACATCTTAGTGACTGTCGTCCATGGAGGATTTTCATCTGCGGCGGCCTCACCTCCGTAGATGGTCGCCTTGCTTAGTTTTAATGGGCGCGGCGGCTAGGGGAGCAGCTTGTACATCTGTATGGTGACGGTGAATGGCAGCGGTGTGTCGGCAAGCGACCTTGTCCAGGATACGGCGATGGGCTTCTTCCGATAGGTTTACTTAATTCATTAGCAGGTGACTGCCTGGCATAGAACTGCTATGATGGCTGAAGTCTTGCGGCAAAATAATTGTCGAATACTCGCCTCTTCTCTCTGCAGTAGTGTACGACATGTCCAGGATGTCCACAGTGGAAACACAATGGCGTGTTGTCTTCTGTCCTCCAGACGTCTGTTGTTCTGCGGGGCGTCATAGTTACCGGGGGAGTTGGTTGTGGTCGCGTCGGCCGGTTCATGGACTGCCGTTTGGCGGCAGCAGCGTAAGTCATAGTAGGGCAATACCATTCTTCACATTGGGTACAATTGAAGGGGCAGACAGGAGCTAATGTTTGAAATACCTCGTCCTCAGCGGCGTCGGCTCCCTTGTGACTTACAGGTCTTACATCCATGGCCATGATCTGAGGCTCGCTCTGTCTGATAGTCCCGGCTGCCATAAACTGTTGTAATTCTTCTCTCACGATTTGTCGTATGAGAAGCCAAGTCGTGCTGGTCTTCCACAACGGCCATAGGGACTACATTTGGTAGTCTGTCATACTTCTTGCATCCAACCCTCCTTTGTTGCATCTCTTCAATCCGCTGGCACCACTTGATGAACTCTTCCGTCATAGCGACGTCTTTTATCAGAAGATGTTTTCTGCTATACCCTTCATCAGGTGCGTGATTTTGTCGGCCTCAGTCATATTTGGATTGACTATGTTACACAGTGCCAAAACATTCTGTATATATGACTGTGTCGGCTCACCATGTCATTGGGCCCGATTCTTCAGTTGTTCTTTCGCCGAGCTGATTTGTCGCTGGCGATCTCCAAATGTCTTCTTAAGTTCCACCTGAAACATTTCCCAGTCATTCAGCTTCTCTTCGTTGTTTTCGAACTGTTGCTGGGCTGTTCCGTCCAGGTAGAAATTAACGTTGGCCAAGCACAGTGTATGATCCCACCTGTTGTACTTGGCGACTCGGTCGAACCCTTTTAGCCATTTGTTGGGGTCCTGTCCAACGTCTCCAGAGAACACTGACGGGTGTCTGATGTGCAGCTGGCTTACCGCTGGTTTCGTGTCCATCGTTCTTCTGATAATACGGACTTTCTGAATGATGTACTCAGTATATCCCTTGTATTTTGGTTCTAGTCCGTGTAAGGGACGGCTTTTACGTTGCCTAATCGGAGCCATGGTGATGCAGCTGTTGCAAAGGATACCCGGCGCCTCCACCAAACAATGTCACGTTGAAATAGAAGCAGGCTTGGCTTCGAAGGCAGGGTTGTCAACTGAACACAGCACTTTTACTGAAATCAGGTTTATTGCGAACTGAAACTTACACACAGCACTAACTGCCTCTCGGGTAGAGTGCTCTGTATTTATACACAGACAGAATGTACTAGAAATTAGAACATAAGAAACATGTAGAAATTACATGTGAACATAAGAAACATGTAGAATATTCTGGAAATGATAATTATAAAGAAATAAATTTTTGCAGGTGAATGGGATTGAACCGACGACACCACAATCGGTGATGCAATCCATTGCATCATGCCGTCAGTTGGTTAAATTGAGTGTGTTGCGGCAATATTTTTGGCCTCATGATAGGAAATACATACGGTGGTTTTAATTTTCTGCAATTTCTTTTTCTCCAAATAAATTCTACTGCCCCTATTCCAAAGTGTTCCCCAGAACAGTTGTCTCTCTTTGTAGGTAGCATACACTCAGCTCCCTCATGGATGACCTTGTCACATTTACTGCAAGTGGCATATCCCTTGGAACCTAATGTAGTATGTCCAAACTGATGACAATGAAACAGTGCATATGGCCCAAATGGCAATACAAATTATCCAAAGAATACTGTTTTTGCATATACTGATAGTTTTGAACTATTAAAGGTGAGGATGAAGGACTCTGATTTACAAGTCCCCCACAATCTGTAGGTCCACTATTCCTTCTGAAGCCCACTCTCCCTTAAGTTCTTCATTTGGAATATAAATGAAGTCAAGTGGCCATGCCTTTGGCATAATTTAGGATACTGTGCATCTCTGCCTCTATTTCATACTCCTCATACTTCTGAGGTTTGCCACTTGTTGGGAACTGGAAGTTTCAACCAACATGGTACCATTTCTCCATCTTTTAACTGCCTTCAAATTTCTCCCAATGCCCTCTAAACCCTTTTGGATGTAGAAGGATGAAACCTTCTCAAAAATTCCATCATTTCTTTTAATGATTAAAAACACATTCTACACAGCAGAACATTCTGTCACTATTAAACATACCCATATTACCGAGTACTGTGCCTGGAACTGGAAGACTGGCTAAGCAAGCCCCATTCCCCCCCTCCCCGCCCCCACCCAACAGTGAATCCATCCCATTGTAAGGTGGAAAGCACAACTGTGAAGTATCCCTGCTGGTCCGACAAGCAGCTAAGGAACCAAATGGCCATCAATACAGAGGTCCACATGCCTAGGTAAGCCTAATACAACTGATGTTTGGCAGTATACTCAGAGTTTAATCACTGGCGACTGTTCTACCTAAACAGCCACTCATTGCTTAATAAAGGCATTTTCCTTCTTCACAAACCGGGCATATTCAAAGTGAGATCCACATTCCCCAAGACACACAATGTTTCACTGCAGAATGAACAGTGGTCACCAAAGTGTAAGAGGACTGGCGGTGCTTACCGTTCCCAGTGAGGGACCCCACGTTCGCAGAGCCCGTACTCGGCTAGTTAATGCTGAGCCCCCTCGAGGGGACTGCCTCTAAGGCAAGTAAGTGTGAGCCCTCGCGCTCGCCTAGCCGCCTCCTGAACAGGCTAGATCTATAGTGTGACATAGGAAAGGCCAGAAGGAGGTAACACTCCATAATAAGCAACAAAGGCCGTTTGTAATGGTTGTAGTACACAATAGCTCACCTTGAAGATGCGGACCCTCTCAGATTCCAAGCCGACTGCCTCAAACTCGGGCAGGCCCTCCATCTTGGAGCGGATCTCGTCCCACGGCAGCGTGTGGTCCACGTTGCAGGAGCTCAGCAGGTTCTTGAAGCTGGCCGCCAGCTTCTTGAGCCGCCGCGTCTCCTCCTTCAGCCGTTCCTTCTCTCGAGCCTCGGCCTGTAAGAAGGGGAGAGTGTCGCCATTAGTTTTGGATACCGTTCTCCATTGCTAGTGTTTATGTGACATTATTTTCAAGATCTGAACATTTCGGTCTCACCAGCTGTCAGTTAACAGAAGGGAGAGGGAAGTCTCAGGTATGTGTGAACTTTGTTCTGTATATTATCATATTTTCGGAGGCTGAGAATTTGGAATAGCTGTAATAGATTTAACCCCAGGAAACCCACTTGTTTTGGTAATTGAATATCCAAATACCTATATTTTCTAAGTATATTTTCTCTCAGATATGCGAGTGTGTGTGTGTGTATTTGTTTACCTTACTTTTTTTCCCTTAAGATAAGTACTTCCACTCCTGGGATTGGAATGAGTCCTTTTCCACTTCCTTAAAACCTGTATCCTTCCCTTTCTCCTCTCCTACCTTCCTCTTTTCCTGAAGAAGCAACCAACAGTTGCGAAAGCTTGAATGTTTTTCTGTGTTTGTGTTTTTTGTGTCTATCGGCGAACCTGTGCTTTGGGTAAGTGAAACAATCTTTATTTTTATACATATTTTTCCCATCAGTAACGTCTCCTTCTTATACATAGAGGAAAAACTCCTAGCAGGAAAAAAATATATATAAAAAGTAGATGAAGTTTACTTACCAGGCGAAGGAACACAGGTAGTGACAGCAACATAAACAAGAAACACACACACACACACACACACACACACACACACACACACACACTAGCTTTCGCAACTCCAGTTGCTTCTTCAGGCAGAAGGGAAGGAGAGGGAAAAGGAAATGATGAGGGTTTTAAGGGAGTGGGTAAGGAGTCATTCCAATCCCGGGAGAGGAAAGACTTACCTAGGGGGAAGAAAAGGAAGGTAAACAAATACACACACACACACACACACACACACACACACACACACACACACATATACATTTACACAGATGCAAACACACCTAGGCAGACATACTGTAGAAAGCAAAGAAGTTAAGAAGTTAGACAGAGATGCCACTTGAGGCAGATGCTCTGTCCAGAGAACCGAGGCAAAGATGTTAAAGATAGCGGGCGGGAATTCAAATTTAGTGGAGGTTGAGACCAGGTGGGCTATGGGAAGAGAGAATATACTGAAGGGCAAGTCCCATCTCCAGAGTTCTGAAGGATTGGTGTCGGTGGGAAGTATCCAGATAATTCGAAGGGTGTAACACAGTGCCAAGATGTGCTGGCCATGCACCAATGCGTGTTTAGCCACATGGTGATCCTTGTTAAACAAACACTGTCTGCCTGTGACCGTTCATGCAAATGGACAGTTTGTTGCTGGTCATTCCCATATTGAACGCTTCACAATGCAGGCATGTCAGTTGGTAAATCACATGGGTACTATCGCAAATGGCTCTGCCCTTTAGCATGTACACCTTCCGGGTTACGGGACTGGAGTAAGTGGTGGTGGAAGGGTGCATAGGGCAGGTGTGTGTGTGTGTATGTGCGCGCAAACGGTCTTGTGTACTTACATTGTGCACGCATTTTGTATTTTTATTTTATTTTGTTTATTTTATTTTTCTCCCCTCATCCGCCTCCGCACTCCATTCCTAAGCTGCACCTCGTTATTCCCATCTAACCCATCCCCAGCACCGTGATGTAACCTTCCTATCCCCTCTCCTCCCCTCCCGTCACCGATTTACTCGCTGCAGAGTGTGATTCGAAGTGCAGCAGCTGGAGGTGACGGTTGTACGACTGTGTTGTGTGCCTGTGTGATTGCGTGAGTGTTCTCTTTTCTGAAGAAGGCCATGGCCAATAGCTGAAAGTGTTGTATGTGTGTGTCGTTTGTATGTGCCTGTCACAGCTTGTAGCCATGTCTTTGCAGTGAGTTGTAAACTGTTGATACTATATTATTAACATACAGAATCTACATGACACCCCTTATTGATAGCAGTCATAACATTGTGCAAGTAAAGAGCTAGCTGTGTTTCACAGGAACGATACTTTATAAACCCGTGTCGACTACGGGACAACAGGTAGTTCTGTTCGATATAGTTCATAATTTGAGGAAAGTATACGTTCTAACATCCTTCTGCAAACTGACGTCAGTATACAGGCCCGTAGTTTCGCAGATCACTCCCATTCATTGCCTTATCGAATAATGGAGTGACCTGTGCAACTTTCCAGTCTTTGGGTACGGAAGGTTCACTGAGAAAGTGGCTGTATATGATAACTAGCTAGGGGCTATTGCATCAGCATACTCTGAAAGGAGGGATCAAGGAGGAGATGGGCAGGGAGGAAGAGGAAAAAGTGGACAGAGAGGGGCTGAAGAAAGGGGGGGGGTGGTGGAGGGAGGAGCACGGGGATGGAAAGATAAAATCAGAAAATTATATTTTATCATTTCTGCACAATGTGCAATTCACTATTCGGTTCCAAGTGAGAACTTTTGTGATGCTGTATATAAGTGGATAGTAATTTTTTTTTATGCACACAACAAATAAATATAGAACTATGAATTTCACAGAAGGTAAATGCCACTTTAAAATAGTTCTGAATGCTTCAGTTAAGTTTTTTGGTGCCACATTTTTCTGTACATCTGCTCTCATGCAAAGTTTGGGAGACCATACACAAATGGTCTGTAAGGTCGGTGATCACCAGTGTGTGTGTGTGTGTGTGTGTGTGTGTGTGTGTGTGTGTGTGTGTGTGTGTGTAATTGAATGACTGCTTATTTCACCTACAAATAACTAGTAAATTTAGTATCCCACCTTTTCGAGGAATGCATTGAAGGTAAGTTTAACATTTCCTGCATCCAGATTGGCAGACCTCCGGTCCTCACAAACAACTGTGGCGAAGTCCTCAAATGAAGTGGTAACCTGAAACAGACAGGTTTCATATACAAATTCTTAGCTACTGAAACACTGCTAAAAATGTGAGCATCAGGTCTTTAAATAAGTACATCTTTAAAATTGCAGGACTGCCTTTTTGTCTACTAAAGGGTAAGGTTGCATAACAAATCTCAAATGTTTAACAAATACCACATGCTTTATACACTAATTTCTCAAACCTTCCTTGAGTGCAATATATTCAAAGGGTGTCCCGTTTAAACTGTTTACCTAAAATAACACTGAAACAAAAGCAGATATTAAAGATAGATAACAACTCATCATAAAGGGGCTTGCTGAGCTGCTGAGACAGACACAAAAATAGATAATCACATTCACACAACAAAATTTTTGGCCATGGCCTTTGTCAGAAAAAGAAACACACGACCTGTCACCGCGAATTGATGCACGCAGTAAACTACCGTTCCCGCTAGCCGAAGCCCCGTCTAAACTGAGCGCGCGAACGCGCCGCTCCCTTTGATGTACCGACAACAGCCGGAACACTGCGCGGCACAGCACAGTGCGGCACCGCGCGGTTCGCCGTCCACGCTGGACGTGCACACCCGCGCACAGCAGGTTTGCGCAGCCCGGCGCGCTCAGTGTGGACCCGCCTTTAGGTTGAGGCCAGGATGGTTGCGGGAGTGTAGAATGTGTTGAAGGGACAACTCCCATCTGTGCAGTTCAGAAGAGCTGGTGGTGGAGGGGAGGATTCAGATGGCTCGGGTAGTGAAGGGAAAGGTTGTTCACAACCTAGGGCATGAGGGGATCCAAGAGTAGCCAATAATATATTATATGGGGGATTAATCTCCTCATGGCCTATTCTATGGTTTCTATTTTTGTGAGACTGTCGGCAGTACAAAACTAAGGTAAGTACTGGTCAGCTGATCTCTCTCTTTTCATGAATATTTCAAAATATAAACAATGACAAATGTAAACAAAGTATGCGGTGCAAAGTACACTTGTGTCCAACTGCTGAATTATGGGCACTGTAACTGTCACAGTTAAATAGTTTGCAATAACGGCTGCTGGACCTAAACACGATTTCTCAGGTTTCTAGAAATAACTTATAATGACTATTCAAGATAAGATGTCTGTTTACAACACTTATTTTGTATTTTCTGGAAAAATCAACAAGTCACAGACGGAACAAATATCAGTAAAAGAGCGCGCGCGCACACACACACACACACACACACACACACACACACACACACACACACACATGCGAGATCACTGCGCGCGCACACACACGCGATCACAACTCAAGATAGAGGCTCCCTGAAACTCTTCTAGTACTGGGCACACCGAACGCCGAAAGACCATGGGGGAAATTAAAGCTTTTGGGCCCTGGAAGAAGTCCGACCGAAGTCCGCCCGAATTAGTGGTCACGGCACCATCCACGGGGGTGTGCGTACAGTGAAATGGGGGATGCAATCTAGGGAAGGGAAATGGAAATCTCGGCAAAGAGAGGCAAGCCACAGTCTGACGGGAAATCCCGCCCGCGGCCAGATATCAGGGGGTCGAAGCCCTTCATATGCAAAAAGAACCTGGTAAGCGGGATGAGCAGGATATTGTCGGATGGCGATGGCATAAGACGCCAGAAGCTGATGCCGCCTGACCTGAAGAGGGCAGATTCCCACCTCAACAAGGAGACTGTTGACCGGGCTAGTCGGGAACGCACCTGTAGCCAAGCGGACACCATAATGGTGAACCGGGTCTAATAATTTCAGGGCAGAAGGAGCTGATGAGCCATAAACTTGACACCCATAGTCCAATCGGGACAAGATTAGAGCCCGGTAGATATGAAGGATAGTTGTTCGGTCGGCACCCCAAGATGAATGAGCAAGGGAAAGTAGGGCATTAAGTTTCCTCATACAACTAATCTTAAGGTGGCGAATATGTGGCACCCAAGTCAATTTTTTGTCAAAGAGAAGACCCAGAAAACGATGCTGTGCTACAACTTCCAGGCGCTGATTACCCAAGAACAGTTCTGGATCAGGGTGAACTGTAGCACGACGACAGAAATGCATCACCCTCGTTTTTGACGAGGAAAACTGGAAACCATGGGACGTAGCCCAAATTGAAGCTCGCCGAATGGCGCTCTGGAGCTGATGTTCAGTAGAGGCTACTGAGTAGGAGCTGTACCATATGCAAAAGTCGTTGACATACAATGCCGGGGTTACCAACGACCCAACAGAGCTCACCAACCCATTGATGACGATTAGAAAAAGTGTAACACTCAATACTGAGCCCTGGGGGACGCCGTACTCCTGTATCCGAGGGGAGCTAAAGGAAGAGCCAACTCTGACACGGAACAGGCGGTGGGATAAAAAGTGACGGATAAAAATTGGTAAGGAGCCTCTGAGGCCCCAGTCATGACGACGCCAAGCAGTGTCGTACGCCTTATGAAGATCGAAGAAGACTGCTACAAGATGATGTCGTTTAGAGAAGGCCTGTCTGATCGCAGTCTCCAGTCGAAGTAAATGGTCAATAGGGGATCGTCCCTCCCGGAACCCACACTGGTAAGGTGAGAGAAGTCCCCAGCATAATCTGCGGGCTACCATCTTTTCAAGTAATTTATAGGGGACACTTGTCAGGCTTATTGGTCGATAACTGTCCAGCGCCGACGGGTCCTTTCCAGGCTTGAGGGCAGGGACCACAATACTCTCCCTCCACTGGGAGGGGAACACCCCTTGAAGCCAAATACGGTTAAAAACTTTTAGGAGAAATTGTCGTTGTGAGGGGTTGAGGTGTTTCAGCAATTGATTATGGATATCGTCAGGGCCAGGTGCTGAATCACGAGAAGAGGAGAGGGCCGGCGATAGCTCCCAGTCAGTAAAAGGTTCGTTATATGGTTCCACCTGGTGAGAAGTAAAGCCTAATTTGAAGGTTTCGGCCTGGTGTTTCTTAAGGAGAAAGGTCACCGGATATGAAGTTGTCGCTGATACATTGGCGAAGTGAGCTGCAAGATATTCTGCAACAACAGATGGCTCTGTGCACACCCCATCAGGCAGGGCAAGACCAGGGACGGAAGACGGCCGCCAGCTACCTTGGATAGATCGGAGCATAGCCCACACTCTTGTCAAAGGGACAGAAGAACCCAACGAGGAGACAAAATGCTCCCAGCATGTCCGCTTACTTTGTTTGATTAAGTAACGAGCTCTGGCACGCAGACGTTTGAAATTTATTAGACCAGCGAGCGATGGGTGGCGCTTAAGATGTTGCAAGGCCCTACGGTGCTCGCGAATGGCTGCGGCAACAGTTGCATTCCACCAAGGGACCGGCCAGCGAGTAGGAGGGCCTGTCGACCAGGGAACAGCGGCGTTGGCAGCTTGGGTAATCATGTTGGTCATTTGGCTTATTATATCATCTGTACAGCCTGTGGGGGAAGATGGGATAACAACCTGGGGTGTATATAGCGGCCAATTAGCACGACGGAAAACCCAGCGGGGTACCCTGGCTCGTGGTACGTGTGAGGGAAGTGAAAGGATCAACGGAAAGTGGTCGCTATCACAGAGGTCGTCATACACCGACCAGTGAAATAAAGGAAGGAGAGAAGGAGAAGTGAGAGAGAGGTCTATGGCAGAAAAGGTGCCGTGAGCGGCACTAAAATGAGTTGGGGAACCATCGTTGAGAAGGCCCAGATTGTGGTCAGCAATAAACTGGTCTATGAGGCGGCCCCAGCTAGATGTATAAGCACTGCCCCACAAAGGATGGTGGGCATTGAAGTCCCCAAGGATGAGGTAAGGAGGGGGGAGTTGCTGAAGGAGGGCCACTAGGGACGTGAGAGTAGGTGGCCTGTCAGGGGGAAGGTAGAGGTTGCAAATGGTTAATGGAGTGTCCAAGTGAACCCGGACAGCAACCACTTCCAATGGAGTTTGGAGAGGAATCCAGGTACTGACAATATCTGTCTGGACCAACGTACAAACCCCACCAGACGCCTGGAGGGTACCAACCCGGTTCCGACAAAAAGCACAGAACCTGCTGTATTTAAGGTGTTACGCTCAGCTGTCACGGGACGGTCACTCTACACGTGACAACGGTCTGGCTGTGGCCATTTATTGCAGCGATGCAGCACAGTTGGTACACCACACACCTGTTTTCATAGGTGCCTCTGATGGCATACCCAGTGCACGAAAATTTTGTTGTGCCAATGAAACTGTCTTTTCTACTTGGCAATCACCTTTACGATGAGCTGTTGCTATCCTGTTATTATTGGCAGTCCAAGCTGAATTTCCTGTTTGATTTTCAATTCCTACAGTCTTTAAAAGTTCACTGGACAACAATCATTATTTTTTCTACCACTAAAGTCACACTTTTTTTTCTCCCCCCGCTGCAATACTTTGTGTTAGTTTAAAAGAAAAATTAAGAGCACTTTTTTCATAGAAAGCCATTTTTTTCTTTTTTTCTTTTTTTAATTTGGTACTGGGTTATCAGTGACTACAGGAGTTATTTTTCCTATTTTCCTTCAATGACAGGACAAAATAGGATTTCGGCGACAGCTGGATATAAGAAGACACCACAAACTAAAATTAACTGTACTAGTATCATTTACAAGGGCCAAATCAGGTATCAAACCCTGTTCTTTTCCGAAAGGAGCCCACTATGTTAATCACTGCACTATATCATTTCATATCACTATGGGCTAACAATTCATAACTGTAACCACAGAGACTGACATTACAATGTGTTAACTGTTAGACGACAGAGCTCTTCTTAATCCCGAATTGGTACAAGTCTGTCTGTTTTGAGGCTACAACTGACATGTGCTGTGGTACGCAACCATTTTCATCCACTTTGTTACTGTTTGCGTACCAGAGTTTTGTATTGTGCACTACGTAACTAAAATGAATGATTCCTGCAGTTAGGAATATTGTCAAGCAAACTTATGTGTAAGCTGCTTTGTTTCATTTACAATCAACATTTACAGCGATGTGCATGACTTGTACTAGAAGCGTGCCGCGTAGTTTGTGGTGGCAGCACTGCAGGACGTAGGCATCACGCGCCTCAACGCAGCTGTCGTTGTGCAAGGCGGAACTCGCGTCCTCTTTTCCTTGCTCCCGCCTCAGAACTCTGCCATCTACAGTTTACACAGTGTACAGAGATTTCACTACATGCATGAATACCACACTGACACTTGATCACAATTACAGTCACTCACCTGAACTTCAAAGCCTTTCTCCTTCAGTATTTCTTTTATTATTTTTTTCTCGTCGTGGAATCTCGATTTGAGGTCTTCGACATAAAACTTGAAGAGATCAAGAGGCGTGGAACCTAAAAAAGCAAATAGAACATATATAAAATTTTAATCTGTACATATATGGACTCTGTGTGTGTGTGTGTGTGTGTGTGTGTGTGTGTGTGTGTGTGTGTGTGTGCGCGCGCATGCACGCGCGCATGCACGCGCGCATGTGCACACGCACGCTTGTAACGAATGTACATGAATCACTAAATTCCTGAGGTGGGTACATAAATACACAATTTTTTAAATATTTTAGATATATTTTCAACAATAATTCTAGTTTACAACTCAATGGAAAGATTTATGACAAGCTGCAACAGGCACATAAAAGACACAGAGGTACAACACTTAAGCTATCAGCCACTGACCATCAGAAAAGAGAGCATTCACAATTGCACTGGCAAACTTCACAGTCATACATCCGCCATCTCCGGCTGCCACACTCCGAATCACATTCTGCAGTAAGGGAGTAGGAGTCACGAGGAGGCTACAGGAATGTTGCGTAGTGACGTTGGGGATGGATACAGCGTGGACTTACACAGCACGTATGTTCAGTGTGCTAACTGCTACAAGGTACAAGCCAGTAGATGACAGAGGCTTCGGCTGGCATTCATTCATTTTAAGCTGCAGCCAACATTACTGACTGAACATGCTGTGTTACACAACAGGCTGTGTACAGTGACAAGTAGGGAAGATTCTTGGCTTTTCCTGTATTTCCCAGGTAAAAAGTAAAATTTTTCCCTGGTGGAAATACACTTTTTTGGGGGGTGAAATACAATATTTCCTGGGTGAACTGCACTATTCTTGTTATACTTGGCTTGGAGCAGTAAAACTTAGCAATTCTTTAAAAAGTTAATGTGTTATACACAACCGTACAACTTCCCAGTGTTAAACTGCACTTACACTGTAGATTATTATTATTATTACGACATGTAGATTTGGTAATGACGTGACAATGGATGGGAAGTAAGAAAGGCCAATCATGGGTCAGGCGCAAACAGTTGGTAGGAATGTTTCGTAAATTAAATTTGCATATATTGCAGATTTTTAATGAACTATTTTCTGAAGAAGGCCATGATCGATAGCTAATTGTGTGTGTGTGTGTGTGTGTGTGTGTGTGTGTGTGTGTGTGTGTGTTTGTTTTTTTTTACGCCTCAATCGCAACTCCTCATCACGCCTTTGCGGCGAGTTGTAAACTGTCCTTATTACTATATTGTTAACTCTGACCTGGACTTTCCATTATTAAAAAAAGAAATTGTGAAGAAATGAAACTTTTTTTTTTTTTTTTTTTTTTTTGTGGTTTTAGGGCGCACAACTGCTAAGGTCATTAGCTCCCAGATAAGAATGGAGATTCGCTAGATCTCGAAAAAATTAGTAACTACCAGATATAGTATCAAAAGAAGGTTAACAACAAGGATAAAAACAATTAAAAGGGTTAAATATCTTTTGATAGATTAGCCATATTGATAAAATGCAAAACTCGAGCAACTGCTCGTGTGTCATCAGCTAAAATTCCCTCCAGAGTAGACGGAAAGTGAAGGGCTACACGGAGATGATTAAAATTGGGACAAGACAGTAAAACATGTCGCACCGACAGCAATTCACCGCAGGAGCACAGCAGTGCAGGATCGGCGGTTAGCAAATGACAGTGGCTGAAACGGCAGTGACCAATCCGCAACCGGGCCAGGATGACCTCCTCTCGCCGAGAGGGGCGTGAGGAGGTCCTCCAAGCGGTCGGGATCGGTTTTACAGTTCTTAATTTATTGTTGTACATTGAAAACCACGCACTGTGCCATTGCGACACGATACTCCGGCGGAGAGCCCGTTGAACATCGTCCGATGGGACGCAAAAAGTAGCCATGCGAGGCAAAAGAGCTGCTGCCTTGGCTGCTATGTTGGCGGTCTCATTCCCAGGCACACACGCGTGGCCAGGGACCCACAGAAAATAAACGTGACAGCTGTAATCTGCTACCAACTGGAGGGAGCGTTGGATCTGATACATGAGAGGATGGGTTGAGAGAGGGTCTTTAAGACTCTGCAGGGCACTAAGGGAGTCCGAACAGATGGCATAAAAAGGATGGCGGCGGCGGCAGGTATATAAAATAGCTTGGTGGAGGGCAAAAAGCTCAGCCGTGAAATTCGTGCACCGGTCAGGGAGCTTGTATTGGAAACAGTTGTCCCCAACGACGAAGGCAGATCCGACACCATGAGTGCTCTTGGAACCATCAGTGTAGATAAATATGGCATTATCGAACCGCGAACGGAGTTTGACAAGCCTCGAGCGGTGTACCAAAACCGGGGTGCTCTCCTTGGGCAGCGAACTAAGTTCAAGGTGAGTGTGAACCTGGGCCTGATGCCACGATGGCAATGGGCTGTCGCCCAACCAAAAGGTGAAAAGAAGGGTAAAATCAAGCCGCTGTAGCAGGCGGCGAAACCAAACTCCAGGTGGAAGCAAGGCTATCGCAGACAACTGATATTGGCAATCCAGTGAGTCGTCAAAGAATAACGGGTAAGATGGGTGGTTGAGCATCGACCGCAGGCGGCATGCATATCGACAAAAGAGTATGTCACGCCGAGTGGTCAAGGGTAATACAGCAGCCTCGGCATACAGACTTTCAACAGAGCTGGTATAAAATGCACCGGTCGCCAGGCGTAATCCCCGATGGTGGATAGAGTTCAGACGGCGGAGAATCGACGGCCGTGCAGAAGAGTATACAAGGCATCCGTAGTCGAGCTTCGACTGAACAATGGCCTGGTAAAGGTGAAGCAGGATGGTACGATCCGCTCCCCATGATGTACCACTGAAGACACGAAGAACATTTAGGGATCGGGCACAACGGGCAGCCAGGTAGGACACGTGTGTGGACCAGCAAAGTTTACAATCCAGCATGAGTCCCAAGAATTTTGTTGTCTCCACGAAAGGGAGAGCTACGGGGCCGAGACGTAGAGATGGTGGAAGAAATTCCTTGTATCTCCAGAAGTGTACACACACCGTTTTCTCAGTGGAGAAGCAAAAGCCGTTTGCAATGCTCCAGGAATATAGGCGGCGGTCAAGACAGAGTTGAAGACCACGCTCCAGGAGACACGTCCGCTGGGCGCTGCAATAAATTGCAAAATCGTCTACAAAAAGGGATCCGGAAATGTCGACTGAAAGGCAGTCTACGATCGGATTGATTGCAATGGCAAAAAGAGCCACGCTCAAGACGGAGCCCTGTGGCACCCCATTCTCCTGGCGAAAGGTATCTAACAAAACGGAGCCCATCCGTACCCGGAACTTGCGATCCGCCAAGAACGCTTGAATGAAAAGAGGGAGGCAGCCCCGAAGGCCCCATGTGTGCAATGTGCGGAGAATGCCCGCTCTCCAACAGGTATCATATGCCTTCTCTAAGTCGAAGAACACTGCTACCGTTTGACACTTCCTTAAAAAGTTATTCATAATAAAGGTCGATAAGGTGACGAGGTGATCAGCAGCAGAGCGGTGTCTACGAAAACCACATTGGATATTAGTCAGGAGGCGTCGAGATTCGAGGAGCCAGACCAACCAAGCGTTAACCATGCGTTCCATCACCTTACAGACGCAGTGTCCTTCCCTGGTTTGGGAGAACAATGGCTTCACGCCAACTTGTGGGAACCTGAACTTCATTCCATATGCGATTATAAGAAACACTTGCCCATAGGAGAAAGGTTTTTCAGCATCTCAATATGGATGGAAACGGGCCCGGGTGCAGAAGATCGGGACAGGGCGAGAGCACGGTCTAGCTGCTGCATAGTGAAGGAGACATTGTAACTTTCACGATTAAAAAAGTGGAAAGAAGGCGGCCGTGCCTCCTCTACCGGTTTTCGAGGGAGGAAGGCAGGGTGGTAACGGGCAGAGCTCGAAGCCTCCGCAAAGAAACGGCCTAATGGGTTGGAAACATCAGCGGGGTCCACGAGGACGGCATTCTCGACGGTCAGGCCAGAAATCAGGGAGTGGACCTTTATGCCGGATAAACGGCATAGGCCACCCCAAACAGCCAAGGGAGTAGTAAAGCAGTTAAAAGAACTGGTAAAAGCAATCCAGCAAGCTTTTTTGCTGTCGTTTATAACACGATGACATTGCGCTCGCAGTCGTTTATAGTTGATACTATTCTCCAACGTTGGGAGGCGGCGGAAGGTGCGTAAGACATGGCGCCAGGCTATAAGAGCATCACGGCAGGCTGCAGTCCACCAGGGGACCGGGACGCGACATGGAGGAGAGGGTGTACAAGGTATGGAATGTTCAGCAGCTGCGAGAATAACCTCTGTGAGGTATTCGACCTGACTGTCACAGCTGGAAAAGTCCTGATCGTGAAAAACTGCCATGGAAGAATAAAGCCCCCAGTCGGCTTGAGAAATGTTCCAACTGGTGGGACGAGGAGATGGGGAATGATGCAGGAAGTGGATGACACAAGGAAAATGGTCACTCGAGTATGTGTCAGAAAGCGCATACCACTCAAACCGACCGGCAAGCTGAGGAGTGCATATTGCGAGGTCTATATGGGAATAAGTGTGTGTCGTGTCTGAAAGGAAGGTTGGTGCACCGGTGTTGAGGCAGACAAGATTGAGGTTTGGAGAATGTCCACCAAAAGCGAGCCTCTCGGACAATGTGCCGGAGAGCCCCATAGGGGGTGGTGGGCATTAAAGTCACCTACCAACATGAAAGGTGAAGGGAGCTGGTCAACGAGGTGTAGCACATCTGCCCTAGTAAGGGCAGATGACAATGGCGATTAGATATTACAGAGGTTAAAAGATAAATGTGGATAGAGTGATGCGGACGGCAACTGCCTGTAGGTGACTATGCAATGAAATGGGATGGTAATAGACGTCGTCTCGAAGGAGCATCAGAACACCTCCATGGGCTGGGGTACCTTCCACAGGTGGCAGGTCGAAACGCACAGAGATGTAGTGGGGGACATCTGCACGATCACTTTGACGCAACTTAGTTTCTTGGAGACAAACTAGAAGCGGGCAGTGCAATCGAAGGAGCTTCCACCGCCGGTAAAGGGCTGGGCGCCCGGCAGACGGAGTGTCCCGGTGAAACCGGCCGGCAACTGTTGGGCGGCGTGACGGATGGGTCACGCCTCGGCGGGGAAGGTGAGGAACTCTTTTTCTTGTTGGCTCTTCTGGAAGAGTAACGGTGAGAAGAGGCAGTTGACAGTTGGGAAGCCTGAGAATGCAGAAAACCTTCACGGACGGGTTCCTTTCTCAAACTCCGGGCATCTTGTTTAGGTACCTGCGGTTTAGTAGAGGTTGATGAAGCCTCAAATTTAGAGGCAGCAGGAGGAAGCGGGGACGTGGAACGGGCAATCTTCGGGCTGGCAGATTGCACAACTGTGTCAGTGAAAGTGAAGTCACAGGTCTGGGTACCTGAATTCTTAGTAGGTCGAGTGGAGGTGAGGACCTTACTGTATGTGCCCGCTGGGAGGACAGTGGGCTTTCGACTCGCCAACAACTTTCGAGCAGCAGATGTTGATACGTTTTCCATAACCCGAATTTGCTGAATGACCTTTCATAATTGTATACAGGGCAGTCCCGAGAGGAAGCCGCATGGTCACCGTTGCAATTAAGGCAGTGAGGGGATGGAGGTGGGCAATCCCCCTCATGGACATCCCTACCACATTTTGCTGCATTAGGGCAAGATTGACGAGTATGGTTGTATCTGTGGCATTGGAAACAGCGCGTTGGGTTTGGTATATAAGAGCGGACAGAGACAACTTCATACCCTGCTTTGACCTTCGACAGGAGTTCAACTCTGTCGAACGTCAAGAACACAGTACGAGTTGGTGTCAGCTGGTTATCTACCTGTTTCAACACCCTATGCATGGCTGTTAAACCCTGATCGGACATATAGGTTTCTATGTCTTTGTCAGACAACCCTCAAGGAATCTCGTTAAGACTACCCCCCATGACGAGTTGCGTGTGCGATGCGCTTCTATCTTGACAGGAAACGTGTGTAACAACGTAGTCCATGTTAGTTTTTGTCCCTGGAAGGCACTGTCCACTTCCAGCAACAATGTTCCATTGCGCTGACGCGAACAGGTTTTAAAAGGGCCAGCAATTGCATCAACACCTTTCTGAATGATGAAAGGATTTACAGAAGTGAAATCTTTACCATCGTTTCGAGAGACGACAAGGAATTTCGGAAGATTGGGAGAAGTTTTCTTTTGCTGAGGCGAATCTATCTTTCGTTTCTGGTTCAAAGTCACAGAAGAAGAGAAGGAAGTAATTGCGGAAGTGTCCCCCATGATTACCGGCGTCTCCGATGGCACGCTCCTTCCTAGTGAGGGCCCTCTCCGAGGGCTTACCCGCCTTAGGTGACTGTTCACACCTCAGGTCACACCTCCCGAGAACTGACGGAGGGACCAATCGGCATGTTCAGAAGGTACCAGCTCGGGTAATCACCCCTCCCTTGGCCTGGCCTTTACCAGGGGATACGCACGTGCCCTACTCATCTACCCGGGGCGGGGAATTACGCATTACCCTGTCATCTGCTATACATGGTAATGCATGGGTTGGCCTTCAGACACGCACAGAGAGGAAAGAAGAAGAGAGGAAGTGAAGTGAAGAGAAAGAAGTGTCTCAAACGCTGAAGCGGAGACTAATGAGGAGGAGAAGAACGCTAGGAGAGTACAGCAAGGAGAGAAAGACAGAAGCAAAGGTTAGGAAAGGAATAAGAGAAACTACGACAAGAAACCACCTGAACTCGCAAAGGACACCCGTCTCCAGGTGAAAGCATAAACCGGGAGGGGAAGTGAAGTAGCCTGGGGCAGAAGAAAGGCTGCTTCAGCTCGGGGTCCCGTGTGTGCCACACACGTACCCACAAAAGAGCTGTGGGCCCCCTGGGGGGGGGGAATGAAACTTGTAGGTACCTACCTTCACTGGCTACCAGTGTATTGAGATGCATCCAATTTTTGGAACTAATGTAGGGAGGATAAAATGAAAAAAATGTGTCTTATATGCCGGCAAATGTGGAAAGTTTGGAGAAAAGAAGCAAAGTGATATATTCCAAATATTTAAAATATCCATCACATTTAATGTAGTTCATTCATCAGTGAAGTCCCAGGACAGGTTTTTTCCCTGTTAAATAAATACAAAATTACACTTACCAATTAATGACCACAGTTTCTATCAAAGTAGAACTGTCAACTACCTATAAACAAATGCCAGCATTCCTGGAGGTGACGGAAGGGAGCAGGAAAATTTTCAACTGTTATGCTCGTAAGCTCATTTGACACCGCCCATCTGACGTCTGCGATACCTCAAAAACACTGTGCTTTCAGTCACCTTTTTGTTCACAAAACAAGAAATAAAATCATTCAGTGAGATGTCAAGGGAATACAGTGGATGTGGGATGGCAGTAATAAAGTGTCTGGATCAATACTCATTAATGGATAAAGCAGTGTGGAGTCTCACATTGTCACTAAGTAACAACCAGTTCTCAGAATACCACAAATCAAAGTGTGGCATTGAATTGCTAGTTTTAAGCCATTCGAGACTTCAATGTAAGTAGTTTGGTTCACTATTTAACTTGTGATCGCATGTTGAAGTAATCCTCTACTATCAAATAATGAAATCGACACTGTCGTTGTTGAATGTTGTAGTTTGACTTTTTTTGAGTCCAGTGACCCAAGACTTCAACAATCAGCACTTTTGACACTTCCTGTGAGGATAGCACAAACATTCTTCACTAGAAATAATGTTTGACAGAAATGTGGCACCATGTCCGGCTTTATACAGTAGTTCATAAGAAATTTTTTGCCTTTCCTCTTTCTGTTCGCTCATTACTGTGTGACGGACAAGTTATGCTTCAAGTATGAGTTTTAGAAAACATTTGTGCTGTGAATCAAATTAAGTTGTTCTGATCCGCACACAAAGTTATATGATGGTCTTCTTGCAAGAACTGTCTTACACAACCCAAGTCTGCATTAATATGTGTTGTAGATAGTGTAGTGTATGGCATACTTCTTGTTAAACTCAGCAGATCTTTCCAACAGTATATATTTGTATCTTATATTGATATAAAGAGACAGAAAATTGTGTGCCTGTAATATTGTCTACAGGGTGCATGCGAGAGTACGCACTAAAGAAATAACATTAAGTACCACTTTCTGAAGAGCAGAGATAGAATAGTGCAGTGTCAAAGAGAAGTCATGCCTATGCACAAAGAATAATCCGCTATAAGTTTGACACTCAGATTAATAAGCAATTCCCCCCCCCCCCTCCTCCCTCCTCATGCTTTCAATCTTTCAACTATTATTGCTCTTAGAGTAAAGACTCTTGACAAACTCAGAACTGTCCTATCTAATGAAGTTCGCATTGTATGTCTGTTACTGAGTAAAAGTTTTATGACAGTGATGAAAGTGTTTTAAATATATGTGTGTAATCAAGAGTGTGGCATTATCCACCTGAGCAGTCTTGGGAGTTTCTTCAACAAAAAATATTTCCTCTACTGAATAGGAGAAGAAGCCGATGCCAAGTTACATGAAAGGAGACCGATTAATGTGTCTTCATTCTTCAACTGAAGTCTTAAGGTGAGACAAAGAAGAACCTGCATATTAAGGTAAAGTGATGACTTAAATCAGTCACGGTAGTGTACTTTTACCAACATATATATTATAGAGGAAAAATTCCTAACAGGAAAAATATACGTAAAAAATAGATGAAGTACAGTTACCAGGCGAAGGGGCACAGGCAGTAATAGCAACAAATAAACACACACACACACACCACACACACACACACACACACACACACAAATGCACGTCCCCACCTTCATCTTCCAGTTGTATTCCATGTCGCAGCAACATTCTTTTTGAGCTATTTGTATGGCAAAGGAGGCTAATGTGCCCATAATTGTTGCCATTAACAAGATTGACAAACCTGAAGCTGACATAGTAGGAACGCTCAAAAGGAATGTTGCTGCGACATGGAATACAAGTGGAAGATGAAGGTGGGGACGTGCATTTTTATGTGTGTGTGTGTGTGTGTGTGTGTCTGTGTGTTTATTTGTTGCTATTACTGCCTGTGCCCCTTCGCCTGGTAAGTGTACTTCATCTATTTTTTACGTGTGTGTGTGTGTATATATATAAACAAATAAAATCACACACAAACATTTATTTGATTTTATTTGTTTCTCTCGACGAGCCGGTCCTTTTGGTAAGTCATCTCTTTTCTATTTTTAAAATATAAAAAATAGACGAAGATTACTCACCAGGCGAAGGAGCACAGGTGTGACAGCATCACAAATAAATAAATGAATACACACACACACACACACACACACAATCGCAAGCTTTCGCAACCCAGTTGCGTCTTCAGGCAGTAGGGAAGGAGAGGGAAAAGGAAATGATGAGGGTTTTAAGGAAGGGGGTAAGGAGCCATTCTAATCCCGGGAGAGGAAAGACTTACCTTGGGGGAATAAATGGAGGGTAAACAAATGCACACATGCCCACACATTCACAGAGACACAAGTACACCTAGGCAGACATACTGTAGAAAGCTTTCTACAGTATGTCTGCCTAGGTGTACTTGTGTCTCTGTGAATGTGTGGGCATGTGTGCATTTGTTTACCCTCCATTTTCCCCCAAGGTAAGTCTTTCCTCTCCCGGGATTAGAATGGCTCCTTACCCCCTTCCTTAAAACCCTCATCATTTCCTTTTCCCTCTCCTTCCCTACTGCCTGAAGACGCAACTGGGTTGCGAAAGCTTGCGATTGTGTGTGTGTGTGTGTGTGTGTGTGTGTATTCATTTATTTATTTGTGATGCTGTCACACCTGTGCTCCTTCGCCTGGTGAGTAATCTTCGTCTATTTTTTATATTTTATATTTCCTGCTAGGAACTTTTCTATTTTTAGTTTTATTTATCCCACCGGGAAAGTTTCCCTCTATAATTTTCGTTTTATATATATATATATATATATATATATATATACACACACACACACATTGAGGATAGTAGTTTTACACCCGAGACACCACAACGGGCGACCAGCTTCAAGATCATATCATGCCGAATCTCTGCCATTTGTGCCACTTAAAAACGTAACTACTTCAAAGTTCCTCGCCTGCAAATGCTTGCTTAATATTTGTCCACATTTCATTATAGGTTTTCCTGAGCTTAATGCTTAACTTAATGATCATTCTCTGCTCAACCTCATAAAAATAAAAACTACCCTGAGAACTTTATAACAAAGAGAATCTTTACCACTTATGGACCAAAAGTTATTGTAGGTTGAGAAATGTTTACTGAAGTGAAATTCCCCAACATTTTCCAGATGTAGTTATAGCACTTTTCCCTGAAAAATTTTGAAATTTGAGGAAGTAAGCAGGAAAATGGCAAAAAAATCATGACATTTGAATTTTTAAATGTATTATTAACTCTCATTTTGAATGAGCAGCACATTAATGTCTCCTTTACATGATTTATGATCTGAAGGTCTGGCAAACTAGTAAACTGTGTAAATAAACACAGTTGTTAATAAACTGCTGTAACTAACAAGTCAACTGACACCTCTAACTGAAAGCAGACTTTTACTGTGCCTTCCTTACAAGCGAGTTAATGTGTCAGATCTGATGAGACATAAAAGTTGAAAAAGGCTCGTATTAGAGCACAGAAGAAGTGAGAATATTCCCATCTAAAAGACTCTGGCAGGAAAGAGAGGAACCTGCTGGTTCAGTCCTCATAGTGGCTTACTCACCAAACATTTTGGCATGTCAACATATTTGCAGTTTCTTACTAAATCCTCTCACCGTCTGTGTGTACCTATCCCACTGTTGTCTCTATCTACCTCCATCCCACTCCCTTCCTCTTGCAGCGCTACTGTCTCTTTCCCAGAATCTGCTGTCAGTCTCTTCAGTCAGCATTGCCCCCCCCCCCTCCCCCCCGCCCACGACCGCATGTGCTTGTAGGCAACTTGATAGAGGTTGTAACTTCTGGACCACGAAACTAACATGTGTACAGGAGATGGGAGAAAGTGTGAAAAAAATAAATTCTTATCAACGCTGACCAATCTGGGGGATCAAGACCCCCCACCCCACAGCTTGTATATGGTCTGTACTCATCTCCCCCCCCCCCCCCCCCCATCTCTCTCTCTCTCTCTCTCTGCCAGTCTCTGTTATTCTCTTTCTGTACTAAAAAGCATGAATATGTTCGCGTGTCGACATTTTTTATGATAAAGTCTGAGTGAGGACTGAACAGTTTGTTCCCCACTTTTCTGTCACAGTCTTTTAAGCAGGAACATATTAATCTCTTTTGTGTTCTGACAGGATCATTTTTCAGGTGGTTCCCTTCTTTTCTTTGTTGCAGAGGGTGTGTTGTTTGTGTAAGATTAATTTGGGAGACCAGTAAAGATTTGATAATTTTTTTTTAAATGGTTTGACAGATTTACATACATGGTACAACAAATAGCAATAATAAATTCAGTCATTTATTGAAAGAAGTCACCAATTTGTACAATATAAAAAAATCAAATTTATTCACAGAGTCCACCTCCCTAGTCTAGTGGCAGCATGGTGGGTTACCACGCAGGGGATCCGAGTTCACGTCCCGGTAGGGTCGGAGATTTTCTCCACTCGGGGATTGGGTGTTGTATTGTCGTCATCATCATTTCACCATCACTGACACGAAAGTCGCCAAAGTGGCGTTAGCTCAAAAGACTTGCACCAAACAGACTGAACATAACCCCAGTTGGGGTTTAATGGCCTTAAATGCCACACGAAAGCATCATCTTCACAGAATGGGATTATAACTATCTCCTAATGGCTGCCAAGTTCACTCACATGGAAGTTACACATTGCAGTTTCATCACTGGAAACTAAACCGATATCTCTAGAATGTAATGAGATATAATTGTGCTCTCAACTTTAAATACAATTTTGATATCTCCTCTCAATTTCATACACTGCTACATATGAGCGAAAATCAAACGTATACAAAGTCTATGCAACATTTTAAAAATATATTAATGTCTGCATTGTATATTGCTGTAATTTGAGCTATTTTGTATCATCAGATGTTCTGATATTTGCATTCTACATAGCAAAACTAGCTAAAATCTCTCTCTCTCTCTCTCTCTCTCTCTATCTACTTTTTGAGTAGGTATGACAAATTTGAAGGTCTAGATCTTCGTAACAGATAAGAATATCAAAACAACTCTAAAAAAATAGTTTGAGAATACAGACTTAAAAATTTGATCAAAATTTTGATGATTTGCAATGAATAAAAAGTATAGAAGTGCCCATCTAAGCTATCAGGATTTTTCTTGGTTTTCAAAGGAAACACCCATCGACAAAAGGTCCAACCCAGGCCAATGTACAAAAACATCAGATTTACTCAATTTGGCTAGGTCTGAGGAAGTGTGTCATGTTCAAATCTTGACCCTGTGAAGTAGAATAACTACAGTGGGTCCATACTCTTGATATGCATACAAATGATCACAAGATCAAAGGCCATCCAAAACACTTTACCCTTGTCCTCGAGATCCTACAGAACCGCATTTTCACACACAGTGTTTTCAAACATATTAATACTGAGCATACCTTTTCTGTCGCACGGGATCTCTTCAAAAGTCTGAAGTGAAGTGTGTCTCCGTAAACAAATCATTTCACCTGTCGAGACAAAAATGAGATTTTCCAGTACTCCCCCCCCCCCCCCAAATTTCTCACATTTCCACAATTTCCCCAACATATTCCTCGATTTCCAGAAATGGGGCAAACCTGGTTATTGCATAAAGAAGATGTGATGATGATGATGATGATGGTGGTGGTGGTGATGACTGGATTGTGCTAAGAATACATAAAGTAAAATTGAAATCTATTAATGGAATCTCCAGGTTGGAATTGAACAACATAATAAGGACACTTTTCAACTCACTGCAAAGCTGTAACGGTGAGCTGTGACAGGCATATAAAAAAGACAAACACACAATACACGCTACTGGCCGAGGCCTCCTTCAGCGTAAAGGACATTAATGCAATTACACAGACACAGTCACGCAACCATACTCTCCGGCTGCTGCACTACGAATTTGAGAAAGATCGGAGTTAGAGTTAAGTGCTGACCGGGCTGCCCCAGCATGGCGGAGAAGCGCAGGTCGGCGCTGATGGTGGGGTACAGCTCCACCCACAGCGACATCGACGTCAGCTTGCCCTGCTCGTGCAGCTCGTCCAGCAGCGTCACGAACGCGTCGCGGTTCTTGCGCTGCTGCCGCTTGGCGCGCTTCTTCTCCCGCTCCTTGTCCGCCTCCTCCTCCTTCTCCAGCTGCCGTATGTGCTCTTCGAACACGATCAGGGCATCCTCCTTGTCCATACCTGCAATAGGGAGAGAACGGCCACCGAATAAAATTAACTATTCTTCTTCTAGTTCTCCACTCACACTGGATATGACAAAATGTAGTACGCACGTACAGTTGAACCCCCGTTTTTACACCTTTCGAGGGACTTCGGTGAACCGGTGTAAAACCGGGAAAACGTAAAATGCGGGAAATAATGTTTTAAAATGGTAAAATATTCTTACCGGATCAGCCTCGCATTACCGTACTTTATTTGTGATATATGTACGTAATAGGCATCGAAATACTTTCCGGGAACAGTATTGTATAATAAAGGTTATCCGAATATTTACCACTTTAAGTGCCAGGTGGAACTCTTAATTTTATGGGAAGGAGAAACTTTTGATGTAATTTCATTCATTATAATCAATTAGTCAGCAAGACTTTTACCAGCATTAATTATTTACGTAGTAAAACTCCACAAGTTCCGTCCTTTTTGTATTTTTCGATGTTTCGTACGACGATAATAGTGAATTTATTTGCAGTCTCGAGTGCAAATATATGCGTAAGTATTTTTGTGACGTTTGCGTAGGGTCGGTATCTCACACCGTTATTGCATTTTTGAGGTTGTGGGTATTACGGTAACGCTGAACCGAATAATACCCGACGTTCTTTATTAATCGGAAAGATGTATCACAAAAACAATGCAACTTGTTATTCTCACATCAACAAAGCAACTAGTTCTGTTTGAGTACACGCCAGCCGTGCTGGCAAAGAAGCTGGCGGAAAGAGGAACTACACTGTCACGAGGTTATAATGTACTGTTTCCCCTTCAATGTGCAAAGAAACATACACAAGCAAACCATCACTCTCAACATTCATAAAATGTCACAAAAATATATTGATAAATATTTGCATTTCACAACAAGAATAAATTCTCGAAATGCAGCATGCCGAGCACGAAAAACTACCAGTTTCGTAAACAAAGGCAAGCTGACAATCAGCACGTCTGAAGTCAACTAGACGCTTACTTCAAACAACGTGATGTGAAATATACATTTGAATAAAAGCGGAGTGTCAAGAAACTTGACTGTGTAAAATTTATAAACACTATACTTTAAGGCGAAAGCCATGCCAGCATCAATTTATGTTGATTACGTCATTTTTTCTTAACGAACATGCTTTCAAAAAGTGTAAAACGCAGAATAAGTGTAAATATGTTAACGCAAAATCGAGGGCAAATTAACATTGTGAACACAGGAAATTTGATGGGACCAACAAAAAATAGTATAAATGGCGGGAAAACAAAATCCGGGAACGTAAAAACGGGGTTTTACTGTAGCTGCAAATGTGTAGGAAAGAACACAAATGATTAATATACAGGTCACATGCAACATCTAATTTCTGTTAATTTTGACATGTATATTGATAAACTAAAAAAATGAGAAAAGGAGTTCCAACCATTGGCCAAAGAAATTGTGTGTTTTCTTTTTAAAAAAAATTAGATTTCACTATAAAACTTAAAAATCTGGAGAAATAATCACAAAATCAAGAGATGGGAGAAAACCTGAAATATCAAAAGCCTTCCACATAAATCAGGAGAGTTGGGAAGTATGATCTCTCACAAATGTACACCGATTTATCATCCCCATTGCCATTAATAATGTGTCAGTTATTATTCACTTAACACAGTGACATCTTAAAAACTGTTATACTCCTGATACGGGCCAAGAAACAAAACTGACTGACCTAGCAGGTTGGCGTCGTCTGCAAACTCGTGGTTGTCCAGGAGCATCTGCTGCGCCTCCTGCCATGTCGTCGAGTACTGGATGTTCATCATCGAGTCCAGCACCTCGGCCAAGCGCTTCATGTTCCGCTTCTTCATTATTTTCGCTTCTTCCTTCTCCTTCTTAGCCAAATTGAAGATGACATCTTCGTAGATGTCACGACGGTCCGATTCGGACACATTCTTCCACACCTGAGAGCAAAAATTTCCAGCATTTCACAATTAACTTTAAATAATTCCTTGAGTATTGAGCTACTTCATACAGAATGGACCGTCACCCAATAAGGAAATAGAATCCTTAAAAACACAGGTTAGAAATATAAAGATCCACCATACTTGGAATGAGTACTGATAAAAGGTATTAAAAGCAACAATGCAAAATGTCATATGGATTACATAATGAGAAAATTATGGTAAGCACAATGGATGTGTCTTAAAATATCTTAAGTAATATTTTAAATGTGAATTTGTTACATTTTCATGCCTTAACTACTCAACCAACCATCATGAAATTTTGACACACGTAGGGGATACGGTAAGGAGACAGGATACCTTTCACCCAGAGAAAACGTATTGTTCCTAAGGCATTTAATAAATAAGGATGTCCATTTGTATGTAAATCATTCCAAATTCCAATCTTGATGAAATGTTGGTACTTGACCTTCAAAACAAGAGGAAAATTTTTTACTGCCCACACTGAAGTTTCGCTTGCAATAAACTTTGACACCATTTAACTAATCACTATGAAACTTTGCATGTGCATACATGTTTTCACACAGACGATTTTATAACAAATGGAGAGAAGTTGGAGATGCACAGAAACAGGGGATGGAGAAATTGGTATAGAGGCAGAACGATTTTTTAAAGTAGCCCCTGTAGCCTCGAAGGGCAGGAGTCTTCCCGACAGGAAACCAAGTTTCCTGTAGGGCTAAACAGAGCACTGCAAAGTACCACAGTAACTGCTGCAGCTCAGCCAGATGCTGGAAAAAACTGCCGCAATTCCACTGCAGTATTTCGCTTGCGCCAAGCCGAAGAGCCATATCTTAACAGATAAGCAGGTTATTTCATGAGAATACTGGCTCCATCTGCTCAGAGTCTGTTGGGTCAAGAACCATCAGCTCAGGTTGGTCAGTGATGCCGAGATCCTCAGGTTAGGCGAGGATCTATGCCTTAGCTTCTGAAGCAGAAGATGAAGGAAGCTGTGGCTTTGCAGCTACCACAGATTCCTTCTTTCTGTGTGGAATCGGTTTCTTTCTCTCTCACTGCCCTTTGGGTTTGGTGGGCTGGGAGGGCTTCTCCGTGGCATCAGCAGTGGAGGAAGAGCAAGAAGCCCTTTGACCAGCAGTTTGGGGATCCTTGGGCCTCCGGGCAGGATCCTCTGATGCACTGTGAGAAGCCTCAAAGGGGCTGTCCCGAGGGACCCCTTCCGAGCAAGAGGAGCCAGAGGAGGCTGTTCCTTTTCCGGCCGGCTGGGAGGTGGGGACTGGTGTCCCAGATGGTAGTGGAGGATCTGCCCCCACAGCAGATGTTACAGGAGTGGATGGAGGAGTGCCTCCACCCATCGAGGTAACAGCAGCAGATAGATGGCCCCTAGGGCCAGTAGGAGGCCGTACTGTGGGAGTCGTACTCAATGGATCTGCGGAAGATTCGACGGTAGCAAAAGATGCAGTTAGGCGAGTGGAGCCACTCTTACTTTCTTCTCGCCTCAGCATATGTAAGTTGGTCCAGAGTCATTATCTCTCTTATCTTCCGTTCCTTGTGCAGGATAGTACAGTCAGGCGAGCAAGGCAGACGTAATTGCCTACAGTTCACACAGATGGGAGGTGGGATGCATGGAGTGTCCGAATGTGATGGACGCCCACATTCTCTGCAGGTAGGGCTGAAAGTACATCAGGAGGATGTACTTCTAGCACGTGAAGCACCTCATAGGAGGCGGGATGTACGGCTTGACGTCGCAACGGTACATCATTACCTTGACCTTCTCAGGCAGGGTATTGCCTTCAAAGGCCAGGATGAATGCACCGGTGGCGACCCTATGATCGTTTGGTCCCCTATAAACACGCCGAACAAAGTGAACACCTCTCCGTTCCAAGTTTAAGCGCAGCTCGTCATCTGACTTCGACAGGAGATCCCAGTGATAAATAAGACCCTGGACCATGTTGAGCGTCTTGTGGGGCGTGACAGTGATGGGAATATCACCCAGCTTATCACAGGCAAATAATGTCGTTGACTAGGCTGGGAATGCTGTCTGTATCAAGACAGCCCCATTTCTTATTTTGGAGAAAGACGCCACCTCACCATACTTGTCTTCGAGCTGCTTGACTAAGAACTGTGGCTCGGTGGACAAGAAAGATTCACCATCAGTATGGGAGCAAACAAGATATTGGGGCGAGTAGGTTCTGATCTGTTCAAAGCCCGGTATCCCTCCTATGGCGTAGCCAGGGAAGGGAACGACTTTGGGTCATATGCTGTAGCATCAAAATCTGACTTCCCGCACTTAAAGAGACGGCAGTTATACGTCCACCAAAGTTTCGTGATTGCTTCATTGTGTTCCCACAAGCAGCTAAGGATCTAAAGGTCCAACCAGGCAGAGCCCCGCTTGCCAGGGTAAGCCTAACTGAGGTGTGGGAGGTTCCTCAGAAGTTGCTCGCTAGTGACTGTTCAACCTCAATAGCCATGCATCTCCTCAGCATGTAGCACACCTTGATATTGAGGTTTTTTTAATAGACGTTTGTACTGTCCTTGCGACCCAGCGATTAAGCCAAGATCCCCAGGTTCTGAAACGTACAACGTTCCACCTTCATGCTGAACAATGATCATTGAAACATGCACACAGCTTATGGCGAGGCAGACTGTTGGAGTGACAACCCAAAGCTCAGGACCCAGGACCTCGGGTTCGCCAAGCCTGTACTCAGCAAATTAATGCTGAGCCCCGGGGGGGGGGGGGGGGGGGGGAGGGGGGGCAGAGGATTAAATGTAAGATTTTTGTTTCAAAATCTTTCTGTGTAAGGAACACACTAAACGTTGTGTTTCTGAAGGCAAATTTGGTGATATCCGTCAGCTAGATGATGGACACAGTTCTCTGGGATATAAGCAGAATCACCTGTGTCATTTTTTGAAAAAGGGACACACAATAAGAAGAGAGAGAATTGTGCATCATCATTGCACAATCAAATGAAGAAATCGAGGAAAAATGTGTCTGATAAAGAGAAATGAAGACCTCGGGGGAAAATAATAATAACCCACATTTAAAAAGTTATGAGATATGATTAACTGTATGCGTGAAAGTACTTACTATTACAAGTTTTAATATTTATATTTGCCATATTTCTCCAGATTCATGTACTACTTGAAGAAAATGAAACATTCTGTCGGATATGATTGTTTGCATCAAATATATTAAAAATACAAAAGTTGATGGTTATCATTATTTACCCCCAACATCTTCAAATATCCTATTCCATTGTGTCACTGAAAGGGTACACTCCTTGCTGCCTAAATTATGGAACTGAAACAATTTATTGCAACATCCACTGTATTAACAGAATTTGGTCCTTAATGATATCTTTTATTCTTTTTCCTTATATCCAAACTTCAAAAAATGGTTTTATGGATGACAGTTCACATGAAACAAGGAGGTCATCTTGCAAACAGATGTCTAACTTGGAGACTTTCCAAAATGTTACTTTTTTGGATGACCTAAAAACAGTTGAAGCACCTTTTGCAAAATTGGGGAAAGTATAAAACCTGGACTGCAGTTTGCGGTATGTCCAAGTAGCAGATCTTTTTCTTCCTGAATTTAGTCCTCCCTACCATTAGAATTCCAGAATGAGATTCTCAAAAGTTTCCTCCAAGTCTACAAATGACATAAATTTAGCTTTGAGTTTCTTGAACACAACTTCCAAACTAAGGTCTAGTGGTCAGTATGGCTTTCTGTTCTACATTTATTCAGAACCCAGTCCGTTTTTCCTCAAGCTGACAGGTGTCAAAATTTATCATGAACATGATACATTTTATTACCTGCACTGCAATTTCAACACACTTCTTTTCATGAGGTTTGACACTGGGGCATGTCTGTTCATTTAAACAATGGAAATTTCAGGAAGGATTTAACATTTTCATGAAGGACAGGTTGCTTACTCACTACAGAGTAGACCGATGAGTCGCAGAAAGGCACAAACAGCAGAAAGCAACTTATAGCTTTCAGCCGTTAAGGCCTTTGTCAGTCGGAGAGAGAAACACACACACACACACACACACACACACACACACACAGACTGAAAATGTTCAAATGTTTGTTAAGCTTATGGGACTCGACTACGGGGTCATCAGTCCCTAAACTTACAAACTACTTATGAACTACCTTATACTAAAGACAGCACAAATATCCATGCCCGAGGGGGGATTCGAACCCCCAACCGTAGTGACCTTGCAGACCGTGACTGAAGCGCCTCAGTCTCCTCGGCCACCGCGGCCGGCCACACAGACTGACATGATCACTGTGGCAAAGAGTAGTGTGGCAGGAGACGGCAGTCGTGTGTGTGTGTGTGTGTGTGTGTGTGTGTGTGCGCGCGCGCTCTCTCTTTCCAATGAATGACACAGTCTGAAAGGCAAACATCTCTAACATACTTATTCACTGTACTTGTCTGCAACTCAGTACCTCCTCTGTATGGTGTGAAGCAATCTATCCTTGAATATTGTTGTTAACCTTAACTTTTTCGGTGAAAAAGGTTTGATTAGCTCTTTTAAGTCTTTTGTGACTGCCTTTTTGTGCATCGTTGCCTTTTACGAGAGTGAAATATAGGTGATAAATAGTTCAAACAATAGTAGGATAGAAGCTGTTGAAATGTTGTGCTACAGACGAATGTTGAAGATCAGGTGGGTAGAAAACAAATATCTGGCATACCTTCAATGATAGAAGGTTGCAGAGGGAGACCAAGTGTTGAATACAGTAGTAAGCAGGTTCCGTTGGATGTGGGTTGCTGTTGATGCAAGGAGATGAAGAGGCTTACTCAGGATTGAGTAGGGTGGAGAGCTGCATCAAACGAGATGCCAAACTGAAGACGACGACAACATCAAACAACAAAAACCAACAGAACAAAATGTGGTAGTATCACAATGCACAAATTCCTGATTGAAGTCTTCAAAACTCTGGTGAACATCCACATTATACTCTTAGCACTTTTCCATTATTTGCTTTTTAACAAAAAATTGGTCTGTTGTTGCTCTGCCCTGCCAAAAGCTGGCACCGATAGTCTCCGAATATTTCCTCCTTTAACTGGCACAAATCTCAAAGCAATGACTTTGGCCTATACTTTGTGCACCATTCTAATGCAATGCCATGACAGTTTTCACCATTTTTTGTTCTTCTTGTGAATCGGGCATATAATGGCTGTGTTCCACTGGTCTGGCATCTCTTCCTTTCCCATTTTTCCAATGTCAGCTGATGTACTAGTCTTATTAGATGTTCACCTCCACCCTTTATAATCTCAGCTGTAATATTTATGCCTGGAGCCTTATTAATCTTTAGGCTTTTAAATACCTATTGCTGGTGTAGGCAAAAGTCTCTCATTCTGACTAACATTTTGCCACGGTTGATCAACCTCTGTTTCAGTTTCTTCCAAACATCCCCCCCCCCCTCCCCCACCTGTATTAGATCTTGTTGCGCTGCTGATCATTTTCTTCCTTGCCTCATTTCTCTCATCCATTTTTTTTTTTTTTTTTTTTTTTTTTTTACTATGTTCTTCATACCATCCTGCCCTTTCCACCCTTTCTTCTGCAGTTTCTTGTAGGGCCTATTTTATCGTACTCCACTTCCCATTGATTCTTTATGAAATTTGGCTTTGTTTAGCTTCACACTTATTCTGCAGTTTTGTTTGATAATTTTGTTGGAACTTTTCTCTTCCCTCTGGACCTATAGACAGCTATGTGTTGTCTGTATTTCAATCTTACCATATAATGATCCAAATCACCATCAACCCCCTGCAGCTCTCAACTTCAAGGGTGTCAGATGCATGTCTCCTGTTGATTACCACACGGTCAATTTGATTAAAAATAGTGCCACCTGGTGAACGCCAAGCGGCTTTCCTTATGTTCTTTCTCTGAAGCCACTTACTCCTCACTACCATTGCACTGCCCACGGCAAAGTCTATACGTCTTTGTCCATTTTTTATGATGTCATGCAGGATTTCCTTTCCTACCGTTTCTCAAAAGAAGTCCTTTTTAACCTACGGGTCGCAACACCCAGGGGGGTTGAGAACTCTTGCTCGGGAGGTCACCATCAGCATACAATAACCAGGAGTTCAGTAATACAAAAATGTAAGCCTAAATTAAATGTATTTAATGTTAAAATTGCAGAGTTACTTATGTAATATTCATTATGAATTATTCATAGATTGTTTTACAGTACAATGTGTTAATGATGAATAAGTGCAAATTCTGAAATCTATTTTCGGGAAATGAATTTGATACAATAAGTAATTCTGAAAAATCCGAAGTAGATCTACTTCTTAACAAAAGGTCTATACAGTGGGACCTTTGTTAATTGGCATAATTCGCTTCTGAATCTTGCCCGAATTGTGAAATACTAGTTACCTCTTATATTTTTCTATCGAAAATTGTGTAAAAGTAGGATGTGTGTACCATTCTGAGTAATATTAAAAAAAAATTGTCCAACAGTTTAAAAGAAATCTGAAGTAAGAGAAAGAAGATAAAATTCATTTCCTTTGAGATTTGTGTTACATTTCATGAAAGGTGGGGTAACAGGGATTTGGGGGGGGGGGGGGGTCACCATGATCTTTTTGTTTGAAAAGGCGTCTCCATAATATTTTTATTTGGAAGGGGGGTTGCATGTTCGAAAAGACTGAAAAACACTGCTCTACAGGATTCGTCTTTTTCCTTTTTTGCATTGAAATCACCTATCACTAGCTTCACATCATTTCTTGGTAGTATACCTTCTAATTCCTTTTCCAATCGCCCTTAAAACTCATCTTTCACTTCATCTTCCTTGTCTTCTGTTTACAGTGTCCTTTTCCTAGCATGGGTCATTCATCAAAATCATCATACCAGCTGCTCCTATCTTTGAATTTTGTAACAACATGTTTTTCCAATATGTGATTGTTAGCCCCATGATTAACCCCCAACCTGGAAGAGTTGGACTTGCATTGGGTTTACTCCCTCGGGGAGACTGGATCCACCATGCCTCTAAAGCCCTCCCTGCCCTGAACAACTGAGCTTAAGCGCAGTTATTTTGGTGAAAATACTTATTACGTGCCAGTGGTGGTTGTTGGTAACAGCAGGATGAATCTAGGGAAATGTGCAGCCTGTCGCATGACATAATACATGTACATTGAGTATTTCTGAATTTGAGCAAATCTGTGTTTCTGCATGTCATTCAGTGTGCTATTATGTTCAGCCTAACTATGAATTATAAATTCGTGAATTACTTGTAGAAACACACCAAAATATTTTTAAGAAGCGAGTGTGTGAAAATGTCATCTGTTTTGTGCATGGAATGAGACAGGAAACAAGATACTGACTTCTGAAGAAAAATGCAATTAAATATGAGATTTTTGTTACACACGAAGAAAACTTTGCCCCAGCACAACTTTCTGCCAAGCAATCTTAAGTTGTAATGATCAAGGTTACAAATGATTTAGTTGTTCTGTAATTAAATCATGGGGTCAGGTAGACTCAGTGTATTGTCACGCAAAATCACAAGGAATTATCACAAATGCAAATATGCACTGTCAAAGAAATAAACACTTTTTCAGTTTCGGGCGCATAAACTCACTCCATTTTTTCTTGCTCCTCATACAAGGTTCCAACATAACCACATTTTCAAATATCATGACATATTTGCAGCTATTAACTCGTGCAAATTCCTAAAGCCTTTGGTATTGTTGGTATTCATCTTAGGAAATGTATTTCAAATATTTGAAAGGCTGCTACTGAATTCCTCCTTTCTTCATTCCTTGATGTATTAATATTGAGTGGTCATAACATAAAGTACAATCATCTTTTACCATATTTTTATTAGCACAGACATTTTGGTGCCAGTATTAATCTTTGAATCTGCAAGGCATGCCTAGTGCTACTTGTATTCAATGGTAAGGTAGCTCAAAGCAACATCTGCTTTGCAGACAATTCTTAACTGTGGGTCTTTTTTGGATCCCGAAAGAAGGGGGGAGGGGGAACTGTGGTTTAGATTCAGATAAATATGGTAAACAATGCAGTACATGCTGTGGCATTCTTTACAGTTCTGTCTCGTGTCTTCTAAAAGGAAACAAGTTTTCGAATGACATTTCTGGAAACGGAAAATGAACTATGTGGGAGTGAATGTGGGTTCCGAAGACGACGATGCGGCAAACAACTTTCTCTGTTTGTATTAGAGACCTAGAAAATAGCAGAGTTGTTTACGTGAATGTTGTCTATCTTTTCTTACAAGCAGGTGTTTTACACAGTTTCATATTGCTGCTGTAACAAGCAAAATGTGAGTGTAAATAAGCCTCAAATCAGGAGACGAGGAGCATCTCTTAGACTGTCATACTCGAAAACAGAAATGGCCAGTGCTTGTATTCCAATTGTTACTAATGCTTCACTCTTTCACGGGCACTGTTGCCAGAAAAGTTCTTACACACACACACACACACACACACACACACACACACACACACACACACCACACAGTGTACAATGTTACTGGTGACCATATTATCAATAATCTGTTATCCCTATGTGCCGGCAATGCCCAGGTTAACGAGAGTCTGATATACTGCATTTCTACTTACATCCATGTGGCCGAACATGTCCTCACAGCGGTAATACTTGGTAGTGGATGAGACTCGCTCGTTGTTTGTGAGGAAAGCCTCGAAGTCCTCGCGAGCCTTTTTTGTACGCTGCCTCTGAAGTTCTCGCTCTTCCTTCAAGCGCTGAGTTTTGTACGAGTTGAACGCCTGCTTCTTTTCATTCAGTTTCTTCAGTACGGGGTACCGCGGATCGTTGGCTATCAGCTTCACTGCTGCTTCCCACGAAGCATTGCTGGGAACATCCTGGTCCAGAGATCATCGTTATTAGTTTTGTTCAGCCAAACGGCAACTAAATTTCAAATAAAACTTCTTAATTAGTAGAATGCAAATCTTTTAAGAGTTTGTTACATTCATATTTACATAGTAGAGAACCACTCTTTGAGTATCAAGTTGGTATGGAGCAAAAGAAGTGGGCAGAATATGTGTAATCATAAATTTACAAGTTTCTATACAAGTAAGACAGCCACCAATTATGGTCAAACACTCCTTTGGAGACCAGCAGCAGAAGATACTGACACCTATAAAAATATTTCTTACAGTACTATCCACACAGTGATGAGAAACTGACACACACTGCCATACTACCTAAAGAAATCACTGATATTTTGTGATATATGTATGGCAATGTAATAAATGACCTAGTACAGTAAATCCAAAAATAAATGATATCCTTTCTCCATTGTCCTCCATCCCTATTCTGCAGTATTTTTATTATTTATTTTTATTTGCTTGTACATTTATTAAATTGACAAGATCCATAACATCTATCACAAAAGTTGTTTTTCATTGAAAGAGGTCATTCTCAGACAACAGTACCCCTTGACAATTAGAAACATTATTCATTATTTTTAACCACAAATGTGACATTTGTCTGACCTCTTTGGACATTGATTGCCTTTTTTATTTAATAACTTTTATATTATTACCTTGAACCACACCAATCCCCCCCCCCCCCCCCCGCCACTTAAAAAAATGTATTATACAAGTATCAGTCTTAGTGGGAACTGTAAAACTATGGCAGTATTAAAAAACATTAGTGGCAGTATCTTTCACAGAGTCAATGCAATTGCTAGTGAAATATCGGTTATCACTCCTACCTTATCCTTGAGCAGCTCTTTGAAAGCCTCTATGGCCTCCTTTTTGTCCTTGAAGACCATCTTTGGCTCTGGAGTGCTCGTCCTACTCCCAGATTCAGAGTCTTTAGGTGTTGACACACTGTTCTCTTCCTCTGAAAAAGAACAACAACATTACATGCTTTATTTGGCCACAATGCTCAATGCTGATAAAAACTACAGAAAAACTAGGTCAACACAACAAGAGCTAACAGGCACCCCTGACCTCTCGCTTTACGACACTCTTGGCCGAGTCATCAACCGTTACATGTTAAAGACAAATAGCAAACATAAAGCTGTAATAGTCTCAATACACTTCCTCGTTCCACTTTCCACAGCATAGCAAATACCCCAAAGTTCACTCGTATTACCTCTAACATGTTAGATTGTACTACTGTTTTGTTCCACACATTCCTGTATTTAGCAAGTCAAGATGTTTCAAGCCATAACATACTTTATCTTTTAAGGAGGTTCAGTAAGACTGTGACAAGTTGTATGTACTGCATATCTTATATTTGGCACAGATTCTGTAGTACCAGATTTCAAAATATTCTATTCTCTTACTGACTATACTGTTTACGTAAAAAATGGATGAAGTCCACTTACCAGGCGAAGGAGCACAGGCAGTGATAGCAACAAATAAACACACACACACACACACACACACACACACACACACACACACACACACACACACAAACGCAAGCTTTCGCAGCCCAGCTGCTTCGTCAGGCAGAAGGGAAGGAGAGGGAAAAGGAAATGATGAGGGTTTTAAGGGAGTGGGTAAGGAGTCATTCCAATCCCGGGACAGGAAAGACTTACCTTGGGGGGAAAAAAGGAGGGTAAACAAATACACACACACCCGTGTATTTGTTTACCCTCCTTCCCCCCCCCCCCCCCCCCCCCCCCAAGGTAAGTCTTTCCTGTCCCGGGATTGGAATGACTCCTTACCCACTCCCTTAAAACCCTCATCATTTCCTTTTCCCTCTCCTTCCCTTCTGCCTGACGAAGCAGCTGGGCTGCGAAAGCTTGCGTTTGTGTGTGTGTGTGTGTGTGTGTGTGTGTGTGTGTGTGTTTATTTGTTGCTATCACTGCCTGGCTCCTTCGCCTGGTAAGTGGACTTCATCCATTTTTTACGTATATTTTTCCTGTTAGGAATTTTTCCTCTATATGACTATACTGTTTATTATATATAAACATCACTTCCATACTAGGCTACATTATTCAAAAATATTATTGCATAAAGACATACTGACATTTATTCTTACTATGATTACCTGGCATTAACTATGTGATCTCTGAATTTGAACAATGTTCTCTTCTTACTGTAGTTGCCATTATTGTGGTCTTCAGTCCAGAGAATGCTTTGATGTAGACCTCTGTGCTACCCTGTCCTGTACAAGCCTCTTCATCTCTGAACAGGAATGGCAACCTATACCCTCTTGAACCTGCTTATTGTATTCGTCTGTCTACCTCACACACTTTCCTACAATGCTAAACTGATGATTTCATGATGTCTCAGTATGTGTCACACAAATCTTTTCTTATTTTAATCTAAAACATTCCAGAAATTTCTTTCTCCTCAATTCTGTTCACTACATACTCATTACTTATGTGAGCTACCCAACTCATTTTTGACACTCACCTGTAGCACCACATTTCAAAGCTTCTATTATACTTTTGTCTGAACTATTTATCATCCACATTTCACTCCCACACAATGCAACAATCCACACAAATGCCTTCAGAAAACACTTCCTAACAGTTAATATTGCCATTAGTCTTCCGATGGAAAGCACAGTGCAGTGGTTAGCGTCGCAAATCACTGTGCTGGCGGTCACTGGGTCAAGTCCCGCCACTGACAGAAAAAAAAAATTATTTCTTTGTATTTACTGCTTCTAGAATGTTCGATGTACTTTTAATTTCCAGAAAATTCTTTCTATATATAAATAGTGGAACACTACAAGCAGGAGGAATTCTGTACTGAGTGTACGCTTGTGTTCGCAATAAACGTGTTCTAAGTGTAAAGTGTTGTGCTCTATTAACGATGAGCCCTCGAATTCCGGACCATCTGCAGTTTTCAAAGTGAAACTTTCTGGTGGAGGTGCTGGTATCCAGTAATGCATCTGCATCACTGTGACTCCGATCAGGCAGCATACGAGCCGTAGCTTACACGGACAAGAACGGGAATACAAAGGGTATACTCAATACCTCTTTCTGAAGATCCATGTCATCGCAAGACCCATGGATACCAAAACATTGGAAAGCCAGCTGCATATCAGACACCCATTGGAAGAGGTATTTCAAGCATTAGTGCCTGTCAGCCCTGCCAGTCACACCCGACGTGAAGAATGGCCTCGCCCTACTTGGACTTGCGCCGCAGCTGCCAAACGGCAGCCAAGAAACAGTTAAACGCGGCCACAACCAACTTCCCCGGCCACTATGACACCTCGCAGGAGGACAGATATCTGGAGGACAGAAGACAACACACCATTGTGTTTTCACTCTGGCCTTCCTGGACATGTCGTACGATACTTTAGGGAGAGAAGACGAGTATTTGACTATTATTATGCTGCAAGATGCTAACCGTCGCACAAGTCCTTTCAACGGCAGTCAACTACAGATGATTACTGTCTACCTATGGGACAAAGCCAATCGTCGTATCCCGGATACGGTTGCTCTCCAACACGCTGCCGCTGTTCACCGCCGCCTTATAGAGATACCCGTTGTTCGCCTAGCCACCGTGTTCAGGAAATAGAGCCTGTCGCTCGTTACCCCTAAGTGGGACTGCTGCGCAGGAGTGGCGCAGCGAGCAGGTTGTAGCTCGAGCACAGGCGCCCACGCGCGAGGGACTCGGTCAGACTCGTAGCACAACGGAAATCAGTCAAGTGTGGGGGTTCCGTCTCTTAGAATGTGTCATACGAAAAGACCCGATAATAATAAACATTATAAACTGTTTACAGCTGTACTGTGTGTTGTAAAAGAAAACTCTTGGGAAAATATTCCTTCTGTGTAAAAATATGGCAGTAATACATGCTACAAAAGACAAGGACTGAAGATCATGAACGACGGGAAAGATAAAAAAAAGAACAATACTGGTACACTAGGTAGCAGAAGATGGCAACATTTTGTCTGGTTGTCTGCTAGTACTGAAGTCTATCTGCTCAAGACAATAGTTCATTGCTCTCCTTTTATAAATCTAATCATCAAAAGAAAGACTACAAACTCATTTAGAACTAAAAACTCAATTAGAACTACAATATGAACATCTTATGTATGACATCCAGTGTGTGTGTGTGTGTGTGTGTGTGTGTGTGTGTGTGTGTGTGTGTGTGTTTGCATAAAAAATATACAGCTTTATGTTAATTTTGAAGAAATTGTGAGGAACAATTGTAACTATGATAATTACTCATTTCTGTTAATCTAGTGAAAAAATATTCATCATTTCCAGTCAAAACAGGAAAGACTGTAAAACATCAGAGAGATAAAGTAATTGGCATTTATTTAATTTGTTTTATTCTCTGTATGTATTCTCTTCGAGAAACAATGTTAGGCAGCACTTGCGTGGTTTGCAAGTAAATTGCCGAATTACAAATGTTATGTTCGATCCCTGGTCATTCCTAGGATTTTTATCCATCACTTTTGATGTCTTTCATTTCTGGTAATGAAACTTCCTGGCAAATTTAAATTGTGTGCCGAAACCAGGATTCGAACCTGGGGCCTTTGCGTATTGCGGGCAAGCGCTCTGACGTCTGAGGTATCCTGGCACACTTCACAGGTCATTCAAAAAACTTTATTTCAGCCAGTACCTCCCATCCTACTTTCCAAACTTCACAGAAGTTCTCCTGCATAATAGTGGGACTAGTACTCCTGGAAGAAAGGATATGGTGGAAACATGACTTAGCCACAGACCAAGGGATGTTTTAACTCTGCAGTGGAGTGTGCGCTAATATGAAAAGGTAAAGGTCCTAGGTTCGAATCCCGGTTCTGGCACACAATTTTGATCTGCCAGGAAGTTTCATATCAGCGTACATTCTACTGCAGAGCGAAAATTTTATTCTGGATTTCTGGTAATGTTTGTAAACGTGAAAGATACCAAGGCACAACATGGTTAGGAATCCGAAACTCAGTGTCCTCCTGTAAATGGTTGGTTAAGTCAGTTTGAAGGTTGGAATAGCAAACAGCATACCACCTCTAACAGGTTCATGTTTGGCAAAGCACTACAGTATTCAATCTATCTTCTGGTTGATAACTGATTTACCTACATTAGACAGTTTTCTGTGAAGACTTAGCGACGAGCTGCGACAGGCACATACAAAAGACACACACATACAACACTTTCAGCTATCGGCCATGGCCCCCTTCAGAAATTAGAACACTCACGCAATCACACAGTGTGTTGTGTGCCTGTGTGATTGCATGAGTGCTCTAATTTCTGAAGGGGGCCATGGCCGATAGCTGAAAGTGTTGTATGTGTGTGTCTTTTGTATGTGCCTGTCACAGCTCGTCGCCACGTCTTTGCAGCGAGTTGTAAACTGTCCTTACTATATTATTAATTCCAACCTGGACTTTATTCTAAAAAGACAATACTCTACTTGGGCTAAGAAAGATACTACGGAATGTATCTTAAAGATAGTTCAAACTATCACCTCGAATTTATTTCTGTCATAAAATATCTAATACTCATGTCGGTGACAGTAACATACCCAAAGTACATTATATGGACCTTCTTGCCCAGCATAATGTGTATTTAACTGTACTTCTTTCATTAGTTAATTATCTACAAGCAATCGCATTCAGTGTTTTGTGAGTTGGAAAGATTTATGTACCAGAGGATATCATTTGTACGTCCAGCAATCTGGAAATCTAGCGGTAATCGTGTTATGCATCTTAGAATTAATATTGTCATGTTAGAGAAATCATTAAAACCAAGTGCAGGTTCCAAATTGTCATGACATGGTAGAAAAAAGAAACTAGCCAGATAACGAAATGTAGCACTGCTCACCACAATATTATTAATCTACTAGAGCAGAACCCTCTATAGAAAATGTAGTCTTTAATAGCAGGCTCTTTGATAAACTTTCATTCAGTTGAGCTGAAGCCTCATCAGAAAACTGCACAATCAGCCAAGTGCAACACTAATTAGGCGTAATTGAACTTGTGACAATGAGGTGGTTTAAATAATGTATGCAAAAATCTGATAACACATGATTTATATCCACTACTGAATAAATATCATATCTCTTCTAAGAGATTCTAAACAGACGAAGGCCAGAATTTGAAGCCGACTGTAGAACGATTTTACCTCTGCCAACTTACATTTAGCGTAAATACCATAAAGGTAAAATAAGAGAAATTAGGGCGCACAGAAAGACATACATCCATTCGTTTTTCCCTTGTTGTATTTGGGAGTGGATATATTACGGCAATGACTAGCAGTGGCATCTCAGGCTGTCATTCACTGTGGAAGATCCGAGCAACAAATTGAGGACGCCATTCCAACAAGTACACGTAACACATACTCCCAAGGGAGGTTGTTTGCTGTCAATGTTGGGATCCCACCGTTAACAATGGGAATAGTTCCAGTCAGCAGCCGAGATGAACAGTTTAACTGTGAAGTGCTTGTTGATCACAAAAAGCTAATGAGTATAAAAAAGGAAATCTACACACCAGCGGTTATCATAAGCATTACAGCTGGTCGAGGAGAACTTCTGATCACTAATTTCCACAATCAATTGCAACTCATTCCTAAAGGAATGTGTACTGGAACAGCCAAACTAGTCCAGGACGGTTAGCTCAATGTCATCAATGAAGTTTCGTGCTCTGCTGTTACTGCCGACAACGCACTAGAGGAAACTACTTTGGAATTGCCCGGTCTGACCCAGGAACAATGTCAGCAGGTGTTAACCATAGGAAACCAATTTTCAGGTGTACTCCGGGCCAGGCAGGAGAAGAGCCAGATGAAATGGTCCACGATAAAACACCGTATCAATACTGGGGATCATTCACCAATTAGCCAGAATTCATACAGAATGTCGACAACTGAAAGACGGATAATTCGAGAGGAAGTGAAGAAAATGTTGCACAATGACATTATTCAACCATCACAGAGTCCCTGGTTGTCTCCGGTGGTCCTCATGAAGACGAATTATGACATGTGGCGTTACTGTGTAGGCTATCAGCGGCTGAACAGAATCACAAAGAAAGATGTCTACCCACTGCCGTACACTGATGACACATTAGACTGTTTGAAAGGAGCTACATATTCTCAACCATGAACATACAGAAATGTTACTGGTGAATCGAGGCTGATGAAGCTGACAGGGAGAAGACCGCTTCTATTGCACCTGATGGCGTCTATGAATTTGATGTCGTGCCCCGGCCACATTCGAACGCATGATGGACAATTTATTTTGACATCTTAAATGGACGACATGTCTTTATTATCTATATGAAATTGTTGTTTTCTCAAGGACATTTGTGGAACATCTAAGCCGACTATCAACTATGTTGACGTGTGTTCAGACAGCAGGACTATGCCTTAACCCAAAAAAGTGCCTCTTTGTCACCAAAGAGAGAAAAATCCTGAGGCACCTAATGAACGAAGATGGTATAATAATAATATGGTTTTCTGTTCCGCAGGACCTAATTGAGGATTAAGAGTGCATCGTCATGAAACAAGTTAATACATGAAGTTCAACACAAGAATGGCAGTAGAAAAACTTACACACATGACAATCTTAAGCCTAAGGGAAAAGAATTAATAGGAAGAAACAAGCTTAATTATAATGTAAGTGAGCTTTTAAAGGGATTGGGGGGGAGGGGGGACTACATACAGGGAGAAAATCTGTGTCCTTTAATAGCATATGAAATGAAAAGAAAGAGCTTAGTCCATTGTTGCTGTTGTACTTTATTTGATGATTAAGCTTTTGTGTATAAAACTAAAGTTTCTGCCATTACTTATACTAAAGCTGAACCACTGGGTTAGACTATGGAAAAAAGCACGGTTGCTTAACTGAGGCAAAAAGAGATTAACTTAATGTCTCGAGATATGAGAGAGAACTGCCATTGTACATTACAACATTTTGACAATGTGCCTGAAGCTACAAGACGAATTAAATGGAATATGTCCATTTGCAGAATGTTTGTTTATATGGTCTGACTTTTGTACTTCCAATAAAGTGTGGGTGGTCCACAAAATATTAATGTAAAACAAGTTGTAACAATGCAAGCTCTAAGTAAAGGATTTGAAGAGAAGTAGGGTATGAGGTGGAAAGAGCTGTAATTTATCCGTCATGGCAATCTATGGTATATCATAAAATTAAGAATCCAATATTTAATGTCTAGAATTTTGAACTACAATGGGAAGAACTACTGGAAATGGAAGTTTAAAAAAATTAATAATAATAAAGATAAAACTAAAGGAGATAAAAAAAAAAAAGGACAAGCTTTCGGAACTGTGTTCCTTCAGGTAGGAGAGGAGGGAAGAAAAAGGGAAGAGGGAACAGAAGTAGAAGGTTATTCATGACATAGGCCACGAGATAACGGTGGGTGACGTGTGGAAGTCATACTGCATGTTATGCATGCGCCACTCCAATGCCGAATGAAAGAGGATAGATCAAGCAGTGAAGAGGAGGGAAAAACATAATGCTGAGTGGGGGGGGGGGGGGGGTGTTAAGTTAAAGTTTTTTAATTTAAAAGAAAAGATATGAGGAAGAAACACACAAATATATATGGGAGCAAGAGGGGGGCAGGGGGAGAGAATGAGTAATAAATAAGTGAGATGTGGATCGTGGAGGGAAAGCTGTTAGCGTGGAGTTAGGCCAGGAAGATGGTGGGAAGAGAGGATGTGTACCTCTGAGGGCCTGGTGTTAGGTGGTAGTATCCAGATGCCATGTGTGGTGTAATAATTATCTCAAAACAGCTATGAAAATATCTTGAGATATTCACATTCTGGGAAATATGAGAACTGTATACTTGTTTAGTTCTTGTGTAACTTCGTTACAGTAGAGTGGAAATTTGAGATATGAAAATACTTCCAATAAGAGGACATTCTTTCTGGGAGCATGAAAAAAAAATCTGTGCTTATAAACCTAAAAGCTCATACAGAAGTTCTCAAAGATTGGACCTCAGAGTTCGTAATCCGGCAGAAGCCTTCAGCATTTAATGTGTTTGAAAATTTCACCACAGATAGAATTCCTGAAACCTTTCTACAAGCAGATGTGTCTTTCTGATATATTCAGGTACAGGAGTCACCATACACAGAACTCACCTGAGGCTTATCAAATTTGAGGTAATTTATAAAGAAACACAGGAGACAACAACATTGAAAGTGGCTCAACCAGCTGAACAATACAAATGAATAGAGTTCGATTTACGAGAGTTTTTTGTATAGCAGTGAAAATGTACAACAATGTCCAAACCTTTTCTCATTTTTATTACGATATGCTCTTTACTAATCTGCTGCTGTCTACTTTCTGCGCAATTTGTATATCATTCTTGCTGTCTTTAATTCTTCTCTGACAAATGTATGATATATTAGCTATCTTACAGTCAATTTTTTTCAAATGTACAAACTCTACAAGTGTATGCCTTCTCCTCGTTTCCATCTAGATTTCATTTTAGAGTTTGTCATGCACATTTCTGCTTTTCTATGTCACAAATAACTTATTTCCTTTTGTCAGCATGCAGCAGTTGTTCCATCTTTTGCAGATAACGTGTGTTAGTGTTTTACGACTGTCAATTACTTAAATGATTATTTAGTAATAATGTAAGTTATAATACACGAAATCACGTTATGGAGCTGTACAAAAGAAGTGCTAAATTACAGAAGAAGCACACGTCAATCGAACCCGAATAGCTGGACAGTCATTATTTCTCACGGTACCTGCAGTGTCCGACGTAGGCGTCTTCGTGGGCGTGCTGTTGATGGCGGCAAGTGTGGCGGCCATAGCTTGGTCGAGGGCAGACGAGCCGGTGCCGGACGACGACGACGCGTCACCGGCAGTCGCCACGGCCGGGGGAGGAGTCCCGCTCGCGACGGCGGCAGCCGTCACCGCCGTCGTCACTGCGACTATCGCGGCCGGGGGTGTGTGCACTGCCGGGGGAACGGTACCAGGAGGGGGCAGGACCGCCACGGGCGGGATGGCGGGCGGCAGGGCGATGCCGGGGCTGACGGCAGCAGCGGCACCGATGGGAGCCACCAGAGGGGGCCGAGAGACCGCCGCCAACCTGCACACAAGTGCCACTACAATAATGTGGCTGCACTGAATACTAACGAATGAAAAAGGGATGATATAGCATCTATAACATCTAAGATAAATATTAAATCTTATAACAATACGAAAACAGACATATCAAATAAAATAAACGTTTTCATAAGTAAGAGACGGTATATGAAATATCCGTCGATGTAATGCATCACTCGAGAATGGCATAAGCCGAAACGGTCGTCGCGAAAAATAAAATATCTGCAGCAATATGGGCGATTATCATTTATTAGAATAAAAACGAGGCCAGTCTTTGCCCCTTAATATTGTTCCTTGAGAGCTGGAAAGGTAATGGCAGAAGTAAACTCTTGTGAGTTAATTATACGTCACATTTGGGTTACTCAGGTGGCAACAAATGAGAAGTCCTGGCCAGTACACAGTCCTCCAGGGTGTGATTACTTTGAAAGGGGAAGAAAAAGGACTAGTTAAAGCATGAGAATGATGCTGAGAACAGAATTAAATTTAAAACACAGATTATACGACACGTGAGGAGTATAGAGGAGTTGAATGTATGAAAAGGCTAACAGACACATATCAATACCTGTTAAATGCCGACAGTGAAAGCCTGAAGCGTAAATAGAAATAAATGATAAGTTGCAATATTCTAGCTCGGATTGTCCATTGTTAAATAGAAATGAAAAATACAACATGTACCAAAATGAATATCGAGGTTTTAAAGCTTCGAATAATGTGTTATGGTCAGCTTATCATTACAAATTATGCATCAAACAAACGAGCAACTCAACAGTTTGTCCTTCAAGTGACACCCTTTGTCAAATGACACACGTTGAGTAAATATTGAAGTTCTTCCCAAACCTAGCTCAGTGTGTCTGAAATAATTTATGCAGTCCTTGTTAATGTCAGCTGTTAGCAGAGGCACATATCCTTTACAAACCCCAAAAGGTAAAAATCTGAAGGCGTCACACCAACTTGCTGCCAAATAAAGTTCTCATTTGGCTTTGTGTAACTGAGGGAAGAGCAATTGTTGTAGCACACCAGTATGACAAACACCAGTTATAGATACTTCAATGTAGAAGAAAGACTGATATCTTTCCACTTCAATATGACACAAGAATCATTTAATTCAGGGGAGTCTCACTGCAACTGTACCACCTCATGGGGATTTGCTGTGCCCAGACACACTCACAAATGTTCTCAAGTCCACTTAGGTGAAATGACAACTTATCACCAAACATCGGTATACGGCAACGTATTGTTTGCAAAATTGGCACCTGAGCCGAAGTCCGTAGATTTTTCACACTGGTAACAACTGGAGATGCCATCATCTCTGTAAAATTCTTCACTCAGACATCACTGGATTTAGTAATTCACAACTAGCTTCAAACTAATTTCTTGGTGCTTTGTGAAAAAGCATCTTTTACCTATTTGACACATTCTTCATTCATTCTTGGTTATCCACTACACTTACCTTTGCAAAGAAAGCCTTTGTCTTCAAACTGATGATATCATCTATGGGTGTTGTTATCACTTGGAGGAGTATAATGGAACTTTAAACAGAACACATGTTGCATTGAAATTAGTCTTTTGAACTGTAGCATTCATAAAGCTTTCTGCTACCCGTCTGTCATCTAGGCTACCAGCACTTCTAATGGAAGATGGAGGTACCAGAGCATGTACACGAACACCTAAATTTGCATGACAAATTGTTTGTGTTGCTCATTGATTTGATGTCAAATTTGCGACTGTAAGGTAACTGTAATAAATTCTGCCAGTGGCGACAAATACTGTGTGTTCACTGGTTCAGTGAACCCCAGCAAAAAAGCTTGTTGTGAAGAAAAAAAGAAGTAAATAAATAAACTAATTAATTAAAAAAGTGTTTTTAAACTATCATTCTTCACTTTGTTCTTCTATCAGGTCATTTTATATGCACATTCAAAGTATTTTTATCACACGACAAATGTTATACATTGCCGAGACAGCAAGTACATGAGTTTTAGCACAGCCATCTAATACAGTTGGCAGTGGCCGCGGCTTTGCAATGCGCATGTGCGGCTGCGGTGCAAATTCTCTTCTGAGCCCCCAGGAGGTAGCATATGCAGAGATGCCAAGTTTGGAAAGAAGCTGTCTGTAATGGGGATGAGGGGAATTGGTTGGTGTAAGAAGGGCCTTAATCGGAAATTTATTTCAAAAATTGACAGTAAAAATCGCCTTTTAGTGCTTAATTGTGTAAAAATAATTGTTAAAAGATGAAAAGGCGCCTATTAAAAATAAATATATCTGTGACAGAGTATATGTGATTTTATAAGAAACAATTACATTGACCTTTACATTCGTTTGCACGTGTCTGAAACAGACGAAAAAGTGCGAGAGTTGATTTAAGGACTACACAATGACTGTCGTACACTCGCTAATGATTTAACAGCATGAACATTAGTATGCCAAATCGCAACCTAACTATGAGTTCACACACCACCAGTACTCAAATTACTTCAGCTACACACTTCAGTGTTTTTGTATATTACACTTTTCATACAAAATGATGATAAAAGAATATGGTATTTCACTATTTCTGAAACTGTAGTGGTTCATAAAATGCACCATGTTTCCAAATTACTAAAATAAAAGAAATAGCGAATTCCGTAATTTTAGCACAGGCTCCCATAACACCATAAATTTTGCCTAGAAACCGTCATACTTATGGACAAATCTCAACACTTGGCATGTTTGCATACGGGTGCTTCCACACCAGGGAGGGGTGAGGGGAAATGCCGCTTTTAACATTGGTGTTGGGGCTGGCAGAGACGCCAGCTCCTGGCTACTCGAGCTCAGGCAGTTACGGGCGAATGGTTCCAAAGCAAGAAACTGGAGCAATTGCCCACCTTGTCTCGTGCACTGCCAAATCCTCCATAAAGGTGACACCTGTCATTTGTATTTGTTTTTGGCACAGTGAAAATTAATCAAAAACATGTCATATTTGGTAAAATATTTATAACTATAAATTAAAGACACATCAAGTGTAAAAGCCTTCAGAAGATCCGATCATGAATAATAATGTAATCACTACTCTCCACCTAGCAAGAATAGCCATGCGGTTAGCGGCATCGCACTGCACCGTCGAAGTTCGTGCTTCGAGACCAGCTGCAAGCAATTTATTTTACACCCAATCTTCTTATTAACAGATACAGGAACGACAATGACTTTCGTATTGTTACTTGCCACATATCTTTGGATGCTTTTGAGAATGTGCCACGATTCTGAGGGTAAATGACACTTATACTCAGTTATAACAAATATTGAACTGTTAGAAAAAATGTGGCAGCGAGCAGCCTTTGCGTGTGCGTAAGGTTAGGAGGAGTGCTGCTTACAGTGTCACGTGACCTGAAGGTAGCTTGTCTCTTCCATCTTAACAGAGGGGGACCACTATCAAGAACCGGCACTCAAAAAAGTGAAACCCCAATCATATGAAGTACCAGCAGCCACTGAATTCTACAAAGCTTTAAAAACCCAATATACTTTTCGGTACAAGCTGTAGTTGAAAATGCAAAAAGGTACAATATTTTAGTAAATAATTAATTATTGACGCCACGACGCCACTCTTCTCTCTTCCCCCATTCTCCCCTCCCTACCCTGCCCCCCAACACCACTACAATTACTGCCATCACCTAAGGAATCATGAGCACAGTTATTACCATACATAACAGTATATGCTTTGTTTCCTTAAATAAATAAAACATTTAAGAAAAAGAATTGTGATTCTAAACAGTGATAAGAAGAACACCCCTACTAAGACGAGCCCGCCACCCTGCTCAGCTCTACTATCTTACACATTACAGATAGTTACATACCTTGCTGCTTCCTCAGCAGCAATCATAGCTTTTATTTCTTCTAGCTCCTTAGGCATAGTCCAGTGTGATTCTTTGGTGTCAACATTGTGGTAATATGTCTTCCCACTTTCGGATCTATATTCCTTCCAGGAGCATTTTGATAGCAGGAGCTATAACAAAAATAGAACAAGCATTACACACACTAAAGTAAAGCAACTGGTAAAATGTTAATAAATGGAGGATCAAAAATATAGTTTTCAGGCACAGTTTTAATGATAGGCTTCTCCCATTGATTCATACCATAAATACTCATTGCTGCACTAAAGTGGGATGCAGTACTGGAAAACCTACCTGGTATCCTTTAAAATAATGTCAATTAGGAAATTCTAATCGAAAAACTAAGTGTACAGAAAGTGGCCCGTTGTTTACATCCTTAACTTGAGAGCAGATGTGGCTCACAGCATATATTAGTGGGAGCAGTTGTCAGCCTCTTACATACACTGACAAATTCTCAAGTGCCTCTAAATACTCTTATAGATTTTGCATCCCTTCAATTATAGCTGAAAGGAAGTGTTCTGAGCAGTTCTGTGAAAACACACACAGCAAAAACAGACAAAATGCTATCCAAATACTAGCAGTGAAAATTATTTTATAAAAGAACTTACATAAAGCAAGTAAATAATATAGTGAGGACAGTTTACTACTCACCGCAAAGACGTGGCGACGAGCTGCGACAGGCACATACAAAAGACACACACATACAACACATTCAGCTATCGGCCATGGCCTTCTTCAGAAATAGAGCACTCACGCAATCACACAGGCACACAACACAGTCATACAACCATCACCTCCGACTGCGGAGGAAATGATTCACATCTTGTGTCCTTACTTCATCTAATTGTGTCTGAAAACTCATTATAAGGTGACACTTGTGATACCATATTCTAGTGTCCTCTAACAAGACATTCACAATGTAACAGGTCTTTTAGTGTAACAAGTGACCCTACATTCCTGCTTACCGACTCAAGACAACCATATTTATTAATTTAAGAGATTTAGAATAGCAGGGGACAAAATTCTGAGTCGGGTTTTCTGTCTTCCTAGGTGAGAGTACATGGTGACACCTACTACGGTAAGAAGAGTGATTATGCAGGTTTACCAACCTGTGATGAATAAGTGGCACAGAGAAGAGAGCATGGATTCCTTGGCTTAATAAGTGTTCTGTGCTAAAAAGTCAGAGAGAGACAGAAGACTGTGCTACTTCGGTTATTGACATTTTTGTAATGTGAGAGAGACACTAATAGTGACTGGAACTGAACATATTTTGTAATATGAGTCTCTGTATAATTATTAGTCTTTCATTATGGGATTGTATTCTGCAGTACAATAAATTAGTACTGTCATTTGTTAATTACTCACAACTTTAATTTATTAGAAGAAGGCAAGTATAATATTGAAAAAAACATTTTGTGCTACTCTCTCTTCCTGAACAACTTTTGATACGAGAGTCTGATGTCTGTAATATCAAGAAAAAGCTGCTAGGTTGAGGAACAGACTAGCTGGGCCTCATTCTCCTAGGAGCAAACTCAATAACAGACATATACCAAGCAAGATATAAGGACGTAAGTAATATATATTTTGTAGTGTCCTCAGAAGAAGAGATACATGGTCTTAACACTACAGTCTTTATTGCTTGCAATGGTGAAAAAAAGTATATTTAACACTATGAAATGCCAACATTAAACGTTGATTAATGACATAGCGTACGAGAGTAAAAAAGAGATATATGGGCTTTACTTTTCTGTAAAATGCCTTCCACTGGCAGAAAAATTCTCTGCCTAAAGATTGATTTACGTTCGTCGTGCGGGTGGAATCTGAAGTACCTATACTTCTTTGTCAGGGTGAGCTGGAAATACAGCTTTTAATGAATCAGAACTTTTATGATCTGAGCACGAATCTAGAAGGAGAAGAGATTTGTTCCTGCAGAACAGGACGAAGCATGAAAAGTGTAACATTATCATTTCCCATTTTTCCAGACTTCGATGCATCTATCACAAGATTGTCTGCGTAGAACATTGTTTGTTTGACACGTGGTCCAAAACATTCAATTGGTTCTTGAAGAAATTTGTATAGTTTTGGCAGCAACGAACCATCCAGACTAATTATAGGGATTGTAGTGTATGAATGGGTGAGTGCAGTCGCGGACTGCGCAATTGCCTCAATGTGTTTTTCCCCTTTGATTGACAGTGTTCTTTTCGCATGCATTTCTTTTTGAAAACCTGATTGATCTGCATTGTATCATTTCCATTTGAGTCACTTATTTTCCTACCTGTTTCTCGATACAAATTTTGTTATTTTTTTGTACCACAATGTTATGTGATCTTTTGAATCGGCTAATCCAACTTTGAGAAGCTGTAAATTCTTTAGTGCGTATCGAGTTGGCAATCTGTAACACCCAATAACGCCAAGTTGTGTCACTAACACTCAATGACTGTCGTCTGGCATCAGTAAATTGCTCCGTCGCAATTTCCAGTCGACTCTTATGTCGTCCAGCGACTCCCTTTTTCCATCTATACAATTCACTTTCAGAACGGACAAAGCGATACCTATTTTGAACAGTACTAACACGTAGGCGTTTCTTACCACTTTCGTTCAATCAATACTTCACCACTTTTTCTTTGTCTGATGACGTAATTGTAGTTGCTGGCGTTGCTTTCGGAGATAATTGATGATGGAACATGGCACTATCACTAAGAGTCTTCATGTGTACAACTTTCTTTCATTTCTTCGCCGTCTGTAGATTCACAGTCTGCAATATCGAGTGTTTCAGTCATTTTTAGCCACATGTCTGTGCTATTTACTTGCTTGTCTAGACGTTTAACTATCATGTCGCACATCACAGTCTTCACACATGTTTTCTGTTGATTGCTTCATTCGGCATCTGTGGTATATCTCTATGGCAAGCAGCAAAAGATTTACAGGGTTTGTCATCACCTGTGGGGGAAGATTGAACGTTCACCGTAAAGTGGCTTGTGGAGTGTAGATGTAGATGTACAGAATATCTTTCACATCTCTAACCAGTTTCAGAACGATATGTTTCGAAATACGTACTAGAAATGAAAAGGAAGTGCGTGCTACAGAAACGAATATTCGTATCCCCTTTCCACCAAAAACCGTGCAACGATATTCCTGTTTAGTGAACGCCGCAATAAGACGGCCGCACCTCTCGACCATGCGCAAAACGCTCACCATAACAAGAGCTCACAACTCGCCATTTCCAGAGGTGGCCAGCCGTCACTGCAAGCGCCAAGCAGGAAAACAGCTATTTTCGTGATATTTTTTAGGTGACTTCCAGGTCATGTCAGCAGCTAACATTCTTCATACAGACTTCCTTCAATGTTAACTAACAGTGCTAAAAAAAATCAATACATGTTTCGGCACGACACGTCTGAGCATTCCCTTGTAGCTCGACAATGTTCTTTGTGATAATTTTTGCTTTTAGTATTGTATGTAAACACTTTTGCTCCTTTACTTCATCTGCTTCCATAACCACACACCCTGTGCACTGTGAAAGTGAACTATTCCAGCACTGTACTGAACTGCAACAGAATTCAAACACCGTGGCAAAAACTGAATGACATCGGGTAGCTACCATCTCGAAATTTATTGGTACCTATGCCCTTGCAAGAAACACTCAACAAGTTCTCTCGTGGGCAGAGTCTGTTCATGTTTGTAGTAAATAATGTTGAATACTGGTTATTATAATTTTATTAAATTAACAAATAAATTACAAAAACCGTAATGAAACCAAATCATTAAAAAAATATCTACGAGAGCATAGGTGCAAACCTGTTATTTACATCTTTTCATCCATAGCTCATAATGCTAACCATCACGCTAATCCGTCGTCTTAAAAAGAAGTAATAACGAATATCGGATATTACACTTAAATTAATAAGAAAGAACCAGAAACATTGAGGAAACAAAAAAAAATTTTTTTTTTAGAAGTATGAGGTCGCAAATCCGAGTTACTCCCGACTTCTGCTCCGCAGCTTACCGCGCTACCATCTACGCTATTTCTCCTCAGGAGAGTAGGCGCTGTTTTTGTGATATACCATGCACCTAAAACATGGAATAATATCTTATTTATCTACAACAAAGTATCATAAAGACGCTCCTTTGATAGAATGGTGTTGAACCATAGCATAGGAATGATATTTTTTCACGGTATACAAATTATAACATTGACTAATGTTAAATATGATGACCTTTAAAGCTATGAATATATAGTTTTCAGTAATTTATTATAACAAATCATACCTAAAATGATGTGTTTTCAAATGTTCTTCAATTTTCTGGCGCTTTATACATTGTACGCTGAAACTAAAGAAGGCGCGAAATACGGAGTTCTATCTGTAATATGGCAGATCAAAAGTTCTGCCTGTCATGTGAAAACCAGGTCGCTTTTCTTGGCCACGTTCCACTCCACAAAGCAAAGATCTAACATGCTTCATTCTACGCTTTGCAGGGCAGTGGAACGTGGAATTCGACGCTGCAATGGCACCACGTCCTCCTCCACGTGTGTTTCCACGTCCCGTGAGAGGACATCATTACAAGCAAATGTGCACTAGTGACGGCTGTTATATGCTTGGAATGAGATAGGAGACAGATATCGTGTTCTAAAGAAAAATGTGATTAAATATGAGATTTTGATTAGGCTTGCAGAAAACTTGGCTTTGGTACAGTGCATCTCAAAGCAATCTTAATGTCTAGTGATTCGTGTAATTAAATCATTGGGATAGCTAGATTGTCAGTGGGCGAGTTTGCATTGTCACCATAATCTCTCAGAATTATGACAACCACAAATATGCACAAAAATCAACCCAAACAACTGCTACAATTTTGGCACTATAAATTCATGCCAACCACACATGATAATATATTTGAGATGCAAAACTGTATAGGAATTTTAAATTTATGCTACTACAGCCTGCTAATTGACAGTTTATTGAAGCTGCTTTCCTCCAACGAATTGCTCAGTGTCACACACCCAAACAGCTCCCTGTTGCCAAACTGCCACTAAAACTGGCCAGTTCACTTCCATTTCATGTCTGGCGCTCTTTCTTGATTTGTTTGATTCCGAATTCAAAGGTTTCCCCCTTCTTATTTTGGATTTCATCACTTAATGTTGTTGCTATTGTTGTTCTTATTGCTCACAATCTTAAAACCTGTTGAAAAGCAGTGTTGTTGTGGTCTTCAGTCTGGAGACTGGCTTGATGCAGCTCTCCACCCTACTCTATCCTGATCAAGCCTCTCCATCTCCTCATAAGAACAGCAACCTATATCTGTTTAAATGTGCTTACTATTATGTGTCTGTTTCCCTCTGCGATCCCCCCCCCCCTCTTTTGATCACACACACACACACACACACACACACACACACACACACACACACTCTTTCCTCCAATGCTAAATTTACAATTCCTTGATGTCTAAGAATGTATCCTACCATTCGATCCCTTCTTTTAGTGAAGGTATTCAAAAAATTCCTTTTCTCCCCAATTCTGTTCAGTACCTCTTCATTAGTTATGCGATCTACCCACATAATCGTCAGCATTATTCTGTAGCTCTATGTTGTAAAAGCCTCTATCCTCTTCCTATCCATGTTTCACTCCCACATAAGGCAACGCTCCACACAAATGCCTTCAGAAAAAGACTTCCTTTCCATATTTTATTTATTTACTTTTATTAATATCTGATGAAAAAAATATTAATATCTAATGAAAAAGAGAAATTTGTTAACATCAAATAGAGATTTAAGCGTAAGGAAGTTCTTTCTGAAGGCATTTGTGTGGAGTGTTCCTTGTATGGGAGTGAAACACGGACGATAAACAGTGTGACAGAAGAGGATAAAGGCTTTTGAAATATGGTGCTACAAAAGAATCTTGAAGATAGGGTGGGTGGATCGCGTAACTAATGAGGAGGCACTGAACAGAATTGGGAAGGAAAGTAATTTCTGGCATACCTTGACTAAATATAGGACACATTCTTAGAAATCAAGGAATGGTGAATTTAGCGTCGGAGGGAAGTCTTTGGGGTAAAAACTGCAGACGAAGACCAAGGGATGGGTACAGTAAGCAAATTCAGACAGATGCAGGTTGCCGTTCTTATGTGGAGTTGAAGAGGCTCGGTCAGGATAGGGTATTGTGGAGAGCTGCATCAAACAAGTCTCCGAACTGAAGACCACAATAAAATATCTGATGTAACCAAATTCCTCTTTTTCAAAAAAGATTTTTCTTCCAATTGCAATTCTGCATTTTATATTCTCTGTACTATGACTACGACAATGCTCTCTTCAAATTATATGCGTCCACCCATTCATTTGCTCTTTCAGGTCCTTCGCTGTCTCTTATAGAATTTCAATATCACCAGCTAAATGTAAAGTTTTTATTTCTTCACGCTCAACTCGACCGTACAAAAACCACACACGAGCAACAGTCCTAACGAATTACGTACTCAAACCCGACACTAAGAACACGCCACTGTATTCTTTCGTACAAGCTGTGATTAACGTCACATATAAGCTTACACTTAGATCAGCTTCATACGGTGATAGAACTTGTCAATACATCAGAGTAATCGATAAGTTAAACATAAAACAATCACAAGCACACGATAGGTCTAAGCACAAAAGAAAGAAGCAACAACGTAACACAGAAATTAGCTCAATCTTTTAATTCTTTCAGGAATTTCTCGACAGAGTAAAAAGAGTGAGCCACGAGGAAACTTCAGTTTTGCCTCAAAAGTAAGCAAATTAGTACAGAGCACTCGTGGCAGCTGAACAACTCACCTCGGCCGGCGTCTTCAGGTCGTCGGGCTTCTCCCACACGCTCTGGCGGGTGGCACTGTTGTAGTAGTAGGTGCGCCCGTCCGGAGCCTTGTGCTCGGTCCAGTCCGACTTCTTCTTGTCGGGCTCTGCCACTGCTGCCTCACTGTAATCGAAAAGCGGGCACTAAATTATAACCAAAATGTTCAAATGTTTGTAGAGCTTACGGGACTTAACTACAGGATCGTCAGTCCCTAAACTAATGAACTACTTACGAACTAGCTAATACTGAGGACGGCACAAATATCCACGCCCGAGGGGGGATTCGAAGCCCCGACCGCAGCGGCTGCGACGACCGTGACCGGCGTGCCGCAGACGGCTCTGCCACCGCGGCAGGCAAATTGCAACCCCAAGTTATACACTACATTCCTCATTTGTAAGAGCGTGCCCGTAACCCCGCTACACACTGTCACGTACCACCGGACAGTACCGACGCACGGGGAGTCCGTCAGTGTCTCGACAAAAACTCACTTACCTGCCCGTATCTACATCTGCACACAAATTGGTACTCTGCTAGCTGTACCACTAGCAGTTGGTTCCCCTTCTAAATAGAGTGACAAAGTCCACTTCAAATTCTGGACCTCTAAATTTCCTCAATAGTGATTCTCGAAAGTAATGTCGGCTTTCCTCCGACATTTCCCTTTCGAGTTCCGTGAATGTCTCTTGCCCGAACACTTGGAGCAGTACGTACTGGCGTTCTGTACACAGTCTTCTACACAGACAAATCACGTCTATCCAAAATATTCACAACAAACAGATATCCACCATCCTTCCTCGTGACTCTCCTTACACACTTGTTCCATAATAGATTTTGATCACACTTGATACAATGTAGGAAACCGTCATTAACCAAAGCACTTCCAGTTTTCAAAATAGTTTTATACCATTCATTCAGGTAATAATGAAGGAGCTGTATTAGCCACCACACACCCTCTATGCAGTACTCATCATCATCATCATCATCATCATCATCTCATCATCATTTAAGACTGATTATGCCTTTTTGTGTTAAGTCTGAAAGATAGTATCCCCTATAAAACTCTTCCTTAATCCCCTGGTCAATGCTACCATTTATGTCTTGTCTAACGTTAAGCTTATTACTTAAAAATCATTTTTGATTGAATCCAGGTACTCTCTGTGGTCTTCCTAAGCTCATTTTACCCTCAACTGCCATGAGCACACAATCTAAACTTGTTCACTCTGAACCCTTTATCTATGGTGTTCATTCCCAATTTTTCTCTGATTTTGTCATTATGGAGACCCTCCTGCCATTGTTCCCATCTATTAATACCTGCAATCATCCTTGCCACTTTTATATCTGTGATCTAGACCTTACTAATAAGGTAACCTTTATCCTACCCGGGCTTCACTCCCATACAACAAAATTGATCGAAAGATAGGGCGGTGCACTGCTAACTTAAGTCTTCGTACTGACTTCTGACTTGCAGATGAGAGTAGATCGTAGCTGGCCATTCACTGCATCTTGATTCCAGTTCTTTCACTGTGTTGCCATCCTGTGAGAAAATACAGAATGTTGTTGTTATGGTCTTGAGTCCCGAGACTGGTTTGATGCAGCTCTCCACCCTACTCTATCCTGAGCAAGCCTCTTCATCTCCTCATAAAAACAGCAACCCACACCCATTTGAATCTGCTTACTATATGTATCTCTTGGTCTCCCTCTGCAATTTTTACCCCACACACTTCCCTCCAATGCTAAATTTATGATTCCTCGATGTCTAAGAATGTGTCCTACCAAGCAATCCCTTCTTTTAGTCAAGGTATGACAAAAATTCCTTTTATCACCAATTCTGTTCAGTACTACTTCATAAATTGCGTGATCTACCCACCTAATCTTAAGCATTCTTCTGTAGCACCACATTTCAAAAGCCTCTATTCTCTTCGTGTCCGCACTGTTTATCGTCCATGTTTCACTCCCATACAAGGCAACACTCCACACAAATGCCTTCAGAAAAGACTTCCTTGCACTCAAATTAATAATTGATGTTAGCAAATTTCTCTTTTTCATAAACGTTTTTCTTCCCATTGTCATTCTGCATTTTATATCCTCTGCACTGTGACCGTCATTTTGTTATTTTACTACCCAAGTAACAAAACTCGTCTATCACCTTCATTGTTTCGTTACCTAATCTAATTCTTTCAGCATCGCCTGATTTTCTAAGACCGCATTCCATTATTATTGTCTTGCTCTTGTTAATGTTCATTCTGTACGCTCTCTTCAACACAATGTCCATTCCATTAAAGTGCTCTTCCAGGTCCTTTGCTGTCTCTGACAGAATTATAATGTCATCAGCAAAACACAATGTTTTTATTTCTTCACCCTGAACTTTAATCCCTATTCCAAATTTTTCCTTGCTTTCCTTCACCGCCTGTTCAAATTGAATAACACCGGAGAAAGGCTACAACCCTGTCTTACTCCCTTCCCAACTAATGCTTCCCTTTCATGTCCTTCACATCTAATAACTGCAGTCTGGCTTACGTACAAGTTGTAGATAACTCTCCTTTCCCTGTATTTTACCCCTGCTGACTTCAGAATTTGAAAGAGTGTATTCCAGTCAACAATGTCAAAAGCTTTCTCCAAATCTACGAAAGCTAAAAATGTAGGTTTGCCTTTCCTTAATCTATCTTCTAAGATAGGTCATAAAGTGAGTATCGCCTCCCGAGTTACTATGTTCCTCCTGCCTAAGTACTTGAAACTGTCTACTTGTTCCAACTTGATTCCTCCTATTTGGCACTCAGTCAGTTTAAATCTCTTTCCCTCATACATTAGTTTCATTTTGGAGATTCTGGTCTTCATACAATAACCCTCACACCTCTGATATAACTCAGAAATATTACATTGTAACCTTTAACTCAAATCTGCCATCACCACTAAGTCATCGCACACAGGCCTACACGACTGCTCTCTTTTTTTTTTTTTATCATCCTTTAAATCTCACCGTTCCGGTCTAGTGTTTTCACCATATGAACCACAAATAAAATGAACACCAGTGGTGACAGGTTACAGTCCTGTCTTACCCCTGAAACTACTCTCAACCATGAACTCAACTCAACATCAACTCTTAATTCATAGTGGTCCAAACCACCTTCCCTACCTTCTGGCTCCTACCCTTGTAACCGCCCCCGTTGTAAAACCTGCCCTATGCACCCTTCCACCACCACTTACTCCAGTCCCGTAACCCGGAAGGTGTACACGATCAAAGGCAGAGCCACTTGCGATAGTACCCACGTGATCTACCAACTGACATGCCTGCACTGTGAAGCGTTCTATGTGGGAATGACCAGCAACAAACTGTCCATTCGCATGAATGGACACAGGCAGACAGTGTTTGTTGGTAACGAGGATCACCCTGTGGCTAAACATGCCTTGGTGCACGGCCAGCACATCTTGGCACAGTGCTACACCGTCCGGGTTATCTGGATACTTCCCACTGACACCAATCCTTCGGAACTCCGGAGATGGGAACTAGCCCTTCAGCATATTCTCTCTTCCCGTTGCCCACCTGGTCTCAACCTCCGCTAAATCCGAATTTCCACCCACCATCTTAACATCTTTGCCTTGGTTCTCTGGACAGAGCCTCTGCCTCAAGTGGCATCTCTGTCTAACTTCTAACTTCTTTGCTTTCTACAGTTCTACAGTATGTCTGCCTAAGTGTACTTGTGTCTGTGTAAATGTGTGGGTGTGTGTGCATTTGTTTACCCTCCATTTTCCCCCCCAAGTTAAGTCTTTCCTGTCCCGGGATTGGAATGGCTCCTTACCCCCTTCCTTGAAACCCTCATCATTTCCTTTTCCCTCTCCTTCCCTTCTGCCTGATGAAGCAGCTAGGCTGCGAAAGCTAGCGTTTGTGTGTGTGTGTGTGTGTGTGTGTGTGTGTGTTTATTTGTTGCTATCACTGCCTGTGCCCCTTCGCCTGGTAAGTGTACTTCATCTATTTTTTACGTATATTTTTCCTGTTAGCAATTTTTCCTCTATAATATTCATATTACAAATGTAAATTGTTTGAATTACAACATACAGCGTGATCTAAGCAGTATCGAAATAAAAATAAGAAAATGGGCTAAGCCCAAAACTAGTCAGCATTTCAAATAAAAGCAGCTTTGGTGCAATATATAAAAATGTCTTTTCTACAACATTTAAGAGCTTCAAAACACGACATATCAAAAACATTTGTTTCTCCAATTTCATATGAATAAAACTACAGAAGTATCTCACGACCGGAGAACATTCTGAGATTTCTGAAGTGAGCTCTCTAGCATACTTCATGCTGAGTAACTTCTATTAACGTTACGTTTTACTGTGGTTTATAATAAAATTGACAACATTTGTGTAACTTAGAAGGCAAAAACAAGTTCCCCTATATGTAGCCTTTAAGGTGTCTGAAAAGTTAATGCAAATGAATACATTTTGTTGAAGAGTAGCTTGCTTCAGAAAAATTGTGAGTGTGACACTTCCAGCGTATTATATAGTGACGAGAGTGATGCAAGAGGAATGTTTTCATTACCGACATAGAAATGACAAGTGGATTCCGCTGTGCGTTATACCAATTTGTTTGGATTGTATATTTACAGTTGTAGCCGCTACATAGCAAAATAATATTGTGTTTTTAAATAGGGTCTATTAGTAAGGCCTTATGATATTAGTTCCAAATAAAGTGCATCCCAAGACTTCACAGTTTCTACCACAAAATACCAGGTATGCCTACTGAAGTATTGTTTCTATCCAAACTGGTCAGCCAATTCAACATGCGTTTTCTGACTTCGTAATTGTAACTTTTGTTATGTTAGAAGTAAGTAGACATGACAGGAAAATTAATAACTAATTACATACCTAGCAGCCTGTTTCTTGTAACAAAATCACATGTCCTAACGCTTATGAGCAGACCATTAGGTGTCATGTTTAACAACAAGTAGGCCTATCTCATATTAAAAAAAACTCTGACAGCATTCGACGTTGAAACAGATGAATGTCATGCATTCTTAAAATTTCATTCGCAAGTTGTGCTAGTCCAACTTCATTAACAAAAAAGTTTCTCATGTGATGAAAATTTTGTATCGTCAAAAGTATACATTTTCGTAAAAAGTGCACATTTAGTCTTAATAATATGCTCCTTCACAACAAACTAATATCTAAACATAGTACCGTTCTTCCTGAATACGTAGATACCTACTCCATATTTGTACACTTAATAATTTGTCTTATTAAGCTAGTTGAAAGAAATATACGACTGAAAAGCTGAACACAGAGAACTTACTCAAGAAGGAGGGGAGGTAGCGAGAATGAACTACCTGCTCAGAGCATATGCTTCAAAGTTTTTATTCATATGAAATTGAGAACTTACTCAGAGAATGTTGTTTCGCTCTGAGAATCTTCTCTGGAGCATCTGCTCTTTTTCATTCATACAACCCATGGATGGCTGACTCCAATGACACAAGGTTGTCGATAGCAGATCGATCCTGACGGAAGTCCCCCCGTTGCGGGGCCGAGAGTCTCCAATCTTTGAGGATCCACATAAACCTCCGGCTAAGCTTACGTTCGAGGAGCTTCCACTAAACACTGGTGAGGCTAACAGGGCAGTAACTATAAGCCATCTGTGTATCAGCACTAGGTTTCAACACCGGGATAATGATGCTGCTCGCCATTGGGATGGGGAAACACCTTCTGCCCAGTCAGCGAGCAGCTGATGTTGACAATAGGTTGACAACTGAGAAGGAACTGGCTGTGAACGATGACTGGTCCTGGAGAGGTATTGGGGGCATGCAGCAAGGGCATTCTTGAACTCCCACACGGTAAACAGTGTTGTACGCCTCATGGCGGTGCACATAGAGGCTCTCACTTGACTCTCTCTATAAGGATGTAGAACTCCCCACTGTAGGATTCTGTCACAGAAATACATGTGAAATACTCTGCCATGTGTTTGGTAATAGTACTGGGGTTTGTGCAAATGATACCGTGACTGCGGAGATGGAGGATCCCCACATTTGGGCGGTATCCGATAAGTCACCGGACTTGCAACAACACCCGACAAGGGAAGGTGTGAGAACTGATAGTGGCAACGTATCTCTCCCAACAGTCCTGTTTACTCTCCTGGACGAGTCTCCAAACTCGGGCCCGGAGACATTTGAAAGTTATCGAGTGCTCTACACACGGGTAGCGCCGGTGGCGCTGCAGTGTTCGCCGCCGATCCAGGACGGCCTCAGAAATTTTTGGTGTTTACCGAGGCACTGACTTTCAATGTAACGTACCTGAGGTGCACGGGATAGTCTTCTCGGCAGCGGAAACAATGGCTGCAGTGACCCGGTGATCTTCCGCATCAACTTCAGCGGGAACCACGGCTGCCGAGGCATAACCCAGCTAGTCTGTCCTACGGACTGACCGTCAGGGCAGGTGGTCTGCTGGTTGAGACAGAAGCAGAGACAGGAGGACAGGAAAGTGATTGCTGCCACGTAGGTCGTCGTGTATGCTCCAACTGAGACGGGGGAGAAGGCGTGGGCTACAAAGTGAGAGGTCTATTGCCAAGTACGTCCCGTGTGCCATTCTAAAGTGCGTGTGAGCACCGGTGTTCGGGACACACACATCCAACTGCGTTAAGATAGCATCGACATCCCTACCGCGGCCCAAGATCTGGGTGCCACCCCACAAAGGGTGTGGGGCATTGAAGGTCCCCAGAAAGATAAATGGTGGTGGAAGTTGGATGATGAAGGCAGTGAGGTCAGCAGAAAAAATAACTCCATCTGGGGAGAGGTAGACAGAGCAGATGGTGATGTCCTGACAGCCACTGCCTCGAGCATCGTGCAGAGAGGCACGGGGTCACTGGGTACAGAGGTGACGACGTACACAAAGAACCCCTAGATATCCTGTTACAGGCTGAGCGGGTCTTATAATAGCCCTGATAGCCACAGAGGGCAGGGGTCCACTGAACACGAAACCAGATTTCCTGCAGTGAAATGCATAAAACTGGAAAGTTAAGTGGCACCATAGCTGTTGTATCTCAGGTGGAAGAAGAAACCACCACAGTTCTGCTGTAGGATCAATCTGCCGGCTGAGGTGTAGGGTATACTGAAGAAGGTGGAAAATCAGACAAAGAACCATCTGTCGTCACTGCTGCAGTGGTCGAACCTCAACGTCTGTGGCTTCTGCAGTCTCGGCAATAACCGAATTCTCAGGGGGACATGAGCACCTCTACCTCATCCTCAGACCCAGAGGTAGGCAGTAGTGGCACGGTAGCCACCTGGGTTTCTTTCTTGTTTTTCTTTTTCTTCCTTTTATCTCACTGATCCTAAGGTTTCTCTTGCTGGGAGGACTTTGCAGACTGTCTCGGGGACTGAGGACACCCTCGAGGCCCTGTGACGAGCAGTTGATGGCTCTTCCAGCCACTCACTGGTATCCACTCCACCAGTGAAAGAAACCACAGAAGAAAGGGTTTCGAGTGAGCCCATCATTGTGAGAGGAGCCAGAAGTGGCTATTGCTTCTCTGGTTTGGGGCTGGGGACCGATGTCCCCAGAAATGGAGGAGTTATTGCTCCCAAAGTAGGGACCTTGGGGCAACTGAAGATGAGGTACACCCAAACACCGAGGGGGCAAGTGTTAACGGTCAGGTCTGGGGGTCCACTATGGAAGACGAAGGAGTACGAGGTCTTAACACGGATGGCGGAGGTGATGGTGGCGCAGCTGTGGCATAGGATGATTTCATGCTTACAGGGTGGAGTTTTGCCTATTTTACACTCCTTATGCAGAACCTTGTAGTATGGCGAGCAAATAGAGTGGTACTGGTTGCGGTTTACACAGACCGGAGGAGCACAAGGGACGTCCAGGTATGTTGCATGACCACACTCTTGACATGTATGGTTGGCATCAATCAGGAGGATATATGCCCAAACCTCCAGCACTTTAAGAGTGCATAGGAGGAGGAACGAAGGACTTAATGTCACACTCGAAGATCACCATCTCTATTTTCTCGGGCAATGAATCGCCCTCATGAGCCCTGATGGCTACACTTTTGTCCTTCAGAACCCTATAAATGTGCGAAATTAACTGAACTATTCGCCTCTCTAAGTTCTTCCCTAATTATTTGTAAGACTGCAATAGGAGGCCCTTTCGAAACATAACTCCATGGACCATGTTCAGACTCTTGTGGGAAGTGATGATCTAATGGGAAAAATCATCCAGCTTCTAACAGGCAAGCAATGCCGAGACAGGTGAGCAATGTCAGTGACTGGGCTGGGGAAGACGACATTAGCAGGACAGACTCAGATCTCATCTTTGACATTCCTGTCACCTCCCCAAATTTGTCGTCCAGTTTTTCACAAAAAATGGAGGCTTTGTGGTCATAAACAATTTAACATCTGTCAGTGTGGCCACCAGTTCTTCATTTTCAAATTCAAGGTTTTTTCCCGGTTTTCCAGGTTAAAAAAAATTATTTTCCAGGTTTAACGAAACTTAATTTCGATCAAAGGGGTTATCAAACAACTATACCATAAAGAAACTAGTAACATATTTTTAAAACACATGTCATTCAAGTTTAACCATGTCACGTTGTAATATACACCAAACAGTGGCGAATCCAGGATTTGTGTTGGGATGGGGGGGGGGGGGGGGGGGGGGCAGAACTCATAAAAATTGTTGTGGCATTGTACCTCAAACTGACCTACAAAGAACCAGCTCATATTATGAGGTTTTCCTCATGGTTTTGGGAATCTACAGCCCCATAGACCCCCCCCCCCCCCCCCGCCCCAGATTCGACACTGACACAATGTATAGTACAGGGTGTACATTTTAAGTTGACAAACCAGAATAACTATGAAAAAACAGTATAAATTCAACAACGGTTTTCACCATTATGAAAGGACGGCAGAGGCTTAGGAAATGATACTAAACTTGAACTGCCTCCACCGTTTGGGAGTGGTGTGGGTGGCTAGTGTAAAAATTTTAAATGGAAACTCCCATTTTTTATTGCAGATTCAGATTCTACAGACCAATTCATGTATAGTTTGGTTGATTTTTTTTCTTTCAATTGGCAACATATTGCACTGTAATGGTAAGAATTATTTGCCATACTGCTGAAGAAATGAATCACCCAGGAAAGAAAATAAAAGTTAATCATATTGATGATGCTTCAGAACCCAACCAAATAATACCAGATGTACATTTCTTCCCGGCTAGTTCAATTAAGTGTTTTTTAGGCAATTCATAACTGGTATTCAGACAAGGGCAATCTGGACTAAGGTATCCATTTGAAGACTGCCCTGTCCACTGCAGGGAGAGGAAGGTATCACTTTGGGGATCGTTTGGTAGCATTCTGGAGCATCATGAATATGGTTTTCCATTTATTTTATATCCTGTTTAGTACATCTCTTCACTGGTATGGCAAATATTTCTTACTATTACAGCGCCATCTGACGCAAAACCAGACCATACATGATGTGGGCCTTAGAATCTGAATTTGCAATAAACAATCGGGGTTCCTATTTAAAATTTCACACTTGACACTCCCCCCCCCCCCTCCCACACACACAAACGGTGGAAACCATTTTTGAATATCTACTGTTTTTCCGAGTTATTCCGCCTTGTCAACTTAAAATTTACACCCTGTATAATGGACTAAGTTAAGTTCAAGTAGTTGGAGGATACTGTACGTTTTAATGTGAATTGCATTCGTTTCTGCAACATAGCCTGTTCATTTATACTAGACTTCCTGATGCATTAAAATACAGTCACATCTCATGAAATACTGATCGTGAACTCAATACATATATTATGATTTACTTTACCTTCAGGATATGAATAACCTTTGGCTCACTTTGGCTGTCCGATACCATCTTTTTTTCCCTTACATTAATATTTGTCATTTATTTCATGTTATCGACGCCACATTACATTTGCATTGAAATATGAATGTCGGTTATCACCATGACGTTGTGCCTGACGTCATGGATCAAAGCAGATGGGTGGTATCGGAATATCCAGTATTGCCCAACCTTTTCACTGCTTTCAAGTTTTCATTTAGATTGTTCCCAATGACGGTTTTCAGTTTCCAGAGCCCTTACACTCAAATAAGTTTTGCCCTGGAAAACTCTAACTAAAAGATCAATGAATGTCAATGACCCAGCATGCGTAATAATGCACAATGTTGTGGGTGAGTTCTTGAACTGTGAGGAGATGGAATGGGGAATGCAAAAACATATCTGGAGCAACAGCTGTGTGGTATTTGCATTCAAGTGTCATTTGGTAAAATAACACTCAACAGCAGATCTGAATGAAAACATTATTTTGTTCTAATGAATTTGTTTCATTTTTTTAAATTCTTGTAGTACTAAACAGACAGTGAAGTATACATTTTGGAAAGCAACAGACTTCCGTTTGCTTATGGAAAGTTTATATTTCTTGCTTCTTGCGTGACTGTTCAATGCACTCTTTCCCATTGTAGAAATATTTATTTGCGTTGCACTGAGAGCATAATACATTCACTTGTGATTTGGGATCACATGTAACCCAAGGATACACTGTCTCGTATGAGCTCTGATATCGAGTTATACTCTGTTTTGACATGTTGGACAAACCCTTCACTCTAAAACACAAATTATTTCATCTGTGCGGGCACAGGTAAGGTCGATTCACGCTTGTATTCACTCTATTGTTCTCTGCAACGATTGTTTCACTCTGTTCCATTTCAGAAAGATGTAGATGCCGTTAGTCCCAAAATATATTTAACGATATTTTAATGTATTGTTATAAGACAGCTGTCAAAGCAATAAATTACAACCGGGAAGAAATTTCCTTTTCGCGTACCGTATTACGGAGTTATACTTACATCTTTTTGCACGACAATTAGCATGTCAAAAAGTCGCAATTTACAATGTTTGAACTGTATTTCATACGGCCCCGGCTAGCGCTCACTAGGTGGCGTTGCGTGTACGTATGCTTTTTGAAAACCCATTAAAATATAACGAGGGGAATAATCTTTTCTGGTGACCATAAAATAAATAATTAATGCTGTTCCTGCTCTATGGTTGACAGGTTCTCGGTGTACCTTGTCCGCTAAGTAAATTAATTATTCTCGTGATTTTTACCGCGACTCCTCATTGGCGCTAGCCGGGCCCGTATGGAAAACAGTTCAGCCATCAATAATACGCACCGGTACATGATGACTGTGTTTACTATTTATATATTACTAATGTTACGTCAAAATATAATAATGGAAAGTCCAGGTTGGAATAAATAATATAGTGAGGACAGTTTACAACTCACCGCAAAGACGTGGCGACGAGCTGCGACAGGCACATACAAAAGACACACACATACAACACATTCAGCTATCGGCCATGGCCTTCTTCAGAAAATAGAGCACTTACGCAATCACACAGGCACACAACACAGTCATACAACCATCACCTCCGACTGCCACACTTCGAATCACGCTCTGCAGCGAATCGGGGATGGGAGGGGAGGGGAGGGGGAGGGGATAGAAAGGTTACGTCACGGTGGTGGGGATGGGTTAGATGGGAATAACAAGATGCAGCTTAGGAATGGAGTGGGGAGGCGGGTGATCGGAGAAAATAAAATAAAATAAAATAAAGTAAAATAACATATATATATATATATATATATATATATATATATATATATATATATATATATATATATAATGCATGCACACTGCAAGTACACAAGACCGCACACACACATATACACACACACACACACACATATACACACACACACACACACATATACACACACACACACACACATATACACACACACACACACACATATACACACACACACACACACACATATATACACACACACATACACACACACACACACACACACACACACACACACACACACACACACACACATACATATACACACACACGATCACACATGCACACACCACTCAAATCAGGTGAGGTTTGGGATAGAGAGGTAGGAACTGTAAGGTATGGAAAAATATATATAGGGAAGTTATCGTAGGTTGAGGCCTGGTTGATTTCGGGATCGGAGAATGTATTGTAGGGATAACTCCCATCTGTGCAGTTCAGAAAAGCTGGTGGTGGATGGGAGGATCCTGATGGCCCGGGTTGTGAAGCAGCCATTGAAATCAAGCATGTGCTCCGCTGCATGCTGTGCCACAGGGTGGTCCACCTTGTTTTTGGCCACAGTTTGGCGGTGGCCATTCATCCTAATGGACAGCTGGTTGGTGGTCATGCCAATATAGAAAGCTGTACAGTGCTTGCAGCACAGTTGGTAAATTACGTGGCTGCTTTCACAAGTGGCCCGGCCTCTGATAGGGTAGGATAAGCCTGTGACAGGACTGGAATAGGAATTGCTGGGTGGGTGGATTGGACAGGTCTTGCAGCGGGGTCTTCCACAAGGATATGATCCCTGTGGCAGTGAGCTGGGTTTCGGGGTGGCATAAGGATGAATATCCTTGTGTTCAATTGAATAAGTGTGCATCATCCTTATGCTTGCAGTGTGCATGCATTTTCTATATATATATATATATATTATAGAGGAAAAATTCCTAAAAGGAAAAATATACGTAAAAAATAGATGAAGTACACTTACCAGGCGAAAGGGCACAGGCAGTAATAGCAACAAATAAACACACAGACACACACACACACACACAAAAATGCTAGCTTTCGCAGCCTAGCTGCTTCATCAGGCAGAAGGGAAGGAGAGGGAAAAGGAAATGATGAGGGTTTCAAGGGAGTGGATAAGGAGTCATTCCAATCCCGGGACAGGAAAGACTTACCTTGGGGGGGAAAAAAGAGGGTAAACAAAAACACACACACACACACACACACATTTACACAGACGCAAGTACACTTAGGCAGACACACTGTAGAACTGTAGAAAGCAAAGAAGTTAGAAGTTAGACAGAGATGCCACTTGAGGCAGAGGCTCTGTCCAGAGAACCAAGGCAAAGATGTTAAGATGGTGGGTGGGAATTCAAATTTAGCGGAGGTTGAGACCAGGTGGGTAACGGGAAGAGAGAATATGCTGAAGGGCTAGTTCCCATCTCCGGAGTTCTGAAGGATTGGTGTCGGTGGGAAGTGGCTCTGGTACAGAAGCAAATTGCCAGAGCCACTTCCTCATCCCCCAAATTCAGAACCTTCAACGGAACCCCAGAAGTGCCCCTCTTGTCACCGGATACTTTCCGGGACTGGAGCGGACTCTGAATGTGGCTCTCCAGCAAGGATACGACTTCCTAAAATCCTGCCCCGAAATGAGATCCATCCTTCACGACATCCTCCCCACTCCTCCGAGAGTGTCTTTCCGCCGCCCACCTAACCTCCGTAACCTCCTAGTCCATCCCTATGAAATCCCCAAACCACCTTTCCTACCTTCTGGCTCCTACCCTTGTAACCGCCCCCGTTGTAAAACCTGCCCTATGCACCCTTCCACCACCACTTACTCCAGTCCCGTAACCCGAAGGGTGTACACAATCAAGGGCAGAGCCACTTGTGACAGCATCCACGTGATTTACCAACTGACATGCCTGCACTGTGAAGCGTTCTATGTGGGAATGACCAGCAACAAACTGTCCATTCGCATGAATGGTCACAGGCAGACAGTGTTTGTTGGTAATGAGGATCACCCTGTGGCTAAACACGCCTTGGTGCACGGCCAGCACATCTTGGCACAGTGTTACACCGTCCGGGTTATCTGGATACTTCCCACCGACACCAATCCTTCAGAACTCCGGAGATGGGAACTAGCCCTTCAGCATATTCTCTCTTCCCATTACCCACCTGGTCTCAACCTCCGCTAAATTTGAATTCCCACCCACCATCTTAACATCTTTGCCTTGGTTCTCTGGACAGAGCCTCTGCCTCAAGTGGCATCTCTGTCTAACTTCTAACTTCTTTGCTTTCTACAGTTCTACAGTGTGTCTGCCTAAGTGTACTTGCGTCTGTGTAAATGTGTGGGTGTGTGTGTTTTTGTTTACCCTCTTTTTTCCCCCCCAAGGTAAGTCTTTCCTGTCCCGGGATTGGAATGACTCCTTATCCACTCCCTTGAAACCCTCATCATTTCCTTTTCCCTCTCCTTCCCTTCTGCCTGACGAAGCAGCTAGGCTGCGAAAGCTTGTATGTGTGTTTGTGTGTGATTTTATTTATTTTATTTGTTTCTATCGACGAGCCGGTCCTTTTGGTAAGTCATCTGTTTTCTATTTTTATTTTTGTTTATCCCACCGGGAAAGTTTCCCTCTATAATTTTCGTTATATATATATATATATATATATATATATATATATATATATATATATATATATATATATATATATATATGTTATTTTACTTTATTTTATTTTATTTTCTCCGATCACCCGCCTCCCCACTCCATTCCTAAGCTGCATCTCGTTATTCCTATCTAACCCATCCCCACCACCGTGACGTAACCTTTCTATCCCCTCCCCCTCCCCTCCCCTCCCCTCCCCGATTCGCTGCAGAGCGTGATTCGAAGTGTGGCAGTCGGAGGTGATGGTTGTATGACTGTGTTGTGTGCCTGTGTGATTGCGTAAGTGCTCTATTTTCTGAAGAAGGCCATGGCCGATACCTGAATGTGTTGTATGTGTGTGTCTTTTGTATGTGCCTGTCGCAGCTCGTTGCCACGTCTTTGCGGTGACTTGTAAACTGTCCTCACTATATTATTAATGTTACGTCAGTCACAGGAATCGTCTATAATTATTACTAACGAACATAGGCGCCGACTTTTGAAAATTTGGGATATGCTCAGTGCCGTACCCAGGTATTTCTAGAGAAAAATAAATAAATACAAAGCAAATCCAAAAACTGATACAAAACACACGCTATCGATTCCATATCACCGTCACCATCACGATAAGTCGAAGTCCTTTTGTATTTCACTATATACTTATTCATTTTAATGATTTTCACACGGAATACATTAACCCTTTTAATCCCAAATTTTATTGATTTATGAACAAAAATATTTCTTTGCATATATCTATAAATAATGATTGGATTAATGTATATTTAATAGAATTTTTGATTATTTTTTGTTTTTAGAAGCAAATTTGGGATGACTACAGATGGCATCAGTGTGCAGGATAATTTTCCTTTATCGTAACTAATAATATTTTCACACTGTTGACTACTAATTTAGACATTGAACAATTATTTAGTAATAACGTTTTTTAATTATTTTGTTTCCTTTACCTTGATTCAATTATTTGAAAGTATTGTTGCATTTACTCCAACTTAGACATCAATCAACGATATATATTTTGACAATGCATTGTAGCCAAATGCTTTTTGTTTCCTCGAGGTAATGGTAGACAATCTAGTCACAATGAATTACTGGAAGCCCTGCAGTATTATTTACAATCTTTGAAAAAATGGTTGTGGCTAGACGGACAGATAATGATGAGTGGAGGGAAAGGGTTAAGGTGTAATTCCACGGTGTGGGAGTCAGAACGGGTTCCATCCGACTGGAAGAAAGAGGTAATCGCGCCAATTTTCAAGCACAGAAATAAAATAAGAATATAAAAACTACAGTGGTATCTCTGAAAAACATATTCTCAGCTATTGTTGAAAAGAGAGTGCGAATATTAGTTGAAGACAAGTTGGATGAAAATCAGTGTGGGTTTAGGCCTCTTAAGAGACTGTCAGGACCAGATCTTTAGCTTACGGCAGAATACGGAGAAGTGCTATGAGTGGAACAGGGAATTGTATCTGCGTTGTACAGATCTAGAAAAGGCTTATAACCATGTCAGTTCTACAAGTTTAGGAATAGGAGGCCTTTGCCTTTTATTTTCTGAAATAACATGTTACAGGTTTTTGATTGTATGGTCATTTGGATGAAATGTTTGATTTGACAATTATGTTGGATGTGTCAGACCTAATTTTGTTTTTCTTTCCAAAAATAATTGATTTATTGCACTTTCGCCTGACTGTTATGTTGAATTATAGTTCTATGCGGCTGCTTAGCAGCTTACTAACTATCGAGCAGTGGTGTTACTGCTTCTTCCTTGTGGTGTGTAATTATGTTTCATGATGAAATTTTCTGGCAGATTAAAATTGTGTGCTGGAACTGGGACTCGAACCTGGGACCTTTGCCTTTCATGGGCAAGCGCTCTACCACTGAGCTATCCCGACACGACTCATGGCCCGTCTCCATAACTTTACCTTTGTCAGTACCTCACCACCTACTCTCCAAACTTCACAGAAGTTCTCCTGTGAACCTTGCAAGACTAGCACTCCTGGAAGAAAGGATATGGTGGAGACATGGATTAGCCACAGCCTAAGGGATGTTTCCAGATTGAAACTTTCACTCTGCAGCAGAGTGTGCTGCTGATATGAAACTTACTGGCAGATAAAAATTGTGTGCCGGTACCAGGACTCGAACCTGAGACCTTTGCCTTTCGGGCAAGTGTTCTAAAGCTAGTCTTGCAAGGTTTGTTGGAGAATTTCTGTGAAGTTTGGAAAGTAGGAGGTGAGGTACTGGCAGAAGTAAAGTTTTGATAATGGGCTGTGGACATTGACAAGAAACAAAGGATGCCTACGAGTCAGGCACGGGTTGCACAGCATTGCTTTGCGTTTTCTGTGTCACCGTCCTCAAAAGAGCTCGGGCCTTGTGAACTGTGTGCATGTATGTTGCAGAAGGCTTGTATTTCGTGTGATTTCAGAAGAAGAACAGTCTCATACCTACATAAATAACAAAAATTCTTTTTGTTATGAACTGTATTTTGGGTGCAAGTCTAGCGACAAAGACAAAAATGCCCCTCCCCCCCCCCCCCCCACACACACACCCCGTGTTGGACTACTGACAGGCTGATAGATAGGGTCACAACACGTGTGATTTGGTGTCCCCATAATTTGAGGGAACCAACAGAGCAGACAACAGACTTATTTCTGCATGACCAAAATTGCTGGAAATCACCTATAAAACAAGTAAAATTGTGCAAAATCCAAATTTATCATGTGCTTTAAGAGTTGTAAGTAACAGAATTTCTGGTACCAGTGCCTCCTGAGATGTGACAGCGAGTGAAGATGAATACGGAGACAAACAACTGGAAGACAAAGGAAGAGAGACGACTGCCAATCAGACATATTGCAACTGCACCACATCATAATCATCATTATTATTTTCCTCCTTCTTCTTCTTCTTCTTCTTCTTCTTCTCCTCCTCCTCCTCAATGGGCTCTCAAAGGTAAATTTGTCAAAGCAGCAGGGTGAGCTAGCATTACAATTAAGGGAAAGGAATTTTCTTCTTCCTGATACGAAAGTGGATGTTGTCCAGTTACTATTGGACCTTAAAAATATGTGGTCCTGATGCAAAATATATCAGGAAATCAGGACAAATATACTATTAGGTATGATTATTCAATTCTGTTTTATTTTCTTCTTTTTTTCCGAATAACTACAGAAGCAGATTTTTGTGATCTCCTTTCACCAGAAACATAACTCATTATAAGTACCTCTGAAAGAAAACAATTGGCTGGAACAATTACATCACATCCTATCTTACATCGTGACCTGAAGTGAGAGAGAGCCCTCTCAACATCCTTTCAAGCCCTCCCAAAGTGGTGTTCCATTGCCCACTCAATGTCCACAACATTCTAGTCCGTCACTAAGCCACTCCTGATACCAACTCCTTACCACAGGGATCATATCCCCTCATGGGCTTACGCTACTCCATTAGAGGCGAGGCCACCTGTGAATACAGCTATATGTTTTACCAACTCAGCTGCAATCACTGCACAGAGTTTTAAATTGGCATGACAACAAAACAGATGTTCATTAGGATCAGGGAGGCCATTGGCCATCACATCTTTAATTTCAAATTAAGGCTTGTTCCAGGTTCTACAACTACATATCTACTCCACAATCCAATGTGAAGTGTGTGATGGAGGGTACACTGTACCACTACTAGGCATTTCCTTTCGTATTCCACTCCCACAGAGAACGAGGGGAAAAAAGAATGTCTATATGCCTCTGAACAAGCAATAATTTATCTTATTTTGTCTTCGAGATCTTTACGCGAAGTGTACGTAGGCAGCAGGAAGATCGTTCTACACTCAGTTTCAAATTCCAGCCCTCTAAATTTCCTCAACAGAATTCCTCGAAAAGAATGTCGTCCTTCCTCCAGCGATCCCCATTTGAGTTCATGGAGCATTTCTGTGACACTTGCGCATTGGTCGAACCTACCAGTAACAAACCTAGCTGCTCGCCTCTGAACTGCCAAACACTTGAGCAATACTCAATATGTGATCGTACAAGCATTTTATCCACCATCTTCTTTGCAGATGAAGTACATCTTCCCAAAATTCTCCCAATAAACCTAAGTCAACTGTCCGCCTTAGTCATAACTGTCCTTACATGTTCCTTCCATTTCATATCGGTCTGCAATGTTACGCCTAGATATTGGAACAACACAACTGCGTCAAGAAGCTCACTACTCTGTTTGAATATTATGGGATTGTTTTGCCTACTCATGTGCATAACCTTACATTTTTCTACATTTAGAGCTAGCTGCCATTCTAAACAGTAACTAGAAATTTTGTCTACATCATCCTGTATGCTATTACAGTCAGTTACAGACGACACCCTCCCATACACCACAGCATCATCAGCAAACAGCCGCAAATTACAAGTTACTCTGTCCATCAGGTCATTTATATAGATAGAAAATAATAGCGATCCTATCACAGTCCCCTGGGGCACGCCTGACGATACACTCATCTCTGATGAACACTCGCGGTCGAGAACAACGTACTGCATTCTATTACTTCGGAAGTCTTCCAGCCAGTCACAAATCTGTGAACCTATTCCGCATGCTTGTAGCTTTGTTAGAAGTCTGTTTTGAAATTGAGAAAAACATAATCTGCCTGTTGTCCTTCATCCGTGGCTCACAAGATGTCATGCGAGAAAAGGGCAAGCTGAGTTTCACATGAACGATATTTCCAAAACTCTTGCTGATTCATAGAAAGAAGCTTTTCTGCCTCAAGGAAATTTACTATATTCGATCTGAGAATAAGCTCCAAATTCCCTCAGGAAACTGATGTCAACAATATTGGCCTGTAATTTGGGTCAGTTCTTTTACCTTCCTTATAAACCTATGCTTTTTCTAATCACTAGGAACTTCGCACTGAATTAAAGATTTGCGATAAATACAAGATAAGTAAGTGGCCAATGCCGCAGAACACTCTTTGTAAAACTGAACTGGTATTCCATCCGGTCCAGGAGACTTTTTTGTATTTAGCTCTCACAGCTGCTTCTCTACACCGGAAGTAGCTATTACTATGTCCTCCATTTGGAGTTAGTGCATTCGTAAAATGATGGTAAATTTGTGTGGTCCTCCTGCATGAAAGATTTCTTAAAGGGTAAATTTATAACTTCAGCTTTCCATATGCTTTCTTCTATTACTACCCTGGAATGATCATTGAGTGAGTGGATAGAGGGCTATAACCCGCTTATCAATTTTACATACGACCAGAATTTTTTCAGGTTCTCAGAAAGATCTTTTGCTAAGGTATGGCTGTGGTAATTATTGTACGCTTCGCGCGTCGATCTTTTTGTAGATGCACGAATCTCTACTAACTTTTGCCTGTCATCATTAGCGTGTTCTTTTTTAACAGAGAGTGCAACAGCCTTTGCTTTCTCAGTAGCTTTCTATTATTATTATTATTATTATTATTATGCCACGGTGGATCTATTCCATCCTTAATCAACTTTAGAGGCACATATTTCTCTAACCCTTTATTTACTATACATTTAAATTTAGTCCACAATTCCTATACATCTATTGCACCAGAACTATATGATGTCCAAACAAATTCTAAGTGCGATGCTAACAATTGCTTATTGGCTCTGACAAAAACACACTTCTAGCCTTCTTGATTGGTTCATCAACTGTGGTCACCATTGACGGTATGATGATATCATTATCACTAACTAATCTCTCTAAATGGACATTGTTAATAAGATAAGGCCTGTTCGTAGCTATAAGGTCTCAAATATTTCCATTGCATGTGAATTGCCGGTTTAACAGCTCAAGACAGTTCTAGGAGAATGTGTCCAAAAGTAGCTCACAAGATTGCTTGTCTGTACCGCCTAAAATGAAACTCAAGAGGTCCCAATCTATACTCTTATGATTGAAGTCTCCCCCGACTAATATTACATGGCCCGGATATCTATGCACTACCTGGTGTAGACTTTCTTTGAATGATTCTAAAATTGCTACAGCAGCACTGGAGGGCCAGTAAAAACACCCAACTATTAACTTTACTTCTTTTAGACCTGTTATACATGCCCAGATAAGTTCACAGTTACTCTCAACCTCGACCTCAGTAGAAAAAAAGGTCTTTGTCCATAGCAATGAACACTCCCCTTCCAGCTGTGTCCAATATACATTTTATGCCTTCCTAAATATTTCGGAACTAGCCACATCATGATTTAGCCAGCTTTCGGTGCCTAAAACTATCTGAGCACAATAATTTACATGCAGTGCAGCTAGTTAGGGAACTTTGCTTTTAATGCTTTGAAAGTTTACGACTAATATTTTTATAGTCGAGTTTTGAATGCAGCCTGAATTCGCTGCCTGAATGTTGACAGGCGAGTGCTCATCAGAGGTGGCGCCTAGCCTAAAAAGAACCCCATGTGCACCCCACAAGTACTATGGTACCCGAGTAGCCGCTTCCTTAGTGTAGTACACCCCTGATCTATCTAGGGGCACCCTACAATTCCCCACCCGATAACGCAGATCCACAAATCTGCAGCCATGACTGTCACAGAGTCGGCGAAGCCTCTGGTTCAGACCCTCCACTCGGCTCCAAACCAAAGAACACCGATCAACCCTGGGAACAATGCTAAATCAACAGCTCTGCTTGCTACCTGCATGAGAGACTTGCAGCCTTCACCAATTCTGCCACCCGCCAATAGGACTTGAGGATGTCCTCAGAACCCAAGCGAGAAGCGTCATTTGTGCCGCCATGAGCCACAACTTGCAGCCGACCACACCCCGTACACTCGGTAGCCACCGGCACATCTCGGATGAGGCGCTTTCACATCTTGCCTAGATATTTGAATATGCGACTGCATCAAGAAACTCACTACTAATGCTGTATTCATACATTATGGGATTGTTTTTCATACTCATGCACATCACCTTACACTTCTCTACACTGAGAGCCAGCTGCCATTCTTCACACCAACTAGATATTTTGTCTAAGTCATCCTGTATGCTATTGCAATCAAATAAAGACTACACCCTCCCATACACAACAGCATCATCAGCAAACAGCTCAAAATTACAAGTTACTCTGCCCGTCAATTCATTTATATAGATAGAAAATAATAGCGGTCCTATCACACTCCCCTGGGGCACGCCTGACGATAGACTCGTCTCTGATGAACACTCGCTGTTGAGAACAACGTATTGTGTTCTATTACTTAGGAAGTCTTCCAGCCAGTCACAAATCTGTGAACCTATTCCATAAGCTCGTATCGTCGTTAGCAGTCTGCAATGTGGCACCGAGTCAAACGCCTTTTTGAAGTCAAGAAAAACACAATCCGCCTGTTACCCTTCATCCATGGCTCGCAAGACGTCACGTGAAAAAAAAAAAAAAAAAAAAAAAAAAAAAAAAAAAAAAAAAAAAAAAAAAAAAAAAAAAAAAAAAAAAAAGCGAGCTGAGTTTCACATGAACGATGTGTCCTAAACCAGTGCCGATTCATAGAAAGTAGCTTTTCTGCCTCAAGGAAGTTTACTATACTCGATCTGAGAATGAACTCCAAATTTCCACAGGAAACTGATCTCAATGATATTGTCACGTTGCAATGGAAGTAGGCTTGACTTCGAAGGCAACTAAACACAGCACTTATACTGAAAGCACGTTTATTACGAACTCAACATACACGCAGCACTGACTGCCTCTCAGGCAGAGTGCTCTGCTATTTATACACGGACAGAAGTTACCAGAAATTAGAAGAACAGTTAACATAAGACACAAGTAGAATTTACAGCTGAACATAAGAAAGATGTAGAACCTTCTGGAATTGTAAATTACAAAGAAATAAATTTTTGCCGGTGAACGGAATTGAACCGGCGGTCTTCTGCTCCGCAGTCCGTGACGCTATCCCCTGCGCCACGCCGGCAGCAACCCGCTGTTATGATCCTTAGGGAGCCAGCTGCAATGTCCTGGATCTTGACCGTGTCATGGGTCCTCTGTATGACAGTTCAAGAGAATCCTTCCCTTCTCCGCGATTATCGACGACAGATGTTCCTGTCGTGGCTTCATCAGGAACATTACCGTCCTTAAAGTCCTTAAACAAGAAGCCATTGTCGTCTACCTGCTCTTCAGGATCATAGTAAGGCTTCATGCGCAGAATGTGAACAATGTGTCTTCGTTTTTGACGTTTCGACGACGGCTCATTATCCTCAACTTAGTATGTGACGTCTGACAGGCGGAGTATGACACGATACGGACCAAAGTATCGCTGCAATAACTTTTCTGACAGTCCAACCTTCCGTATAGGGGTAAAAATCCATACCAGATCTCCTGGACTGTACACAACAGGTCGGTGCTTGTCGTTATACCGCTGACGGTCCTTCTCCTGGGCATCCAGTGTCCGTATGCGAGTCAGCTGTCTTGCTTCTTCGAGCCTGGTGATGAGCTGTTTAACATAGTCATCCTGAGTGTCGTTCGGTTGGAACGGGAACAGTGTATCCATTGTCGTCTCAGCTTCACGGCCATGGAGCAGGAAAAACGGAGTGAAGCCTGTGGTGTCTTGTCTTGCGGTATTGTAAGCAAATGTCACGACTGGCAGAATTGTATCCCAATCCTTCTGCTCAACATCGACGTACATCGACAGCATGTCGGCTAACGTTTTGTTAAAACGTTCCGTAAGAACATTTGTCTGAGGATGGTATGCAGTTGTCATTCTGTGGACAATGTTGCACCATGACATTACCTCTGATACTAGTTTTGACTGGAATACTTTTCCACTATCAGATATCATGACACGAGGTGCTCCATGCTTCAAAATAATGTCTTCTACAAGGAATTTTGTTATCTCTGGGCTTCTGCTGTCGGCACAGGTTTGGTGACAGCGTAGCTTGTGAGGTAGCCAGTGCAGACTATTATCCAGCGGTTACCGGTTGTCGACTTTGGGAACCTCCCTAAAAGATCGATCCCAACTCGGTGGAATGGAGCTGCTGCAGGTGTAATCGGTACGAGATGTCCTGGAGGTAATTGCGGCACATGCTTCCGTCGCTGGCACTCTTTACACTGACTCACATAGTGCTCGACAGATCGGTAGAGACCTTTCCAGTAATTCTGTCTAGGGTCTTCACGAATCCCAGATGACCGGATATTGGAGCATCATGGAAATATTTGAGAATAGCTGGCTGGAGATGAGCTGGAACAACAAGTAGCCATTTGGGGCCCAGTGGATCGTAGTTGCTCTTATACAATGTTCCGTTTATAAGTTGGAACTCTCCATTGGTCGGTTCTCCTTTCTCCAAGGCCTCTATCGTTTTTAATAGTGATGGATCTACCCTCTGTTCAGCTATAACGTCATGTAATTCAGTGAGAGCTGAAATTTCATTAATGCTGTTGTGTTCCACTGATGGATTCCTCGAAAGGCAGTCGGCATCCTTGTGTTTGCGCCCGTTCTTGAATACCACTGTGACATCGTACTCTTGGAGTCTTAGTGCCCATCTTGCTAGTCGACCTGATGGATCCTTCAAGCTAGTCAGCCAACACAAAGAATGGTGGTCTGTCACGACGGTGAATGGTTTGCCGAATAAATACGGCCGGAAATTGTTGATTGCCCAGATAACCGCGAGACATTATTTTTCGGTTGTAGAGTAGTTTATCTCGGGTTTCGAGAGTACTCTTGACGCATAGGCTATCACTTTTTCGGCACCTTCCTGAACTTGTAAAAGCACTGCACCAATCCCATAGCCACTGGCGTCTGTGTGAAGTTCCGTTTCTGCATTCTCGTCGTACAAGGCTAGCACTGGTGCGGAAGTTAGAGCCTCCTTAAGTGCTCGGAAAGCTCTTTCTTTTGTCTCATCCCAGTAAAATTTGGCGTCTCCCTGCAGAAGTTCTTGTAATGGATGTGCCTTGTTACAAAACCCTTTTATGAAACGTCCGTAGTATGAGCACAGCCCGAGGAAACTTCTCACATCACGAATGTGCTGAGGAGTTGGACATTCTGTGACTGCCCTTACTTTATCTGGATCAGGACGGACACCATCTCCGTTGACTAGGTGCCCCAGGACTTTTATCTCTTTGGCGACGAAGAGGCACTTCTTTGGATTGAGGCGGAGACCTGCAGCCTGAACACACTTCAACACAGTTGACAGGCGACTCAGATGTTCTTCAAATGTCTTCGAGAAAACGACAATGTCATCTAAATAGCAGAGACACGTCGTCCACTTAAGGTGTCGAAGCAAGTTGTCCATCATGCGTTCGAATGTGGCTGGAGCATTGCATAATCCAAATGGCATTACTTTAAATTCATAGAGGCCGTCAGGTGTAATAAAAGCCATCTTCTCCCTGTCAGCTTCGTCAACCTCGATTTGCCAATAACCTATCTGCATGTCCATAGTTGAGAAGTATGTAGCTCCTTTCAAGCAGTCTAAGGTGTCATCAATACGCGGCAATGTGTAGACATCTTTCTTTGTGACTCTGTTCAGCCGCCGATAGTCGACACAGAATCGCCACGTGCCATCCTTCTTCTTTACGAGAACCACCGGAGACGACCAAGGACTCTCCGAAGGTTGAATTATGTCTTCTCACAACATCTTCTCCACTTCCTGCCGAATTATCCGTCGTTCTGCTGGCGACACACTATACGAACGCTGGGTAATTGGCGGATGGTCCCCAGTATTGATATGGTGCTTTATTGTGGGCCGTTTCGTCTGACTTTTCCCATGCTGAGGTGTGAATGCACCCGAAAATTGGCGTAGTATACCTAACACCCGCTGGCGTTGTTCCTTGGTCAGTCCAGGCCCTATTGGCAGTTCCACGTTTGTTTCCTCCAGCGTGTTGTCTGTACTAATAGCAGGGCATGGGTCTTCATTGATGACGTTGAGCTCACCGTCCTGGATTGGTTCAGCTGTCCCGATACACATTCCCTTGGGGATAAGTTGTGACTGCTCGTGACAATTTGTGATCCAAATCTCTCCTTGACCACCGGTAATGCTTATGATAGCCGCTGGTATGTAAATTTCTTTTGTGAGCCTCATAAACTTTTTACTATCAACAAGAACTTCACAGTTTAACCAGTCATCTGTGTTTGTGACTGCAACTCTTCTCATTGTCAACGGCGGTATCGTCACATTGTCAACTACGAATAGCTTCCCAGAAAATTCTGTATTACGTGTATCCAGCGGAACAACTTCTTCAATTTGCAGCTCAGATCTTCCACAGTCAATGATAGCTTGGGTTGCCTGAAGGAAGTCCCATCCGAGGATGACATTGTGACTACATTCTGTTAACACGACAAATTCAAACGGCTGCGTCCTGTTGTTGATGGTTATTCCTGCGACACAAGTTCCTGCTGGATGGACGTACTTTCCATTTGCGGCCTTCAGCACAGTTGCTCCCGTATCACAGAACATTGTCTTCTTTAGTGTGCGGCGGTAATTATCCGATAATACAGAAAAAGAGGCTCCTGAATCAACAAGTGCCCGGACAGGTTGGCCGTCTATTATGACGTCGATGAGATTTCCCGACATCTTGGCGACTGTCGTCCATGGAGGATTTTCAACTGCAGCGGCCTCACTTATGTAGATGGTCGCCTCGCTTAGTTTTCCTGGGGGCAGTGGCTAGGGGAGCGGCTGGTACCTCTGTACAGCGACGGTGAATGGCTGCGGCGCGTCGGGGAGCGACCTCGTCTAGGGTACGGCGATGGGCTTCTTCCCATAGGTCGACTGAACTCATCAGCAGGTGACTGCCTTGGATAGAAATGCTCCGACGGCTGACGTCTTGCGGCAAAATAATCATCGAATACTCACCTCCTCTCTCTGCAGTGGCGTAAGACATGTCCAGGGCGTCCACAGTGGAAACACAGTGGTGTGTTGTCTTCTGTCCTCCAGACGTCTGTTCTTCTGCGGGGCGTCATAGTTACCGGGGGAGTTGGCTGTGGTCGCGTCGGTCGGTTCATGGGCTGCCGTTTGGCGTCTGCAGCGTAAGTCATAGCAGAGCGACGCCATTCTTCACATCGGGTGTGATTGACGGGGCAGACAGGAGCTAATGTTTGAAATACCTCGTCCTCAGCGGCAGCGGCTACCTCGCGACTTACAGGGCTCACATCCATGGCCATAATCTGATGCTCGCTCAGTCTAATAGTCCTGGCTGCCATGCACTGTTGTAATTCTTCTCTCACAATTTGTCGTATGAGAGAAGCCAAGTCGTGCTGGTCTTCCACAACGGCCATAGGGACTACATTTGGGAGTCTGTCATACTTCTTGCGTCCAACCCTCCTTTGTTGCATCTCTTCAATACGCTGGCACCACTTGATGAACTCTTCTGTCATAGCAACGTCTTTTATCAGAAGAGGTTGGCACATATCTTCTGCAATTCCCTTCATCAGGTGCGTGATTTTGTCCGCTTCAGTCATGTTCGGATTGACTAGGTTACACAGGGCCAAAACACTCTGTATGTACGATTGTGTCGGCTCACCATGTCTTGGGCCCAGTTCTTCAGTTGTTCTTCCGCCGAGCGGATTTGTCGCTGGCGGTCTCCAAACGTCTCCTTAAGTTCCTCCTGGAACGTCTCCCAGTCATTCAACTTGTCTTCGTTGTTTTCGAACCATTGCTAGGCTGTTCCATCCAGGTAGAAATAAACGTTGGCCAAGCACATCGTATGATCCCACCTGTTGTACTTGGCGACTCGGTCGAACCCTTTTAGCCATTTGTTGGGGTCCTGTCCAGCATCTCCAGAGAACACCAACGGGTGTCTGATGTGCAGCTGGCTTATTGTTGGTTTCGTCTCCATCGTTCTTCTGATAATAAGGACTTTTGGAAGGATGTACTCGGTGTATCCCTTGTATTCCGGTTCCAGTCCGTGTAAGCGACGGCTTTTACATAGCCTAATCGGAGCCACGGTGATGCAGCTGTTGCACAGTGTACCCGGCGCCTCCACCAAATTGCAATGGAAGTAGGCTTGACTTCGAAGGCAACTAAACACAGCACTTATACTGAAAGCACGTTTATTACGAACTCAACATACACGCAGCACTGACTGCCTCTCAGGCAGAGTGCTCTGCTATTTATACAGAATTTACCAGAAATTAGAAGAACAAGTAGAATTTACAAGTGAACATAAGAATGATGTAGAACCTTCTGGAATTGTAAATTACAAAGAAATAAATTTTTGCCGGTGGACGGGATTGAACCGGCGGTCTTCTGCTCCGCAGTCCGTGACGCTATCCCCTGCGCCACGCCGGCAGTTGGTGTTCGTGGTCTCTCGCGGCAATATTTGTCTGTAATCAGGTATGTCAGTTCTTTTACCTTTCTTATATACGGATGTCACCTGCACTTTTATCCAATCACTAAGAACTTTGCGCTGAATTAAAGATTTGCGAAAAATGCAAGCTAAGTAGGGGGGCCAATGCCGCAGAATACTCTTTGTAAAACTGAACTTGTATTCCATCTCGTCCAGGAGACTTTTTTAGCTCTCTTAGCTGATTCTCTACATTGGAAATACCTATTACTATGTCCTCCATTTCGGAATTAGTATGTTGATAAAATGATGGTGCATTTGTGTGGCCCTCAACGTAAGATAACTTGCTACGTCTATACCTAACCTAACACCCCCATCCTTCCACCGCCATTCCCAACTCACTACCTGTATACTGTATCCTTCCAATTCATGTCTTTCTTCATACTGCGTGTCACCCTTACAATATCCCTTTAGTAACATTTTTTTAATTTTATTTTTACTTTTAGTTTCTTTTTCAAATTTACTTTTATTACTTTATATCATTTCAAACCCCCTACGTCCCCACACACCTCCCTATTATCCTCTTCCGTTCCTTCCTTTAAAGTGAACATGACATACTAGACCACTACAAAGGCACTTTTGGTAGTGTGTGCATACCATATCTAAAATTCCTCATGAATACAGTTAGTTCAAATGTTTGTAGAACTTAATGGGACTTAACTGAGGAGTCATCAGTTCCTAAACTTACAAACTACTTATGAACTACCTTATACTAAAGAGAGCACAAACATACATGCCCGAGGGGGAATGGGGAATGGCCTTGTGCATTGTAGCATAGCGCCTCAACACGCTCGGCCGCTCCGCCTCGGCAATACAGTTAGTAGCGTAGAAGAAAGAGATGTCACGCCGAATGTTGTACCAGGTGATCAAAAAGTCAGTATAAATTTGAAAACATAATAAATCACGGAATAATGTAGATAGAGACGTAAAAATTGACACACATGCTTACAAAAATGGCACTTCATCTGATCAGAAAAGCAGTAATTAGCATAACAAATTAAGACAAAACAAAGATGATGTTCTCTACAGGAAATGCTCAATATGTTCACAATCATTCCTCAACAATAGCTGTATTCGATAAATAATGTTGTGAACAGCACTGTAAAGCATGTCCGGCGTTATGTTGAGGCATTGGCGTCGAATGTTGACTTTCAGCATCCCTAGAGATGTCGGTCGATCACGATACGCTTGCGACTTCATGTAACCCCAAAGCCAATAATCACACGGACTGAGGTTTGGGGACCTAGGAGGCCAAGCAGGATGAAAGTGGCGGCTGAGCACACGATCATCACCAAATGGCATGCGCAAGAGATCTTTCACGTGTCTAGCAATATGGGGTGGTGCACCATCCTACATAAAAGTCATACATACCAGCAGGTGTTTATCAGCCAGGCTGGGGATGATGCAATACCCGTCACAGTAGCAGTTACAAAATAGCCCAGTATTCACCTAGAGGGATGTGGGAAACTGCCTAAAAACCACATTCTGTCTTGCTGACACTCCTACCTCCTTTCTTAATTCGCCGCGCGGATTCGAACCGAGGCTGATATGCCTCCCCGTCTCTGAAGTAGTGCGTTAGACCACATGGCTAACCGAGCGGGTGATATCATTTGTTAGTTGAACTTTGTGAAACACTAAATCACACAAAAATTCATCACACAACTGCACAAATACCAGAACCACAGCAGACACTGCATAAAAGCAATCATAAACAAATCTTTCCCATTAACATGCAATGGAAACAACAAAGTGTATGTGAGATGTGATTATCATTAAATGTTCGATCGACTTTCATCAGCAGCGTCTCTCTCTCTCTCTCTCTCTCTCTCTCTCTCTCTCTCTCTCTCTCTCTCACACACACACACACACACACACACATATCTTAGTTTGTCAAAGAGCCACAGAGTGATTTCTGCACCTCTTTCTGCTCACCTTGTAAACATCAAACACTGTATTGTTCTTTTGTTCTAGTAAGTATTTGCACAGTTTTAGCTGAACTCACATCGGTATTCAAATTCAATGCAGGTTGTGGTTGACCTTGCAACAATACAGCTTACTGTTCAGTGCTGCATAAACAGGATGCCAATTGCTGATCATTTGGTGAAATAGATGAACTACCAGCTTCCAAACCAATAATACAACTTTTACAAATTTCAGTTTTTCATTTAAATCACACACGTAGAATGAACATATGTTATAAAATAAGGAAGATAACTTTAAAACATTAACTTACGTAGTTGGCACAGCAAGAGGACCATCTCGAGTACCATTTATTTGCAGTAGTTTATTGGGTTCCGCTGTAACATAGAATATAAAGAGAAAAATATGTTAATACCATAACTTACAACATTCAGAAGTGAATTTATATACTATTCACTTCATTTTTAACTGAACATAATATTCCGTTAACTGCTGCTGACTGTGCTAGTACCTTTCTAAGAAAGTGTTGCCTGGTTCGGAAATTGCAAAAAAATATGGTTGTAGTTATAGAATGACATAACATTTTTGCCCTTTGGGATCTTCTGGATTTCTATTTTTGAAAGTTGGCAAGTATGCTGGTGGTCCAATGCCTAAGTGTTCATACTGGGTTCAATGTTAAGTATCTTTTACCACGTCCTTCAGGTAGGTGTGCCCCCCTTGGACTAGATTTCTGGCTAAATTTTAACTTTTTTACTCCTTGTCTGTCAGTTGTTCAGTTTCTGTGGACCAGAACAGCCACCAAATTATATTTGTCTCTGTGACAAACACAGAATGTTAAGGAAGTGAAACGTACTTAGTGATCAAGAAGTCAGTCTAAATTTGAAAACATAATAAATCACAGAATAATATAGATAGAGAGGTAAAAATTGACACACATGCTTGGAATGACCTGGGGTTTTATTAGGAGAAAAAAAGTCTGAAGAATGTCCAACATATGGTGCTGGACAGCAAAACCCCAGTGACTGTGGATGAAAAACATGTATAAAATGAGCTGTAATAAGATAGAATCAGATGCAGGAGATTGAAGAAATGTACGAGGAGTTAAAGAAAATTATTCAGACAATCACAAGAGAGAAAAAGTTAATTGTGATGGGAGACTGGAATTCGGTAGAAGGAAAAGGAAGAGAAGAAAAAATAATAGGTGAATATGGGCTGGTCAGAAGGAATGAAACAGGAAGTCGCCTGGTAGACTTTTGCACGGAACATGATTTAATCAGAACACACACCTGGTTTAAGAATCATGAAACAGATTCCGGAACCACATTTTAAACTGTAAGACATACCCAGGGGCAGATATAGACTCTGACCAGAACTTATTGGTCATGAATTGTAGGCTGGAAAAACCTGCAGAAGGGTAGGAAACTAAGGAGATGGGACTTAGATAAATTGAGTGAACCTGAAGTTCTTAAGATTTTCAGAGGAAACTTTAGGCAGCAATTGACAGAAACGGGGGAGGGGATAAAACAGTAGAGGAGGAATGGGTAGCATTGAGAGATGAAATAGTGAAGGCAGCAGAGGACAAAATAGGTAGAAAGACAAGACCTACAAAAAATCCTTTGATATCTCAGGAAATACTGACGTTAATTGATGAAAGGAGAAAATATAAAAATGCAGTAAATGAAATAGGCAAAATGGAGTACAGACGACTAAGAAATGAGATTAACGGGAAGTGCAAAATGGCTAAGCAGGAGTGGCTAGAAGCCAAATGCAAATCTGTAGAAGAATGTATAAGAAGGGGAAAAGTAGATACCGCCTACAGGAAAATAAAAGAGACATTTGGGGACGAGAAAAGCAGCTTTATGAATATCAAGAACTCAGATGGAAATCAAGTTCTCAGCAAAAAAGGGAAAGCTGAAAGGTGGAAAGAGTAAATAGAGTAGCTCTACAAAGGAAATGAACTTAGAGACGATGTTGTAGGAAGGGAAGAGGAAGTAGATCAAGATGAAATAGGAAATACTATACTGAGAGAAGAAATTGACAGAGCACTGAAAGACCTAAGACAAAACAAGGCCCCTGGAGTGAACGACATTCCCTCAGAACTACTGAAGTCTCTGGGAGAGCCAGCCATGACAAAACTATTTCACCTGGCGTGTAAGATGTACGAGACAGGTGAAGTACCCTCAGACTTTAAGAAAAATGTTATAATCACCATTTCAAAGAAATCAGGTGCAGACAGGTGTAAAAATTACAGAACCATCAGTTTGATAAGTCAGGGTTGCAAAATTTTAACACTAATCATCTACAAGAAAATGGAAAAGCTGGTAAAAGCTGACCTTAGAGATCAGTTTGGATTCAGGAGGAACAAAGAAGATAGATTAAGGAAAGGCAAACCTACATTTTTAGCTTTTGCAGATTTGAAGAAAGCTTTTGACATTGTTGACTGGAAAACACTCTTTCAAATTCTGAAGTCAGCAGGGATAAAATACAGGGAAAGGAGAGTTATTTACAACTTGTACAAAAGCCAGACTGCAGTTAGTAGACTCAAATTGCATGAAAGGGGAACATTAGGGAAGGGAGTAGGACAGGATTGTAGCCTTTTCCAGTGTTATTCAATATGTACATAGAAAAAGAGCAAGGAAAAATTTGGAATAGGAATTAAAGTTCAGGGTGACGAAATAAAAACATTGTGTTTTGCTGATGACATTGTATTCTATCAGAGACAGCAAAGAACCTGCAAGAGCAGCTGAATGTAATGGACAGTGTGTTGAAGAGAGCATATAAAAGGAACATTAACAAGAGCAAAACAAAGGTAATGGAATGCAGTCTTAGAAAATCAGGCGATGCTGAAGGAATTAGATTAGGTAACGAAACAATGAAGGTGGTAGATGAGTTTTGTTACTTGGGTAGTAAAATAACATGCGATGGTCGCAGTACAGAGGATATAAAATGCAGAATGGCAATGGGAAGGAAAGCATTTTTGAAAAAGAGAAATTTGCTATCATCAATTATTAATTTGAGTGTAAGGCAGTCTTTTCTGAAAGCATGTGTGTGGAGTGTTGCCTTGTATGGGAGTGAAACACAGCGATAACCTGTGCGGGCAGGAAGAGAATAGAAGCTTTTGAAATGTGGTGATACAGAAGAATGCTGAAGATTAGATGGGTAGATCGTATAACTAATGAATTGGCGAGGAAAGGAATTTCTGGACACATCGAGGATTCTTAAATTTAGCTTTGGAGGGAAGTGTGTGGGGTAAAAATTGCAGAGGGAGACCAAGAGACGCGTATAGTAAGCAGATTCAAATGGATGTGGGTTGTCGTTCTTATGTGGAGATGAAAAGGCTTGCTCAGGATAGAGTAGGGTGGAGAGCTGCATCAAACCAGTCTCCGGACTGAAGACCGTAACAACAACAGTTATATAAATAATTTTAAACAGTTTTAAAACTGAGTAAAAAGGATAATATAATTTCTCCTAATTCATACAAATTCCTAACCTTAGGCCTAAAAAATCTGTGATTGTGGATTCTAAATACCTATGACAATACTTGTACAATATAAAATGAAAAATTTGGGGCACATGGAATAACAGTAGGAAGCAGACATTGCTTTAAAAAATCAGACAACAGTTCATACCATTTGTAGTGCAACAAAATCTCAAATGACCTCAGTGAATTCCTCATATCTCAGTTATATAATGCATGTGACCCATGATTTTCATTTTAAATATTGCACATATTGTGCTAGTTATTAATAATTCAAAGGCAAAAAATTTTCAGGCCCATCCGCATGTACTGAAGGCAATTATATCACAACTGTCACCACTCGAGCCACTAGATATTTTACTATAGGTAAAGAAGTGCACAATAAAGTGCACCTACATCACTCTCAGTCAATGAAATTGATTCAGTTTCATCCACATCACAAGTGAACTGGCAATACAGGAGACTTGAGTCGTGCCTGTGTGAATGTAACTGGCTACTCAAATTGTACAGTCTCCCAGTCTCTTGGTAGGTAAAAAGGGCCTTAGAAATTCAGTTCCCTCCAGCACTATTTCAAACATCAGTCGACATCACGCCACATTGAACTACAGCACCTCTGTGACTCTCGTGGGCCCTGGGCAATGTTAGGCAGATGTACCAATCCCTCTCGCCCTTCACTGTATATTCTAAGATAAGCTGTAATCCAAGTATTGCTTCATGTGTTCCTAAACAACTCTTAAATCCAAACTGACCTTCCTTGAGGTAGGATTCTTCCAGTTATTCCATCTATCTGTAAATAATTCATGTTAGTATTTTGGAACCATTATTTTTTTACACTGATAGTTCTGCAGTTTTCACACTTGTCTGCACTCACTTCCTTTGGAATTGGTATTATTACACTCTTCTCGAATACTGAGGGTATTTCCCTGCCTCGTACATATAGCGCACAATGTGAAACAGTTTCTTCACGACATCAGCAGTTCCAAGGGAATATCATCTCCTTTGGGGGCCTTGTTTCAACTCTAATCTGTCAAATTCTTCTAGCAGTATAATATTTCCTACCTCTTCTTCAGCTACTTCCTCTCCATTTCTAGACTACTCTCTTCATTTTCCTTGTACAGACTCTCTATACATTCCTTCCATCTTTCAGCTTCACTTAGTACTGCTTTTCCATTTGACACTTGATATTTATGTAGCTGCTTTTCATGTCTCCAAATGGCTCTTTTTAAGTGTTATGTTATCTTTCCCCTAATTATACAGTCATACGCCAAACTACATTTGTCCTCTAGCCACTAATGATTAGCCAATCTGCATTTCCTGTCAAGCTCAATTTTTAGCCATCTGTACTCTCTTTTGCCTGCTTCATCCTTTCATCATTGGAGTACAACAGTGGTTCCCGATCTTTTGAGTAATGGGACCCACAATGTTTGTGGAAAAAATTTTGCAACCTACTAAATACACATATTGCATGACAGTTAATAGTAATATAAATATTGTATGTAATGCAAAACCGAAGTTGTTATTAAATGCAAATGCTTTGCTAAGTAAGACTTTTGAAACTAATGAAGAGAACATCTGTCCAAAGAAATAGAAACTATATTTTCTCAAATACAATTTCTTTGTAAAGTCACTGATATTTGTGGTGGTATTTAATCTTTGTGTTAATGTTACTTTCTATATCTGAATTGAAACTTTTAGTTTCAGGTGTAAATCAATTCCTATGTATTTTTTTTTACTGAAACTATAAAATGCATGCTCGATTAAGTAAGTAACTATGGATACCATTAGCCACGGTGGAGTAGCCCAGCACTCTAAGGAGCCTTGCTTCTAAGTGTGCAGTTGCTTGCCATCAGAAGTTTGAGTCCTCTCTAGGGTTTCGGTGTTTGTTGCCCTTGGCACAAGTTAGTTTAAATAGTTTTTAAGCGTAGGGACTGATAACTGCAGCAATTAAGTCCAATAGATTTAGAAGCATTTAAATATTTGAATTTGGATACCATTAATTTCTTCAAAGCTATAGTAATAGTAAAACAGTCTAAACTCTCTCACCCCTCTATTTGAGACGATGCAGTCCCAATCAACATGCCTATAGTGAAATATATACAAAATAGGAATATGGTATACAATAAAACAAACCTGTACTATAAACACAAGTACACACACTAAACAACAAGCAAATACAGTACGATCTCACATTTCGAGGGAGAATAAATTATTGGAATGTCAGTCATATGACACTTGTCTCAACTGGAAGAGGTCGCGGCATTGCTATATCGCAATTATGAACGAGTGTTATGACTGCATTGTTCTGGTTGAGCCCTGCGTACATTATTAGCCACATTGGTTTCTTATTAAGAAAGAATTTTGCACATAACTTTTCAGATTACAGAACTTCCCTCTGGAAATAAATTTTCATACTTTGAAGTCGTCCAGTGACCCACCTGAAAAGACTCCATGACCCACTAGTGGGTTGGGAGCCACGGTTTGGGAACCATTGAAGAACACTATCTACAAACAATTCTACTAGTTCTTGTCCTTATACCTGTATGATCCCATACACCCTTACTACTTTATCTCTCAATGCTACCCATTCCTTTTCTAATGTATTACTTATCCACATTTCAGTGAATCCTTTCCTAGTGCTCCATCTGGAACTATCAAAATACTTAGGTCCCTTCAATTTGTCCAGATTCCACCTCCTCACTTTTCCAACTTTTTGCAGTTTCTTAAGTTTTATTCTACAGATCATAACCAATACGTTATAGTTAGAGTCAATACCTACCCCTGGATGTCTTACAGTTTAAAACCTGATTTTGAAATCTATGCTGCACCATTTAAAAAAATCAATCTGGTACCTTCCAGAGTCTCTGGACTCTTTCATGATTCTTAAAATTCTACCACATAGCTTGCTCTTTCATTCCCCCCCCCCCCCTCCCCCCACATTCAACTACTATTTTTCCATCCCTTCCTTTTCCTAATATCAAATTCTAGTCCCAAATCACAATAAAGTTTTCCTCTCCCTTAACTGTCTGAATAATTTCCTTTACTTCCTAACTCATTTCTTCAATCTCCTTATCAGCAAAGCTCTTGTCTCATACTAAAAGAGCTTCAAAGTTTGGGTTTTGTTCGTTATCACATACGCTCAATGAAGATCTGTCAACATCAAAGGCACTGCTTCTCATATAATGAAGCTCAAGGAATGAAGTATTAAAAAACAAGGAAGCACATAGTAAAACATGAGACAGGAATTTGGCTACTCATGAACCAATATGGAATTTATTGAATTAACAACTTAAAAAATTAAGCTGCCGATGGGCAACATTATCAATAAGATAAATGTAGCATCACAAACACATGGTCTAAAAGAAAATATACTTCTGCTATGAGACAAAGGACATCTGGATACATATGTTCAAATGTTTGTATAGCTTATGGGACTTAACTACGGGGTCATCAGTCCCTAAACTTACAAACTACTTATCAACTACTTACTACTAGGGACAGCACAAATATCCATGCCCGAGGGGGGACTCGAACCCCCGACCGTAGTGGCCGTGCAGACCGTGACTGGAGCACCTCATTCCCCTCGCCCACCGCGGCCGGCGGATACATATGACTCATTTTATTAAATAGTCCGATAATGTTATCCTACTAGCTGTAAACCTGGTGTTGCTAGAGTATGAATTATTTATTTATTCCAGCCTTGAGTTAGTACTTCTCTTATCCCTTCTCTCTCTGTCCATCTCTTTTTTCCTTAAGACCATACAACAGCAGAAAGGTTCAAAGAAAACCTGAGTCTAATTACAAAAGCGTACCCGACTCGCGCGATAATAGTAGGCGGTGATTTTAATTTACCCTCGATCTGTTGGCAAAATTATATTTTCAAATCAGGAGGTACGCATAAAACATCGTGCGAAATTGTACTCAACGCATTCTCTGAGAATTACTTCAATCAATTAGTTCATGAGCCAACTAGAACTGTAAATAGATGTGAAAACACACTTGATCTCTTAGCAACAAATAACGAGCATCAAAACGGATACAGGCATTAGTGAAGTCCCAAAGTTACCAAAAATAAACGAAAAGTATATTTGTTCCGGAAAGCAGATAGAAATAAAATACATTGCTTCTTGAAAGACAGCTTCCAACACTAAACGTCGGTGTAGACCAGATGTGGCTCAAATTCAAAGAAGTGGTATCGACAGCAATTGACAGTTTTATACCAAATAAATTGATAAGAGGAGGAGACGATCCCCCTTGGTACACAAAACAGGTCAAGACACTGTTGCAAAAGCAAAGGAAAAGGCATACTAAATTTAAACGAACACAAAATCCCAAGGATTGGCAATCGTACTCAGAAGCTTGAAATTTAGTGAGGATTTCAATGTGAGATACCTTCAATACTTATCACAACGAAACTCTTTCTCGAAAGTTGACTGAAAACCCAAAGAGATTTTGGTCATATGTTAAATATACTAGGGGCAAAACACAAACAATACCCTCACTACGTGATAGTAATGGCGATCCTGCCGATGACAGCGCTACTAAAACAGAGTTACTAAACTAGCTTTTAGAAACTCATTACCTAACACAAGTCTTCTGGTCCAGATTGTATACCCATTAGATTTATGCTGATTATGCTGAAGTGATAGCCCCTTACTTAACAGCCATATACAACCGCTCTTTCAAAGAAGGATCTGTAGCAAAACATTGGAAAGTTGCACAGGTCACACCTATATTCAAGAAAGGCAGTAGGAGTAACCCACTAAACTACAGGCCTATTTCATTGACGTCAATTTGCTGCAGGGTTTTGGAACATATCCTGTATTCAAATATTATGAATTATCCCTAACAGAACAATCTATTGACCCAAGATCAACACAGATTTAGAAAATATCGTTCATGCGAAACTTAACTAGCTCTTTATTCACACGAATTGATGGGTGCTATCGACAAGGGTTCACAAATCGATTCCGTATTTCTTGATTTCCAGACAGCTTTTGACACCGTGCCTCACAAACGGCTTTTAATCAAATTGCGTGGTTATTGTATATCGCCCAAAATTTGCGATTAGATAGGGGATTTCTTGTTGGAGAGGTCACAGTTCGTAGTAATCGATGGTAAGACATCGACTAAAACAGAGGTGATATTGGTCGTTCCACAGGGTAGTGTTATTGGTCCTCTGCTATTCCTTATTTACATAAACGATTTAGGGGGAAAATCTAAGTAGCTCTCTTAGGTTGTTTGCAGATAACGCCGTCATTTACCATCTAGTAAAATCATCTGGAGATCAAAACCAACTGCAGAACAATCTGAATATCAGTATGGTGTAAAAATTGGCAACTGACTGTAAGAGTCAGAAGTGTGAAGTCGTCCACATGAGTACGAAAAGAAATCCGTTAAACTTTGTTACAAGATAAATCAATCGAAAGTGAAGGCCATAAACTCCACAAACTACCTAGGAATTACTATACTGCGATTAAAACTACTTTGGACTTGACAGCTAGCCGCGCGCATGACCTTGAGAGTGTGCGGGCCAACCCCAAGGCGAGTTCAACATCCCCCACACTGCATAGTTGCCACTACTTCCCCGTTAGCTGTCAGTAGCTGCTAACACGTGGTGTTGTGCGCGTCGTGTCGGGAACTCCGTGTTATATTGCCGTCTGCTTTTCGTCTGTTCGACTGCGTGCGCGCGCGTGTGTGTGTGTGTGTGTGTGTGTGTGTGTGTGTGTGTGTGTCAGATTACTGCAGTGACCTGTGCGTACGAAATGTCCGAAAAAAATAAGCGGGGTCGTCCTAGAATCCACACTCCGAAATCATCTTCGAAAAAAGTCGGACAAGGAATACCATTACGAGGACAATCGCGTGAATACGTGTGCAACGTAAGAGAATATTTTGAGATGGAAAGGGAGAATGGAGGGCCTCTTATTTCCATTAATAAGGTTGTCGAGAGGACTGCAGCGGCATTAAAAGTAGGCAGAACAACCGTTATTAATATAGGAAAGGAACACAATGAAAAACTGAATGCACATTCCGATCCCTCAAGTCTTAATTCGGAACCGCCAAGTCTAGGAACTCCGGGAAAAAAACGATGTGTCGAGAAACGTGTGACCAATCTTGATTCTTTCGAACAGGATGCTATTCGGAGACATCTGTATGCATATTATCACCGTAGAGAACATCCAACTTTACGAAAACTGCATGTAACGCTTAGAGAAGCTGGTCTTTTTGTTGGCAGTAAGTCATCTCTTAGATTAGTATTATTGAACCTGGGGTTTAATTACGAAAAAATATCAGGTCGTAAGGTACTGTTGGAAAGACAAGATATTGCTGCAATTCCGATTTTTGCGGCAAGTAAAAGACATTGATTTCGATGATTTAGTGTGGCTAGATGAAACGTGGGTGAATGCTGGTCATACGCTAAAGACAGGCTGGTCTGATGGATCACAAGAAGGAATGGCAATACCTGTTGGCAAAGGAAGCAGAATTATTGTTGTCCATGCAGGTACAGCGCGTGGGTTTGTTCCTGGTTGTTTACACGTATTCAGATCGAAAAAAAACCCTCGGATTTTCATGAAGAAATGAACCATACCACGTTTTTACGATGGTTTGAAAATTCGCTTATACCGAATTTGAAGAAACCGTCGTACATAATTATTGACAATGCTCCGTACCACACTGTTGTAAAGGACAAAGCCCCAACAACATCATCTAGAAAAGAAGAAATTACACAGTGGTTACAACGAAATAATGTAAAATTCGATGATGGACTGAAGAAAGTGGAACTATTGGAACTTGTGTCATTACATAAGCCACGGCATCCGACATATGTAGTAGACGAAGTCGCCAAGAAACACGGACATTCAATAATAAGATTACCGCCTTATCATTGTCACTTCAATGCTATAGAACTGATATGGACACAAATCAAGGGGCACATTGCACGTGAAAACAAGAAATTCACGGTGTCAGAAGTGGAAAGACTGTTATACGAAGCTGTTTCTAAAGTAACTGCGGAGAACTGGAACAGTGTTGTAGCACATACAAAACGTGTGATTCAGGAAGCATGGAAGAACGAATGTTTACTGGAAGATAGTGTTGATGAATTAACTATTGCCGTCGGGGAGTCATCTGAAAGTTCCAGCGACACAGATATAAGCGGCATTTACCAGCTTTCGGACACAGAACACAGCGAGTGATGGTAAGTTGCAACATAATTTGTACATTTTTAGTTGTTTTTTTGTCCTTTCTTCCCACAGTTGCTATTTTATACTAGAATGCAAATATTTGTTTATGTAGCCGTCTATGCAACTGATTAATAACACCATTTTTCCATACGCATTTCGCGTTTATTGTAAGTCATCTTCGGTGGCCTGTAATATATACAAAATTACGTTTTACAATATTTCGTTTTCTTAGTATTTGAGGTTATAAACAGTTGTGTTGCGTTATCTAAGTTTGCTAATAATATTTTGATGTGATAAGTAATAACATCAAAATATCATTAGCAAACTTAGATAACGCACCAGAACTGTTTATAAGCTCAAATACTAAAAAAACGTAAGAAAACGAAATACTGTAAAACGTAATTATGTATATATTACAGGTTACTGAAGATGCCTTACAATAAAGGCGAAATGCATGTGGAAAAATAGTGTTATCAGTTGCATAGACGGCTACATAAACAAATATTTGCATTATAGTATAATTTGTACCTTTTGGTGGTGGTGATTTCGTTATCTTGGCTTTTTGAGTGTTAGTATTCGTTGCGAAATTCACGGGACAAGTGAAAATATAACAGTAAGTCTCCCTAAGCGGCGGTAAATGTGCTGCATTCACCGTCTCCGCCCCGCGTTAATTCACAAGCATTTCAAAGATACCGCGCTAGCAGAAGCCTGCTACCAGCGGCAGCTGGCAACATAGCACCCTGCCCCAGCGAGCTGTCAAGTACGAAGTAGTTTTAATCGCACTATATTACTTCAGACTTAAATTGGAAAGAACACGTAGATATATCGTGGGAAAGGCGAACCAGAGACTGCGTTTTATTGGCAGAACCCTTAAAACATGCAGCAGAACTACTAAAGAAACTGCATACACTTGTCCGTCCATTTTTGGAGTATAGCAGCCCAGTGTGGGATCCTTATCAGGAGGGGTTTCACGGAGGACGTCGAAAGAGTCCAAAGAAGGGCAGCTCGTTTCGTATTGTCATGATACAGGGGAGACGGCGTTACAGAAATGATACAGGATCTGGGATGGGAATCATTACAACAACGGCACTTATCGCTGTGGCGTGGACCACTTGCGAAACTCCAATCGCCAACATTCTCCTCCGAATGCGAAAATATATTATTGTCTCCCACTTACATAGGTATAAATGATCATCAGAATAAAAAATGATAAATCAGAGCTCGAACAGAGAAATTCAGGTGTACTTTCTTTCCGCGTGCTATTCGAGAATGGAATGGGAGTTAAATGGTATAATGGTGGTTCGATGAACCCTCTGCCAGGCACTTAAATGTGATTTGCAGAGTATCCCATGTAGATGTAGATGTTCTATTTATGGGAGAATCTTGTATAATAAATAAGGCCATCTTGCATGATGAAAAAATTGAAGTGCAGTATCCAAACTAAGATAAGACGTAATCAAAATACAAAGTATGTAACATTCATTTAAGTGAAAATTTTGCAATAAACAATATTTATTGTTACTTGTCATGGATCTAATATAAGTAAATTCTTTGGTGAGCCCACCCACGAGCAAGCAAAAAAGTAGTCCGAGTGAGATACACGGAGATGTCAACACCACTCCAAAGTATTTAACAGATTGCCCTGCGATTTGTTAATTGTAATGGAAAATCCAAGTCTCATTGGAAACTACAGTCTCTTGAAGTTAAAAAGGAGGTCCATCAGAAATAATATGTATTTGTTGGATGTACAGTTTCTGTAGAAGTTGATTGCTTTTGCCTGGTCATATGCACTTCATAGTACCAAGTTGTCAACAGCAACAGCACTGTTATCTTTTATTAATTTCCTTAAACTGGCTGGAATGCAGGAGTGTCTTAGTAGTAAATAAGAAATGGATTAAAATGTGATGCATGATGTTACAGGCTTTTTACCCATTGAGGCATATATATCTCTTTTTTTATGGAATTATATGATGTACGATTTTATAATTTTTCACGTATATATTCACTAGCATAAGTGCTCTGTAAAATCTGTTGTAAAGAGGCTCGGTGAGCTGCTGACAGACATTAAAATAGATAATCACATCCACACAACTTAAATTTTCAGCCATGGCCTTCATCAGAAAAAGAAACACATTCATGCAATGACTCTACAACTATACACACACAACTATCATGTCCAGCCACACAAGCAACTAGACTGAGTGAGGTGGGGAGGGGAGGGGGAAGGATGCCAGGTAAAGGTGGGGATGGAGAGTTGCACATTGCGCAGATGGGAGTTGTCCCTTCAACACACTCGACAGTCCTGCAACCGTCCTGGCCTCAACCTAAGATAACTTCCCGTCCCTGTACGCTATGCCTAACATCTCCCCCCCCCCCCCCTTTTCTTGCCCACTCATTATCCTGCATCTCTCCAATTCATGTCTTGCTTACAACCGTGTGTCACCACTTACCATATCCCCTTAATTATTTACTATTTTTTTTCCTTTTGTCCTAACTTTATTTTTTCCTTTTCTCCTATTTTTATTTTTCCTTATTATTCATATCATTTCACTCCTCTACACCTCCCTTTTATCCTTTCCTGTCCCCTTCCCTTAACTGTATTCACTGCCGCAATTCAAATTCCCGCCTTTAAAATGCATCATGCAATGCAGAACTTTCCATCCCCACCTTTACCTGGCATCCTTCCCCCTCCACTCCCCACCTCACTCACAGACTTGCTTGTGTGGCTGGACATCACAGTTTTTTTTTTTTTTTTTTTTTTTTTTTGTGGTTTTAGGGCGCACAACTTCTACGGTCATTAGCACCCAAACAAGATCAGAGATTCGCTAGAACTCAAAAAAAATTGTAACTGCCAGTGAGAACATCAAGAAGAGACTAAAAACAAAAGATAAAGGACAATGAGAAGGGTTAAATATCCTTCGATAAGTTGGCCAAGTTGATAAAACGCAAAACTCGAGCAGCTGCTCGTGTGTCATCAGCTAAAATTTCCTCCAGTGAAGACGGAAAGTGAAGGGCTACACCGAGATGATTAAAATTAACACACGTCAGTAAAACATCGGTACGGTGAACATCGTACGATGGGATGCAAAAGGTAGCCATGCGAGGCAAAAGAGCTGCTGCCTTGGCTGCTATGTCGGTGGCCTCATTCCCGGGCACATCCACATGGCCAGGGACCCACAGGAAGGAAACATGACAACTGTCATCTGCTAACAACCGGAGGGAGCGTTGGATCTGATATACGAGAGGATGGTTCGAGAGACGGTCCTTAAGACTCTGCAGGGCACTAAGGGAGTCCGAACATATGACATAGAAATGTTGGCGGTGGCGGCAGGTATACAAAACGGCCTGGTGGAGGGCGAAAAGCTCAGCCGTGAAGTTCGAGCACCGGTCAGGGAGCTTGTATTGGAAACGGTTGTCCCCGACGACGAAGGCAGATCCGACACCGGCAGCGCTCTTGGAACCATCAGTGTAAATAAATACGGCATTATCGAACCGCGAACGGAGTTCGACAAGCCTCGAGCGGTATACCAAATCCGGAGTGCTCTCCTTGGGGAGCGAACTAAGTTCGAGGTGTGTGTGAACCTGGGCCTGATGCCACGGTGGCAATGGGCTTTCGCTCAACCGAAGGGTGGAAGGAAGGGTAAAATCGAGCCGCTGTAGTAGGCGGCGAAACCGAACTCCAGGTGGAAGCAAGGCAATCGCAGACAACTGATATTGGCAATCCAGTGAGTCGTCAGAAAATAATCTGTAAGATGGATGGTTGGGCATCGACCGTAGGCGGCATGCGTACCGACACAAGAGTATGTCACGTCGAGTGGTCAAGGGTAATACAGCAGCCTCAGCATACAGACTTTCAACAGGGCTGGTATAAAATGCACCGGTCGCCAGACGTAATCCCCGATGGTGGATAGAGTTGAGACGGCGGAGAATCCACGGCCGTGCAGAAGAGTATACAAGGCTTCCGTAGTCGAGCTTCGACTGAACAATGGCCTGGTAAAGGTGAAGCAGGACGGTACGATCCGCTCCCCATGACGTGCCACTGAGGACACGAAGAACGAATCGGGCACAACGGGCAGCCAGGTAGGATACGTGTGTGGAGCAGCAAAGCTTCCGATCCAACAGGAGTCCCAAGAATTTCGTAGTCTCCACGAAAGGGAGAGCAACAGAGCCGAGACGTAGAGAAGGTGGAAGAAATTCCTTGTATCTCCAGAAGTTTATACACACAGTTTTCTCAGTGGAGAATCGGAAGCCGTTTGCGATGCTCCAGGAATATCGACGGTCAAGACAGCGTTGGAGAGAACGCTCCAAGAGACACGTCCGCTGGGCGCTACAATAAATTGCGAAATCGTCAACAAAAAGAGATCCGGAGACGTCGGCTGAAAGGCAATCTACGATCGGATTGATTGCAATGGCAAAGAGCGCCACACTCAAGACGGAGCCCTGTGGTACCCCAGTCTCCTGGCAAAAGGTATCTGACAAAGCAGAGCCCACCCGTACCCGGAACTTGCGATCCACCAAAAACGCTTGAATGAAAAGAGGAAGGCGGCCCCGAAGGCCCCATGTGTGCAATGTGCGGAGAATGCCCGCTCTCCAACAGGTATTGTATGCCTTCTCCAAGTCGAAGAACACTGCTACTGTTTGACGCTTCTTAAGAAAGTTATTCATAACGAAGGTCGACAACCTAACGAGGTGATCAGCAGCAGAGCGGTGTCGACGAAAACCGCATTGGATATTAGTCAGGAGGCGGCGAGATTCGAGGAGCCAGACCAACCGAGCGTTAACCATGCGTTCCATCACCTTACAGACGCAGCTCGTCAGAGAAATGGGGCGATAACTGGAAGGAAGATGTTTGTCCTTCCCAGGTTTGGGGATGGGGACAACAATGGCTTCACGCCAACTTGTGGGAACATGACCTTCAGTCCATATGCGATTGTAGGTACTAAGAAGAAAACACTTGCCCGCAGGAGAGAGGTTCTTCAGCATTTCAATATGAATGGAATCGGGCCCGGGAGCAGAAGACCGGGACAGGGCGAGAGTACGGTCTAGCTCCTGCATGGTGAAGGCGACGTTATAATTTTCACGATTAAAAGAGCGGAAAGAAGGCGGCCGTGCTTCCTCTACCTGTTTGCGAGGGAGAAAGGCAGGGTTGTAATGGGCAGAGCTCGAAACCTCCGCAAAGAAACGACCCAATGCGTTGAAAACATCAGCGGGGTCCACGAGGACTGCGTTCTCCACGGTCAGGCCAGGAATCGGGGAGTGGACCTTGATGCCGGACAAACAGCGTAGGCCACTCCAGACAACCGTGGAGGGAGTAAAACGGTTAAAAGAACTAGTAAAAGCAGTCCAGCAAGCTTTCTTGCTGTCGTTTATGATACGACGGCACTGCGCTCTCATACGTTTGTAATTGATGCAATTCTCCAAAGTTGGGTGGCGGCGGAAGGTGCGTAAAGCACGGCGCCGGGCTCTAAGCGTGTCGCGGCAGGCTGCAGTCCACTAAGGGACCTGCACACGACCTGGAGAAGAGGATGTACGAGGTATGGAACGTTCAGCAGCGGTGAGAATAACCTCTGTGAGGTAGTCGACCTGACTGTCACAGTTGGGAAAATTCTGATCGAGAAAAACAGCCACGGAAGAATAAAGCCCCCAGTTGGCTTTGGAAATGTTTCAACTGGTGGGACGAGGAGATGGGGAATGATGCAGGAAGTGGATGATACAAGGGAAATGGTCACTGGAGTACGTGTCAGAAAGTGCATACCACTCAAACCGACCGGCAAGCTGAGGAGTGCATATTGCGAGGTCTATATGGGAATAAGTGTGTGTTGTGTCAGATAGGAAGGTCGGTGCACCGGGTTGAGGCAGACAAGATCGAGGTGTTGGAGAAGGTCCACCAAAAGGGAGCCTCTCGGACAAGGTGCCAGAGAGCTCCATAGGGGGGGGGGGGGGGGGCATTAAAGTCGCCTACCAACACGAAAGGTGAAGGGAGCTGGTCAACAAGGTGTAGTACATCTGCCGTAGTAAGGGCAGATGACGATGGCGAATATATATTACAGAGGGAGAAGGTAAATGTGGATAAGGTGATGCGGACGGTAACTGCCTGTAGGTGAGTGTGCAAGGAAATGGGATGGAAATAGACATCGTCTCGAAGGAGCATCAAAACCCTTCCATGGGCTGGGACACCTTCCACGGGTGGCAGGTCGAACCGCACAGAGGTGTAGTGTGGAAAGTCTGCACGATCACTTGGACGCAACTTAGTTTCCTGGAGGCAGACTAGAAGCGGGCAGTGCAATCGAAGGAGTAGTTTTAACTCCTCCCGATTAGAACGAATGCCGCGAATATTCCATTGAAGGAGCGCCATGATAAAAATGAGAGAAGAAATAAGGATAAAAACCAACTAGCAAGCGGGGTCACCTCGACAGCCGCTGAGGACCGGATTTCGAGGGAGCACTGCTATCGCTGTCCAGGGGCAAAGGGTCGTGGTCCATAGGTTCGACCGACGCGCCTGCCACCTCCCTGAGTTGATCAGGAGGGGCAGTTTCCACCGCCGGTAGAGGGCCGGGTGCCCGGCAGACGGAGCGACCCGGAGAAACAGAAGACGGCCGAGGCCGGCAACTGTTGGACGGCGTGACAGATGGGTCACGCCTCGGCGGGGAAGGAGAGGAACTCTTTTTCTTGTCAGCTCTTCTGGAAGAGTGACGGCGGGAAGAGGCAGTTGACGGTTGGGAAGCCTGAGAACGCAGAGAGTCCTCACGGACGGGTTCCTTTTTCAAGGTCCGGGCATCTTGTTTAGGTGCCCGCGGTTTACTAGATGTTGATGAAGACAGTACCTTAGAAGCAGCAGGAGGAAGCGGGGACGTGGAACGGGCAATCTTCGGGCTGGCGGATCGCACAACTGTGTCAGCGAAAGTGAAGTCACAAGTCTGGGTACTGGAATCATTGGTAGGTCGAGTTGAGGTGACGACCTTACTGTATGTACCCGTTGGGAGGACAGTGGGCTTTCGACTCGCCAACAACTTTCGAGCGGCAGATGTCGATACCCTCTCCGTAACCTGAATTTGCTGGATTACCTTCTCATCCTTGTATACAGGGCAGTCGCGAGAGGAAGCCGCATGGTCACCATTGCAGTTTAGGCAGTGAGGGGACGGAGGTGGGCAATCCCCCTCATGGGCGTCCCTACCACAAGTGACACACTTTGCTGCATTTGGGCAATGTTCACGGGTATGGTTGTACCTGTTGCATTGAAAACAGTGCCTTGGGTTAGGCACATAAGGGCAGACGGAGATGACTTCATACCCTGCTTTGACCTTCGACGGGAGGTCAACTCTGTCGAATGTCAAAAACACAGTACGAGTTGGTGTCAGTTGGTTATCGACCTTTTCCATTACCCTATGGACGGCTGTCACACCCTGGTCGGACATATACGATTGGATGTCTTCATCAGACAACCCATCAAGGGATCTCGTGAAGACTACCGCCCGTGACGAGTTGAGTGTGCGATGCGCTTCCACCTTGACAGGAAACGTGTGTAACAGTGTAGTCCGGAGTAGTTTCTGAGCTTGGAAGGCACTTTCCACTTCCAGCAACAATGTGCCATTGCGCTGACGTGAACAGGTTTTAACAGGGCCAGCGATTGCATCTACACCTTTCTGTATAACGAAAGGATTGATAGAATTGAAATCCTTTCCGTCGGTGCGAGAGACGACAAGAAATTTAGGTACATTAGGCAGAGTCGTTTTTGCTGAGGCGAGTCTAACTTACGTTTATGGGTCAACGTCACTAAAGAAGAGAAGGAAGTCATCGCGGAAGTGTCCCCCGTGATTACCGGCGTCTCCGAGGGCACGCTCCTTCCTAGTGGGGGCCCTCTCCGAGGGCTTACCCGCCTTAGGTGATTGTTCACACCTCCCGAGAACTGACGGAGGGACCAATCGGCACGTTCGGAAGGTACCAGCTCGGGTAATCACCCCTCCCTGGGCCTGGCCTTTACCAGGGGGTACGTACGTGCCCTACTTGTCTACCCGGGGTGGGGAATTACGCGTTACCCCCGTCACCTGCTACGCATGATAATGCGTGGGTCGGCCTTCAGACACGCACAGGGAGGAAAGAAGAAGAAGAATAGAGGAAGTGAAGAGAAAGAAGGAAAGAAGTGTCTCAAACACCGAGGCGGAGGCTAAGGAGGAGGAGAAGAAGGCTAGGAGAGTACAAGGAGAGAAAGACAGAAACAAAGGGTAAGAAAGGAAGGAACGAAGGAAGAAAAACGACAACAAGAACCACTGTAGCTCACGAAATATGCCCGTCTCCGGGCGAAGGCATAAACCGGGAGGGAAAGTGAAGCAGCCTGGGGCAGAAGAAAGGCTGCTCCGGCTCGGGGCCCCGTGCGCGCCACACACGTACCCACAAAAGAACTGTGGGCCCCCTGGGGGGAACGGTTAGCAAATGACGGTGGCTGAAACGGCAATGACCGATCCGCAACCGAGCCAGGATGACCTCCTCCCGCCGAGAGGGGCGTGAGGAGGTCCTCCAAGCGGTCGGGATCGGTTTGACAGTTCGTAATTTATTGTTGTACAGTGAAAGCCACGCACTGTGCCATGACGACACGATACTCCGGCGAAGAGCCCGTTGAACATCGACTTGACAGTTGTGTGTGTATACTTGTCTGAGTGATTGCGTGAATGTATGTGTTTCTTTTTCTGATGAACGCCATAGCCGAAAATTTAAGTTGTGTGTGCGTAATTATCTATTTTTGTGTCTGCCAGCAGCTCAGCAAGCCTCTTTACAGTGCACTGTTACCTATCCTCCATTACTGACGTTCCTGTTGGATTTTACATTCTTAGAACTATAATCAAAAATGTTGAAATGTTTGTATAGTTTATGGGACTTAACCACGGGGTCATTAGTCCCTAAACTTACAAACTACTTATGAACTAGCTACAATTAAAGGACGGCACAAATATCCATGCCCGAGGGGGGATTCGAATCCCCGACCGTAGTGGCTGTGCAGACCGTGACTGAAGCGACTCAGTCCCCTCGGCCACCGCGGCCGGCAACTATAATCGGGATTGATTTGTTCACAGTGATTAAAACTTACCTCTAGGAGTAAAGTTAGACAGAAAAATTTGAGAAACAGCGCTACAAGCAATTTGTAGTTGCTCGCTATTGTTGGTCATCTGAAAATATCCTCACACTTGCAAAAAGTTACAAGAGCTGCCGTGTCACAAACCAATCAGGACCCTGCTTTCCACTTTATTCTTAATTTCAGGAATTAATGACATCAGCAGATTACAATTAAAAAAAAAAAAAAAAAAAAAAAAAAAAAAAAAAAAAAAAAAAAAAAAAAAAAAAAAGAATGAATAGCAAAAACAACAGGGATTATTACATAAAAAACATAAGGTCAGTTATTGGAACTTAAATTAACTTTTATAATTGAATGTTTAAAAAAAATAACAATGAAAGTTATTTCGATTTACAGATTAAAATAATAACATAAAGGATTTGAATCCTTCATCATCTATATGGGAACCTAATAATTTACGATTGCACTATACAACCATATTCCAATTTAAACAATGGAAATTCTAGGAAGGATTCAACAATATTTTTGAGAAGGATAGGTTGCTTACTTATCACAGAGACGTCAGTTGAGTCACAGAAAGGCACAAATAACAGAAAAACACATTTTATCTTTCGGCCATTTGGGCCTTCGTCAGAGACACACACTCACACAGACATGACCGTCATCTCCGGCTGCTGTGGCCAATCGGCCACAGAGACTGGAGACGGCAGTTGTGTGTGTGTGTGTGTGTGTGTGTGTGTGTGTGTGTAAGTTTGTCTCTAAGGCCTTAACGGCCTAAAGAAATGTTTTCCGTTATTTGTGCCTTTCTGCAGATCAGACATCTCTGTGGAGAGTAAGCAACCTATTCTCCTCAAAAATATATTCCAATATATGTTTACATGACAGTACATATCCAGTAATAACACTGAATTGTAGTCTTCAGAGAGCTCAGTTTCACGTAAATCATATGAAGCTCAACTAACGTAAGCTGATATCTATGATATAGGGCTAATAAGTGTCTCAGTGATGTTAAATCACAGCTTGTGTGAAATGCTCCAGTACCATGGGCTTAGTGCTGTGTACATGAAGATATGTTAACACCGCTGGATTTATTGTTTTTTGGATGGTTATCATTAAGTGATGAAGTAACATGGGCACACCAGTTGTGGCAGTTCGGCAAGATTGGAGGAAAACATCTGATGTGTTTAGTGTTAACTAGCAAGGAATTTAATCAGACTTAGGTCACCTTTGACAGTTTCTTTGCATACGGATTATCTACGGTATGACAGAGCAACCGTTTCTAGTCCACAAATGCACATCACAGCATCAGAACATTATGTGTATCTTACTGGCAATGTTGCTGATTAGCAGAGTACTCTTTTAATGTATGATAAATTACGTATTGGTTTGTGAATGGTCAAATTTGAGCATCATATTTTAATACACGCTTCCTCATTTTCCAGAACTTGAAAATGGGATACTGTAGTGGCGAAACATGTCGTAGTGACAAAATCTTACGTAACTAACAACTGGTGTTCGGTTTGCCTCTATGCCACTCGCCACGCAGCTTACAACTGAGACCCTCATTCTTATGACTTTTCAGACTGGCCGTGCCTCTCCTGAAGTAAAAAAAATGTGGAGAGAGTAATTATCGGGCTACCGAGCAACTTACTTCCGGGAACTGCAGGCACCGGCAAGGTGGAGAGGACGGGCGGCACGCTGACAGGCGGCACCACAGTCGACGCCATCGTCGCGGGCGTCACCGGCGGCACCGCCCAGACGGGCGCCTGTCCCCCGTAGACGGGCGGCACGCCCGGAGGTACGGCGGGCGGGGGCGGCAGCCTGACTTCGCTGTGGCCGGCCGCGGGAACCGCGGCGGCGGCCAGCGGGGGCGGAAACGGACCTCGCGGCGCCAGGGGTGCGCCGGTGTACCCTGGCGGCGGAGGCGGCGGGTAGCCGGGAGGGAGCCCGCCGCTGTTGACGGCCTGCGAGCAGAAGTCGTTGTCACATCTTATACTGTACCCTCCTACTCAGCGAGCAAACAGCGGCTGACTGGTCAATAGAAATCAAAAAACATTTTCTTTAAATGCAAAGATTTTAGGTTAGGCTAGACCATCATTAACACAAATATCAACTGAGAATACAAATTAAACTGGCCACACACACACACACACACACACACACACACACACACACACACACAATTAAAACTCTGTAATCCCGAGCCCGAGCAAAGCTCGTGTGGGGAGCACACTGTGAGCATCCAGTGCCCACGTTCTGTTCCTCTCCCTCCATTCACTTTCTACCTAAAGAAATGTATCCGTATCTTTCAGTAACATTATAAGAACGAAATGTTAAGTTATTTAAAGAGATGTCGATACTGCCCAGGATTCTGTTAAATGTGTGCTTTACAGGATTTGGGACTCAAGTGTTAAATGAGACAGAGTTAACTGAAAATCTTAAAAATTTACATTATGTACAATTGTTCCATACATTGATAGTACCGCTACCAATGGTGTAAGAAAACTTTTACAGAAGGCAACATGGTAACAAATGAAAAACACACACTAGTTAACAGGGCAACTACTAAAACTTCACATAAAGTTCCCTGAGAATTCCAGGTCTTTCCAGAAACTACTCATTACCATCAATTCTATACTCTTTCACTGATTTAGAAAACGATAAGTTTCAATATCAATCATTAAAATAAACCTTTCAAAACACTTACGAAATTAGTTACAACCAACACTGAGATAACAGTGCAGGAAGGCAAAAAATGTTCAAATGTTTGTAGAGCTTATGAGACTTACCTGCGGGGGTCATCAGTTCCTCAACTTATAAACTACTTATGACTTACCTTATATTAAAGACGACACAAACACCCGTGCCCGAGGGGGAATTCGAACCCCCGACCATAGCGGCCGTGCAGACCGTGACTGGCAAAAAATGTTCGAATACGCTTAAACAAAATTAAAAGTATGAGTGTTTTTTTTTTTTGTGGTTTTAGGGCACACAACTTCTATGGTCATTAGCGCCCAGACAAGAACATACATTCACTAGATCTCAAAAAAAAAAAAAAAAAAAATTGGTGACTGTCAGAAAATCAAGAAGAGGCTAAAAACGAAAGATAAAGGACAATGAAAAGGGTTAAATATCCTTCGATAAGTTGGCCAAGTTGATAAAACGCAAAACTCGAGCAGCTGCTCGTGTGTGATCAGCTAAAATTTCCTCCAGTGTAGACGGAAAGTGAAGTGCTACACGGAGATGATTAAAAATTACGCAAGACAATAAAACGTGTCGCACCGTCAGCAATTCACCGCAGGAGCACAGCGGTGCAGGATCGGCGGTTAGCAAATGACTGTGGCTGAAATGGCAGTGACCGATCCGCAACCAGGCCAGGATGACCTCCTCCCGCCGAGAGGGGCGTGAGGAGGTCCTCCAAGGGTCCGGGATCGGTTTGACAGTTCGCAATTTATTGTTGTACAGTGAAAGCCACGCACTGTGCCATGACGACACGATACTCCGGCGAAGAGCCCGGTGAACATCGTACGATGGGATGCAAAAGGTAGCCATGCGAGGCAAAAGAGCTGCGGCCTTGGCTGCTATGTCGGCGGTCTCATTCCCGAGCACACCCACGTGGCCAGGGACCCACAGGAAAGAAACGTGACAGCTGTCATCTGCTAGCAACTGGAGGGAGCGTTGGATCCGATCCACGAGAGGATGGTTCAAGAAAGGGTCCTTAAGACTCTGCAGGGCACTAAGGGAGTCTGAACATATGGCATAGAGAGGTTCACGGTGGCGGCAGGTATACAAAACGGCCTGGTGGAGGGCAAAAAGCTAAGCCGTGAAGTTCGAGCACCGATCAGGGAGCTTGTATTGGAAACGGTTGTCCCCGACGACGAATGGTGGTGGTGGTGGTGGTGGTGGACATGAGGGACCAAACGAGGTCATCAGTCCCTTCAACCTCAAATTGTATACGCCACGGAACTCGACAAAAAATAGGTGAATGCCAAAAGACCATTACACTAGGAAGTAAAATCGACTCGTCAACAAGACTAAGACCATCCCAGGGCAGCAAATGCTACAGTGTCTGCTCCCACAGCTCCAGAAGCGACTTCTACCCTAAACCACAAGTTACTAATGTCACAGTGGTTAACGTATCACAGCTCCAGAGCAGGGAGAAATAAAGCTACATTAAAATGTAAAAGAGTGGGGGACTGGTGGGGATAAGGCTTTAAACCTCACAATCAGCCAAGAATCACAAACCCACTCTCACCCCGACCAAGCGAGTCCTAGAGCTGACAATAAAATCCACTTTCATGGAGGAAGGCAAGGACGCGATCAACCATCCGTGGGTCATCCGCCAAAACTAAAGGCAATGCAGGCGGTAGGCCATTGTCGCCACGAAGTGTCGAATGGAGAGGAAATTCAGTCAGAATATGAGACACGGATTGTACGGCTCCACAATCACAATGTGGTGGACTGTCATTTCGTAAGAGAAATCCATGGGTCAGCCTGCAGTGTCCAAGACGGAGGCGACAGAGGACAATTGATTCTCTCCGGGAAGGGCGTAAAGATGAACTCCAAGCTGCAGTCGTATCTTTGATGGTGCGGAGTTTATTGGAAGGGGCAGTAGCCTTCCAACTGCTATCCCATGAGGAGTGAAGCAAAGATCTGACCTGCACTCGCAGATCCGCACCCGGAATTCGAAAGGGAGATGGGCAGCGAGTAATTGCCGATCTAGCCAACCGGTCAGCCTCTTCATTCCCTGTAATACCAACATGGCTTGGCACCCAGAGAAAGGTAACGGAGCAGGCAGCACGATGAAGGTCAGCAAGGAGATCATGGATGGAAATAACTAAAGGATGGGAGGGGAAACATCGATCAATGGCCTGCAGACTGCTCATGGAGTCAGCACAGATTAAACCACGTTCCACGGCAGAATGTTTAATAAAACAGAGGGCTCTATAAATCGCCATCAGCTCTGCCGTAAACACACTCCATGCCTCTGGCAGAGAATGGCATTCCGCCCCAACAGGAGATGTAAAAGCATATCCGGAGTGGTCCGCTGTTTTCGAGCCATCACTGTAGAAGATAGAGGCTCCCTGAAACTCTTCTAGTACTGGGCGCACCAAACGCCGAAAGACCATGGGGGAAATCAAAGCTTTTGGGCCCTGGAAGAGATCCGCCCGAATTAGTGGTCGTGGCACCATCCACGGAGCTGTGCGTGCAGTAAAATGGGGGCGCAATCTAGGGAAGGGAAATGGAAATCCCGGCAAAGAGAGGCAAGCCGCAGTCCGACGGGGAGGCCCGCACGTGGCCGGGTATCAGGGGGCGGAAGCCCTTCATATGCAAAAAGAACCTGGTAAGCCGGATGATCAGGATATTGCCGGATGGCGATGGCATAAGTTGCGCTGATTACCCAAGAACAGTTCTGGATCAGGGTGAACTGTAGTACGACGACAAAAGTGAACCACCCTCGTTTTTGATGAGGAAAACTGGAAACCATGGGACGTAGCCCACACTGAAGCCCGCCGAATGGCGCTCTGGAGCTGACGTTCAGTAGAGGCTACTGAGTAGGAGCTGTACCTTATGCAAAAGTCGTCGACATACAACGCCGGGGTTACCAGTGACCCAACAGAGCTAACCAACCCATTTATGGCGATTAGAAAAAGTGTAACACTCAACACTGAGCCCTGGGGGACGCCGTTCTCCTGTATCCGAGGGGAGCTAAAGGAAGAGCCAACTCTGACACGGAACAGGCGGTGGGATAAAAACTGACGGATAAAAATTGGTAAGGAGCCTCTGAGGCCCCAGTCATGAAGAGAACGTAAAATATGATGACGCCAAGCAGTGTCGTATGCCTTATGAAGATCGAAGAAGACTGCTACCAGATGATGTCTTTTAGAGAAGGCCTGTCTGATCGCAGTCTCCAGTCGAAGTAAATGGTCAATAGGGGATCGTCCCTCCCGGAACCCACACTGGTAAGGTGAGAGAAGTCCCCGGGATTCAAGAACCCAGCATAATCCGCGGGCTACCATCCGTTCAAGTAGTTTACAGGGGACACTTGTCAGGCTTATTGGTCGATAACTGTCCAGCGCCGACGGGTCCTTTCCAGGCTTGAGGGCAGGGATCACAATACTCTCCCTCCACTGGGAGGGGAAGACTCCTTGAAGCCAAATACGGTTAAAAACTTTTAGGAGAAATTGTCGTTGTGAGGGGTTGAGGTGTTTCAGCAATTGATTATGGATATCGTCAGGGCCAGGTGCTGAATCACGAGATGAGGAGAGGGCCAGCGATAGCTCCCAGTCAGTAAAAGGTTCGTTATATGGTTCCACCTGGTGGGAAGTAAAGCCTAATTTGAAGGTTTCGGCCTGGTGTTTCTTAAGGAGAAAGGTCGCCAGATATGAGGTTGTCACTGATACAGTGGCGAAGTGAGTTGCAAGATGTTCTGCAACAACAGATGGCTCTGTGCAGACCCCATCAGGCAGGGCAAGACCAGGGACGGAAGACGGCCGCCAGCTACCTTGGATAGATCGGAGCATAGCCCACACTCTTGTCAAAGGGACAGAAGAGCCAAACGAGGAGACAAAATGCTCCCAGCATGTCCGCTTACTTTGTTTGATTAAGTAACGAGCTCTTGCACGCAGCCGTTTGAAATGTATGAGACCAGCGAGGGAAGGGTGGGGCTTAAGATGTTGCAAGGCCCTACGGCGCTCGCGAATGGCTGCGGCAACAGTTGCATTTCACCAAGGGACCGGCCGGCGAGTAGGAGGGCCTGTCGACCGGGGAACAGCGGCGTTGGCAGCTTGGGTAATCATGTTGGTCATTTGGCTTATTATATCATCTATACAGCCTGAGGGGGAAGATGGGAAAACAACCTGGGATGTATATAGCGGCCAATTAGCACGACGGAAAACCCAACGGGGTACCCTCTCTCGTGGTAGGTGTGAGGGAAGTGAAAGGATCAACGGAAAGTGGTCGCTATCACAGAGGTCGTCATACACCGACCAGTGAAATAAAGGAAGGAGAGAAGGAGAAGTGAGAGAGAGATCTATGGCAGAAAAGGTGCCGTGAGCGGCACTAAAATGAGTTGGGGAACCATCGTTGAGAAGGCCCAGATTGTGGTCAGCAATAAACTGGTCTATGAGGCGGCCCCGGCTAGATGTATAAGCACTGCCCCACAAAGGATGGTGGGCATTGAAGTCCCCAAGGATGAAGTAAGGAGGGGGGAGTTGCTGAAGGAGGGCCACTAGGGACGTGAGTGTAGGTGGCCTGTCAGGTGGAAGGTAGAGGTTGCAAATGGTTAATGGAGTGTCCAAGTGAACCCGGACAGCAACCACTTCCAATGGAGTTTGGAGAGTAAGCCAGGTACTGACAATATCTGTCCGGACCAACGTACAAACCCCACCAGACGCCTGGAGGGGACCAACCCGGTTCCGACAAAAAGCACGGAACCCACGGAGGGTCGGTTAATGTGCATCCATAAACCTCGATTCCTGCAGGACGACACAGGCCGCAGAAGAGAGAGAGATTAGCTGTTTAATCTCCAAGAGGTGACGGTAGTAGCCATTACAGTTCCATTGGATGATCACATCACGAGGATCTAGGCGAGAAGCGAATGGCATAATGTCTGTCACGCCGCTTTGTCAGCATCCGTCACCAAAGAAGAAGGGACAACATCCATAAATAGTTGGTCAGCCTCAGGCTCAATGGGATGAGCGAGTTGCGAAAGCGCAGTCGGCACCTCCGCTGGTACCGGAGGGGCTTTATCTTGTAACTTTGGTTTCTTCTTCTTCTTCTCCTTCTCTTTCTCTTTCTCCTTCTCTTTCTCTCGTGTGGGACGAGCAGGACTCGCCCCAGAGAGAGGACTTTTGTCAGTTAGGTCTGGTACTGACGAAGATCGGGCGACCTTTGAACTCACTGACTGGGAGTCCGATGGCCGACTGGAGGTCGAAGATCTCCAATCTGGGGAACGCCGGGACGGAAGGCCCTGAGATGGGGCACTGTCACCAGCAGGCGACGGAGAAGGGGTGCACTTCTCCGGCTGGGAAGGGGTGGGACACAAAGGGAGGGCTACAGGAGCTACAGGAGAGGGAGATGTGAGGGAGGGGTGGGGACGGGGTGTAGGGGGGAGATGGGAGTGGGAAGGGGAGGGTGAAATGCTAGAAGATAACGTCGTAGCGAAGGTCGTCGCCATCTGCATGGGATGCAGACGTTCATATTTACTGCGGGCCTCAGGGTACGTCAAACGCTCCAGGGATTTGTACTCTTGTATCTTCTTTTCTTTCTTGAACATAGGGCAATCTGGCGACCGTGAAGAGTGGTGTCGATGACAGTTGACGCACACCGGCGGAGAAACACAGGGGCTCCCCTCATGTAGTGGGCGTCCACAATCACCGCATACTGGGACAGCTGTACAGCGAGAGGACATATGACCAAACCTCATACATCGAAAACACCGCATGGGAGGTGGAATGTAGGGCTTCACTTCACATCGATATATCATTATCTTGACCTTCTCTGGGAGTGTCCCCCTCGAAGGCCAAGATAAAGGCCCCAGTATCGACGCGGTTATCTTTAGGTCCCCTCTGAACGCGGCGAACAAAATGTACACCACGCCGCTCGAGATAGGCCCTAAGCTCCTCATCAGTTTGAAGGAGGAGGTCCCGGTGGAATATCACACCCTGTACCATATTCAAGGATTTGTGTGGGAGTATTGTTACGGGAATGTCGCCAAGGGTGGTGCAGGCGAGCAAAGCTTCAGACTGGGCTGCCGAGACCGTTTTAATGAGCAATGAGCCAGATCTAAGCTTACCCATAGATTCCACTTCGCCAAACTCATCCTCTATGGTCTCCACAAAGAACAGCGGTTTGGTGGTAGTAAAAGTTCCTCCATCAGTCCTCGAGCAAACCAGGTAGCGAGGAAAGGGTTTTGCTCCTAACTGGCGAGCCTGGCCTTCCTCCCAAGGGGTAGCAAGGGAGGGAAACATCCTCGTATCCCCAGTAGCAGCATTGAACGATCTCTTCCTGTCTTCAGAGACGGCCGATTCACAACCATTTTGGAGTCTAACTCTTTTCATGGTGCTAGACGTCCGCCCTGGTGTCACCCACTCCGAAACCGGGGCTCTCTCCATGGGCGCCACCCAGCCTCAGCAAAGGCCACCTGGCACGATGGCCATTGCCGGGAGTTCTGATACCCCCGAGGACAGGCATCAACTCCTTGGCTTGCATGGAGAGGTCGCAGCTCAGACACCAGTAGTGTGATCCCTGTGGTGTCAGGGGGCTCAGCCAAAGGGTACATAACAGCCCCCCCCCCACACGGACTGGCTACACGTGCTGGGGACCTAGCAGGGGATGGGGGCTACAGCGAGGAAAGGAAGTGGAAAGGAAAGGATAGGACCCGCGCCGTAGGGGCTAGGTCGGGAGTTCTTCCCCAATTGGCTCACACGTTATCGGACAATTTTGGTATGGAAGGTCAAACCCCGAGGGGGACCAAACTGGGCCAAAAACCGGTGTACACAGCAGACAAAACCAAAGTGCAGGACAATCGGTACCATGGGATAGCCAAGCCGTCATCCAGAGTAACACTGAGAGACGGGGTTGGAGAGGGTGGGAAGGAGGAATTGGGATGGGAAGGAGGGGGAACTAGGAGGGGTAATGCAGCCTGGGGAAAGCAGGAAAAAAGGCTGCAATGGCTCGGGGACCCGTGCGCGCCACACACCCCGACGACGAAGGCAGATCCGACACCGGCAGTGCTCTTGGAACCATAAATAAATATGGCGTTATCAAACCGCGAACGGAGTTCGACAAGCCTCGAGCGGTATAACAAATCCGGAGTGCTCTCCTTGAGGAGCGAACTAAGTTCAAGGCGAGTGTGAACCTGGGCCTGATGCCACGGTGGCAATGGGCTTTCGCTCAACGAAAAAAGGTGGAAGGAAGGGTAAAATCGAGCCGCTGTAGCAGGCGGCGAAACCGAACTCCAGGTGGAAGCAAGGCAATCGCAGACAACTGATATTGGCGATCGAGTGAGTCGTCAAAGAATAACGGGTAAGATGGATGGTTGGGCATCAACCGCAGGCGGCATGCGTACCGACACAAGAGTATGTCACGTCGAGTGGTCAAGGGTAATACAGCAGCCTCAGCATACAGACTTTCAACAGGGCTGGTATAAAATGCACCGGTCGCCAGACGTAATCCCCGATGGTGGATAGAGTTGAGACGGCGGAGAATCCACGGCCGTGCAGAAGAGTATACAAGGCTTCCGTAGTCGAGCTTCGACTGAAGAATGGCCTGGTAAAGGTGAAGCAGGACGGTACGATCAACTCCCCATGATGTGCCACTGAGGACATGAAGAACGTTAAGGGATCGGGCACAACGGGCAGCCAGGTAGGACACGTGTGTGGACCAGCAAAGTTTACGATCAAACATGAGTCCCAAGAATTTCATAGTCTCCACGAAAGGGAGAGCAACAGGGCCGAGACGTAGAGAAGGTGGAAGAAATTTCTTGTATCTCCAGAAGTTTATACACACAGTTTTCTCTGTGGAGAATCGGAAGCCGTTTGCGATGCTCCAGGAATATAGACGGTCAAGACAGCGTTGAAGAGAACGCTCCAAGAGACACGTCTGCTGGGCGCTGCAATAAATTGCGAAATCGTCAACAAAAAGAGATCCGGAGACGTCGGCTGAAAGGCAATCTACAATCAGATTGATTGCAATGGCAAAGAGCGCCACACTCAAGACGGAGCCCTGTGGTACCCCAGTCTCCTGGCAAAAGGTATCTGACAAAACAGAGCCCACCCATACCCGGAACTTGCGATCCGCCAAAAACGCTTGAATGAAAAGAGAAAGACGGCCCTGAAGGCCATGCGTGTGCAATGTGCGGAGAATGCCCGCTCTCCAACAGGTATCATATGCCTTCTCCAAGTCCAAGAACACTGCTACTGTTTGACGCTTCTTAAGAAAGTTATTCATAACGAAGGTCGACAACCTAACGAGGTGATCAGCAGCAGAGCGGTGTCGACGAAAACCGCATTGGATATTAGTCAGGAGGCAGCGAGATTCGAGGAGCCAGACCAACCGAGCGTTAACCATGCGTTCCATCACCTAACAGACGCAGCTCATCAGAGAAATGGGGCGATAACTGGAAGGAAGGTGTTTGTCCTTCCCTGGTTTGGGGATGGGGACAACAAAGGCTTCACGCCAACTTGTGGGAACATGACCTTCAGTCCATATGCGATTGTAGGTACTAAGAAGAAAACACTTGCCCGCAGGAGAGAGGTTCTTCAGCATCTCAATATGAATGGAATCAGGCCCGGGAGCAGAAGATCGGGACAGGGCGAGAGCACGGTCTAGCTCCTGCATGGTGAAGGCGACGTTGTAATTTTCACGATTAAAAGAGTGGAAAGAAGGCGGCCGTGCCTCCTCTACCTGTTTGCGAGGGAGAAAGGCAGGGTGGTAATGGGCAGAGCTCGAAACCTCCGCAAAGAAACGACCCAATGCGTTGGAAACGTCAGAGGGGTCCACGAGGACTGCGTTCTCCACGGTCAGGCCAGGAATCGGGGAGTGGACCTTGATGCCGGATAAACGGCGTAGGCCACGCCAAACAAACGTGGAGGGAGTAAAACGATTAAAAGAACTAGTAAAAGCAGTCCAGCAAGCTTTCTTGCTGTCGTTTATGATACGACGGCATTGCGCTCTCATACGTTTATAATGTATGCAATTCTCCAAAGTCGGGTGGCGGCGGAAGGTGCGTAAAGCGCGGCGCCGGGCTCTAAGCGCGTCGCGGCAGGCTGCAGTCCACCAAGGGACCTGGACACGACGTGGAGGAGGTACGAGGTATGGAACGTTCGGCAGCTGTGAGAATAACCTCTGTGAGGTAGTCGACCTGACTGTCACAGTTGGGAAAATTCTGATCGTGAAAAACAGCCATGGAAGAATAAAGCCCCCAGTCGGCTTTAGAAATGTTCCAACTGGTGGGACGAGGAGATGGGGAATGATGCAGAAAGTGGATGATACAAGGGAAATGGTCACTCGAGTACGTGTCAGAAAGTGCATACCACTCAAACCGACCGGCAAGCTGAGGAGTACAAATTGCGAGGTCGATATGGGAATAAGTGTGTGTTGTGTCTGAAAGGAAGGTCGGTGCACCGGTGTTGAGGCAGACAAGATCGAGGTGTTGGAGAAGGTCCACCAAAAGAGAGCCTCTCGGACAAGGTGCCGGAGAGCCCCATAGGGGGTGGTGGGCATTAAAGTCGCCTACCAACACGAAAGGTGAAGGGAGCTGGTCAACAAGGTGTAGTACATCTGCCGTAGTAAGGGCAGATGACGATGGCGAATAGATATTACAGAGGGGAAAAGGTAAATGTGGAGAAGGTGATGCGGACGGCAACTGCCTGTAGGTGAGTATGCAAAGCAATGGGATGGAAATAGAAGTCGTCTTGAAGGAGCATCAGAACCCCTCCATGGGCTGGGATACCTTCCACGGGTGGCAGGTCGAACCGCACAGAGGTGTAGTGTGGAAAGTCTGCACGATCACTTTGACACAACTTAGTTTCTTGGAGACAGACTACAAGCGGGCAGTGCAACCAAAGGAGTAGTTTTAACTCCTCGCGATTGGAACGAATGCCGCGAATATTCCATTTAAGGAGCGCCATGATAAAAAATGAGATAAGAAATAAGGATAAAAACCAACTAGCAAGTGGGGTCACCTCGACGGCCGCTTAGGACCGGATTTCGAGGGAGCACTGCTATCCCTGTCTAGGGGCAAAGGGTCGTTGTCCATAGGTTCGACCGACGCGCCTGCCACCTCCCTGAGTTGATCAGGAGGGGCAGTTTCCACCGCCGGTAAAGTGCCGGGTGCCCGGTAGACGGAGTGTCCCGGTGAAACAGAAGGCGGCCGAGGCCGGCAACTGTTGGTAAGCTTGACTGATGGGTCACGCCTCGGCGGGGAAGGAGAGGAAGTCTTTTTCTTGTCAGCTCTTCTGGAAGAGTGACGGCGAGAAGAGGCAGTTGACGGTTGGGAAGCCTGAGAACGCAGAAAATCCTCACGGATGGGTTCCTTTTTCAAAGTCTGGGCAGCTTGTTTAGAGGTTGACGAAGACTGTACTTTAGGAGCAGCAGGAGGAAGTGGGGACGTGGAATGGGCAATCTTCGGGCTGGCGGATCACACAACTGTGTCAGTGAAAGTGAAGTCACAGGTCATGGTACCTGAATCCTTAGTAGGTCGAGTGGAGGTGAGGACCTTACTGCACAGCTGCCAACCTTTAGAATTGGCTGTCAGTAATGATGCACAAGACCAAAGAGGACTTGGTGCTACGGCCGTGTCCCAAGAATATTTTAAAATTTTAAGCCTGACACTGTATTCATAAATATCAGCCACGAGCCGTATAAAAACTATTCTGTATCAAAAGACTGAGGTTAGAATGAAGAACCTAAAACATTTGTGTAAATACCGTGAGTGGCTTAGAAATATTCCTGTAAGTTTCAAATAACTGTCTTTACGGAAAGTTAACAGTTGCCGAAGGACAGACAAGGGTGAAATTCCTTGCATTTTTTTAAATATAAAATCCTTAGCAGCTAAGGATACACAAAATCGTTTTTGGATTTTAAACGACGAATAAAACCACTGAACAGAGATGTCACAAATGGCTCATCACTCATATTTAATTCTAGCTGCACAACACTGCTATAAAAAGAGGTACACGCGAGAAAGGCCAGTAAAAGCTTTTCTCTTCGGAAACAAACTGGCTAACTTCCGCCACCCGGTAAAAGACATGGGCTGTTAAGCTTGAACCAGACACATTATACTCATTATAGACCATAAAATTTACATAGATCTTGGGTGTGTGAGCGTGCGTTTGGTAGGTGTGTAGGAGATTATAGGCGGGATTTGATCCAGATTTGTTCCAACGGAAATGCTATCTTTAACATTTCCTACAGCTTTGCTACGTACTTAGGAATGAAATAAATTATTTACATAAAACTATCGGCTATTACCGAAATGTAGATAGCACCTACTACGATTTTCTTAAAATACATCAGATCGTGAAATGTCTAGTTTCCGTAATTTTTCACGAACTTCCCCTAACTCCGTAAATATGACGATAAATCCGTAACAATTACGGACAATCCGTAATAGTTGGCAGCTATGTTACTGTATGTGCCCACTGGGAGGATAGTGGGCTTTCGACTCGCCAACAACTTTCGAGCGGCAGATGTTGATACCTTCTCCGTAACCCGAATTTGCTGGACGATTTTTTCATCCTTATATACAGGGCAGTCTCTCGAGAGGAAGCCGCATGGTCGCCGTTGCAGTTAAGGCAGTGAGGGGACGGAGGTGGGCAATCCCCCTCATGGGCGTCCCTACCACAAGTGACATATTTTGCTGCATTTGGGCAAGATTCATGGGTATGGTTGTACCTGTGGCATTGGAAACAGCGCGTTGGGTTTGGAATATAAGGGCGGACAGAGATAACTTCGTACCCTGCTTTGACCTTCGACTGGAGTTCAACTCTGTCGAATGTCAAAAACACAGTACTAGTCGGTGTCAGCTCGTTATCTACCTTTTTCATCACCCTGTGGACGGCTGTTACACCCTGATCGGACATATAGGATTGGATGTCTTCATCAGACATCCCGTCAAGGGATCTCGTAAAAACTACCCCCATGACGAGTTGAGTGTGTGGTGCGCTTCTACCTTGACTGGAAACGTGTTTAATAACGTGATCCGGATTAGTTTCTGGGCTTGGAAAGCACTGTCCGCTTCCAGCAACAATGTGCCATTGCGCTGACGTGAACAGGTTTTAACAGGGCCAGCAATTGCATCTACACCTTTCCGTATAACGAAAGGATTGACAGAATTGAAATCCTTTCCGTCGGTTCGAGAGACAACAAGAAATTTCGGTACATTAGGCAGAGTCTTTTTTGCTGAGGCGAATCTATCTTTCGTTTCTGGGTCAACGTCACAGAAGAAGAGAAGGAAGTCATTGCGGAGGTGTCGCCCGTGATTACCGGCGTCTCCGATGGCGCGCTCCTTCCTAGTGGGGGCCCTCTCCGAGGGCTTACCCGCCTTAGGTGACTGTTCACACCTCAGGTCACACCTCCCGAGAACTGACGGAGGGACCAATCGGCACGTTCGGAAGGTACCAGCTCGGGTAATCACCCCTCCCTGGGCCTGGCCTTTACCAGGGGGTACGTACGTGCCCTACTTGTCTACCCGGGGCGGGAATTACGCGTTACCCCGTCACCTGCTACGCATTGTAATGCGTGGGTCGGACTTCAGACACGCACAGGGAGGAAAGAGGAATAAGATAGGAAATGAAGAGAAAGAAGGAAACAAGTGTCTCAAATGCCGAAGTGGAGACTAATGAGGAGGAGAGGAAGGCTAGAAGAGTATAAGGAGAGAAAGACAGAAGCAAAGGTTTGGAAAGGAAGAAACCGAGGAATGAGAGAAGCTACTACAAAAAACGACCTGAACTAGCAAAGGACGCCCGTCTCCGGGCGAAGGCATAAACTGGGAGGGAAAGTGAAGCAGCCTGGGGCAGAAGAAAGGCTGCTCCGGCTCGGGGCCCCGTGCGCGCCACACACGTACCCACAAAAGATCTGTGGGCCCCCTGGGGGGTAAACGCGTGAGTGTCTAGTATCACGTGAACTTGCATTTACTGAGTACACCACTACATCAAGATCCATTAACACAAAATAAGTAATGCATTTTTACGTTGAATCCAGACAAAGTGAATTTAAGCCAATGCATTGAATTAAAATTTGTCCCACAGCCGGGATTCAAACCTTGAGTCTTGTGCTTGCTAGGCAATGACTTTTCTCATTCAGACACCTTGACCTTACGGAAAACACGAATGTATGGAGTAACTTAAGCAGGCCTCCCACCATTATTGATACTAGCTGGATAGAAAAACAATGAGGCAGAACATCTATTTCACAACAAAGGTCCAAGTTATGTGGCTATGTTTATTTAATAATGAAAAGCTAATATAGATGCAGATGTAAATAATACCTACGAGTGGCTGCAGCCTGTTTGTCCAGTTGTATTAATAGTACATACACTTTTTATAAACAGAACTTACTAAAGGTGATATATGAAAAGCCAATAGTGACATTTTCTGTATGTTATTAACTTTTTACACAGAGTGTGGATGGTGAGGGGAGGAGGGGGGGAGGAGCGGGCATGTTTTCACAAGAGTTGGAGAGATAAGTATTTTACATGCTGTACTTCACAACGAAGTTGTCAACTATTTGCAGACAATGCTTGGAACGTTCTATCAATCATTTGATTACTCACTGTTAGTAAGATCCTTCCTCACTCACAAAGCCACTTGTAAACGGTGTAGTGTAACAGTTAACACTACACTCCTTTTTATTGGAACAAGATGAACAAGTCGTTTTAATTTGGGATTTATTTTTGTTAGAAGAGCAAGTTCTGCCGCGGATTTTTGTTTGTGCAGACAGACGTTTAGGTAACACTTGCTGTGAGCAAAGATATGAATGAGAGTGTGCCTGCTAATGGAAAATTTAATTGCATGGAAGAAAATCCAAGAAGGTGTTATGTCCATGAATTCTATGCAATGTAAAAAGTTATTGACATTGTCGTTGTATGTATTGCATGAGATACATCAAAATGGACTTGGTTATGTAATGATGTATCTGGCTGAAAGTCTTGAGTTGTACTTACCCTAATGTCACTAACAGCTAAAACATCTAACCCCATCTCAATAATACAGTCTGTGAAGTCGAAGTGTTTCCTTCACTTCTGATTTTTAATTTAAAATGTGTGAAACGAGCATAACAAAACTATGTTACCAGAAAAGAGCATGATCATTTGCAGCAGCTGTGAAATGCACCTTATGTGTGTGTGTGTGCGGGAGGGGGAGGATAAGGCAGAAAATTACAGTTGGTCAGTAGGTTCATTAAATTTGATGGCTTTTCTGGAACTTGTATAGGTATGAGAGATAGTGCTGCCTGTAACATGTTATTGGAAAAATATATTGTCGCGTTGCAATGGAAGCAGGCTTGACTTCGAAGGCAACTAAACACAGCACTTATACTGAAAGCACGTTTATTACGAACTCAACGTACACGCAGCACTGACTGCCTCTCAGGCAGAGTGCTCTGCTATTTATACACAGACAGAATTTACCAGAAATTAAAAGAACAGTTAACATAAGAAACAAGTAGAATTTACAAGTGAACATAAGAAATATGTAGAACCTTCTGGAATTGTAAATTACAAAGAAATAAATTTTTGACGGTGGGCGGAATTGAACCGGCGGTCTTCTGCTCCGCAGTCTGTGACGCTATCCCCTGCACCACGCCGGCAGTTGGTGTTCGTGGTCTCTCGCAGCATTGCTCACTCTCCTGGAGAAACAGCGACCCGCTGTTATGATCCTTGGGGAGCCAGCTGCAATGTCCTGGATCTTGACCGTGTCATGGGTCCTCTGTATGACAGTTCAAGAGAATCCTTCCCTTCTCCTCGATTATCGACGACAGACGTTCCTGTTGTGGCTTCATCAGGTACATTACCGTCCTTAAAGTCCTTGAACAAGAAGCCATTGTCGTCTACCTGCTCTTCAGGATCGTAGTAAGGCTTCATGCGCAGGACGTGAACAATGTGTCTTCATTTTTGACGTTTCGACGACGGCTCATTATCCTCAACTTCGTATGTGACGTCTGACAGGCGGAGTATGACACGATACGGACCAAAGTATCGCTTCAATAACTTTTCTGACAGTCCAAACTTCCGTACAGAGGTAAAAATCCATACCAGATCTCCTGGACTGTACACAACAGGTCGGTGCTTGTCGTTATACCGCTGATGGTCCTTCTCCTGGGCGTCCAGTGTCCGTATGCGAGTCAGCTGTCTTGCTTCTTCGAGCCTGGTGATGAGCTGTTTAACATAGTCATCCTGAGTGTCGTCCGGTTGGAACGGGAACAGTGTATCCATTGTCGTCTCAGCTTCACGGCCATGGAGCAGGAAAAACGGAGTGAAGCCTGTGGTGTCTTGTCTTGCGGTATTGTAAGCAAATGTTACGACTGGCAGAATCTTATCCCAATGCTTCTGCTCAACATCGACGTACATCGACAGCATGTCGGCTAACGTTTTGTTAAAACGTTCCGTAAGACCATTTGTCTGAGGATGGTATGCAGTTGTCATTCTGTGGACAATGTTGCACCGTGACATTACCTCTGATACTAGTTTTGACTGGAATACTTTCCCACGATCAGATATCATGACACGTGGTGCTCCATGCTTCAAAATAATGTCTTCTACAAGGAATTTTGCGATCTCTGGAGCTTCTGCAGTCAGCACAGGTTTGGTGACAGCGTAGCGTGTGAGGTAGTCAGTGCAGACTATTATCCAACGGTTACCGGTTGTCGACTTTGGGAACCTCCCTAAAAGATTGATCCCAACTCGGTGGAATGGAGCTGCTGCCGGCGGAATCGGTAAGAGATGTCCTGGAGGTAATTGCAGCAAATGCTTCCGTCGCTGGCACTCTTTATAGTGACTCACATAGTGCTTAACAGATCGGTAGAGACCTTTCCAGTAATACCTGCGTCTGATGCTGTCTAGGGTGTTCACAAATCCCAGATGACCGGATATTGGAGCATCGTGGAAATATTTGAGAATAGCTGGCTGGAGATGAGCTGGAACAACAAGTAGCCATTTGGGGCCCAGTGGATCGCAGTTGCTCTTATACAATGTTCCGTTTATAAGTTGGAACTCTCCATTGGTCGGTTCTCCTTTCTCCAAGGCCTCTATCGTTTTTAATAGTGATGGATCTTCCCTCTGTTCAGCTGTAACGTCACCTAATTCAGTGAGAGCTGAAATTTCATTAATCTGTTGTGTTCCACTAATGGATTCCTCGAAAGGCAGTCGGCATCCTTGTGTTTGCGCCAGTTCTTGAATACCACTGTGACATCGTACTCTTGGAGTCTTAGTGCCCATCTTGCTAGTCGACCTGATGGATCCTTCAAGCTAGTCACCAACACAAAGAATGGTGATCTGTCACGACGGTGAATGGTTTGCCGAATAAATGCGGCCGGAACTTGTTGATAGCCCAGATAACCGCAGGACATTCTTTTTCAGTTGTAGAGTAGTTTATCTCGGACTTTGACAGTACTCTTGACGCATAGGCTATCACTTTTTCGGTACCTTCCTGAACTTGTACAAGCACTGCACCAATCCCATAGCCACTGGCGTCTGTGTGAAGTTCCGTTTCTGCATTCTTGTCATGCAAGGCTAGCACTGGTGCGGAAGTTAGAGCCTCCTTAAGTGCTCGGAAAGCTCTTTCTTTTGTCTCATCCCAGTAAAATTTGGCGTCTCCCTGCAGAAGTTCTTGTAATGGATGTGCCTTGTTACAAAACCCTTTTATGAAACGTCCGTAGTATGAGCACAGCCCGAGGAAACTTCTCACATCACGAATGTGCTGAGGAGTTGGACATTCTGTGACTGCCCTTACTTTATCTGGATCAGGACGGACACCATCTCCGTTAACTAGGTGCCCCAGGATTATTATCTCTTTGGCGACGAAGAGGCACTTCTTTGGATTGAGGCAGAGACCTGCAGCCTGAACACACTTCAACACAGTTGACAGGCGACTCAGATGTTCTTCAAATGTCTTCGAGAAAACGACAATGTCATCTAAATAGCAGAGACACGTCGTCCACTTAAGGTGTCGAATCAAGTTGACCATCATGTGTTCGAATGTGGCTGGAGCATTACATAATCCAAATGGCATTACTTTAAATTCATAGAGGCCGTCAGGTGTAATAAAAGCCGTCTTCTCCCTGTCAGCTTCGTCAACCTCGATTTGCCAGTAACCTGTCTGCATGTCCATAGTTGAGAAGTATGTAGCTCCTTTCAAGCAGTCTAAGGTGTCATCAATACGCGGCAATGTGTAGACATCTTTCTTTGTGACTCTGTTCAGCCGCCGATAGTCGACACAGAATCGCCACGTGCCATCCTTCTTCTTTACGAGAACCACCGGAGACGACCAAGGACTCTCCGAAGGTTGAATTATGTCTTCTCGCAACATCTTCTCCACTTCCTGCCGAATTATCCGTCGTTCTGCTGGCGACACTCTATACGAACGCTGGCTAATTGGCGGATGGTCCCCAGTATTGATACGGTGCTTTATCGTGGGCCGTTTCGTCTGACTTTTCCCCTGCTGAGGTGTGAATGCACCCGAAAATTGGCGTAGTATACCTAACACCCACTGGCGTTGTTCCTTGGTCAGTCCAGGCCCTATTGGCAGTTCCACATTTGTTTCCTCCAGCGTGTTGTCTGTACTAACAGCAGGGCATGGGTCTTCATTGATGACATTGAGCTCACCGTCCTGGATTGGTTCAGCTGTCCCGATACACATTCCCTTGGGGATAAGTTGTGACTGCTCGTGACAATTTGTGATCCAAATCTCTCCTTGACCACCGGTAATGCTTATGATAGCCGCTGGTATGTAAATTTCTTTTGTGAGCCTCAAACTTTTTACTATCAACAAGTACTTCACAGTTTAACCAGTCATCTGTGTTTGTGCCTGGAACTCTTGTCATTGTCAACGGCGGTATTGTCACATGGTCAACGACGAATAGCTTCCCAGAAAATTCTGTATTACGTGTATCCGGCGGAACAACTTATTCAATTTGCAGCTCAGATCTTCCACAGTCAATGATAGCTTGGGATGCCTGAAGGAAGTCCCACCCAAGGATGACATTGTGACTACATTCTGTTAACACGACAAATTCAAACGGCTGCGTCCTGTTGTTGATGATGGTTATTCTTGCGACCCAAGTTCCTGCTGGATGGACGTACTTTCCATTCGCGACCTTCAGCACAGTTGCTCCCGTATCACAGAATATTGTCTTCTTTAGTGTGCGGCGGTAATTATCCGATAATACAGAAAAAGAGGCTCCTGAATCAACAAGTGCCCGGACAGGTTGGCTGTCGATTATGACGTCGATGAGATTTCCCGACATCTTGGCGACTGTTGTACATGGAGGATTTTCATCTGCAGCAGCCTCACCTCTGTAGATGGTCACCTCACTTAGTTTTCCTGGGCGCGAGCGCTAGGGGAGCGGCTGGTACCTCTGTACGGCGATGGTGAACAGCTGCGGCGCGTCGGGGAGCGACCTCGTCTAGGGTACGGCGATGGGCTTCTTCCCATAGGTCGACTGAACTCATCAGCAGGTGAACTGCTCCGACGGCTGACGTCTTGCGGCAAAATAATCATTGAATACTCGCCTCCTCTCTCTGCAGTAGCGTACGACATGTCCAGGGCGTCCACAGTGGAAACACAGTGGTGTGTTGTCTTCTGTCCTCCAGACGTCTGTTCTTCTGCGGGGCGTCATAGTTACCGGGGGAGTTGGCTGTGGTCGCGTCGGTCGGTTCATGGGCTGCCGTTTGGCGTCTGCAGCGTAAGTCATAGCAGAGCGACGCCATTCTTCACATCGGGTGTGATTGACGGGGCAGACAGGAGCTAATGTTTGAAATACCTCGTCCTCAGCGGCGGCGGCTACCTCGCGACTTACAGGGCTCACATCCATGGCCATAATCTGATGCTCGCTCGGTCTAATAGTCCTGGCTGCCATGCACTGTTGTAATTCTTCTCTCACAATTTGTCGTATGAGAGAAGCCAAGTCGTGCTGGTCTTCCACAACGGCCATAGGGACTACATTTGGGAGTCTGTCATACTTCTTGCGTCCAACCCTCCTTTGTTGCATCTCTTCAATACGCTGGCACCACTTGATGAACTCTTCTGTCATAGCAACGTCTTTTATCAGAAGAGGTTGGCACATATCTTCTGCAATTCCCTTCATCAGGTGCGTGATTTTGTCCGCTTCAGTCATGTTCGGATTGACTAGGTTACACAGGGCCAAAACACTCTGTATGTACGATTGTGTCGGCTCACCATGTCTTGGGCCCGGTTCTTCAGTTGTTCTTCCGCCGAGCGGATTTGTCGCAGGCGGTCTCCAAACGTTTTCTTAAGTTCCTCCTGGAACGTCTCCCAGTCATTCAACTTGTCTTCGTTGTTTTCGAACCATTGCTGGGCTGTTCCATCCAGGTAGAAATAAACGTTGGCCAAGCACATCGTATGATCCCACCTGTTGTACTTGGCGACTCGGTCGAACCCTTTTAGCCATTTGTTGGGGTCCTGTCCAGCATCTCCAGAGAACACCAACGGGTGTCTGATGTGCAGCTGGCTTATTGTTGGTTTCGTCTCCATCGTTCTTCTGATAATAAGGACTTTTGGAAAGATGTACTCGGTGTATCCCTTGTATTCCGGTTCCAGTCCGTGTAAGCGACAGCTTTTACGTTGCCTAATCGGAGCCACGGTGATGCAGCTGTTGCACAGTGTACCCGGCGCCTCCACCAAACAATGTCGCATTGCAATGGAAGTAGGCTTGATTTCGAAGGCAACTAAACACAGCACTTATACTGAAAGCACGTTTATTACGAACTCAACATACACGCAGCACTGACTGCCTCTCAGGCAGAGTGCTCTGCTATTTATACACAGACAGAATTTACCAGAAATTAGCAGAACAGTTAACATAAGAAACAAGTAGAATTTACAAGTGAACATAAGAAAGATGTAGAACCTTCTGGAATTGTAAATCACAAAGAAATAAATTTTTGCCGGTGGGCGGGATTGAACCGGCGCAATTCAGAAAGAGAGTTCTTGTCACTGCAGATATGCCGTCCACGGGTGGCCAGGCTGTAAGGGAGGGATTTTTTGATGTGGAAGCGATGGCAAATGTCAAAGTGTCGGTACTGTTGGTGGTTGGTAGGTTTAATATGGACGGAAGTGTGGATGGAGCCATCTGTGAGGTGGAGGTTGACATCCAGGAATGTGGCATGGTAGGTTGAGGAAGACCAACTGAAGTGGATGGGGGAGAAGGAATTGAGGTTCTGAAGAGATGAGGATAGGGTGTCCTGGCCCTTAGTCCAGATCATGAAAATATCATCAGTGAACCTGAACAAGGCCAGAGGTTTAGGGTTTTGGGATGCTAGGAAGGATTCCTCCAGACGGCCCATAAACAGGTTGGCATGGTAGGGCACCATGCAGGTGCCCATGGCTGTGCCTCAGATTTGATGGTAAACTTTCCCCGCAAAGGAAAAGTAATAGGTAGAATAAAATTGATAAGGGTTATGAGGAATGAGGTATCAGGCTTGAGTTCAGACGGATGTTGGGAGAGGTAGTGTTCCAGAGTGGCAAGGCCATGGGCGTGTGGGATGTTGGAGTATAGGGAGGTGGCATCCACTGTGACTAGTAAGGATCCAGGAGGCAAAGGGGTGGGAATGGTGGAGAGTCAGTGAAGGAAGTGGTTGGTATTCTTTATGTGGGAAGATAGATTTTGGACAATTGGTTGGAGGTGTTTGTCAACTACAGCTGAAACTGGTTCAGTAGGAGCACAGTAACCAGCCACAATAGGGCGTCCAGGATTATCAGGTTTGTAGATTTTGGGGAGCATGTAGAAGGTGGGTGTGTGGGGTGCTGAGGGAGATGGATTCAGGGGAGAGTTTCTGGGAGGGACCATAGGATTTTGGTAGGGATTGGATATCTTGTTGAACTTTGGGGATGGGGTCAATCCGGCACAACTTGTAGGTGTAGGAGTCAGAGTTGGTAGGGCCCTTCTGCCAGGTAGTCACTGTGATCCATAATTACAGTGGTGGAACCTTTATCTGCAGGGAGGATGATTATGGCAGGATTAGTTTTAAAGTTTTGGATGGCTCTTCTTTCTTCTGCTGAAAGGTTTGAGTTCTTGGGAATGGACTTTGGAAAGGATGGTGAGGCCAAGTTGGAGATGAGAAACTCTTGGAGGGTAACCAGAGGGTGGTTAGGTGGGAGTGTAGGGGGATCTTCGTTGGATGGTGGTATGAATTATTTTATTTTTCTCCCCTCACCCAACTCCCCACTCCATTCCTAAGCTGCATTCTCGTTATTCCCATCCCCACCACCGTGACGTAACCTTCCTATCCCCTCTCCTCTCCCCTCCCCGCCCCGATTTACACGGAGCAGTGCGTGATGCAAAGTGCGGCAGCCAGAGGTGATGGTTGTGTGACAGTGTTGTGTGCCTTTGTGATTGTGTGAGTGTTCTATTTTCTGAAGAAGGCCATGGCCAATAGCTGAAAGTGTTGTTTGTGTGTGTCTTTTGTATGTGCCTGTTGCAGCTCGTCACCATGTCTTTGCAGTGAGTTGTGAACTGTCCTTACTATATTATCAATTCCAACCTGGAAATAAAAAGAAGTTTGATATGGATCATTCACAGTATACATCTGATCAGTTGTACCTGTGACAGTGTGTTTAGGAAGTGGTGTTTGGCTCAGCGGTAAAAGATTGTATTCATATTGAGAAAGTCGCGGGTTCAACTCCACTCAGTGGTAAATTTTTTTCTGCTCCTAGGGAATATGTACACCTACATATTGTTCCCATAGGGATCATGAGGACAAGATTAGATTAATTACAGCACACAGAGGCATTTAAACAGTCATTCTTTCCACACTCAATATGTGAATGGAATAGGAAAAAACCCTAAGAATTGGTACAGTGGGATGTACCCTCTTGCCAAGCAATTCACAGTGGTTTGCAGAGTATTGATGTAGATGTAGACCGATGTCACAATTAACCGCAACATCATATAGGTTATTTTATTAATTTATATAAGCAAAAAGTAAAGGTCATTTATTGAAATTCGGGACTACAAACATTTAAAAAGCGACTGTAATTAATGCATACTTGGAGATGTCCTGTATGTAAATTGATACTTTCATTCTTTTCCAATTGATCAATTACATGTACTGGGACCACCCCTGTGAACCACAGACATTGCCGAGGTGGGGTGGCTTGCATGCCTCGATGATACAGATAGCCGTACCATAGGTACAACCACAGCGGAGGGGTATCTGTGGAGAGGCCAGACAAACGTGTGGTTCCTGAAAAGGGGTAGCAGCCTTTTCAGTAGTTACAGGGGCAACAGTCTGAATGATTGACTGAACTGGCCTTGTAACATCAGATAACGTGGTTTTGCCATGCAGTTACTGCGAACGGCTGAAAGTAAGGGGAAACTACAGTTGTTAATTTTCCCGAGGACATGCAGCTCTACTGTATGGATATATGATGGCATCTTCTTGGGTAAAATATTCTGGAGGTAAAATAGTCCCCCATTCGGATCTCCGGGCGGGGACTACTCAGAAGGATGTCGTCATCAAGAAAAACAAAACAGGCATTCTACGGGTAGGAGTGTGGAATGTTCTAACCCTTAATCGCCTAGGTATATTAGAAACTTTCAAAAGGGAAATGGATAGATTGAAGTTAAATATAATGGACATTAGTGAAGTTAGGTGGCAGGATGAACAGGATTTCTGGTCAGGTGAGTACAGGGTTATAAATACAAAAATAGGAATGCAGGTAAGTTACTATCAACAGCATAGTGAACGCATTATCGTAGCAAAGATAGACACAAAGCCAACCATCGCCACAGTAGTGCAAGTTTGTATGCCAACTAGCATGGCCGATGATTAGGATATCTAAGAAATATACGAGGAGATAAAATAAAACATTCAGAAAGTTAAGGGAGATGAAAACTTTGTCATGGGGGACTGGAAATCGGTAGTAGGAAAAGGAAAGAGAAGGAAATGTAGTAGGTGAATATGGACTGCGAAAAAGGAATGAAAGAGGAGATCGCTTGGTGGAATTTTACGCAGAGTACAATTTAATGATCACCAACACTTGGTTCAAACATCGTGAAAGAAGGCTGTATACGTTGTAGAGACCAGGAGACACTGGAAAGTACCAGATTGACTTTATAATGGTAAGGAATAGATTTAGAAACTAGGTTTTAAACTGTAAGGCATATCCAGGGGCAGATATAGACTGACTGTAATTTGTTGGTTATGAACTGCAGGTTAAAACTTAAGAGACTATAGAAAAGTTAGGAGATGGAACCAGGACAAATACAAGGAACCAGAGGTGGTTTAGAGTTTCAGAGGGAGCATTAGGCAAGGATTGGCTGAGATGGGGGAATTAATACAGTAGAAGAAGAATGGTTAGTTCTGAGAGATAGGGTAGTGAAGGCAGCAAAGAATCATATAGGCAGAAGGACAAGGCCCAATAGAAGTCCCTGGGTAACACAGGATATACTGAACTTAATTGATGAGAGGAGAAAATTTAAAAATTCAGAAAGTGAAACAGTAAAAAGTGAGTACAAACTTCTGAAAAATGAGATTGACAGGAAGTGCAGACTGGCTAAGCAGGAGTGGCTGGAGGACAAATGCAGAACCGTAGAACAATGCATAACTAGGGGAAAGATAGATACCGCCTACAGGAAAATAAAAGAGATATTTGGAGACAAGAAAAGCAGCTGTATGAATATCAAGAACTCAGACGGAAAACCAGTACTAAGCAAAGAGGGGAAAGCTGAACTATGGAAAGAATATATAGAGGGCCTATACAGAGGAAATAAACTTGAAGGTAGTATTCTAGAAATGGAAGACGAAGTGGAGGAAGATGAGATAGGAGATATGATACTGCGAGAAGAATTTGATAGAGCACTGAAGGACTTGAGTCGAAACAAGGCCCATCTGAAATGCTGATATCGTTAGGAGAGCCAGTCGTGAAAAAATTGTTTACCTGGTATGCAAGATGTATGAGACAGGAGAAACACCTTCCGACTTCAAGAAGAATATCGTAATTCCAATTCCAAAGAAAGCAAGTGCAGACAAGACTGAAAATTACAGAACTATCAATTTAATAAGTCATGGTTGCAAAATACTAAATTTACAGACGAATGGAAAAACTTGTGGAATCTGACCTCAGAAAAGATCAGTATGGATTTAGAAAAAATGTAGAAACATGGGGGGCAATACTCACATAATGACTTATCTTAGAAGGAAGTGTGTGGGATAAAAATCGTAGAGGGAGACCGAGAGACAAATACAGTAAGCAGATTCAAAAGGGTGTAGGTTGCTGAACATATTCTCAGATGATGAGATTTGCACAGGACAGGGTAGCTTGGAGAGCTGCATCAAACCAGTCTGCGGGTGATATTCATTGAAGCAGCAATAATTTTAAGCATGTCTTATGCATGTTATGAATGCTGGCCTTTTGCAGTTACATGATTTTTTAATGTCTCAAAAAAAAAAAAAAAAAATAAATAAATAAAATAAAAAGAAAGAAAAAACAACTTGTTTGACACCTTGGAAACAGCTTCTTTCATCACACAGTCCAGCAGTGAACCATGCAGTAAGTCGGTGAATATGTGTGTGGACAGCTGGTGACGTATAATGCAATGTAGTTTCATCCAAGTTTCTTGGGAAGTGATTTCTTCTTCTTTCTCGCCTTATGGACCGTTCACAACTCCAAGTTTGCAAGATAATATGCTTGTTTTACATAATGATGTCCCACGCTGATGATGTGCACATATCAACGGAAAATGATGTATATGATGTTGCGGTTAATTGTAAAGTCAGTAGTGTAGGCATTGCAAAGGAGCAAAAAAATAGTTGGCACCTGGCAGAATCGAACCCGCGAACCTTTCAATAATAATCCGAACTCTTACCACTGAGACAAACCCGACTTTCTAAACAGACTCTCTCAAGGGCAGTTGATAAGCTGTATCAAGATCAAATGTCCCTTGATAGTTTTTGTATAGTCAATCTGCGATCTCTGCACAATTCAGTGTCAAACCACTTAACAGCCATTTTCAATACTGTTATAAAAAGTGTAGGTGGTGGTGGTGGTGGTGGTCTTCTAGCCATGTCCAATGACGGTGACTCCGTCAATCGGTCAGTCCTTATTGTGGTGGGCTCGGATGTGGCTTGCAAAACTGGGCTTTCTTTGAAGATCCAGTCAGTCGCACAAGTGCAATACTGTTGCCCAGTGGAGTTAAACGTATAGGTGTAATTAGGCTTTGGCTTAGATTTGTGAAGCTATCATTTATCATCCAGGTTCTTTACGCTATCTTTTAGTATAGCAAGGTGCATGTAATTATTTACTTTTCCATTATAATTAGTATGTATGAATTGTCCCACACTCTTGTGTACAGTTGTGCGCCACTCTACAATGCAAGCTCCTCCCATCATTTGCTCAGAATGCCATAGGCAATTTTTTTTTTTTTTTTTTTTTTTTTTTGGAGGGGGGAGGCACAAAACTACTTAGGTCATTAGCACCCAACACTGCCCATAGTAAAATTGAACCGGGGTTAGAACTTAAATGCTTTTGGCCATATATGCGCGATGTATAAAAAGTAAATCTCAGTCAGCAGAATGCGGATCATCAGCTAAAATATCAGACACTTCAAACAGTAAACATAGATCATGACGATGATGATTAAAAAACCGACATTGCACTAAAAGGTGGTAAATACTGGTGGCTATAACGGCAGTGGCCAATACGAAACCGGGCCAGAACAATTTCCTCTCGGCAAGAGGGTTGAGGTGACGTTGACTATAGATCAGGCACAGGTTCAATGGCTCGCAATTTCTTCCCTGACAGGGACGACCAATGTAAAAACCAACGTGAGATGATAACACCAGGAGATGCCAGCATGAAGGTCATCAGAGGTAGTAGAAAAGGTAGACTACCAAGGGAGAAGAACTGCCTCCTTGGCAGCTGTTTCCGCGGACTCATTCCCCAACACTCCCACGTGACCAGAGACCCTTAGAAATGTCACAGTAGTTCCACTCGCTGAAAGAGAGGTAAGACAATTGCGGATGCTTTGTACTGGGGGATGGACGGGATATAGCATGTGGAGGCTCAAAAGAGCACTCCGAGAGTCCGAGCAAATGACACTCTTATTGAGCGGGTTTCGCCGGATGTATTGGGTGGCTTCATATAATGCATACAGCTCAGCTGTAAAATTGGAACTCCACTCAGGGAGACAATATATAAATGAGGTGTTGCCAAGCACAAAGGCACACTCAACACTGTGGTGTGTCTTTGAGTCATCAGTGTAGATAAATTGTAATCAAATTTGAAACGGAGAGTGAGAAATTCTCTCTGGTAAATGAAACTAGGTGTGGAGGCCTTTGGAAGAGAATGAAGGTCCAAGTTAACACAAACTTCGGGGCTTAGCCACGGTGGAGAGGTGCTCTCTCCAGTCGAGAAAGTAGCAGGCATTGTAACGCCGAGCTGGACAAGCATCTAACGCAAGTCAACTCCCGTTCATAGCAGAGCAGACGGGCGCACGGCAAAGCGACCGTCAGGTGAGTCATTAAAGAAAACAGAATACTTAGGGGGTCCTTGCATGGATGACAAACGGCTAGTGTAACGGCTAAGCAGGAGTTCCTGACGATAAGAAAGAGGTAGTTCGGAGGCCTTGGCATAGAGGCTCTCAATGGGACTAGTGTAAAACACTCCCGTCGCCAGATGGATCCCTTTGTGGTGGATTGTGTTAAGGCGGCGCAGTATGGACGGTTGAGCTGAAGAATAGACAATGCTTCCATAGTCCAGTTTGGACCCAACTATGGTGCGATAGAGATGGAGGAGAGTAGACCGATCAGCTCCCCACATGGTGCCACTTAACACCCGCAGCACAGTGAAAGCAGGTACAACAAGATGCCAAACGAGATATGTGGGGAGACCAACTTAACTTCCTGTTGAAAACAAGTCCCAAGAACGTCGTGGTCTCCAGAAATGGAAGTACTAAGGAGCCCAGACGAAGGGACAGGGGAAGGAACTCCTTCTGACGCGAGAAGTTCATGCCAGCTGTCTTGTCAGCCGAGAATCAAAGGCCAGTGTCCATACTCCATGTGTGGAGAGTGTCTAGGCACCGCTCCAAGAGACCCATTTGCTCAGAGCTGCTGCAGATCGCGAAGTCGTTGACAAAGAGGGACGCCGACAATCCCGGTGGTAGATGATTGGCTACAGAATTGATTGCCACTGTAAATAAAATGACACTCAGGACTGAACCCTGGGGACCCCGTTCTCCTGAATAAACATGCTCGATAAAACCAAACCAACACACACTTTAAACACATGACCTGTTAAAAATTCCCAGATAACAATTGGCAGACGACCCCAAAAACCCCATCTATGCAGAGTGCGGAGGATGCTCGTTCTCCAGCATGTGTCGTATGCTTTCTCCAGATGAGAGAACACCGCTACTGTCTGGCGCTTTCATAAAAAGTTGTTCAGTAATGAAGTAGATAGGGCGACGAATGATCTACCGCAGAACGGTGTTTGCGAAACCCACATTGGACATTTGAAAGGAGATGTCTCGTTTCAAGCCACCATACCATGCGCGTGTGAATCATGCATTCCATCACCTTGCATACGCTACTGGTGAGGGAAATGGGGCGGTAGCTGGAAGGGAGAAATTTGTCCTTCCCAGGCTTTGGTATGGGAATGACTATGGCTTCACACCAGCGTTGCGGAAAGGTGCCTTCTAGCCATATACGGTTGTAGGTGGCCAGTAGGAAGTGCAAGCCCATAGGGGAAAGATGTTGCAACATCGCTATGTGAATGCTATCTTGTCCTGGAGCAGAGGACCGCGAAGACAAGAGTGCGGTGGAGCTCTTGCACAGTAAACTCAGCATTGTAGCATTCACGGTTCTGAGAGGTAAAGGCCAATGGAGTCACCTTCACTGTCCGTTGTAGTCAGAAGAACTATAGACCTCTGCAAAATGTCGACCAAGTGCGTTGGCTATTTGTGGAGGGTCGACGATGGTGTCAGTTGCGACACAGAGACCGGGAATCAGGGAATGAGCCATAGTGCCTGAAATTTTTTTGAGGTTACCCCAAACGATAGAGGAAGGGGTAGACCTATTAAAAGAGCTCGTAAATGAGAGCCAACTGGCATATTTCCAGTGACGAAAGAGGCGACAACAATAGGCCCACACCCGTCTGTATCAGATTCAGTTGTCGAGCGTGGGTCGTTATTTAAAGGTTCTGAGGGCAAGTTGCTGCGCTCGCAGAACATCACTGCATTCCGCAGTCCACCACGAGACAAGGGGATGACGTGCATGGGTAGTCTTACAGGGGATGGAACATTCCACAGCTTTGAGAATAACTGTCGTAAGGTGTTCCACTCGGTTGTCTATACTAGGATGTTGATGAGTACCAAAATCCGACATACGAATAGAGCTCGCAATCCGCTTTGATTATCTGCCAGCGGTGTGGATGCTCAAGAGTGCCAGGTGTCATTAGAAGAATTACACATGGAAAAATGATCGCTCGAAAGTGTGCCTGAGAGAACAAACCATTCAAGACGCCATGCCCGCTGAGCAGTACAGATAGATCTATGTGGATGAAAGTGTTTGTGGAGTCTGAAAGATAAGTTGGCTCACCAGTGTTAAGGCAAATGAGCTGCAGGTGGTTCAGTATATCTGCCGGGAGGGAGCCCCTGTGGACATGGTCGTGGGGAGCCTCAAAGGGGGTTGTGGGCATTTAAATCGCCCACCAACAAAAACGAACATGGAAGCTGGTCAATAAGATCTAGAAGATCAGATCTAGTGACTGGAAAGGAGGAAGGTGCGTAAATATTGCACAGTGTGAAGATAAATCCAGGAAGGTGTATCCGGACAGTGACAGCTTGTAGTGAAGTACACAAAGGGACAGGTGTACTGTGTACATCATCCCGAATGAGGAACATTACACCCCCGTGGGCTGGAATTTCTGCCACAGGAAGGAGGTCAAGGCAAACGGCAGTGTAGCGTGGGAAAGTAATTTGAGTACCAGGAAGCAATTTGGTCTCCTGTAGAGAGAAGATAATTGGGTGATATGTTTGCATTTGACATTGCAGTTCTGTCCAATTTGACCAGGTACCATGAATGTTCCATTGAAGAATATCCGTAGTACGATAAAATGATATAGAGGTGGACATCAGCCCGATGAAGGCGGCGGGCCACAATGCGAATGTTCTCAACTGGTGGTGTCTGAGACAGGAGGGTCTTGCTCCATATTCTCAGAGGTGACCACGGCAACCGCGCGAGGGTGGTCAGCAGCCCCACCTTTGGCTGATGCACCTGGAAAGACTATAGACTTCCAGGGGATGCCATCGTCGCATCCTTGGTAGGCCCAGTTCCTTGGTAGGCCCAGATGATTTGGAAGGGGTGTGGAGGAAATCCTCGCGCGAATGCTCCTTCTTAGACTTATGGGTCTCTATCTGTGGTTTCACAGCTGAAGATGAAGATTTGGAAGAGGTATTCACACTTTTTGTTGACGCCATTGTCGATGTAGACCATTTGAGGACTACAGTAGTAAACTGTAGGTCACATGCCTTTGTGGCCATGTCTCGCATTGGTGGAGGTGCTGCAACTACAGCTGTAGTTACCACGTTGTGGGGTATTAGACTTACGACTGGTGTACATCTTACGTGCAACTTGTATAGGAAACTTTTCCTTGACTGTTACTTCCTGTATGGCCCGTTCATCGGCAAATACGGGACATTCCCGGGAGGAGGCAGCATGATTCCCGTTACAATTAATGCTATGAGGGGACGGTGGTGGACAATTCCCCTCATGTGCATCTTTAACACAGGTGACACATGTTACCAGGTTCTTGCACGACTGACTTTTATGATTAAACCAATGGCACCGGTAACATCGAGTAGGGTTAGGGATATAAGGTCGTAATGTGACTACCTCATATCCTGCCTTGATCTTCGGCGGCAGAGCCACTCCGTCGAAGGTCAAGAACTCTGTATGAGTGGGGACTGTAATGTTGTTCTCCTTTTTCATCACTCAGTGCACTGCTATGACGCCTTGCGCTGCCAGATAGTCCTTTAATTCATCCTCAGTTAGACCATCCAAAAAGGCTGAATAGACTACCCCTTGGGAATAATTGAGGGTCGGATGAAGCAACATGAACCGGGTAACTATGGAGCAAACGTTGCGCCTGGGAGCCACTTTCTGTTCCCAATAGTAGTGTCCCATTACGCAGACGGGTGCAGGATTTAACTGGACCAGCAATGGCGTCAACCCCTTTCTGACTTATAAATGGGTTAATTGACGAGAAGGATTGTCCTTCCTCAGTACGGGTAACCACAAGGAACTTATGTGTCGATGGTAAAGTCATCTGTTCAGGTACACTATTATCCAGTATATCTTTAACTTCTTGAGATTCTTTACACTTCCTTTTTCTGTCGGAAACCATCATGGATGTATCCTCCACGATTGACAGCGTCTCCGATGGCACACTCCTTCCTGCTGGGGGCCCCTAACGGAAGCACATCCGCCTTGGGCGATTGTTTCCACCCCAGGTCGCACCTCCCTATCTACAGACGGAGGGACCCATCGGCGAATCGGGAAGGTATCAGTGCAGGCAATCGCCCCTCCCCTGGCCTGGCCTTAACCAGGGGATACACACACACCCTACATGCCAGCCCGGGGCTGGGACTTACGCATTACCCAGTCACCCATATGGGTGGCCTTCAGGTGCGTACAGGGAGGAAGAAGGAAAAAATAGTAGGAGATAAAGCGTCAAACACTGATGTGGAGGCAAATAAAGAAGTGAGAGAAGAGCTCAAACCAAAAAATTTTAACTTCAGTTCCCTGAAGGGTGTGTGTGTGTGTGTGTGTGTGTGTGTGTGTGTTTTGATGGACATGGACCAAACAACGAGGTCATCAGTCCTTTTAACTCTGAATTGTATATGCCACAGAACCCAACGAAAACTGTGGGAAAGCTAAAAGACCATTCCACTATGAATTACAATCATCTCACTAACAAGTCTAAAACCAACTTAGGGCAGCGAAAGCTACAGTGTCCGCTCCCGTAGCTCCAGAAGCGACAACAAACTTCTAAACCACAAGTTACTAATGGCACAGCTTCAGAGTAGGGAGAAATAAAACGATATTAAAAAGTAAAAGAGTGGGGCACTGGGGGGGGGGGGGGGGAGAAGGCTCTAAATCCTGCAAACAGCCAAGAGTCAAAAAACCCACTCACCCCGACCAAGCAAGTCCTAGAGCTGAGGACAAAACCTACCTTCACCGAGGAAGGCAAGAACATGATCAATAATACGTGGATCATCCGGCAAAACTAGAGGTAACGAAGGCGGTAGGCCATAGTCACCATGAAGTGTCAAATGTAGAGGACATTCAACCAGAATATGAGACACGGATTGTACAGATCCACAATCACAATGTGGAGGATTGTCATTGCATAAAAGAAATCCATGGGTCAGCCTGCAGTGTCCAATACGGAGGCAACAGAGGACAGTCGATTCTCTCCGGGAAGGGTGTAAAGATGAACTCCAAGCTGCAGTCGTATCTTTGATGGTGCGGAGTTTATTGGAAGGGGCAGTAGCCTTCCAACTGCTATCCCATGAGGAGTGAAGCAAAGATCTGATCTGCACCCGCAGATCCACACCCGGAATTAGGAAGGGAGATGGGCAGCGAGTAATTGCCGATCTAGCCAACCGGTCAGCCTCTTCATTCCCTGTAATACCAACATGGCTTGGCACCCAGAGAAAGGTAACGGAGCAGGCAGCATGATGAAGGTCAGCAAGGAAATCATGGATGGAAATAACCAAAGGATGGGAGGGAAAACAACGATCAATGGCCTGCAGACTGCTCATGGAGTCAACACAGATTAAACCACGTTCCACGGCAGAATGTTTAATAAAACAGAGGGCTCTATAAATCGCCATCAGCTCTGCCGTAAACACACTCCATGCCTCTGGCAGAGAATGGCATTCCGCCCCAACAGGAGATGTAAAAGCATATCCAGAGTGGCCCGCTGTTTTTGAGCCATCAGTGTAGAAGATAGAGGCTCCCTGAAACTCTTCTAGTACTGGGCGCACCAAATGCTGAAAGACCACAGCGGAAATTAAAGCTTTTGGGCCCTGGAAGAGATCAGCCCGAATTAGTGGTCGCGGCACCATTCACGGGGATGTGCGTGCAGTGAAACGGGGGGCACAATCCAGGGAAAGGGAAGTGGAAATCTCGGCAAAGAGAGGCAAGCCGCAGTCCGACGGGCAGTCCTGCCCACAGCCGGGTATCAGGGGGTCGAAGCCCTTCATATGCAAAAAGAACCTGGTAAGTGGGATGAGCAGGATATTGCCAGATGGCGATGGCATAAGATGCCAGAAGCTCATGCTGCCTGACCTGAAGAGGACAGATACCCGCCTCAATAAGGAGATTGTCGACCGGGCTAGTCCGGAATGCACCTGTAGTCAAGCATACACAATAATGTTGAACCGGATCTAATAATTTCAGGGCAGAAGGAGCTGCCGAGCCATAAACTTGACACCCATAGTCCAATCGGGACAAGATTAGAGCCCGATAGATGCGAAGGATAGTTGTTTGGTCTGCACCCCAAGATGTTCCCCGAAGGATGCACACAACTTTAGTCTGCAAGAGAGGGGAAAAGGACAGTAGGAGAAGCGTCGTGTAGCACGGAAAAGAAAGGGTTCCACAAAAGCTGGGGCCCCGTGCTCGCCACCCAAGTACTCGCCACAGAGCAGTGAGCCCCCTGGTCGGGTATATCGCAGGTGTTGGCCACCTTGCCCCCACTTTTGACACGAGAGCTCTGGGTAGAACACCGCTTTGGGAAGTCTGCTGTCATCCATGTGTAGGATGTGGCCACTCCATCTCAGTTGGTGTTTCATTAAGAGCGCTTCAATGCCAGGCAGTTTCACGCGAAGAAAATCTCCGTGTTTGGAACATGGTCTTCCCATTTTATGCAGAGGTATTTGTGGTGTTACAGGGAATGAGGTGTAAAGTCGCCAACAACAATTAACATGCAATACTTTGTTGATGCAATAGATATATTGATATATGTTGTATTTATATTTGTCTTTCATGCTTTTAGTGCAAGAGTATGATATTTACCTTTTTCATTATGTTGTATATCAATGTTTCATTTGGTTGTGGTCTTCAGTCTGGAGACTGGTTTGATGCAGCTCTCCACAATTCCCTATCCTGAGCAAGCCTCTTCATCTCCACATAAGAACGGCAACCTACATCTGTCTGAATCTGCTTACTGTATCCATCTCTTGGTCTTCCTCTGCGAATTTTACCCCACACTCTTCCCTCTAATGCTAAATTCACAATTCCCCGATGTCTAAGAATGTGTCCTACCAATCTATCCCTTCTTTTAGTCAAGGTATGCCAGAAATTTCTTTTCTCCCCAATTCTGTTTAGTACCTCCTAGGATGAACAGGATTTCTGGTCAGGTGAGTACAGGATTATAAATACAAAATCAGTTGGGGGTATCACAGGAGTAGGACTGATAATGAATAAGAAAATAGGAATGCGGGTAAGGTACTATGACCAGCACATCGATCGCATTATCATTGTCAAGATAGATACGAAGCCAACACCGACAACAGTAGTACAGGTTTATATGCCAACTAGCTCTGCCGATGATGAGGAGATCGAAGAAATATATGAGGAGCTAAAGGCAATTATTCAGACAATTAAGGGAGAGGAAAACTTAATTGTTATGGGAGACTGGAATTCGGTAGTAGGACAAGGAAGGGAAGGGAAGATAGTGGGTGAATATGGTCTGGGCAAAAGGAATGAAAGAGGAAGCCGCCTGGTAGAATTTTGCACGGAACATAATTTAGTTATAACAAACACCTGGTTTAAGAATCACAAAAGAAGGTTGTATACGTGGAAGAGACCAGGAGACACCGGGAGATACCAGATAGATTTTATAATGGTAAGACATAGATTTCGGAACCAGGTTTTGAAGTGTAGGACATACCCAGGGGCAGACATAGACTCTGACCATAACTTGTTGGTTATGAACTGTAGGCTGAAACTGAAGAAACTACAGAAAGGTAGGAAAATAAGGAGATGGGACCTAGATAAATTGAAGGAACCTTAAGTTCTTAAGAATTTCAGAGGGAGCTTCAGGCAACAATTGACAGAAACAGGGGAAAATAAAACAGTTGAGGAGGAATGGGTAAAATTGAGAGATGAAATAGTGAAGGCAGCAGAGGACAAAATAGGTAGGAAGGCAAGACCTACAAAAAATCCTTGGATATCACAGGAGATACTAAATTTAATCGATGAAAGGAGAAAGTATAAAAATGCAGTAAATGAAACAGGCAAAATGGAGTACAGACGACTAAGAAATGAGATTGACAGGAAGTGCAAAATGGCTAAGCAGGAATGGCTAGAAGGCAAATGCAAGGATGTAGAAGAATGTATAAATAGGGGAAAAATAGATACAGCCTACAGAAAAATAAAAGAAACATTTGGAGATAAGAAAAACAGCTCTATGAATATCAAGGACACTGATGGAAAACCAGTTCTCAGCAAAGAAGGGAAAGCTGAAAGGTGGAAAGAGTATATAGAGGGGCTCTACAAAGGAAATGAACTTCGAGACACTATTGTAGGAAGGGAAGAGAACGTAGATGATGATGATGATGAAATAGGAGATACTATACTGAGAGATGAATTTGACAGAGCACTGAAAGACCTAAGTCGAAACAAGGCCCCTGGGGTAGATGATATCCCGTCAGAGCTACTGAAGTCTCTGGGAGAACCAGCCATGACAAAATTGTTTCACATTGTGTGTAAGATGTATGAGACAGGTGAAGTACCCTCAGACTTTAAGAAAAATGTTATAATCCCCATTCCAAAGAAAGCGGGTGCAGACAGGTGTGAAAACTACAGAACCATCAGTTTGATAAGTCATGGTTGCAAAATATTAACACGAATTATATACAGAAGGATGGAAAAGCTGGTAGAAGCCGACCTCGGGGAAGATCAGTTTGGGTTCAGGAAAAATGTAGGAACACGGGAGGCAATACTCACTTTACGGCTTATCCTAGAAGATAGATTAAGAAAAGGCAAACCTACATTTCTAGCTTTTGTAGATTTGGAGAAGGCTTTTGACAATGTTGATTGGAATAAACTCTTTCAAGTTCTGAAGCAAGCAGGAGTAAAATATAGGGAGCGTAAGGTTATTTACAACTTGTACAAAAACCAGACAGCGGTTGTCAGAGTTGAAGTGCATGAAAGGGATGCAGTGGTTGGAAAGGGAGTAAGACAGGGTTGTAGCCTTTCCCCAATGTTGTTCAATTTGTACATTGAGCAAGCTATAAAGGAAAGCAAGGAGAAATTTGGAGAAGGAATTAAAGTTCAGGGTGAAGAATTAAAAACATTGCGTTTTGCCGACGACATAGTGATTCTGTCAGATACAGCAAAGGACCTGGAAGAGCAATTGAACGGAATGGACAGTGTGCTGAAAGGTGCATATAAGATGAACATTAACAAGAGTAAAACTAGGGTAATGGAGTGCAGTGTAAGAAAATCAGGTGATGCTGAAGGAATTAGATTAGGTAACGAAACAATAAAGGAGGTAGATGAGTTTTGTTACTTGGGCAGTAAAATAACAAATGATGGTCGCAGTACAGATGATATAAAATGCAGAATGGCAATGGGTAGAAAGGCGTTTTTGAAAAAGAGAAATTTGTTAACATCGAATATTGATTTAAGCCTAAGGAAGTCCTTTCTGAAGGCATTTGTATGGAGTGTTGCCTTGTATGAGAGTGAAACATGGACGATAAGCAGTGTGGACAGAAAGAGGATAGAGGCTTTTGAAATGTGGTGCTACAGAAGAATGCTGAAGATTAGGTGGGTGGATCGCGTAACTAATGAGGAGGTACTGAACCGAATTGGGGAGAAAAGAAATTTCTGGCATACCTTGACTAAAAGAAGGGATAGATTGGTAGGACACATTCTTAGACATCAAGGAATTGTGAATTTAGCGTTGGAGGGAAGTGTGTGGGGTAAAAATCGCAGAGGGAGACCAAGAGACGCGTATAGTAAGCAGATTCAAGTGGATGTGGGTTGTCGTTCTTATGAGGAGATGAAAAGGCTTGCTCAGGATAGAGTAGGGTGGAGAGCTGCATCAAACCAGTCTCCGGACTGAAGACCATAATAACAACAACACCTCCTCATTAGTTACGCGATCCACCCACCTAATCTTCAGCATTCTTCTGTAGCACCACATTTCAAAAGCCTCTATCCTCTTCCTGTCCGCACTGTTTATTGTCCATGTCTCACTCCCATACAAGGCAACACTCCATACAAATGCCTGCAGAAAGGACTTCCTTAGGATTAAATCAATATGCGATGTTAACAAATTTCTCTTTTTCAAGAACACTTTTCTACCCATTGCCATTCTGTGTTTTATATCCTCTGTACTGCGACCATCATTTGTTATTTTACTGCCCCAGTAACAAAACTCATCTACCTCTTTTATTGCTTCGTTTCCCAATCTAATTCCTTCAGCATCACGTGATTTTCTTACACTGCACTCCATTACCCTAGTTTTGCTCTTGTTAATGTTCATCTTATATGCACCTTTCAGCACACTGTCCCTTCCGTTCAACTGCTCTTCCAGGCCCTTTGCTGTATCTGACAATTACTATGTCGTCGGCAAAACACAATATTTTTAATTCTTCACCCTGAACTTTAATTCCTTCTCCAAATTTCTCCTTGCTTTCCTTTATAGCTTTCTCAATGTACAAATTGAATAACAATGGAGAAAGACTACAACCCTGTCTTACTCCCTTTCTAACCACTGCATCCCTTTCATGCCCTTCAACTCTGACAACTGCTGTCTGGTTTTTGTACAAGTTGTAAATAACCTTACGCTCCCTATATTTTACTCCTGCTTGCTTCAGAACTTTAAAGAATTTATTCCAATCAACGTTGTCAAAAGCCTTCTCCAAATCTACAAAAGCTAGAAATGTAGGTTTGCCTTTTCTTAATCTATCTTCTAGGATAAGCCGTAAAGTGAGTATTGCCTCCTGAGTTCCTACATTTCTCCTGAACTTAAACTGATCTTCCCCGAGGTCGGCTTCTACCAGTTTTTCCATCCTTCTGTATATAATTCGTGTTAATATTTTGCAACCATGACTTATTAAACTGATGGTTCTGTCTGCACATGCTTTCTTTGGAATGGGGATTATAACATTTTTCTTAAAGTCTGAGGGTACTTCGCCTGTCTCATACAGCTTACACACCAGGTGAAACAGGTTTGTCATGGCTGGTTCTCCCAGAGACTTCAGTAGCTCTGAGGGAATATCATCTACTCCAGGGGCGTTGTTTCGACTTAGGTCTTTCAGGGCTCTGTCAAATTATTCTCTCAGTACAGCATCTCCTATTTCATCTTCATCTACATCGTCGTCCCTTCCTACAATATTGTCTCGAAGTTCATTTCCTTTGTAGAGCCCCTCTATATACTCTACCCACCTTTCAGCTTTCCCTTCTTTGCTGAGAACTGGTTTTCCATCAGTGACCTTGATATTCATAGAGCTGTTTTTCTTATCTCCAAATGTTTCTTTTATTTTCCTGTAGGCTGTATCTATTTTTCCCCTATTTATACATTCTTCTACATCCTTGCATTTGCCTTCTAGCCACTCCTGCTTAGCCATTTTGCACTTCCTGTCACTCTCATTTCTTAGTCGTCTGTACTCCATTTTGCCTGTTTCATTTACTGCATTTTTATATTTTCTCCTTTCATCGATTAAATTTAGTATCTCCTGTGATATCCAAGGATTTTTTGTAGGTCTTGCCTTCCTACCTATTTTGTCCTCTGCTGCCTTCACTATTTCATCTCTCAATTTTACCCATTCCTCCTCTACTGTTTTATTTTCCCTTGTTTCTGTCAATAGGGTATTTGACTGTTTTCTGGAAATCGTTTTAAATTGTTAATTATGTCATATTATGGTCCGAACATGCTTTTTTTACCTCGTGGATTTCAGTACTTTTTTTAAAAAAAGAAATGAAATTCAAATAATTTTAAAGCCCACTAAAACGCTACATTTGAGTCACGTGACGTCATACAACATGCTGCATGCTACTGCTCTCGTATGAATAAACAAATACCTGTTGTATATTGTTTGGACAGGCCTCGTGTTTGTGCATTAACGTTTGCATAATGACCTACAAATATTGCTTAGTTCCGCACTGTACCAATACATCTGTCAAGACTCCAGAAAAATTGTTCTTGCAAGTACCAAAAAATGAGAAGATACGCAAAAATTGGTTGAACTGGCGCGAAGAGATCCAAATGAAATAGCGGCAACTTCATGTGTGTATTTCTGTGAGGATCATTTTGATGTAAGTAAGCAATATTATTCCATTGGTAAACTAAACTGTTTACTATCATTCTCTTCTACTGCAAAGGTGTAAAGTAGTATTATGTGTAGGTTAATGACCTGATGTTTACATTTGCGATTTATGTGTAATTAAAGCTGTTCCTAATATATTTGGTGAAAGAACAACATGAATATTGTTGCAGCCCACTATAAAAGTATAGCACTGATTATTGATCTCCAGTAAGTGCAATTTTATCACCAATAGATCTTAGTCAAACAAGGGTTTTATACATCGACAACGCCCTTGTGGTTACTTTACTTTACAACTTACCCTATCGTAATATACGTATATGGGAGATGTCTTTAATGCGCCAATTTACTTAGCTTTCAAACTTTCGTAATATGCAAGTGTAAATACGATTAAAAGTGTTAGTTAGCCAAATATATGTTTATTGAAGCTTTACTAGGTTAAATTCTATTAACTATCCCGGCGGCTTCCTGTGACTATGTTGGCAACAGATGCTGAATAGCGAAAATCATGAGACGTCGCCATTAGCCAATTGCGTGACAGTGCAAATATTTTTTCGTGAATCCTTTGATTTACGAGGGCAGTTACTTTTACTGACCAGACAAGGGTACATACAAGAATCATAGAGCAGGAACAGCATTATTTATTTACTTCATGGTCTGTACGATACACTGATCTAGTCATTCTATGTGGACTGAACATCTGGACAAAGATTTTCTATCGTGTTGTTGATGTTGCCAACAATCACTCAGGGCCGCTTAGATAGAAGATAAAATTTCACCCTTTATTGCATAATATGGTGACTTCGGATTAAGTCTGCTGACATCAACAAACATGGTACTTTTTTCCAATGGCATAAAATACCTCTCGAAATAATTAGCTTTAAAATGTAGGTATGCGTTACTTACAATCCAGTTTTCACGTTTCTTATTTCTGGCACACTGCATATAAATTAAAAACAGGGTCAAAGCTACCATCGGACAAATTTCAATTAGGACTGATAAGACAGCTCATCGAGAAGTATGGCAACAAAGAGAAAAAAAAAAAAATAAAATTGGGGTCTCATCTAATTACTTGCCTATGAGACTGACAGCCCACCAGTTTCCACAGTTAGTTCCACCCTTACCTGGAGGAAAACAAAACCCTCAAAGATACTGTTACATGTGTTCCAGTACTCAACTGGCTCCAAAAGAAGAAGGGACAAGAGATATCAACGTACAGAGTGCAATGTCGGTTTGTGTATTGTCAATTGTTTTCAAAAATATCACACATTGCAGAAATACCAAGTAAATGCAGTTGTAAAACTGTAAAAAATAATTATTACTCTGTATGTTCTAATACACAGCTTGGCTAAAAAAGAAAGGACTTGTGATATCAAAGTACAGAGTGCACTGTCAGTCTGTGTATTATTAATTCTTTTCAAATGTATCATTTGTTGTAGAAATTCCCAGTAAATGTTTTTGTAAAAAAAAAAAATATACATATTAGTTTGTCCTATGTAGTCACTCTAGAGTGTTGTGTGTTTCTTTTGACATGAAAAAATACAGAAAAATAATCGACCGCGCGTAACACCGCTTTCCCGACGCCGCAGCAGAAACAAATTTGCGAGAAACTCTGTTTCTAGCGTAGTATATGGGTGTTGCACACACTTTCCCAATGCAGCAGTGAAAGGGTTAAATACTACATGTAAATGGTTGGTTGTTCGGTATATCACACTGTCACCATCGCACCTTCCATATATATCGTAAAAACCGGTAAAAAAACACAATTAATTTGGATTATAAATGAAATATCAAATATGTTGCCTAAAACAATGCACACAAATGCCAGAACAAATTTTAAAACTGACGGCAAATTTACTAGACGTGAAACACAGAATCTTATTGACGGCAAACACGATTCCTCATTGATTGCCTTCACCTCCCATCATCCATCATGCTGTTGCCATTGGCAACACGTCAAGTGCCAGTCGCAGACTCCTAAAGTGCACTTTAACCCAGATAGGAAAAGGTTCTCGAATAAGGAAGCAACTTAGAGAAACAGCTGTCAACCTGATGTGACTTTTCAGACTTTCCTGGTGGATATATTGCAGATACTCTTCCTGGGTTTGCCACCAGATAATATTGTGCGTATCTCTCAATATTTCATCGAAACAACTGTCCTACGTCCTGAAGTGCTGGTAGTTTCTGCTGGTCACTTAGGAAAGATGCGAACGACGCAAGAAGAGAGGTACGCTGCTGAGCTCTGTACCATTTTTAATAAGCCACCACGCAGTTACCGTCAGTAGCGTCTTTTCCAAGTGACCAGCAGGAACTACCAACACCTGAGGATGTTGGACAGTTGTTTCAGCATAATATTATGGGATACACAGCATTATCTGGTGGCAAATGCAGGAAGAGTATCTGCAGCTGTCAACCCATCTGTGTTTGCACAGAGACTGCAGACTTGGAGTCACAACCCGAGTGGTAAATGTAATACAGATATGGGATTACTGCCGGATGTATCTGTCGTTCTGGCACAATATTTCGGCCGCGTAACTCGCTGCCTTCTTCAGGTGCTACCTGAGACTGCCGTTTTTGGAGGACCTGGTCCAGTATTTATGCCCAGCAGACGTTAGGCGCTCTGTCTGCGGTCCGCGCCCAGCTGGCGCTGCTCCTGAGGTGTTGTGGCTTCCCTTGTGCTCCAACGGACGTCCGCGCCCATCTTGTCGACCATCTGTGGTCGGTGCAGCTGTCTGAGGCCTGCCTGGCGTCAGGTGCTCTGTTCTTGGTCCGCGCCCACCTCGCGCTGCTCCTGAGATGTTGTGGCTGCCCACATGCTCCAATGGACGTACGCGCCCGTCTTGGCCGACATCTGCTGCTATGGTAGCTGTTTGAGGCCCGTCCGGTGTCAGGCGCTCCATTCTCGGTCCGCGCCCGCTTAGCGCAACTTCTGAGTTGTTTCTACTTCTTGTGGAGTTATTTGGTCCCTTCCGCTGGGCCTCAACAAGTTCCAGAGCCGGACTCCACGCTGTGCTTAGCTGGTAACCGCTATCTCGGTTTATTAGGTTGTCAGTGACCTTTATTTCGATGGCCTCCTTTATGATGCTGTCCCAGAATCTTGGGGTCTGTGTCACAATTTTGGTTTTGTCATAGTCCATTGTGTGGCCATACTCTAGACAGTGCTCTGCTATGGCTGACTTGGTTGCCTGTCCGAGTCTGGTGCACCTCTGGTGTTCTTTGCACCTTATATTCACCGTCCTGATTGTCTGGCCGATGTATGACATCCCACACTGGCAGGGATGCTGTAAATGCCTGGTTTACGTAGCCCCAGGTCATCTTTCACACTTCCCAGCATTGTCCCAATTTTGGCAGGTGGGCAGAATATGCTCTTAATGTCATACTTCATAAGAATTCTGCTGATCTTCGCAGAAATAGGACCAGCATATGGTAGGTATGCCACCTTCTTTGCCTCCTCCGGCTCCTCCTCTGTATCCTGTGGTTGGCTGGTTGTATGAAGTGCCCTCTGGATGTCTCTGGAGGAGTATCCATTTCTGCTGAAAACCAGCTGAAGGTGTTCAATCTCCGTGGCAAGATTTTCTGGATCTGACAGAGCTCGGGCCCTGTGCACTAGAGTTTTCAAGACTCCATTCTTCTGTGCTGGGTGGTGGCAGCTACTGGCTTGTAGATATAAGTCAGTGTGGGTGGGTTTTCGATACACACTGTGCCCCAGAGTGCCATCTGCCTTCCTCTTGACCAGGACATCCAAGAATGGGAGCTGCCCATCCTTCTCTAGCTCCATGGTGAATTTTATACTCGGGTGGGGGAGTTTAAGTGTTCCAGGAACTCCTCCAGCTTCTCCCTGCCATGGGGCCAAATGACAAATGTGTCATCAACGTACCTGAAGAAGCACTTGGGTTGATAAGTGGCTGATGCAAGTTCCTCCTCTTCGAACCTTTCCATGAAAAGGTTGGCTACCACTGGTGATAATGGGCTGCCCATTGCCACTCCTTCCGTTTGCTCATAAAACTGACCCCCGTAAAGAAAATAAGTCGAAGTCAGTACATGCTTTAACAAGTCAAGCAGGGCCCCATCGAACTTTTCCCTGATGAGATTGAGTGAGTCAGTCAGTGGCACTCGCGTGAAGAGCGACACCACATCGAAACTGACCAAGATGTCTGAGTCCACAGTGTGTAGCTGCCTCAGGCGTTGCAGGAAGTCCTCCGAGTTTCGAATGTGGTGGGTGCATTTACCCACATATGGTGCCAGTTTCTTCTTCAGGTATTGTGCAGTGGGGTAGGTTGCTGCACCGATGTTGCTGACAATAGGTCGGAGAGGGACTCCCTCCTTATGGACCTTGGCGAGTCCATAGAGTCTAGGTGGTACAGGCGCTTTGGCCTGAAGTTTCTTGATGAGCTGTTCGGGTAGACCTGTCTCCTTCAGCAACATCCGGGTCTTCTTGTCCACTTTTTCTGTGGGGTCACCCCCTAGAGGTTTGTATGCAGTGTCCTCCAGAAGTTGTTGCACGTTGATTTCATACTCCAACTTGTTTAGGATGACTGTGGAGTTACCCTTATCAGCTGGCAGAACTACAATGCTGTCGTCCTCCCGTAGCTGTCTGAGTGCCGCTCTCTCCTCGCTCGAGATGTTGCATTTGGCGGGCTTTGTCCTGGTGAGTGCCCTGCATGTCTCCCTGCGGATCTCTTCAGACACACTGGAAGGTAGTGTGTTGACCACTTGCTCAACTGCACTGATGAATGCAGCCACAGGTACGCTTCTGGGAGTAACTGCAAAATTGAGGCCCTTGCTGAGTACTTTTGAAGTGGCCTCATCGAGCTGCTTGTCACTCAGGTTGACCACCGTCCTTATGTCCCCGTCCTGTTGTAACCTTTTGTTGAGGCGCTCAAACTTGGCCTGTTGACAAGCTGTTGATTTCCTCATGGTGCATTCAGCCAAGAACCAGGAGGCACCATCAACCTGGTCCCAGTCTTCTCAGGTCAGGGTAGCTGCTATGGAAAGGTGGAGATACAGCAATTCCCTGGACGTGACATCAAGTTGATGGCGCATGTCACGCACTCTTTCTCTTACCAGCGCAAGGCTGGCTCGGTGTTTTATCCTGTTCGCCGCTCTGGTGTTAACATGATGCTTGAACATGGAGAAAACTGGAACTACATCCCCCTCTCGGCATCTTAGTAGGAAACTGACAGAACTCAGCATCCTCCTCTTTCTCTGCCGAAGCTTATCCAGCTTCTTGATGTTAAGGTACATCTCCCCGTAGAGTCTTCTGATGTAATTCTTCATGCTTTCCCGGCGAGATCTTGACTGTCAAGATCTCGCCGGGAAAGCATGAAGAATTACGTAATACAGATACTTCTAAGACAAGTTCAAACAATACATACTAACCAATAATGAAGCAAATTATTACAATTTATATATTTCGGTAGTCCTGTTGGGCTTCCTGGAAAACCTTACAATCGACATGATTCAATATTTCTGGAGTCCACCTATCCATAATCTTCAGGAGAGAAGTTACCGCTGCTTAATCACCCTGATATATGGTCCCAGTGCCTTTGACTGCCCACCACAGGTCCTGTGTCTAAGAGAGGGTTCACACCACCACCATCTTTAGAAGAACAACAATATGTCTTAACTCAAAATTTTTCCTGAAAACACTGGTTGGCTGCATATATATTTCTGTGAGATAACACAGGGTACCACAGCCTTTTAAGAGGAAAACTGTTCTATCTACAGGCAGCCCCAAAAGTCGGGATAGGGGTAATATTGTGAAAATGGTGATATGTAGGTACGAGGTCAACACGGACACAAACAAATGAATTGGGGAAAAACTGTTTTGGTGACCTGCGGGAGCCATTGATCATTTGGTGCCCACCATATTGGGTTTAGCTGACATTTCTTCAATGGGACGAGTGGTCATCTAATACATGTAATAACCTGGAAGTACTAACGCCTATAAAAGTTATGAGATTGGTCATGTTTATCATACTTTGCTCATACTGAAAGAACCATTTGAAATGTAATTAATTAGGGCCAATAAGTATCTTTTCCTGCTTTTATAAGGAAATACCCATAGCACAAGTGCTCACAGGTTAAGGGTAGGTAAAAAGTTATGAATCATTTATTAAATAATAATTGTCTGTTATAATTCATCATTCCGCATGCTCAAAACTCATCACGTTTTGTTTCTATCATTACAGTTGTCCCTTTAATATGAAGGACAGCAAGCCTCTAACCAAAGAAGATCAAAATCATCTTGTTAGTCGGAGTTCCACAGGTATTACCAGGGACTTCATTCAATGACACCCATCACAGAAAGTGCTATCAGGAAGTTGATTAGAATATTTCAGGAAACATGAGGTGGCAGATAAGCCATCCACCAGCTGTACCCACACAGAAAGTGGCGGTGTGGTGGTGGTGAACATGAGGGACCAAACAACGAGGTCATCAGTCCCTTCAACCTCAAATTGTATACGCCATGGAACTCGACAAAAAATAGGTGAAAGCCAAAAAAAGACCATTACACTAGGAAGTAAAATCGACTCGTCAACAAGACTGAGACCAACCCAGGACAGCAAATGCTACAGTGTCCGCTCCCACAGCTCCGGAAGCGACCTCTACCCTAAACCACAATTTACTAATAGCACAGTGGTCAACGTATCACAGCTCCAGAGCAGGGAGAAATAAAACTACATTAAAATGTAAAAGAGTGGGGGACTGGTGGGGATAAGGCTCTAAACCCCACAATCAGCCAAGAATCACAAACCCACTCTCACCCCGACCAAGCGAGTCCTAGAGCTGACAATAAAATCGACTTTCACGGAGGAAGGCAAGGACGCGATCAACCATCCGTGGGTCATCCGCCAAAACTAAAGGCAATGCCGGCGGTAGGCCATAGTCGCCACGAAGTGTCGAATGGAGAGGACATTCAGTCAGAATATGAGACACGGATTGTACGGCTCCTCAATCACAATGTGGTGGATTGTCATTTCGTGAAAGAAATCCATGGGTCAGCCTGCAGTGTCCAAGACGGAGGCGACAGAGGACAATTGATTCTCTCCGGGAAGGGCGTAAAGATGAACTCCAAGCTGCAGTCGTATCTTTGATGGTGCGGAGTTTATGGGAAGGGGCAGTAGCCTTCCAACTGCTATCCCATGAGGAGTGAAGCAAAGATCTGATCTGCACACGCAGATCCGCACCCGGAATTCGAAAGGGAGATGGGCAGCGAGTAATTGCCGATCTAGCCAACCGGTCAGCCTCTTCATTCCCTGTAATACCAACATGGCTTGGCACCCAGAGAAAGGTAACGGAGCAGGCAGCATGATGAAGGTCAGCAAGGAAATCATGGATGGAAATAACCAAAGCAATGGCGTCAACCCCTTTCTGACTTATAAATGGGTTAATTGACGAGAAGGATTGTCCTTCCTCAGTACGGGTAACCACAAGGAACTTATGTGTCGATGGTAAAGTCATCTGTTCAGGTACACTATTATCCAGTATATCTTTAACTTCTTGAGATTCTTTACACTTCCTTTTTCTGTCGGAAACCATCATGGATGTATCCTCCACGATTGACAGCGTCTCCGATGGCACACTCCTTCCTGCTGGGGGCCCCTAACGGAAGCACATCCGCCTTGGGCGATTGTTTCCACCCCAGGTCGCACCTCCCTAACTACAGACGGAGGGACCCATCGGCGAATCGGGAAGGTATCAGTGCAGGCAATCGCCCCTCCCCTGGCCTGGCCTTAACCAGGGGATACACACACACACCCTACATGCCAGCCCGGGGCTGGGACTTACGCATTACCCAGTCACCCATATGGGTGGCCTTCAGGTGCGTACAGGGAGGAAGAAGGAAAAAATAGTAGGAGATAAAGCGTCAAACACTGATGTGGAGGCAAATAAAGAGGTGAGAGAAGAGCTCAAACCAAAAAATTTTAACTTCAGTTCCCTGAAGGGTGTGTGTGTGTGTGTGTGTGTGTGTGTGTGTGTGTTTTGATGGACATGGACCAAACAACGAGGTCATCAGTCCTTTTAACTCTGAATTGTATATGCCACAGAACCCAACGAAAACTGTGGGAAAGCTAAAAGACCATTCCACTATGAATTACAATCATCTCACTAACAAGTCTAAAACCAACTTAGGGCAGCGAAAGCTACAGTGTCCGCTCCCGTAGCTCCAGAAGCGACAACAAACTTCTAAACCACAAGTTACTAATGGCACAGCTTCAGAGTAGGGAGAAATAAAACGATATTAAAAAGTAAAAGAGTGGGGCACTGGGGGGGGGGGGGGGGAGAAGGCTCTAAATCCTGCAAACAGCCAAGAGTCAAAAAACCCACTCACCCCGACCAAGCAAGTCCTAGAGCTGAGGACAAAACCTACCTTCACCGAGGAAGGCAAGAACATGATCAATAATACGTGGATCATCCGGCAAAACTAGAGGTAACGAAGGCGGTAGGCCATAGTCACCATGAAGTGTCAAATGTAGAGGACATTCAACCAGAATATGAGACACGGATTGTACAGATCCACAATCACAATGTGGAGGATTGTCATTGCATAAAAGAAATCCATGGGTCAGCCTGCAGTGTCCAATACGGAGGCAACAGAGGACAGTCGATTCTCTCCGGGAAGGGTGTAAAGATGAACTCCAAGCTGCAGTCGTATCTTTGATGGTGCAGAGTTTATTGGAAGGGGCAGTAGCTTTCCAACTGCTATCCCATGAGGAGTGAAGCAAAGATCTGATCTGCACCCGCAGATCCACACCCGGAATTAGGAAGGGAGATGGGCAGCGAGTAATTGCCGATCTAGCCAACCGGTCAGCCTCTTCATTCCCTGTAATACCAACATGGCTTGGCACCCAGAGAAAGGTAACGGAGCAGGCAGCATGATGAAGGTCAGCAAGGAAATCATGGATGGAAATAACCAAAGGATGGGAGGGAAAACAACGATCAATGGCCTGCAGACTGCTCATGGAGTCAACACAGATTAAACCACGTTCCACGGCAGAATGTTTAATAAAACAGAGGGCTCTATAAATCGCCATCAGCTCTGCCGTAAACACACTCCATGCCTCTGGCAGAGAATGGCATTCCGCCCCAACAGGAGATGTAAAAGCATATCCAGAGTGGCCCGCTGTTTTTGAGCCATCAGTGTAGAAGATAGAGGCTCCCTGAAACTCTTCTAGTACTGGGCGCACCAAATGCTGAAAGACCACAGCGGAAATTAAAGCTTTTGGGCCCTGGAAGAGATCAGCCCGAATTAGTGGTCGCGGCACCATTCACGGGGATGTGCGTGCAGTGAAACGGGGGGCACAATCCAGGGAAAGGGAAGTGGAAATCTCGGCAAAGAGAGGCAAGCCGCAGTCCGACGGGCAGTCCTGCCCACAGCCGGGTATCAGGGGGTCGAAGCCCTTCATATGCAAAAAGAACCTGGTAAGTGGGATGAGCAGGATATTGCCAGATGGCGATGGCATAAGATGCCAGAAGCTCATGCTGCCTGACCTGAAGAGGACAGATACCCGCCTCAATAAGGAGATTGTCGACCGGGCTAGTCCGGAATGCACCTGTAGTCAAGCATACACAATAATGTTGAACCGGATCTAATAATTTCAGGGCAGAAGGAGCTGCCGAGCCATAAACTTGACACCCATAGTCCAATCGGGACAAGATTAGAGCCCGATAGATGCGAAGGATAGTTGTTTGGTCTGCACCCCAAGATGTTCCCCGAAGGATGCACACAACTTTAGTCTGCAAGAGAGGGGAAAAGGACAGTAGGAGAAGCGTCGTGTAGCACGGAAAAGAAAGGGTTCCACAAAAGCTGGGGCCCCGTGCTCGCCACCCAAGTACTCGCCACAGAGCAGTGAGCCCCCTGGTCGGGTATATCGCAGGTGTTGGCCACCTTGCCCCCACTTTTGACACGAGAGCTCTGGGTAGAACACCGCTTTGGGAAGTCTGCTGTCATCCATGTGTAGGATGTGGCCACTCCATCTCAGTTGGTGTTTCATTAAGAGCGCTTCAATGCCAGGCAGTTTCACGCGAAGAAAATCTCCGTGTTTGGAACATGGTCTTCCCATTTTATGCAGAGGTATTTGTGGTGTTACAGGGAATGAGGTGTAAAGTCGCCAACAACAATTAACATGCAATACTTTGTTGATGCAATAGATATATTGATATATGTTGTATTTATATTTGTCTTTCATGCTTTTAGTGCAAGAGTATGATATTTACCTTTTTCATTATGTTGTATATCAATGTTTCATTTGGTTGTGGTCTTCAGTCTGGAGACTGGTTTGATGCAGCTCTCCACAATTCCCTATCCTGAGCAAGCCTCTTCATCTCCACATAAGAACGGCAACCTACATCTGTCTGAATCTGCTTACTGTATCCATCTCTTGGTCTTCCTCTGCGAATTTTACCCCACACTCTTCCCTCTAATGCTAAATTCACAATTCCCCGATGTCTAAGAATGTGTCCTACCAATCTATCCCTTCTTTTAGTCAAGGTATGCCAGAAATTTCTTTTCTCCCCAATTCTGTTTAGTACCTCCTAGGATGAACAGGATTTCTGGTCAGGTGAGTACAGGATTATAAATACAAAATCAGTTGGGGGTATCACAGGAGTAGGACTGATAATGAATAAGAAAATAGGAATGCGGGTAAGGTACTATGACCAGCACATCGATCGCATTATCATTGTCAAGATAGATACGAAGCCAACACCGACAACAGTAGTACAGGTTTATATGCCAACTAGCTCTGCCGATGATGAGGAGATCGAAGAAATATATGAGGAGCTAAAGGCAATTATTCAGACAATTAAGGGAGAGGAAAACTTAATTGTTATGGGAGACTGGAATTCGGTAGTAGGACAAGGAAGGGAAGGGAAGATAGTGGGTGAATATGGTCTGGGCAAAAGGAATGAAAGAGGAAGCCGCCTGGTAGAATTTTGCACGGAACATAATTTAGTTATAACAAACACCTGGTTTAAGAATCACAAAAGAAGGTTGTATACGTGGAAGAGACCAGGAGACACCGGGAGATACCAGATAGATTTTATAATGGTAAGACATAGATTTCGGAACCAGGTTTTGAAGTGTAGGACATACCCAGGGGCAGACATAGACTCTGACCATAACTTGTTGGTTATGAACTGTAGGCTGAAACTGAAGAAACTACAGAAAGGTAGGAAAATAAGGAGATGGGACCTAGATAAATTGAAGGAACCTTAAGTTCTTAAGAATTTCAGAGGGAGCTTCAGGCAACAATTGACAGAAACAGGGGAAAATAAAACAGTTGAGGAGGAATGGGTAAAATTGAGAGATGAAATAGTGAAGGCAGCAGAGGACAAAATAGGTAGGAAGGCAAGACCTACAAAAAATCCTTGGATATCACAGGAGATACTAAATTTAATCGATGAAAGGAGAAAGTATAAAAATGCAGTAAATGAAACAGGCAAAATGGAGTACAGACGACTAAGAAATGAGATTGACAGGAAGTGCAAAATGGCTAAGCAGGAATGGCTAGAAGGCAAATGCAAGGATGTAGAAGAATGTATAAATAGGGGAAAAATAGATACAGCCTACAGAAAAATAAAAGAAACATTTGGAGATAAGAAAAACAGCTCTATGAATATCAAGGACACTGATGGAAAACCAGTTCTCAGCAAAGAAGGGAAAGCTGAAAGGTGGAAAGAGTATATAGAGGGGCTCTACAAAGGAAATGAACTTCGAGACACTATTGTAGGAAGGGAAGAGAACGTAGATGATGATGATGATGAAATAGGAGATACTATACTGAGAGATGAATTTGACAGAGCACTGAAAGACCTAAGTCGAAACAAGGCCCCTGGGGTAGATGATATCCCGTCAGAGCTACTGAAGTCTCTGGGAGAACCAGCCATGACAAAATTGTTTCACATTGTGTGTAAGATGTATGAGACAGGTGAAGTACCCTCAGACTTTAAGAAAAATGTTATAATCCCCATTCCAAAGAAAGCGGGTGCAGACAGGTGTGAAAACTACAGAACCATCAGTTTGATAAGTCATGGTTGCAAAATATTAACACGAATTATATACAGAAGGATGGAAAAGCTGGTAGAAGCCGACCTCGGGGAAGATCAGTTTGGGTTCAGGAAAAATGTAGGAACACGGGAGGCAATACTCACTTTACGGCTTATCCTAGAAGATAGATTAAGAAAAGGCAAACCTACATTTCTAGCTTTTGTAGATTTGGAGAAGGCTTTTGACAATGTTGATTGGAATAAACTCTTTCAAGTTCTGAAGCAAGCAGGAGTAAAATATAGGGAGCGTAAGGTTATTTACAACTTGTACAAAAACCAGACAGCGGTTGTCAGAGTTGAAGTGCATGAAAGGGATGCAGTGGTTGGAAAGGGAGTAAGACAGGGTTGTAGCCTTTCCCCAATGTTGTTCAATTTGTACATTGAGCAAGCTATAAAGGAAAGCAAGGAGAAATTTGGAGAAGGAATTAAAGTTCAGGGTGAAGAATTAAAAACATTGCGTTTTGCCGACGACATAGTGATTCTGTCAGATACAGCAAAGGACCTGGAAGAGCAATTGAACGGAATGGACAGTGTGCTGAAAGGTGCATATAAGATGAACATTAACAAGAGTAAAACTAGGGTAATGGAGTGCAGTGTAAGAAAATCAGGTGATGCTGAAGGAATTAGATTAGGTAACGAAACAATAAAGGAGGTAGATGAGTTTTGTTACTTGGGCAGTAAAATAACAAATGATGGTCGCAGTACAGATGATATAAAATGCAGAATGGCAATGGGTAGAAAGGCGTTTTTGAAAAAGAGAAATTTGTTAACATCGAATATTGATTTAAGCCTAAGGAAGTCCTTTCTGAAGGCATTTGTATGGAGTGTTGCCTTGTATGAGAGTGAAACATGGACGATAAGCAGTGTGGACAGAAAGAGGATAGAGGCTTTTGAAATGTGGTGCTACAGAAGAATGCTGAAGATTAGGTGGGTGGATCGCGTAACTAATGAGGAGGTACTGAACCGAATTGGGGAGAAAAGAAATTTCTGGCATACCTTGACTAAAAGAAGGGATAGATTGGTAGGACACATTCTTAGACATCAAGGAATTGTGAATTTAGCGTTGGAGGGAAGTGTGTGGGGTAAAAATCGCAGAGGGAGACCAAGAGACGCGTATAGTAAGCAGATTCAAGTGGATGTGGGTTGTCGTTCTTATGAGGAGATGAAAAGGCTTGCTCAGGATAGAGTAGGGTGGAGAGCTGCATCAAACCAGTCTCCGGACTGAAGACCATAATAACAACAACACCTCCTCATTAGTTACGCGATCCACCCACCTAATCTTCAGCATTCTTCTGTAGCACCACATTTCAAAAGCCTCTATCCTCTTCCTGTCCGCACTGTTTATTGTCCATGTCTCACTCCCATACAAGGCAACACTCCATACAAATGCCTGCAGAAAGGACTTCCTTAGGATTAAATCAATATGCGATGTTAACAAATTTCTCTTTTTCAAGAACACTTTTCTACCCATTGCCATTCTGTGTTTTATATCCTCTGTACTGCGACCATCATTTGTTATTTTACTGCCCCAGTAACAAAACTCATCTACCTCTTTTATTGCTTCGTTTCCCAATCTAATTCCTTCAGCATCACGTGATTTTCTTACACTGCACTCCATTACCCTAGTTTTGCTCTTGTTAATGTTCATCTTATATGCACCTTTCAGCACACTGTCCCTTCCGTTCAACTGCTCTTCCAGGCCCTTTGCTGTATCTGACAATTACTATGTCGTCGGCAAAACACAATATTTTTAATTCTTCACCCTGAACTTTAATTCCTTCTCCAAATTTCTCCTTGCTTTCCTTTATAGCTTTCTCAATGTACAAATTGAATAACAATGGAGAAAGACTACAACCCTGTCTTACTCCCTTTCTAACCACTGCATCCCTTTCATGCCCTTCAACTCTGACAACTGCTGTCTGGTTTTTGTACAAGTTGTAAATAACCTTACGCTCCCTATATTTTACTCCTGCTTGCTTCAGAACTTTAAAGAATTTATTCCAATCAACGTTGTCAAAAGCCTTCTCCAAATCTACAAAAGCTAGAAATGTAGGTTTGCCTTTTCTTAATCTATCTTCTAGGATAAGCCGTAAAGTGAGTATTGCCTCCTGAGTTCCTACATTTCTCCTGAACTTAAACTGATCTTCCCCGAGGTCGGCTTCTACCAGTTTTTCCATCCTTCTGTATATAATTCGTGTTAATATTTTGCAACCATGACTTATTAAACTGATGGTTCTGTCTGCACATGCTTTCTTTGGAATGGGGATTATAACATTTTTCTTAAAGTCTGAGGGTACTTCGCCTGTCTCATACAGCTTACACACCAGGTGAAACAGGTTTGTCATGGCTGGTTCTCCCAGAGACTTCAGTAGCTCTGAGGGAATATCATCTACTCCAGGGGCGTTGTTTCGACTTAGGTCTTTCAGGGCTCTGTCAAATTATTCTCTCAGTACAGCATCTCCTATTTCATCTTCATCTACATCGTCGTCCCTTCCTACAATATTGTCTCGAAGTTCATTTCCTTTGTAGAGCCCCTCTATATACTCTACCCACCTTTCAGCTTTCCCTTCTTTGCTGAGAACTGGTTTTCCATCAGTGACCTTGATATTCATAGAGCTGTTTTTCTTATCTCCAAATGTTTCTTTTATTTTCCTGTAGGCTGTATCTATTTTTCCCCTATTTATACATTCTTCTACATCCTTGCATTTGCCTTCTAGCCACTCCTGCTTAGCCATTTTGCACTTCCTGTCACTCTCATTTCTTAGTCGTCTGTACTCCATTTTGCCTGTTTCATTTACTGCATTTTTATATTTTCTCCTTTCATCGATTAAATTTAGTATCTCCTGTGATATCCAAGGATTTTTTGTAGGTCTTGCCTTCCTACCTATTTTGTCCTCTGCTGCCTTCACTATTTCATCTCTCAATTTTACCCATTCCTCCTCTACTGTTTTATTTTCCCTTGTTTCTGTCAATAGGGTATTTGACTGTTTTCTGGAAATCGTTTTAAATTGTTAATTATGTCATATTATGGTCCGAACATGCTTTTTTTACCTCGTGGATTTCAGTACTTTTTTTAAAAAAAGAAATGAAATTCAAATAATTTTAAAGCCCACTAAAACGCTACATTTGAGTCACGTGACGTCATACAACATGCTGCATGCTACTGCTCTCGTATGAATAAACAAATACCTGTTGTATATTGTTTGGACAGGCCTCGTGTTTGTGCATTAACGTTTGCATAATGACCTACAAATATTGCTTAGTTCCGCACTGTACCAATACATCTGTCAAGACTCCAGAAAAATTGTTCTTGCAAGTACCAAAAAATGAGAAGATACGCAAAAATTGGTTGAACTGGCGCGAAGAGATCCAAATGAAATAGCGGCAACTTCATGTGTGTATTTCTGTGAGGATCATTTTGATGTAAGTAAGCAATATTATTCCATTGGTAAACTAAACTGTTTACTATCATTCTCTTCTACTGCAAAGGTGTAAAGTAGTATTATGTGTAGGTTAATGACCTGATGTTTACATTTGCGATTTATGTGTAATTAAAGCTGTTCCTAATATATTTGGTGAAAGAACAACATGAATATTGTTGCAGCCCACTATAAAAGTATAGCACTGATTATTGATCTCCAGTAAGTGCAATTTTATCACCAATAGATCTTAGTCAAACAAGGGTTTTATACATCGACAACGCCCTTGTGGTTACTTTACTTTACAACTTACCCTATCGTAATATACGTATATGGGAGATGTCTTTAATGCGCCAATTTACTTAGCTTTCAAACTTTCGTAATATGCAAGTGTAAATACGATTAAAAGTGTTAGTTAGCCAAATATATGTTTATTGAAGCTTTACTAGGTTAAATTCTATTAACTATCCCGGCGGCTTCCTGTGACTATGTTGGCAACAGATGCTGAATAGCGAAAATCATGAGACGTCGCCATTAGCCAATTGCGTGACAGTGCAAATATTTTTTCGTGAATCCTTTGATTTACGAGGGCAGTTACTTTTACTGACCAGACAAGGGTACATACAAGAATCATAGAGCAGGAACAGCATTATTTATTTACTTCATGGTCTGTACGATACACTGATCTAGTCATTCTATGTGGACTGAACATCTGGACAAAGATTTTCTATCGTGTTGTTGATGTTGCCAACAATCACTCAGGGCCGCTTAGATAGAAGATAAAATTTCACCCTTTATTGCATAATATGGTGACTTCGGATTAAGTCTGCTGACATCAACAAACATGGTACTTTTTTCCAATGGCATAAAATACCTCTCGAAATAATTAGCTTTAAAATGTAGGTATGCGTTACTTACAATCCAGTTTTCACGTTTCTTATTTCTGGCACACTGCATATAAATTAAAAACAGGGTCAAAGCTACCATCGGACAAATTTCAATTAGGACTGATAAGACAGCTCATCGAGAAGTATGGCAACAAAGAGAAAAAAAAAAAATAAAATTGGGGTCTCATCTAATTACTTGCCTATGAGACTGACAGCCCACCAGTTTCCACAGTTAGTTCCACCCTTACCTGGAGGAAAACAAAACCCTCAAAGATACTGTTACATGTGTTCCAGTACTCAACTGGCTCCAAAAGAAGAAGGGACAAGAGATATCAACGTACAGAGTGCAATGTCGGTTTGTGTATTGTCAATTGTTTTCAAAAATATCACACATTGCAGAAATACCAAGTAAATGCAGTTGTAAAACTGTAAAAAATAATTATTACTCTGTATGTTCTAATACACAGCTTGGCTAAAAAAGAAAGGACTTGTGATATCAAAGTACAGAGTGCACTGTCAGTCTGTGTATTATTAATTCTTTTCAAATGTATCATTTGTTGTAGAAATTCCCAGTAAATGTTTTTGTAAAAAAAAAAATATACATATTAGTTTGTCCTATGTAGTCACTCTAGAGTGTTGTGTGTTTCTTTTGACATGAAAAAATACAGAAAAATAATCGACCGCGCGTAACACCGCTTTCCCGACGCCGCAGCAGAAACAAATTTGCGAGAAACTCTGTTTCTAGCGTAGTATATGGGTGTTGCACACACTTTCCCAATGCAGCAGTGAAAGGGTTAAATACTACATGTAAATGGTTGGTTGTTCGGTATATCACACTGTCACCATCGCACCTTCCATATATATCGTAAAAACCGGTAAAAAAACACAATTAATTTGGATTATAAATGAAATATCAAATATGTTGCCTAAAACAATGCACACAAATGCCAGAACAAATTTTAAAACTGACGGCAAATTTACTAGACGTGAAACACAGAATCTTATTGACGGCAAACACGATTCCTCATTGATTGCCTTCACCTCCCATCATCCATCATGCTGTTGCCATTGGCAACACGTCAAGTGCCAGTCGCAGACTCCTAAAGTGCACTTTAACCCAGATAGGAAAAGGTTCTCGAATAAGGAAGCAACTTAGAGAAACAGCTGTCAACCTGATGTGACTTTTCAGACTTTCCTGGTGGATATATTGCAGATACTCTTCCTGGGTTTGCCACCAGATAATATTGTGCGTATCTCTCAATATTTCATCGAAACAACTGTCCTACGTCCTGAAGTGCTGGTAGTTTCTGCTGGTCACTTAGGAAAGATGCGAACGACGCAAGAAGAGAGGTACGCTGCTGAGCTCTGTACCATTTTTAATAAGCCACCACGCAGTTACCGTCAGTAGCGTCTTTTCCAAGTGACCAGCAGGAACTACCAACACCTGAGGATGTTGGACAGTTGTTTCAGCATAATATTATGGGATACACAGCATTATCTGGTGGCAAATGCAGGAAGAGTATCTGCAGCTGTCAACCCATCTGTGTTTGCACAGAGACTGCAGACTTGGAGTCACAACCCGAGTGGTAAATGTAATACAGATATGGGATTACTGCCGGATGTATCTGTCGTTCTGGCACAATATTTCGGCCGCGTAACTCGCTGCCTTCTTCAGGTGCTACCTGAGACTGCCGTTTTTGGAGGACCTGGTCCAGTATTTATGCCCAGCAGACGTTAGGCGCTCTGTCTGCGGTCCGCGCCCAGCTGGCGCTGCTCCTGAGGTGTTGTGGCTTCCCTTGTGCTCCAACGGACGTCCGCGCCCATCTTGTCGACCATCTGTGGTCGGTGCAGCTGTCTGAGGCCTGCCTGGCGTCAGGTGCTCTGTTCTTGGTCCGCGCCCACCTCGCGCTGCTCCTGAGATGTTGTGGCTGCCCACATGCTCCAATGGACGTACGCGCCCGTCTTGGCCGACATCTGCTGCTATGGTAGCTGTTTGAGGCCCGTCCGGTGTCAGGCGCTCCATTCTCGGTCCGCGCCCGCTTAGCGCAACTTCTGAGTTGTTTCTACTTCTTGTGGAGTTATTTGGTCCCTTCCGCTGGGCCTCAACAAGTTCCAGAGCCGGACTCCACGCTGTGCTTAGCTGGTAACCGCTATCTCGGTTTATTAGGTTGTCAGTGACCTTTATTTCGATGGCCTCCTTTATGATGCTGTCCCAGAATCTTGGGGTCTGTGTCACAATTTTGGTTTTGTCATAGTCCATTGTGTGGCCATACTCTAGACAGTGCTCTGCTATGGCTGACTTGGTTGCCTGTCCGAGTCTGGTGCACCTCTGGTGTTCTTTGCACCTTATATTCACCGTCCTGATTGTCTGGCCGATGTATGACATCCCACACTGGCAGGGATGCTGTAAATGCCTGGTTTACGTAGCCCCAGGTCATCTTTCACACTTCCCAGCATTGTCCCAATTTTGGCAGGTGGGCAGAATATGCTCTTAATGTCATACTTCATAAGAATTCTGCTGATCTTCGCAGAAATAGGACCAGCATATGGTAGGTATGCCACCTTCTTTGCCTCCTCCGGCTCCTCCTCTGTATCCTGTGGTTGGCTGGTTGTATGAAGTGCCCTCTGGATGTCTCTGGAGGAGTATCCATTTCTGCTGAAAACCAGCTGAAGGTGTTCAATCTCCGTGGCAAGATTTTCTGGATCTGACAGAGCTCGGGCCCTGTGCACTAGAGTTTTCAAGACTCCATTCTTCTGTGCTGGGTGGTGGCAGCTACTGGCTTGTAGATATAAGTCAGTGTGGGTGGGTTTTCGATACACACTGTGCCCCAGAGTGCCATCTGCCTTCCTCTTGACCAGGACATCCAAGAATGGGAGCTGCCCATCCTTCTCTAGCTCCATGGTGAATTTTATACTCGGGTGGGGGAGTTTAAGTGTTCCAGGAACTCCTCCAGCTTCTCCCTGCCATGGGGCCAAATGACAAATGTGTCATCAACGTACCTGAAGAAGCACTTGGGTTGATAAGTGGCTGATGCAAGTTCCTCCTCTTCGAACCTTTCCATGAAAAGGTTGGCTACCACTGGTGATAATGGGCTGCCCATTGCCACTCCTTCCGTTTGCTCATAAAACTGACCCCCGTAAAGAAAATAAGTCGAAGTCAGTACATGCTTTAACAAGTCAAGCAGGGCCCCATCGAACTTTTCCCTGATGAGATTGAGTGAGTCAGTCAGTGGCACTCGCGTGAAGAGCGACACCACATCGAAACTGACCAAGATGTCTGAATCCACAGTGTGTAGCTGCCTCAGGCGTTGCAGGAAGTCCTCCGAGTTTCGAATGTGGTGGGTGCATTTACCCACATATGGTGCCAGTTTCTTCTTCAGGTATTGTGCAGTGGGGTAGGTTGCTGCACCGATGTTGCTGACAATAGGTCGGAGAGGGACTCCCTCCTTATGGACCTTGGCGAGTCCATAGAGTCTAGGTGGTACAGGCGCTTTGGCCTGAAGTTTCTTGATGAGCTGTTCGGGTAGACCTGTCTCCTTCAGCAACATCCGGGTCTTCTTGTCCACTTTTTCTGTGGGGTCACCCCCTAGAGGTTTGTATGCAGTGTCCTCCAGAAGTTGTTGCACGTTGATTTCATACTCCAACTTGTTTAGGATGACTGTGGAGTTACCCTTATCAGCTGGCAGAACTACAATGCTGTCGTCCTCCCGTAGCTGTCTGAGTGCCGCTCTCTCCTCGCTCGAGATGTTGCATTTGGCGGGCTTTGTCCTGGTGAGTGCCCTGCATGTCTCCCTGCGGATCTCTTCAGACACACTGGAAGGTAGTGTGTTGACCACTTGCTCAACTGCACTGATGAATGCAGCCACAGGTACGCTTCTGGGAGTGACTGCAAAATTGAGGCCCTTGCTGAGTACTTTTGAAGTGGCCTCATCGAGCTGCTTGTCACTCAGGTTGACCACCGTCCTTATGTCCCCGTCCTGTTGTAACCTTTTGTTGAGGCGCTCAAACTTGGCCTGTTGACAAGCTGTTGATTTCCTCATGGTGCATTCAGCCAAGAACCAGGAGGCACCATCAACCTGGTCCCAGTCTTCTCAGGTCAGGGTAGCTGCTATGGAAAGGTGGAGATACAGCAATTCCCTGGACGTGACATCAAGTTGATGGCGCATGTCACGCACTCTTTCTCTTACCAGCGCAAGGCTGGCTCGGTGTTTTATCCTGTTCGCCGCTCTGGTGTTAACATGATGCTTGAACATGGAGAAAACTGGAACTACATCCCCCTCTCGGCATCTTAGTAGGAAACTGACAGAACTCAGCATCCTCCCCTTTCTCTGCCGAAGCTTATCCAGCTTCTTGATGTTAAGGTACATCTCCCCGTAGAGTCTTCTGATGTAATTCTTCATGCTTTCCCGGCGAGATCTTGACTGTCAAGATCTCGCCGGGAAAGCATGAAGAATTACGTAATACAGATACTTCTAAGACAAGTTCAAACAATACATACTAACCAATAATGAAGCAAATTATTACAATTTATATATTTCGGTAGTCCTGTTGGGCTTCCTGGAAAACCTTACAATCGACATGATTCAATATTTCTGGAGTCCACCTATCCATAATCTTCAGGAGAGAAGTTACCGCTGCTTAATCACCCTGATATATGGTCCCAGTGCCTTTGACTGCCCACCACAGGTCCTGTGTCTAAGAGAGGGTTCACACCACCACCATCTTTAGAAGAACAACAATATGTCTTAACTCAAAATTTTTCCTGAAAACACTGGTTGGCTGCATATATATTTCTGTGAGATAACACAGGGTACCACAGCCTTTTAAGAGGAAAACTGTTCTATCTACAGGCAGCCCCAAAAGTCGGGATAGGGGTAATATTGTGAAAATGGTGATATGTAGGTACGAGGTCAACACGGACACAAACAAATGAATTGGGGAAAAACTGTTTTGGTGACCTGCGGGAGCCATTGATCATTTGGTGCCCACCATATTGGGTTTAGCTGACATTTCTTCAATGGGACGAGTGGTCATCTAATACATGTAATAACCTGGAAGTACTAACGCCTATAAAAGTTATGAGATTGGTCATGTTTATCATACTTTGCTCATACTGAAAGAACCATTTGAAATGTAATTAATTAGGGCCAATAAGTATCTTTTCCTGCTTTTATAAGGAAATACCCATAGCACAAGTGCTCACAGGTTAAGGGTAGGTAAAAAGTTATGAATCATTTATTAAATAATAATTGTCTGTTATAATTCATCATTCCGCATGCTCAAAACTCATCACGTTTTGTTTCTATCATTACAGTTGTCCCTTTAATATGAAGGACAGCAAGCCTCTAACCAAAGAAGATCAAAATCATCTTGTTAGTCGGAGTTCCACAGGTATTACCAGGGACTTCATTCAATGACACCCATCACAGAAAGTGCTATCAGGAAGTTGATTAGAATATTTCAGGAAACATGAGGTGGCAGATAAGCCATCCACCAGCTGTACCCACACAGAAAGTGGCGGTGTGGTGGTGGTGAACATGAGGGACCAAACAACGAGGTCATCAGTCCCTTCAACCTCAAATTGTATACGCCATGGAACTCGACAAAAAATAGGTGAAAGCCAAAAAAAGACCATTACACTAGGAAGTAAAATCGACTCGTCAACAAGACTGAGACCAACCCAGGACAGCAAATGCTACAGTGTCCGCTCCCACAGCTCCGGAAGCGACCTCTACCCTAAACCACAATTTACTAATAGCACAGTGGTCAACGTATCACAGCTCCAGAGCAGGGAGAAATAAAACTACATTAAAATGTAAAAGAGTGGGGGACTGGTGGGGATAAGGCTCTAAACCCCACAATCAGCCAAGAATCACAAACCCACTCTCACCCCGACCAAGCGAGTCCTAGAGCTGACAATAAAATCGACTTTCACGGAGGAAGGCAAGGACGCGATCAACCATCCGTGGGTCATCCGCCAAAACTAAAGGCAATGCCGGCGGTAGGCCATAGTCGCCACGAAGTGTCGAATGGAGAGGACATTCAGTCAGAATATGAGACACGGATTGTACGGCTCCTCAATCACAATGTGGTGGATTGTCATTTCGTGAAAGAAATCCATGGGTCAGCCTGCAGTGTCCAAGACGGAGGCGACAGAGGACAATTGATTCTCTCCGGGAAGGGCGTAAAGATGAACTCCAAGCTGCAGTCGTATCTTTGATGGTGCGGAGTTTATGGGAAGGGGCAGTAGCCTTCCAACTGCTATCCCATGAGGAGTGAAGCAAAGATCTGATCTGCACACGCAGATCCGCACCCGGAATTCGAAAGGGAGATGGGCAGCGAGTAATTGCCGATCTAGCCAACCGGTCAGCCTCTTCATTCCCTGTAATACCAACATGGCTTGGCACCCAGAGAAAGGTAACGGAGCAGGCAGCATGATGAAGGTCAGCAAGGAAATCATGGATGGAAATAACCAAAGCAATGGCGTCAACCCCTTTCTGACTTATAAATGGGTTAATTGACGAGAAGGATTGTCCTTCCTCAGTACGGGTAACCACAAGGAACTTATGTGTCGATGGTAAAGTCATCTGTTCAGGTACACTATTATCCAGTATATCTTTAACTTCTTGAGATTCTTTACACTTCCTTTTTCTGTCGGAAACCATCATGGATGTATCCTCCACGATTGACAGCGTCTCCGATGGCACACTCCTTCCTGCTGGGGGCCCCTAACGGAAGCACATCCGCCTTGGGCGATTGTTTCCACCCCAGGTCGCACCTCCCTAACTACAGACGGAGGGACCCATCGGCGAATCGGGAAGGTATCAGTGCAGGCAATCGCCCCTCCCCTGGCCTGGCCTTAACCAGGGGATACACACACACACCCTACATGCCAGCCCGGGGCTGGGACTTACGCATTACCCAGTCACCCATATGGGTGGCCTTCAGGTGCGTACAGGGAGGAAGAAGGAAAAAATAGTAGGAGATAAAGCGTCAAACACTGATGTGGAGGCAAATAAAGAGGTGAGAGAAGAGCTCAAACCAAAAAATTTTAACTTCAGTTCCCTGAAGGGTGTGTGTGTGTGTGTGTGTGTGTGTGTGTGTGTGTTTTGATGGACATGGACCAAACAACGAGGTCATCAGTCCTTTTAACTCTGAATTGTATATGCCACAGAACCCAACGAAAACTGTGGGAAAGCTAAAAGACCATTCCACTATGAATTACAATCATCTCACTAACAAGTCTAAAACCAACTTAGGGCAGCGAAAGCTACAGTGTCCGCTCCCGTAGCTCCAGAAGCGACAACAAACTTCTAAACCACAAGTTACTAATGGCACAGCTTCAGAGTAGGGAGAAATAAAACGATATTAAAAAGTAAAAGAGTGGGGCACTGGGGGGGGGGGGGGGGGGAGAAGGCTCTAAATCCTGCAAACAGCCAAGAGTCAAAAAACCCACTCACCCCGACCAAGCAAGTCCTAGAGCTGAGGACAAAACCTACCTTCACCGAGGAAGGCAAGAACATGATCAATAATACGTGGATCATCCGGCAAAACTAGAGGTAACGAAGGCGGTAGGCCATAGTCACCATGAAGTGTCAAATGTAGAGGACATTCAACCAGAATATGAGACACGGATTGTACAGATCCACAATCACAATGTGGAGGATTGTCATTGCATAAAAGAAATCCATGGGTCAGCCTGCAGTGTCCAATACGGAGGCAACAGAGGACAGTCGATTCTCTCCGGGAAGGGTGTAAAGATGAACTCCAAGCTGCAGTCGTATCTTTGATGGTGCAGAGTTTATTGGAAGGGGCAGTAGCTTTCCAACTGCTATCCCATGAGGAGTGAAGCAAAGATCTGATCTGCACCCGCAGATCCACACCCGGAATTAGGAAGGGAGATGGGCAGCGAGTAATTGCCGATCTAGCCAACCGGTCAGCCTCTTCATTCCCTGTAATACCAACATGGCTTGGCACCCAGAGAAAGGTAACGGAGCAGGCAGCATGATGAAGGTCAGCAAGGAAATCATGGATGGAAATAACCAAAGGATGGGAGGGAAAACAACGATCAATGGCCTGCAGACTGCTCATGGAGTCAACACAGATTAAACCACGTTCCACGGCAGAATGTTTAATAAAACAGAGGGCTCTATAAATCGCCATCAGCTCTGCCGTAAACACACTCCATGCCTCTGGCAGAGAATGGCATTCCGCCCCAACAGGAGATGTAAAAGCATATCCAGAGTGGCCCGCTGTTTTTGAGCCATCAGTGTAGAAGATAGAGGCTCCCTGAAACTCTTCTAGTACTGGGCGCACCAAATGCTGAAAGACCACAGCGGAAATTAAAGCTTTTGGGCCCTGGAAGAGATCAGCCCGAATTAGTGGTCGCGGCACCATTCACGGGGATGTGCGTGCAGTGAAACGGGGGGCACAATCCAGGGAAAGGGAAGTGGAAATCTCGGCAAAGAGAGGCAAGCCGCAGTCCGACGGGCAGTCCTGCCCACAGCCGGGTATCAGGGGGTCGAAGCCCTTCATATGCAAAAAGAACCTGGTAAGTGGGATGAGCAGGATATTGCCAGATGGCGATGGCATAAGATGCCAGAAGCTCATGCTGCCTGACCTGAAGAGGACAGATACCCGCCTCAATAAGGAGATTGTCGACCGGGCTAGTCCGGAATGCACCTGTAGTCAAGCATACACAATAATGTTGAACCGGATCTAATAATTTCAGGGCAGAAGGAGCTGCCGAGCCATAAACTTGACACCCATAGTCCAATCGGGACAAGATTAGAGCCCGATAGATGCGAAGGATAGTTGTTTGGTCTGCACCCCAAGATGTTCCCCGAAGGATGCACACAACTTTAGTCTGCAAGAGAGGGGAAAAGGACAGTAGGAGAAGCGTCGTGTAGCACGGAAAAGAAAGGGTTCCACAAAAGCTGGGGCCCCGTGCTCGCCACCCAAGTACTCGCCACAGAGCAGTGAGCCCCCTGGTCGGGTATATCGCAGGTGTTGGCCACCTTGCCCCCACTTTTGACACGAGAGCTCTGGGTAGAACACCGCTTTGGGAAGTCTGCTGTCATCCATGTGTAGGATGTGGCCACTCCATCTCAGTTGGTGTTTCATTAAGAGCGCTTCAATGCCAGGCAGTTTCACGCGAAGAAAATCTCCGTGTTTGGAACATGGTCTTCCCATTTTATGCAGAGGTATTTGTGGTGTTACAGGGAATGAGGTGTAAAGTCGCCAACAACAATTAACATGCAATACTTTGTTGATGCAATAGATATATTGATATATGTTGTATTTATATTTGTCTTTCATGCTTTTAGTGCAAGAGTATGATATTTACCTTTTTCATTATGTTGTATATCAATGTTTCATTTGGTTGTGGTCTTCAGTCTGGAGACTGGTTTGATGCAGCTCTCCACAATTCCCTATCCTGAGCAAGCCTCTTCATCTCCACATAAGAACGGCAACCTACATCTGTCTGAATCTGCTTACTGTATCCATCTCTTGGTCTTCCTCTGCGAATTTTACCCCACACTCTTCCCTCTAATGCTAAATTCACAATTCCCCGATGTCTAAGAATGTGTCCTACCAATCTATCCCTTCTTTTAGTCAAGGTATGCCAGAAATTTCTTTTCTCCCCAATTCTGTTTAGTACCTCCTCATTAGTTACGCGATCCACCCACCTAATCTTCAGCATTCTTCTGTAGCACCACATTTCAAAAGCCTCTATCCTCTTCCTGTCCGCACTGTTTATTGTCCATGTCTCACTCCCATACAAGGCAACACTCCATACAAATGCCTGCAGAAAGGACTTCCTTAGGATTAAATCAATATGCGATGTTAACAAATTTCTCTTTTTCAAGAACACTTTTCTACCCATTGCCATTCTGTGTTTTATATCCTCTGTACTGCGACCATCATTTGTTATTTTACTGCCCCAGTAACAAAACTCATCTACCTCTTTTATTGCTTCGTTTCCCAATCTAATTCCTTCAGCATCACGTGATTTTCTTACACTGCACTCCATTACCCTAGTTTTGCTCTTGTTAATGTTCATCTTATATGCACCTTTCAGCACACTGTCCCTTCCGTTCAACTGCTCTTCCAGGCCCTTTGCTGTATCTGACAATTACTATGTCGTCGGCAAAACACAATATTTTTAATTCTTCACCCTGAACTTTAATTCCTTCTCCAAATTTCTCCTTGCTTTCCTTTATAGCTTTCTCAATGTACAAATTGAATAACAATGGAGAAAGACTACAACCCTGTCTTACTCCCTTTCTAACCACTGCATCCCTTTCATGCCCTTCAACTCTGACAACTGCTGTCTGGTTTTTGTACAAGTTGTAAATAACCTTACGCTCCCTATATTTTACTCCTGCTTGCTTCAGAACTTTAAAGAATTTATTCCAATCAACGTTGTCAAAAGCCTTCTCCAAATCTACAAAAGCTAGAAATGTAGGTTTGCCTTTTCTTAATCTATCTTCTAGGATAAGCCGTAAAGTGAGTATTGCCTCCTGAGTTCCTACATTTCTCCTGAACTTAAACTGATCTTCCCCGAGGTCGGCTTCTACCAGTTTTTTCATCCTTCTGTATATAATTCGTGTTAATATTTTGCAACCATGACTTATTAAACTGATGGTTCTGTCTGCACATGCTTTCTTTGGAATGGGGATTATAACATTTTTCTTAAAGTCTGAGGGTACTTCGCCTGTCTCATACAGCTTACACACCAGGTGAAACAGGTTTGTCATGGCTGGTTCTCCCAGAGACTTCAGTAGCTCTGAGGGAATATCATCTACTCCAGGGGCGTTGTTTCGACTTAGGTCTTTCAGGGCTCTGTCAAATTATTCTCTCAGTACAGCATCTCCTATTTCATCTTCATCTACATCGTCGTCCCTTCCTACAATATTGTCTCGAAGTTCATTTCCTTTGTAGAGCCCCTCTATATACTCTACCCACCTTTCAGCTTTCCCTTCTTTGCTGAGAACTGGTTTTCCATCAGTGACCTTGATATTCATAGAGCTGTTTTTCTTATCTCCAAATGTTTCTTTTATTTTCCTGTAGGCTGTATCTATTTTTCCCCTATTTATACATTCTTCTACATCCTTGCATTTGCCTTCTAGCCACTCCTGCTTAGCCATTTTGCACTTCCTGTCACTCTCATTTCTTAGTCGTCTGTACTCCATTTTGCCTGTTTCATTTACTGCATTTTTATATTTTCTCCTTTCATCGATTAAATTTAGTATCTCCTGTGATATCCAAGGATTTTTTGTAGGTCTTGCCTTCCTACCTATTTTGTCCTCTGCTGCCTTCACTATTTCATCTCTCAATTTTACCCATTCCTCCTCTACTGTTTTATTTTCCCTTGTTTCTGTCAATAGGGTATTTGACTGTTTTCTGGAAATCGTTTTAAATTGTTAATTATGTCATATTATGGTCCGAACATGCTTTTTTTACCTCGTGGATTTCAGTACTTTTTTTAAAAAAAGAAATGAAATTCAAATAATTTTAAAGCCCACTAAAACGCTACATTTGAGTCACGTGACGTCATACAACATGCTGCATGCTACTGCTCTCGTATGAATAAACAAATACCTGTTGTATATTGTTTGGACAGGCCTCGTGTTTGTGCATTAACGTTTGCATAATGACCTACAAATATTGCTTAGTTCCGCACTGTACCAATACATCTGTCAAGACTCCAGAAAAATTGTTCTTGCAAGTACCAAAAAATGAGAAGATACGCAAAAATTGGTTGAACTGGCGCGAAGAGATCCAAATGAAATAGCGGCAACTTCATGTGTGTATTTCTGTGAGGATCATTTTGATGTAAGTAAGCAATATTATTCCATTGGTAAACTAAACTGTTTACTATCATTCTCTTCTACTGCAAAGGTGTAAAGTAGTATTATGTGTAGGTTAATGACCTGATGTTTACATTTGCGATTTATGTGTAATTAAAGCTGTTCCTAATATATTTGGTGAAAGAACAACATGAATATTGTTGCAGCCCACTATAAAAGTATAGCACTGATTATTGATCTCCAGTAAGTGCAATTTTATCACCAATAGATCTTAGTCAAACAAGGGTTTTATACATCGACAACGCCCTTGTGGTTACTTTACTTTACAACTTACCCTATCGTAATATACGTATATGGGAGATGTCTTTAATGCGCCAATTTACTTAGCTTTCAAACTTTCGTAATATGCAAGTGTAAATACGATTAAAAGTGTTAGTTAGCCAAATATATGTTTATTGAAGCTTTACTAGGTTAAATTCTATTAACTATCCCGGCGGCTTCCTGTGACTATGTTGGCAACAGATGCTGAATAGCGAAAATCATGAGACGTCGCCATTAGCCAATTGCGTGACAGTGCAAATATTTTTTCGTGAATCCTTTGATTTACGAGGGCAGTTACTTTTACTGACCAGACAAGGGTACATACAAGAATCATAGAGCAGGAACAGCATTATTTATTTACTTCATGGTCTGTACGATACACTGATCTAGTCATTCTATGTGGACTGAACATCTGGACAAAGATTTTCTATCGTGTTGTTGATGTTGCCAACAATCACTCAGGGCCGCTTAGATAGAAGATAAAATTTCACCCTTTATTGCATAATATGGTGACTTCGGATTAAGTCTGCTGACATTAACAAACATGGTACTTTTTTCCAATGGCATAAAATACCTCTCGAAATAATTAGCTTTAAAATGTAGGTATGCGTTACTTACAATCCAGTTTTCACGTTTCTTATTTCTGGCACACTGCATATAAATTAAAAACAGGGTCAAAGCTACCATCGGACAAATTTCAATTAGGACTGATAAGACAGCTCATCGAGAAGTATGGCAACAAAGAGAAAAAAAAAAAATAAAATTGGGGTCTCATCTAATTACTTGCCTATGAGACTGACAGCCCACCAGTTTCCACAGTTAGTTCCACCCTTACCTGGAGGAAAACAAAACCCTCAAAGATACTGTTACATGTGTTCCAGTACTCAACTGGCTCCAAAAGAAGAAGGGACAAGAGATATCAACGTACAGAGTGCAATGTCGGTTTGTGTATTGTCAATTGTTTTCAAAAATATCACACATTGCAGAAATACCAAGTAAATGCAGTTGTAAAACTGTAAAAAATAATTATTACTCTGTATGTTCTAATACACAGCTTGGCTAAAAAAGAAAGGACTTGTGATATCAAAGTACAGAGTGCACTGTCAGTCTGTGTATTATTAATTCTTTTCAAATGTATCATTTGTTGTAGAAATTCCCAGTAAATGTTTTTGTAAAAAAAAAAATATACATATTAGTTTGTCCTATGTAGTCACTCTAGAGTGTTGTGTGTTTCTTTTGACATGAAAAAATACAGAAAAATAATCGACCGCGCGTAACACCGCTTTCCCGACGCCGCAGCAGAAACAAATTTGCGAGAAACTCTGTTTCTAGCGTAGTATATGGGTGTTGCACACACTTTCCCAATGCAGCAGTGAAAGGGTTAAATACTACATGTAAATGGTTGGTTGTTCGGTATATCACACTGTCACCATCGCACCTTCCATATATATCGTAAAAACCGGTAAAAAAACACAATTAATTTGGATTATAAATGAAATATCAAATATGTTGCCTAAAACAATGCACACAAATGCCAGAACAAATTTTAAAACTGACGGCAAATTTACTAGACGTGAAACACAGAATCTTATTGACGGCAAACACGATTCCTCATTGATTGCCTTCACCTCCCATCATCCATCATGCTGTTGCCATTGGCAACACGTCAAGTGCCAGTCGCAGACTCCTAAAGTGCACTTTAACCCAGATAGGAAAAGGTTCTCGAATAAGGAAGCAACTTAGAGAAACAGCTGTCAACCTGATGTGACTTTTCAGACTTTCCTGGTGGATATATTGCAGATACTCTTCCTGGGTTTGCCACCAGATAATATTGTGCGTATCTCTCAATATTTCATCGAAACAACTGTCCTACGTCCTGAAGTGCTGGTAGTTTCTGCTGGTCACTTAGGAAAGATGCGAACGACGCAAGAAGAGAGGTACGCTGCTGAGCTCTGTACCATTTTTAATAAGCCACCACGCAGTTACCGTCAGTAGCGTCTTTTCCAAGTGACCAGCAGGAACTACCAACACCTGAGGATGTTGGACAGTTGTTTCAGCATAATATTATGGGATACACAGCATTATCTGGTGGCAAATGCAGGAAGAGTATCTGCAGCTGTCAACCCATCTGTGTTTGCACAGAGACTGCAGACTTGGAGTCACAACCCGAGTGGTAAATGTAATACAGATATGGGATTACTGCCGGATGTATCTGTCGTTCTGGCACAATATTTCGGCCGCGTAACTCGCTGCCTTCTTCAGGTGCTACCTGAGACTGCCGTTTTTGGAGGACCTGGTCCAGTATTTATGCCCAGCAGACGTTAGGCGCTCTGTCTGCGGTCCGCGCCCAGCTGGCGCTGCTTGTAGGGTGTTGTCTCTTCCCTGGCGTTCCGTCGGACGTCCGCGCCCCAATCGGCCGCCATCTGTCGCAGCGGCAACTCTCTGAGGCCCCTCCCACGTTGGGTGCTCCCTCCGCGGTCCGCGCCCGTCTGGCGCTGCTCCTGAGGTGTTGTGGCTTCCCTTGTGCTCCAACGGACGTCCGCGCCCATCTTGTCGACCATCTGTGGTCGGTGCAGCTGTCTGAGGCCTGCCTGGCGTCAGGTGCTCTGTTCTTGGTCCGCGCCCACCCCGCGCTGCTCCTGAGATGTTGTGGCTGCCCACATGCTCCAATGGACGTACGCGCCCGTCTTGGCCGACATCTGCTGCTATGGTAGCTGTTTGAGGCCCGTCCGGTGTCAGGCGCTCCATTCTCGGTCCGCGCCCGCTTAGCGCAACTTCTGAGTTGTTTCTACTTCTTGTGGAGTTATTTGGTCCCTTCCGCTGGGCCTCAACAAGTTCCAGAGCCGGACTCCACGCTGTGCTTAGCTGGTAACCGCTATCTCGGTTTATTAGGTTGTCAGTGACCTTTATTTCGATGGCCTCCTTTATGATGCTGTCCCAGAATCTTGGGGTCTGTGTCACAATTTTGGTTTTGTCATAGTCCATTGTGTGGTCATACTCTAGACAGTGCTCTGCTATGGCTGACTTGGTTGCCTGTCCGAGTCTGGTGCACCTCTGGTGTTCTTTGCACCTTATATTCACCGTCCTGATTGTCTGGCCGATGTATGACATCCCACACTGGCAGGGATGCTGTAAATGCCTGGTTTACGTAGCCCCAGGTCATCTTTCACACTTCCCAGCATTGTCCCAATTTTGGCAGGTGGGCAGAATATGCTCTTAATGTCATACTTCATAAGAATTCTGCTGATCTTCGCAGAAATAGGACCAGCATATGGTAGGTATGCCACCTTCTTTGCCTCCTCCGGCTCCTCCTCTGTATCCTGTGGTTGGCTGGTTGTATGAAGTGCCCTCTGGATGTCTCTGGAGGAGTATCCATTTCTGCTGAAAACCAGCTGAAGGTGTTCAATCTCCGTGGCAAGATTTTCTGGATCTGACAGAGCTCGGGCCCTGTGAACTAGAGTTTTCAAGACTCCATTCTTCTGTGCTGGGTGGTGGCAGCTACTGGCTTGAAGATATAAGTCAGTGTGGGTGGGTTTTCGATACACACTGTGCCCCAGAGTGCCATCTGCCTTCCTCTTGACCAGGACATCCAAGAATGGGAGCTGCCCATCCTTCTCTAGCTCCATGGTGAATTTTATACTCGGGTGGCGTGAGTTTAAGTGTTCCAGGAACTCCTCCAGCTTCTCCCTGCCATGGGGCCAAATGACAAATGTGTCATCAACGTACCTGAAGAAGCACTTGGGTTGATAAGTGGCTGATGCAAGTTCCTCCTCTTCGAACCTTTCCATGAAAAGGTTGGCTACCACTGGTGATAATGGGCTGCCCATTGCCACTCCTTCCGTTTGCTCATAAAACTGACCCCCGTAAAGAAAATAAGTCGAAGTCAGTACATGCTTTAACAAGTCAAGCAGGGCCCCATCGAACTTTTCCCTGATGAGATTGAGTGAGTCAGTCAGTGGCACTCGCGTGAAGAGCGACACCACATCGAAACTGACCAAGATGTCTGAGTCCACAGTGTGTAGCTGCCTCAGGCGTTGCAGGAAGTCCTCCGAGTTTCGAATGTGGTGGGTGCATTTACCCACATATGGTGCCAGTTTCTTCTTCAGGTATTGTGCAGTGGGGTAGGTTGCTGCACCGATGTTGCTGACAATAGGTCGGAGAGGGACTCCCTCCTTATGGACCTTGGCGAGTCCATAGAGTCTAGGTGGTACAGGCGCTTTGGCCTGAAGTTTCTTGATGAGCTGTTCGGGTAGACCTGTCTCCTTCAGCAACATCCGGGTCTTCTTGTCCACTTTTTCTGTGGGGTCACCCCCTAGAGGTTTGTATGCAGTGTCCTCCAGAAGTTGTTGCACGTTGATTTCATACTCCAACTTGTTTAGGATGACTGTGGAGTTACCCTTATCAGCTGGCAGAACTACAATGCTGTCGTCCTCCCGTAGCTGTCTGAGTGCCGCTCTCTCCTCGCTCGAGATGTTGCATTTGGCGGGCTTTGTCCTGGTGAGTGCCCTGCATGTCTCCCTGCGGATCTCTTCAGACACACTGGAAGGTAGTGTGTTGACCACTTGCTCAACTGCACTGATGAATGCAGCCACAGGTACGCTTCTGGGAGTAACTGCAAAATTGAGGCCCTTGCTGAGTACTTTTGAAGTGGCCTCATCGAGCTGCTTGTCACTCAGGTTGACCACCGTCCTTATGTCCCCGTCCTGTTGTAACCTTTTGTTGAGGCGCTCAAACTTGGCCTGTTGACAAGCTGTTGATTTCCTCATGGTGCATTCAGCCAAGAACCAGGAGGCACCATCAACCTGGTCCCAGTCTTCTCAGGTCAGGGTAGCTGCTATGGAAAGGTGGAGATACAGCAATTCCCTGGACGTGACATCAAGTTGATGGCGCATGTCACGCACTCTTTCTCTTACCAGCGCAAGGCTGGCTCGGTGTTTTATCCTGTTCGCCGCTCTGGTGTTAACATGATGCTTGAACATGGAGAAAACTGGAACTACATCCCCCTCTCGGCATCTTAGTAGGAAACTGACAGAACTCAGCATCCTCCTCTTTCTCTGCCGAAGCTTATCCAGCTTCTTGATGTTAAGGTACATCTCCCCGTAGAGTCTTCTGATGTAATTCTTCATGCTTTCCCGGCGAGATCTTGACTGTCAAGATCTCGCCGGGAAAGCATGAAGAATTACGTAATACAGATACTTCTAAGACAAGTTCAAACAATACATACTAACCAATAATGAAGCAAATTATTACAATTTATATATTTCGGTAGTCCTGTTGGGCTTCCTGGAAAACCTTACAATCGACATGATTCAATATTTCTGGAGTCCACCTATCCATAATCTTCAGGAGAGAAGTTACCGCTGCTTAATCACCCTGATATATGGTCCCAGTGCCTTTGACTGCCCACCACAGGTCCTGTGTCTAAGAGAGGGTTCACACCACCACCATCTTTAGAAGAACAACAATATGTCTTAACTCAAAATTTTTCCTGAAAACACTGGTTGGCTGCATATATATTTCTGTGAGATAACACAGGGTACCACAGCCTTTTAAGAGGAAAACTGTTCTATCTACAGGCAGCCCCAAAAGTCGGGATAGGGGTAATATTGTGAAAATGGTGATATGTAGGTACGAGGTCAACACGGACACAAACAAATGAATTGGGGAAAAACTGTTTTGGTGACCTGCGGGAGCCATTGATCATTTGGTGCCCACCATATTGGGTTTAGCTGACATTTCTTCAATGGGACGAGTGGTCATCTAATACATGTAATAACCTGGAAGTACTAACGCCTATAAAAGTTATGAGATTGGTCATGTTTATCATACTTTGCTCATACTGAAAGAACCATTTGAAATGTAATTAATTAGGGCCAATAAGTATCTTTTCCTGCTTTTATAAGGAAATACCCATAGCACAAGTGCTCACAGGTTAAGGGTAGGTAAAAAGTTATGAATCATTTATTAAATAATAATTGTCTGTTATAATTCATCATTCCGCATGCTCAAAACTCATCACGTTTTGTTTCTATCATTACAGTTGTCCCTTTAATATGAAGGACAGCAAGCCTCTAACCAAAGAAGATCAAAATCATCTTGTTAGTCGGAGTTCCACAGGTATTACCAGGGACTTCATTCAATGACACCCATCACAGAAAGTGCTATCAGGAAGTTGATTAGAATATTTCAGGAAACATGAGGTGGCAGATAAGCCATCCACCAGCTGTACCCACACAGAAAGTGGCGGTGTGGTGGTGGTGAACATGAGGGACCAAACAACGAGGTCATCAGTCCCTTCAACCTCAAATTGTATACGCCATGGAACTCGACAAAAAATAGGTGAAAGCCAAAAAAAGACCATTACACTAGGAAGTAAAATCGACTCGTCAACAAGACTGAGACCAACCCAGGACAGCAAATGCTACAGTGTCCGCTCCCACAGCTCCGGAAGCGACCTCTACCCTAAACCACAATTTACTAATAGCACAGTGGTCAACGTATCACAGCTCCAGAGCAGGGAGAAATAAAACTACATTAAAATGTAAAAGAGTGGGGGACTGGTGGGGATAAGGCTCTAAACCCCACAATCAGCCAAGAATCACAAACCCACTCTCACCCCGACCAAGCGAGTCCTAGAGCTGACAATAAAATCGACTTTCACGGAGGAAGGCAAGGACGCGATCAACCATCCGTGGGTCATCCGCCAAAACTAAAGGCAATGCCGGCGGTAGGCCACAGTCGCCACGAAGTGTCGAATGGAGAGGACATTCAGTCAGAATATGAGACACGGATTGTACGGCTCCTCAATCACAATGTGGTGGATTGTCATTTCGTGAAAGAAATCCATGGGTCAGCCTGCAGTGTCCAAGACGGAGGCGACAGAGGACAATTGATTCTCTCCGGGAAGGGCGTAAAGATGAACTCCAAGCTGCAGTCGTATCTTTGATGGTGCGGAGTTTATGGGAAGGGGCAGTAGCCTTCCAACTGCTATCCCATGAGGAGTGAAGCAAAGATCTGATCTGCACACGCAGATCCGCACCCGGAATTCGAAAGGGAGATGGGCAGCGAGTAATTGCCGATCTAGCCAACCGGTCAGCCTCTTCATTCCCTGTAATACCAACATGGCTTGGCACCCAGAGAAAGGTAACGGAGCAGGCAGCATGATGAAGGTCAGCAAGGAAATCATGGATGGAAATAACCAAAGCAATGGCGTCAACCCCTTTCTGACTTATAAATGGGTTAATTGACGAGAAGGATTGTCCTTCCTCAGTACGGGTAACCACAAGGAACTTATGTGTCGATGGTAAAGTCATCTGTTCAGGTACACTATTATCCAGTATATCTTTAACTTCTTGAGATTCTTTACACTTCCTTTTTCTGTCGGAAACCATCATGGATGTATCCTCCACGATTGACAGCGTCTCCGATGGCACACTCCTTCCTGCTGGGGGCCCCTAACGGAAGCACATCCGCCTTGGGCGATTGTTTCCACCCCAGGTCGCACCTCCCTATCTACAGACGGAGGGACCCATCGGCGAATCGGGAAGGTATCAGTGCAGGCAATCGCCCCTCCCCTGGCCTGGCCTTAACCAGGGGATACACACACACACCCTACATGCCAGCCCGGGGCTGGGACTTACGCATTACCCAGTCACCCATATGGGTGGCCTTCAGGTGCGTACAGGGAGGAAGAAGGAAAAAATAGTAGGAGATAAAGCGTCAAACACTGATGTGGAGGCAAATAAAGAGGTGAGAGAAGAGCTCAAACCAAAAAATTTTAACTTCAGTTCCCTGAAGGGTGTGTGTGTGTGTGTGTGTGTGTGTGTGTGTGTGTGTGTGTGTGTGTTTGATGGACATGGACCAAACAACGAGGTCATCAGTCCTTTTAACTCTGAATTGTATATGCCACAGAACCCAACGAAAACTGTGGGAAAGCTAAAAGACCATTCCACTATGAATTACAATCATCTCACTAACAAGTCTAAAACCAACTTAGGGCAGCGAAAGCTACAGTGTCCGCTCCCGTAGCTCCAGAAGCGACAACAAACTTCTAAACCACAAGTTACTAATGGCACAGCTTCAGAGTAGGGAGAAATAAAACGATATTAAAAAGTAAAAGAGTGGGGCACTGGGGGGGGGGGGGGGGGGGAGAAGGCTCTAAATCCTGCAAACAGCCAAGAGTCAAAAAACCCACTCACCCCGACCAAGCAAGTCCTAGAGCTGAGGACAAAACCTACCTTCACCGAGGAAGGCAAGAACATGATCAATAATACGTGGATCATCCGGCAAAACTAGAGGTAACGAAGGCGGTAGGCCATAGTCACCATGAAGTGTCAAATGTAGAGGACATTCAACCAGAATATGAGACACGGATTGTACAGATCCACAATCACAATGTGGAGGATTGTCATTGCATAAAAGAAATCCATGGGTCAGCCTGCAGTGTCCAATACGGAGGCAACAGAGGACAGTCGATTCTCTCCGGGAAGGGTGTAAAGATGAACTCCAAGCTGCAGTCGTATCTTTGATGGTGCGGAGTTTATTGGAAGGGGCAGTAGCCTTCCAACTGCTATCCCATGAGGAGTGAAGCAAAGATCTGATCTGCACACGCAGATCCGCACCCGGAATTCGAAAGGGAGATGGGCAGCGAGTAATTGCCGATCTAGCCAACCGGTCAGCCTCTTCATTCCTTGTAATACCAACATGGCTTGGCACCCAGAGAAAGGTAACGGAGCAGGCAGCATGATGAAGGTCAGCAAGGAAATCATGGATGGAAATAACCAAAGGATGGGAGGGAAAACAACGATCAATGGCCTGCAGACTGCTCATGGAGTCAACACAGATTAAACCACGTTCCACGGCAGAATGTTTAATAAAACAGAGGGCTCTATAAATCGCCATCAGCTCTGCCGTAAACACACTCCATGCCTCTGGCAGAGAATGGCATTCCGCCCCAACAGGAGATGTAAAAGCATATCCAGAGTGGCCCGCTGTTTTTGAGCCATCAGTGTAGAAGATAGAGGCTCCCTGAAACTCTTCTAGTACTGGGCGCACCAAACGCCGAAAGACCATGGGGGAAATCAAAGCTTTTGGGCCCTAGAAGAGATCCGCCCGAATTAGTGGTCGTGGCACCATCCACATAGCTGTGCGTGCAGTAAAATGGGGGCGCAATCTAGGGAAGGGAAATGGAAATCCCGGCAAAGAGAGGCAAGCCGCAGTCCGACGGGGAGGCCCGCCCGCGGCCGGGTATCAGGGGGTCGAAGCCCTTCATATGCAAAAAGAACCTGGTAAGCCGGATGATCAGGATATTGCCGGATGGCGATGGCATAAGTTGCCAGAAGCTGATGCCGCCTAACCTGAAGAGGGCAGATTCCCGCCTCAACAAGGAGACTGTCGACCGGGCTAGTCGGGAACGCACCTGTAGCCAAGCGGACACCATAATGGTGAACCGGGTCTAATAATTTCAGGGCAGCAGGTGCTGCCGAGCCATAAACTTGACACCCATAGTCCAATCTGGACAAGATTACAGCCCGATAGATACGGAGGATAGTTGTTCGGTCTGCACACCAAGATGAATGAGCAAGGGAAAGTAGGGCATTAAGTTTCCTCATACAACTTATCTTAAGGTGGCGAATATGGGGCACCCAAGTCAATTTTTTGTCAAAGAGAAGACCCAGGAAACGATGCTGTGTTACAACTTCCAGGCACTGATTACCCAAGAACAGTTCTGGATCAGGGTGAACTGTAGTACGACGACAAAAGTGAACCACCCTCGTTTTTGACGAGGAAAACTGGAAACCATGGGACGTAGCCCATACTGAAGCCCGCCGAATGGCGCTCTGGAGCTGACGTTCAGTAGAGGCTACTGAGTAGGAGCTGTACCATATGCAAAAGTCGTCGACATACAATGCCGGGGTTACCAGTGACCCAACAGAGCTAACCAACCCATTTATGGCGATTAGAAAAAGTGTAACACTCAACACTGAGCCCTGGGGGACGCCGTTCTCCTGTATCCGAGGGGAGCTAAAGGAAGAGCCAACTCTGACACGGAACAGGCGGTGGGATAAAAACTGACGGATAAAAATTGGTAAGGAGCCTCTGAGGCCTCATGAAGAGAACGTAAAATATGACGACGCCAAGCAGTGTCATACGCCTTATGAAGATCGAAGAAGACTGCTACCAGATGATGTCTTTTAGAGAAGGCCTGTCTGATCGCAGTCTCCAGTCGAAGTAAATGGTCAATAGGGGATCGTCCCTCCCGGAACCCACACTGGTAAGGTGAGAGAAGTCCCCGGGATTCAAGAACCCAGCATAATCTGCGGGCTACCATCCGTTCAAGTAGTTTACAGGGGACACTTGTCAGGCTTATTGGTCGATAACTGTCCAGCGCCGACGGGTCCTTGCCAGGCTTGAGGGCAGGGACCACAATACTCTCCCTCCACTGGGAGGGGAAGACCCCTTGAAGCCAAATACGGTTAAAAACTTTTAGGAGAAATTGTCGTTGTGAGGGGTTGAGGTGTTTCAGCAATTGATTATGGATATCATCAGGGCCAGGTGCTGAATCACGAGAAGAGGAGAGGGCCAGCGATAGCTCCCAGTCAGTAAAAGGTTCGTTATATGGTTCCACCTGGTGAGAAGTAAAGCCTAATTTGAAGGTTTCGGCCTGGTGTTTCTTAAGGAGAAAGGTCACCGGATATGAAGTTGTCGCTGATACATTGGCGAAGTGAGCTGCAAGATATTCTGCAACAACAGATGGCTCTGTGCACACCCCATCAGGCAGGGCAAGACCAGGGACGGAAGACGGCCGCCAGCTACCTTGGATAGATCGGAGCATAACCCACACTCTTGTCAAAGGGACAGAAGAACCCAACAAGGAGACAAAATGCTCCCAGCATGTCCGCTTACTTTGTTTGATTAAGTAACGAGCTCTGGCACGCAGACGTTTGAAATTTATTAGACCAGCGAGCGATGGGTGGCGCTTAAGATGTTGCAAGGCCCTACGGCGCTCGCGAATGGCTGCGGCAACAGTTGCATTCCACCAAGGGACCGACCAGCGAGTAGGAGGGCCTGTCGACCGGGGAACAGCGGCGTTGGCAGCTTGGGTAATCATGTTGGTCATTTGGCTTATTATATCATCTGTACAGCCCGAGGGGGAAGATGGGAAAACAACCTGGGATGTATATAGCGGCCAATTAGCACGACGGAAAACCCAGCGGGGTACCCTGGCTCGTGGTACGTGTGAGGGAAGTGAAAGGATCAACGGAAAGTGGTCGCTATCACAGAGGTCGTCATACACCGACCAGTGAAATAAAGGAAGAACAGAAGGAGAAGTGAGAGAGAGGTCTATGGCAGAAAAGGTGCCGTGAGCGGCACTAAAATGAGTTGGGGTCAGCAAGAAACTGGTCTATGAGGCGCCCCGGCTAGACGTATAAGCACTGCCCCACAAAGGATGGTGGGCATTGAAGTCCCCAAGGATGAGGTAAGGAGGGGGGAGTTGCTGAAGGAGGGCCACTAGGGACGCGAGTGTAGGTGGCCTGTCAGGGGGAAGGTAGAGGTTGCAAATGGTTAATGGAGTGTCCAAGTGAACCAGGACAGCAACCACTTCCAATGGAGTTTGGAGAGGAATCCAGGTACTGACAATATATGTCTGGACCAAAGTACAAACCCCACCAGACGCCTGGAGGGGACCAACCCGGTTCCGACAAAAAGCACGGAACCCACGGAGGGTCGGTGAATGTGCATCCATAAACCTCGATTCCTGCAGGACGACACAGGCCGCAGAAGAGAGAGAGATTAGCTGTTTAATCTCCAAGAGGTGACGGTAGTAGCCATTACAGTTCCATTGGATGATCATATCACGAGGATCTAGGCGGGAAGCAAATGGCATAATGTCTGTCACACCGCTTTGTCAGCGTCCGTCACCAAAGAAGAAGGGACAACAACCATAAATAGCTGATCAGCCTCAGGCTCAATGGGATGAGCGAGTTGCGAAAGCACAGTCGGCACCTCCGGTGGTACCGGAGGGGCTTTATCTTGTAACTTTGGTTTCTTCTTCTTCTTCTCCTCCTCCTCCTTCTCTTTCTCCTCCTCTTTCTCTCGTGTGGGACGGGCAGGACCCGCCCCAGAGAGAGGACTTTTGTCAGTTAGGTCTGGTACTGACGAAGATCGGGCGACCTTTGAACTCACTGACTGGGAGTCCGATGGCTGACTGGAGATCAAAGATCTCCGATCTGGGGAACGCCGGGACGGAAGGCCCTCAAATAGGGCACTGTCGCCAGCAGGCGACGGAGAAGGGGTGCACTTCTCCGGCTGGGAAGGGGTGGGACACAAAGGGAGGGCTACAGGAGCTACAGGAGAGGGAGATGTGAGGGAGGGGTGGGGACGGGGTGTAGGGGGGAGATGGGAGTGGGAAGGGGAGGGTGAAATGCTAGAAGATAACGTCGTAGCGAAGGTCGTCGCCATCTGCACGGGATGCAGACGTTCATATTTACTGCGGGCCTCAGGGTACGTCAAACGCTCCAGGGATTTGTACTCTTGTATCTTCTTTTCTTTCTTGAACATAGGGGAATCTGGCGACCGTGAAGAGTGGTGTCGATGACAGTTGACGCACACCGGCGGAGGAACACAGGGGCTCCCCTCATGTAGTGGGCGTCCACAATCACCGCATACTGGGACAGCTGTACAGCGAGAGGACATATGACCAAACCTCATACATCGAAAACACCGCATGGGAGGTGGAATGTAGGGCTTCACTTCACATTGATATATCATTATCTTGACCTTCTCTGGGAGTGTCCCCCTCGAAGGCCAAGATAAAGGCCCCAGTATCGACGCGGTTATCTTTAGGTCCCCTCTGAACGCGGCGAACAAAATGTACACCACGCCGCTCGAGATAGGCCCTAAGCTCCTCATCAGTTTGAAGGAGGAGGTCCCGGTGGAATATCACACCCTGTACCATATTCAAGGATTTGTGCGGGAGTATTGTTACTGGAATGTCGCCAAGGGTGGTGCAGGCGAGCAAAGCTTCAGACTGGGCTGCCGAGACCGTTTTAATGAGCAATGAGCCAGATCTAAGCTTACCCATAGATTCCACTGCACCAAACTCGTCCTCTATGGTCTCGACAAAGAACAGTGGTTTGGTGGTAGTAAAAGTTCCTCCATCAGTCCTGGAGCAAACCAGGTAGCGAGGAAAGGGTTTTGCTCCTAACCAGTGAGCCTGGCCTTCCTCCCAAGGGGTAGCAAGGGAGGGAAACATCCTCGTATCCGCAGTAGCAGCATTAAACGATCTCTTCCTGTCTTCAGAGACGGCCGATGCACGACCATTTTGGAGTCTAACTCTTTTCATGGTGCTAGACGTCCGCCCTGGTGTCACCCACTCCGAAACCGGGGCTCTCTCCATGGGCGCCACCCAGCCTCAGCAAAGGCCACCTGGCATGATGGCCATTGCCGGGAGTTCTGATACCCCTGAGGACAGGCATCAACTCCTTGGCTTGCATGGAGAGGTCGCAGCTCAGACACCAGTAGTGTGATCCCTGTGGTGTCAGGGGGCTCAGCCAAAGGGTACATAACAGCCCCCCCACACGGACTGGCTACACGTGCTGGGGACCTAGCAGGGGATGTGGGCTACAGTGAGGAAAAGAAGTGGAAAGGAAAGGATAGGACCCACGCCGTAGGGGCTAGGTCCGGAGTTCTTCCCCAATTGGCTCACACGTTATCGGACAATTTTGGTATGGAAGGTCAAACCCCGAGGGGGACCAAACTGGGCCAAAAACCGGTGTACACAGCAGACAAAACCAAAGTGCAGGACAATCAGTACCATGGGATAGCCAAGCCGTCATCTAGAGTAACACTGATAGACGGGGTTGGAGAGGGTGGGAAGGAGGAATTGGGATGGGAAGGAGGGGGAACTAGGAGGGGTAATGCAGCCTGGGGAAAGCAGAAAAAAAGGCTGCAATGGCTCGGGGCCACATAGAAAGTTATGACCCTAAAACCGTGTAGTGTTAACTTGTCCAGCAGCACGGCATTCCTTGGAGAAGTACCCACTAAATCCTTCAGTGACATAAATGGTATCCGTACAAAATACCACTCCAACATCTGGCAGTAGATGCCCCTGATCAAAGGATGTAGTTTAGTCGGTGGGTGTTAGAACACAATGTCACCGATCATTATACTACTTACAAGATACTTTTTTTATGGTCATGTCAATAAGCACAACATGCGATACCGGTCACCAGACAAGCCAAGGTGGTCGTCTCCCTATAGGTCTCAAGGAGGTGGCAAAGTGACAGTATGGTGCAGCATTTGGCGAACCCATTTCATTGGGCCTATCTTTCTGAAGTTAAAGAGCAGTTAATGCATGCCTGACTGGGACTTGGCATGTAGACATTGGCAATGGTGTGACGAATGACAGGATTTTGCGGAAATACCTAAGTCCATAGTGTATTCTTTGAATATCTGTGACATGCAACACTTGGAATAGAAGATTACGGAGACTGTCTGTGATACTATCACACCTGCTTTGTTACATCACGTCTATGCAAACTTTCTGTGACCGATATGGAAATGTCTTTAGATGCAAAGACAGCAAGTGGGCAACATTCTGTGAGGTGCACTTTGGTTCGAATTGTGCTGCCTGATTGTGATTGATCAGGAACTGCACGTGTTATAACAAACTATCCATGCACCTATCAATACTCTCCTCGTATAAGCAAAAACCTAACAATATGAAATCCAGGATGGAATGTCAATAATATGAGGGCAGATATCAACTCACTATAAATATGATCACTGAGCTCCAGGCAGGTCACATAGGAAAGACAATCACATTCACACAATCTTAATTTTGTGGCACACTATTAATTTTGTGACACAGTCTTTGCCAGAAAAAGAGCAAAGGCTACATACAATCACACAGTTGCAATTGACCAGATAGTCAATTTGAACAACACAATGTTTTATTATACAGGTCAAAATAGTGTTGATACATGCTTGACTTCCACTATTGTTTGAACTAACTTAACCAGGCAGCTATTAGGGATCATGTAGTGTAACATATATTGCCTTTGCCAACATACAACCAAACTGTCAACATAGCTATACCTAAGGTTATGTTACAGATCAATCTACCATTAGATAGAATATTAGTTCCAGTCTCGGAGGCCTCACATGATTATGTTGGTATGGTAGAAAATCTTTGCCGAGTATTAGAAATCTCAGCCCAATAGAATAAGTTGATTAGTACACATGTGTCATCTGCTCCAAAGAACAGATATCATTTCTGATTCTACAGTTGCCATTCTTTCACATTCACAGAATATATGATAACAACTGTGAATGGGCAAAGCTGAAAATGTGTACCCAGCTGGGATTCAAACCCAGGTCTCTCGCTTTCTAGGCAGTTGCACTGACCACTACATCACTGGGGACACAGTGATCACTGCACATGCAAGGAATACCTAAGCACACCTCCCGCTGGGAATTTGTGTCTGACGGGAGGCATCCTTAGGTAGTCCTTGCAGGTATCATGATCACTGTGTCCTCAGTAGTGTAGTGGTCAGCGCAACTGCCTAGAAAGTAGCAGACCTGGGTTCATATCTCGGCTGGGTACACATTTTCAGCTTTGCCCATTCGCAGATCATAAGAAAAGGTAAAGCAGTCAACAATCCGAAGATTGGTTTGAACACAACAGTGCTTTACTAGGCATGGTCCTGTTTGGAGGTGGTATGCCGTTGCCTTCCTCCGATCTTCGAACTGACTTACCCAGCCAGTTATAGGGGGACCTACAGTTTAACGTGGGTTCCGAACCACGGTGCTATTTAATATTTTCCACATTAGCAACACTGCCAGAGGTGAAAGAAGTGGAAATTGACAGATAAAAATCCCAGGACCTGGTGGTGATCGAACCCGCGACCCTTGGATTTGTAGTCTGGCACTCTACCAGTGTGATATCGAGCCGATATGTCATATATTCAGTGAATGGCAACTGCAGGATCAGAAATGATTATAAGATAACTCACTAGCAATATGTTCCACATTTGGTAAGTTTCTACCTGCCCAGAAAGAACAGGCCAGCATAATTGAAGGATGCAATTACACTAGTCTGCTTCGACCCATGACGTCAACATGGTGGCAATGACATATTCAGTCATAGCCAATACAATAACCAAAACAAACGCAAAAACACTTAATAGACAAAAATTAACATGAAAACAATAAAATGGCACTAATGGGACAAGCAAAGGAATGTGGGGGTTTTAGGCAGGGATTTTCCAAGAGGAAATAACCACGAGAAAGACAATCGGGGAAAATTATGGAGATAGCACAAAACAACACGAACATAATGAGAAAAAATAATAAAAAACGACAAAACACACAAAAATGGTATTGAAAACTTCACGACTAGAAATATTCCTCAAATGAAGTAGGCGATTCCAATCAACTCTAGCCACCCCCTCAGAAACAAAACACCAAAACAGTTACCGAACAAATCAATCTAGCTATAATACACCTCAATGGGGGGTGGGGGGAATTGAGGGAATTTCCTAGGAACCACGTACATCGAATGAAACAGCATTGTGATCGATATATATCGAACATTCAACTCTCGCTTAGATACCATTGACAATTTAGTGTTTCTGGACAGGAAATCCAGGCACTACGCACCCTCACGTACTAGATCCTTGTTTAACCTGTACCTTTAAAAAAGAAAAGTGGTCCATAGTTTAGCCTTAAGAAGGTTAGATATAGGTTAAACACGAAATTTTTTCTTTAGTGCGTGACGGCACATAGCAACCAAATCTCCGGTTCAGAAACACTAAATCGATTTACAGTTGCATGATGGATATATACCATTCTCGGAAATTACCGATATTTCTTTTGGTATTTCAAATGGCAACCACATATTGAGTCGCAAAAGTATAAGAAAATATCACAAATTCAATGCAATCAAAAACAATATAAATCATCTGCTTTGCGTTTGTCATATTGAATGTGGAGCTAGAATCGAATATTCAATATATATCGATCTCAATGCCGTTTCCTTCAATGTACCTAAAAGAATTACAATCAACCACTACACACAAAACAATACCAAAAAATGGTATCCAATTCTTCAATTGATCTACAATACACATCAAAGGAAGTAGACGATTCCAAACAACCATATCAAACACTGCAATATGGAAATACGGAACCAAACATAAAACAATACTCAGAAAATATATGTTTCCATTACGCACAAAGAAAATTACTTTTGCAATAGGCTTCTACCAATCAGTTGCTCTTACGAATGATCAACATTTCAAGTGATTAGGCCTAGTGTTTTAATTAAAACATGGGGCTTGGGTATGTGAATGGGTGAACACAAACTGATTTGTTTGTATTTAAGGAGTACTGTCATATTCCCAATGAAAGTAAAATGTTCAATGTTTTGAGTTATAGAACAACGCTGAATCAATGTGGTCTCCTCCAAAGCCTCACATAGCAAAAAAGAATTAAACTTTCAAAAGTTTCCTTCTATAAAATACATAGTAACTAACACAACACATAAGATTATTGCTGAACTCACTTCGAAAAAGCAATAAGCACCCTTAGAGCACAGATAAGAAAATAACACTGACCTAGGCTATGTTAAGAAACAACTAACAGTACAGTCAAATACAACTGTGAACCATTTAACTTCACCAGAAGAGGGCTCACCTAAACACAGAAATACTGCCCGTCAGCTTTGACCCGTGTCTTCATCGCAGTGCAGTGGTTTCGACGTGTGACCGTGTTTGTAAAAGGTCAGAGTAATTATGTGGTGGCTGAGTAAAAGATGATACTTTGTTTACAAGCAGAACACCGAGTACAGATTAATATTTTGTGTTTAAAAAGTGATCTGCAGCTTCACTCTGATGGTAAGATATAGGTTAACAAAGAGTTTTCTCTCTTCCGCATGTGAGCGCTAAAGGTGTGAATTTTTGAACTGAGACCTGTAACTGATGGTACATTATGTTATCTGTAATTTATGAGGATAACTACAGATTATTTATTATCTACAATACATAAGTATTAATATATCCCATATACGGTTAATTTATGAGGATAACTACAGATTATTTATTATCTACAATACATAAGTATTAATATATCCCATATACGGTTTCTCCGACATGCTGATGACGTCATGAGTTAAAAGCTGACAGGCAGTAGCCCAGTCTTCAGTTATGCCCGCACGATCGTTATGACATACCAATTCACCATGTACAAACACAGGCAACTCAAAATCAATGCATAACAATGACGTCAGGGATCAGAGCAGACAGGGGGAATCACATGCTACAACGGACCCAATAAGGCCTTACATCTATTTGTGAATTTTATCACTTGATACATATAGACCTATATTAGACTTCACTTATAAAGAGTACTTAACAACCCCTTCAGCAGTTTGAAGGTTAACAAAACTGAAGACCGGGGTACCACCCATCAGCGTTGACGTCGTCAACATGGTGGTAATGATGTGTATACTCATATCCAATATGGCGACCAAAACAATCTTGCAAACGACAAAAAAAGGCCCATATAAACATGCGAAAATTACCTAAAAACCAATAAAATGATCCTAACTAGACAAGCGCGGGGGTTTAGAACGGGGACATTCTAAGCGGAAAAACAACAACATACCAGCCGCACAAAAGTGCTCCATGAAAGAAGCCGTAATAAAAACACTGAAAAAAAGACAATAATGGTATTGGAAAATTCAATTGACCTCTATTACACCTCTAATTAAACTCGGGATACCGACCCTCACAACGGAAAACCGAGAAAACTGGTATCGAACACATCAATTGACCTATATCACAACTCAAATTAAACTCAGGATACAAACAATCCCCCCATAGCAATGAAGTAATATAGAAAAGTGGTATCTGACACTTGAGTTGACCTTTATTAAACTTCAAATGAAAGTTGGGATACCAAACTGAGGAAACTAGTATTGGACATCCTATATCACACCCCAAATCAAACTTTGGATACAGAAACGATCACCACACCCTCAAAATAACGGAGAAAACTGGTATCAAAGCTCAAACAAAACTCAGGATACCAAACACCCCCCTCCTAAAACAACGGAGAAAAGCCATATTTTACTATACGATCCCACCCACCTGCTTGAGTCATAACAACAACATTTACTAGAAGTCTCGATCAGTTACACGGGCTAATGTACTTATGTGACATGGTGTGACACTGATGGCAAAAGTCGCTGTGAATGCATCATGTTTCGATGATTTTATTTTCGAACTGAATCACAGGATTCAAATGTAGACCACTGCACACAGCAAAACGATTTTTCTCCACAAACACTGTCTTTCTGTTCAGTTTCAACACGTTTTTGATACACAAATGGAAATACATTTGGCTGCCCCTACAAATCACTACAATATCCATAATTTTCTAACTATTCTTCATTTCTAACCCCTGTACTATGCAGTGGTAGAAATACTATGCAGCAATTAAATTCCAACACTTGACAATCAGGACTCGTGTTGTCGCAGCCGTAAGAATGAGCGTTACAATTCTACTACCGGTATGTAAACAAATCAAAGTGGTATAAAATGTATATTAAAAATCACTTGATCACTGTTCCATACAGATCATAAAACAAATGAATCCCTAAATCGATTGAGTGTTTCAGAAGTGGAGATTCGGGTGCTGTGGACCCTCACATACTAAAAAACTTTGTTTAACCTATACCTAACTCACTTAAAACGATCACTGTTTCATACAGATCATAAAAGAAATAAATTGATTGAGTATTTCTCAGCTAAAAGGCCAAACACCTACAGAAACTTAATTATGTCACCTATGGTTGCCTCCTTCAGTCCAAATGAATTGTACTTTCTTGTTACATCTATCCTAACAAAATCAAACATTAACAATAACAAATGAATAAATAAACCAGAATAATTGCACAAGTAATCCATGAACAAAGCCATACACACTTACTTCCAAGCTACAACAAAAAGCACAAAATTTATTACTGACAGTACGATTAGTACAAACCTTGAAACTAAACTAATGGTACAACATGTAATGATGACAAATCATTCCAATTATACCACAAGAGAATGGCACAGCATAATTATGCATGTCACCTGTCAACACACACCTCAAAACTACCGTGCCATGACAACGTCACACACCACAACAGGCCAACGTCACGGGTCAAAGCAGACGGGCAGCACTTCAGGTGAGCCGACAACTGCACCTCAACTGCTTCGAGACCTCTATCAATGCACTCTGTCATTCTCCAAACAAAACTGCCACATCTTAACAGGTTCAGCTTTCAGCTACATTCCAGATTTGCACTTCACCATTATCATTTCAAAAATTACCATGTTCACTGGTGTCACTGCTCAAATAAAATCAGATTTATTGCCATTATTTTACGACACGATTCCACCTCTTTGCTTTGACCTATGATGTCCTCAATATGTTAGTAAACACATAGTCTGATCATAGTCAACTACAAATAATGTTTTAATTGATTAGTGTTTTAATTAAATAATGGGGCTTGTTAAAATTTTACTGGTAATTTGGAAGAAGCATTGCATATCACAGTTGCAGCCTACTATCCATTCATTTCGAACATCACAGTGCTATCGTAGCTTATTCACTCATAATAATTTAAGCTGTACTCTTAGGTACTTGCCTAAACACATCCTTTAAAATTCGTAAAAAATTTCACAGTACTTTTGTCAAACAAAATAGACGTCTACAGCCTAGCTTGGCAAAAGTACTTAGCCTATTACACAACATGCCCATTTCACAGTTCAAAGCTAACAAGCAGAATCACGTCCTATAAATGACTTTGTTCACCTCAAAGTTCATTAGCTGATGTGTTGTTACTTTTTAATGTACAAACATCCATTTATCGAGCCCAATGGTATAATTAAGAAACTAATTATTTGAATATATTGGGTCAAATGAAGAACACATTACCACTCTTTGGCTTTGACCTGTGGCTTGAGGGTGGTGTTTAGTAGGCTATGTGCGGGCGAGCGGTTCGTTTTATTAGGAAACAATTTTACTGAGTGGACAAGGTTACTTCGCAAACCTGTTGAGTGTAGAGCAGAATCAGCACGATTTATTTACTTTATGGTCTCTTACGAAACAGTAAGTCATTCAGATTTCTATTCACATCAACGTCTTGGCAAATAGAGTGAGGCCACTGAGACAGAAAGTAATTTTTTAACAAGCCCCATGATTTAATTAAAAGCAATAGTCAACTGAACTTTAGATCATTTGAAGTTGACTATGACTAAAACACGGGATTTTCGCCATGTTAATGATGCCAATGCTCAAAGCCAACAGGTGGAATTGTGCACTTCAATTATGTCATACAATGTTAGAAGGGAAATCACGAGTTCATAAATCACTGCCCACAATTGCAATATTTCTGAAACTGAGGTAATTCGTTACGATATTTGGTAACTATATAACAATAACACAAAGTGTTTGATAAGTTTAGCACAAACTTAACACTTTGGAAAGGCACTGCACAATACATCAATAGGAATGCCCAGATATATATCACTCTGTATAAATATTCTAGGTAAGTATCAACAAAATAGCACCTCTAATTGTGGTATAAGTTTCCACGGTACGGTAATATAAAAAACATTTAAACAGGACTATTCCATATTGTATATACCAGAAATAAAAATTAGTCACACACATTATATGATTACATGAAACCTTTATGTTCAGCAAGTATCAGTCAACAAATCTTGGTACGTCCCGTACTATATGAAACAATAAGTTAGTTGCCACCAGTTTACAGTGAGTGTGGTATTCGACATGTCTTTCAAGATGCACAGTATCACGTAAAGCTTCGCAAAAGCCTTGATTATTTCCAATTACAAATGAGCAATTCCGTAAGAAAGTGACACTCCAGCAGAAAACAACAGTGGCTAATTAATGCATTTAGCTGGTTATTCAAACATTTATTGATTATTACAAGTTTAGAGAATTAATCAAAGTGAAAGTATATTGGATTCTTTATTTATGCCCAGCAGCATCAACTGCAGCATAGACACAAACCTGGCTTGAAAGAAAATAATACTAGGCAAGGTAAGAACGTAAGAATTATAATTTGTTACAAATTGTTAATTCGTGAAGAGTAATGGAATTTTCCCATCGCAATACGGGATGGGATTGTTTATATTTAGTCTGGTAAAACATAAATTAACTTGCTTTCACGGATATACATGACTGTGACATCCGAGGCAACCAAACACAAAATAAAAACAAGTATCAAATCGTAGCTCGATGCCATACTGAATAAAAGTAATAGTAACTCACCATTTATGTATTAAGTATAGCCCAGTATTTGTCAGCAACTCTTCAAAACAACCTTCCTCTCACTAACGCACATTTTACCACCATAAGAGACGCAAACACAAAGATACTATTAAGACCGCCGCTCAAAGATCTCTAGCCTACCTGGATGGCGAACTTCAGTTGTTTTAGCGTTCCAGCCATGGATATTCATATTTCAGCTCTTGCCAAAGAGTGCGTCTCATTGCAGCCGGGCTACAAGACTTTAAACCTCCTAGGCGCATCTGCTCCAAACGGAAGCGTCGTCATCGGTTACTGATGACGTCAGCAGCGTAGGCGCGCCTGAAATAAAATGTAAGTGAAACCGAACTGCTACAGCTTAAGTGCCGTATTTAATAAATACCATTTATATGCACATACTCTAGTGATTCTTTTGTTTTTTACGGTGGATGTGTGAAATTAAGCATATCAGCTTTTCAAGTATCGGTACTTTCCTAAATTCTGAAAAACAATAGCCTGATAATTTGCCGTGTGATGTGTCATTAACTGAGTTACACTAACAGTACTAGGGTACGGCAGCGGGAAAAAATAGTGTAAAAACAACAAAATATTTAAAATGAGAATTCGCTTGTAGTAGTGCAGTGTTACACACTGAGCATAAAGCGAGTGAAATTAGCCATGTTATTGCAACATAATGTCAGGGAAAGATGTCAGCTGAATAAAATGTAGAAGAATATTTCGCTGTTTGTGTCTGAGCTTCCTGAGTCAAAATCTGGAAGTGTAATTTGTGTATCCAACGATCGAGATAATTAAGCAAAATCGTGTTTTGGTGCGTCTGATAATCTTCGGGAAGGCGAAGTTCAACAACACGAAATTAACATAAGAATATGGAAAAGGTAGTAACTGATTAACTAATAAATTACAAAGACGCAAAAGGTATGTACAATGCACGGAACATAATGAGGTCGGGCAACAAACCCGGTTGTAAACATTTGTTTCGGCCCCTCTGAAATATAAACAACGCGCAACCAAGACCGAGGCAATAAACTGATAACGAAAGACACTCATTAAGAACTACAATCACACCTACACAATTAACCTGAAAAGCAGGTAAATAGCCCCTGTATTGCAAATGAAAAATGTGTTTCATCAGACAATCACGGCAAAAGTTGTGCAGCCAACATAAAGCACTTAAGCGCAAACAACAAGGGAAAGGTACCATAAGGAATAAAATCTTACTTCCAGCTTCAGCAACAACGTTGTGTGCTGATGTTGGCAATGAACTCTGATTTCTCTTCGAAAATCTGTCACATGGAATTAGAGGGAATAATTTATAGTGTCGAACATGAGATAAGTAATTAATGCTGTTGCTGCTGTATTGTTGACAGACTCTTGTCTCTGTGCTTGCCGTCATAAGGTGAAAACTTTTTTTGCCAACATTAGAACACTACGCCGCCGATGCTAACTTAATTAAAATTTAACGCTAGACATATGACTCTGTAACGATGAACATAAACTAATAAAAGATTCTGCTCTTATTTAAGATGGCTCGAATAATGTTGCAAAAAGTTAAGTGAAAATTGTTCTCCAACACATTTTAAAGTGTCTGAAAAAAGGACAAAGGAATATAAGGCAGTAGCAAACCAGACACAAAGTAGTCCACTAAGGAGAAACATACCCAGGGAGCTGCAACAGAAAGAAAAGAACCCCAGCAACAAAGAAGAATAGCAGCCACACCTCACATACCTGAACCCAGCAACAGCTGACCAACTAGAAGAGCAACCACCTGTGAGAAATCACAATTCTGGTGTGCGAAAAATGGCAACAGCACAACCTGACAGCCATACAGGGAATGTAAACATTGTCCCAAAACTAAATGACTTCCACAAAAACAGTAAGAAAGGCAAGGTCCTCACAACATAATATGTGTTGTATTAGAAGTAAGGTACTCCGTACTCTGACACTTCTGTGGTGACGTGAATGTTGATGTTGTGCAAAGGTTAATTGAAAATCACATAAATGTTTCCGTTTCTAATATATTTGTTTTGTACACATAACATCTGCTGCAACAGAGATGAAATGGTATACTGGTATCTTTATTAGAGATATCAAATAGCCTAAAACTGATGTAACTACATACTATAAAGAATTATATATGCAGAATTAAGTCACATAAAAATCATCACCGAAAACATAATAGTTTTAAGCTTATATAGGTCTCCTGATGGTGACTGCTACATTTTGAAAAATCTGAGTTAGTGTTTAGAAAAATATGAAATATAAAACAATAATTTCCATACCTGAGAATTTTAACGTAGAAATATTCAACACTGTGGCTGAACTTTCAATAATCTAAGATCACTTAACGTATACTGTTCTGAACTTTATCCAACATGCAGAGCTACACAGGAGATGCATTTAATGGATGCAAGGCAGTACAGCAAATTATAGCTCAAGAGTCTGCACAAACAATACACGGCTTTGTACCAGTGAATTGAATAACTTGTATATTAGTTAAGGAAACAAACTAAAATAGAAGCAACTGACACATTTGCTATGGAATTGCTTAATGCCTTTCTTAATTGGTATATCATACACACTAAAATTAAAAGAACACTCCCAAAATGATCAAACTCGAGTATGCACTGCTACTGACTCTCCAATTACAATGTATAAAACCACAAGATTTTACCTACAAACTACTGACATTCATACTTAACAAATGTTTACTATCTGGAGGACAAACAGCTATCACCCAAATTCAATTGTACACTCTTTGACAAAAAACCTGGCCGCCGGCCGGCCGCCGCTGAGCCTAAGTCCGAGCCGATCGCGACATGGGACAATAAAAGTGGCCACGCTGATTCGCTCTAAGTCCAACTACTGCACAATCTGGCAACACTGCAGACTGCGGGAGTTCATACTGTGCTTCTTGTTTCCAGTTAGAAGACAAATGGGTCAGCTACCTCCGTGGTCTTATGGTAAAGTGCGCGAATTGCATGTTCACTATTAGCGATTGAAACCGACTGTTGACAAAAATTTTTAATTCATGTCACTCGTGCATGCTGATGCCACATGTGCAAGGGGAGCATATGTGTAACGTATTTCATTTTTTGGTACACTGGTAATAACATTCCGGTAGAATAACATCGCCGCCTCAGGCCGCAGCACTTGGCAGAGCTCTTCGCGGCCCACTCGCCGGCAGCAGCGGTGGCGGCGCTACACAGCGCTGCCTCGCCCTCTGCCCACAGCGCCTGCCGCCACTCATCGCCCTGGATATGCTGTAGTGTTGCTAAGTGATCATCCACAAAAACGGTTGCGATTCGTATTTCACACAGGATATAACGAAGCAGACCACCTATTTTGAATGATGAGCATATAATACATTAGAGACGCAAAAAATTGTCATTGTCCAATCCAATGGCACTCTACGATGGTTAACACTTATTTGTGGTTTAAATCTCGATCCTTTTCCTTTCAGAAAAGCCTTTCATTCAATTTGTTGTTGTCATCAGTTCATATGTTTTCATCAAGACACAATATGTAACTCACTAAAATGTTTTAGTGTCGTTGTTTCATTCCTTACGGTAAATGTATGAGCTAAATTATGCGAATACGTTTCAGTGCACGTTCTAAAGCAACACAGGCACACTGCAAGGTTCGTGTCTTCATGTCTCATTTCTACTGGAGATATTTCGCATCAATGGAGGTGAATTCGAATTTCTGCGAAGGCGTTTGTATGGTGAAGCAAAGAAGACATGTAATACCATTTCCATGATTTGAAGTCGACCTGTCTGAAAGACCTATTGTATAAAGATTTTCTTATAATTGCGTTAAAGAGTTTCTTCTGGCAATCTGCAGTGAATAAAGTAAAATGAAACAAAATAAAATGAAATTCCATCCCCAAACGCAATTTCTCCAACCAGGATTAGAACAGCCGCCTCACACCAGGCTTGCATCGTAAGACAAGCAGAACCACACAGCCAACCACACACTGCCGCCTGGTGCCCTCAGTCTCTCACATATTCAATGCTGAGCCTCTAACGCATCGCGAAAGATAACCTGAAAGTCACCTACACAAATAACTACATTCCTTGAGTGCAAAAGTTAAATTTCTGTCTCTCATTTCACGTGGGCATTACACATCACGAGTCATGAAAGTAGAAGAGGAATGTCAAGTGAACTTAGTGAGACAATTCAGTACCACTTGCGGAAGTAACTGCACTGTCACAATGTTGCCAAATATCAGCAACGATGTTGCCAGTTCTTAGCTGTACTAGGAAGACCTGTGTAGCGATAAGTGACGCGAAATCGCGCTCGTCTCATATGGGCTTCTAGAGGGGAGTCGCGCATTTTGGTTAGTATGCGGCGCTCTCTCCTGATAGATTCCGTCGTCACATTTAGGATGCAAATATTTAATTCGTCCAATGAGGCCGAAACTAGCGTTTACATTTTTTGAGACTTTACTGCATTATGATATATTTTCAGCAAATGACTAGAGAAGTGAAAAATAAGGATATTGTGCTTGCAACATACGGCAGATCAAAGACTGAGATATATAAACTTCCATTACGGTTACAGTTTCATCTCCCCCCCCCCCCCCCCCAAAAAAAAAAAGATACTAAAAGAATTGCTTTCTTATATTTCGACAAAAGCTAATTTTTTGATGGAAAGTTACTGGAAATCAATGATGCCATCACGATTTCAGTTTCACCCCCCTCTCCCCCCCCAAAAAGACTAAAACAATCACTTTTTTAGATATCTACAAAAGCTATTTTTAATGAGTTACTGAAAATGAACGTTGCATCATCCATCACTAAACAGTAACGTATCAAACACTTCACATCTTGAAAGCGACAGCCCACAATATTCTCAATCCTACTAGCATCTGGTCTCAACTGGCTTTTAGCCATGCATTGAGAAGAAATGCTGATGAATTGGTAACTTACCCTCATCAACTTTCAGTGAGAGCTTTTTGTAACAAAACGAAAAAGTAATGCATACCATCATTTTCTCCAATGATACTATCCACTGTTGTCCGAAGATGGACTGTATCTACATTGAGTATTGTCAAACGCGTCTCACATTCAAGGAATATTAAAAGTAAAGCAGTCAACAATCCGAAGATTGGTTTTAACACCACAGTGCTTTACTAGGCATGGTCCTGTTTGGAGGTGGGATGCCGTTGCCTTCCTCCGACCTTTGAACTGAACTGACTTACCCAGCCAGTTATAGGGGGACCTACAGTTTAACGTGGGTTCTGAACCACGGCAAGGAATATTACCTAAACGAATTTAGTCCTCATGAAGCTGTAACAAAACAGAGAATCTGGGTGGTTGTGCATATTCGTAAGTTTTCTTACTTTGCCGTAATAGTTGATGCAAGATGAGCAAAGTACAAATCCATCATCTATTGTTTTCGTCGATTCTTTGGGCAGTCTTCTTTGGTTTGTACTCCCTCACTTCGTCGGCGATCTACTGGTGTTATTGAAAATACAGTAATCAAAATTACGCGACTATTTGTCCCACATTTTAATATCTTTGGTTTTTGTTCTGAATGACAGTGATGATTTCTGTTGGTCTGGTTCCATATATCGGAGCCTAATTCATGAAATTTTATTCCCATGACAGATGAAAGCAATTAGAATCTTGTGTCTCTTTAAAGAATTTTCATATGAAAAAAATTAACACCTGAAGATGAGTATTTAAAAACGTGAAAACGGTCGTGGACCTGTAAAGCAACGTTCTTAATAATAATAATAATAATAATAAACAGCTGACGCGGCTTCAGAAATTATTATTTACTTTATGGGATGATTGAAGTGATTTCCAAATAAATTATTCTATCTATATTTAAAATTTTACCATCATCTTAGAACAATTGATAAATTCATTTAAGAAAATGTTCTTTCGTTTGTTTGTGATGTCACTTGATATTCTTGAAGTAGGTGGCTACAGCATCTGCTATGAGGTTTCCAGGAGACAGTTGGCAGGGTGATTTTGTTTGACAGTAAGCGGATAAATTTAAGACGTAACGAAACGAAATGATGAGATCCAGCTTTTGCGACAAAACGCACCCGATTTCTAAATTGGCTAGGTTTTCAGAAAGTGGCTATTATACAGCTAGACATTACTGCTGTAAACCCTACCTCATTGATTTACCCACAGCTGAGGCAGATTGCTCGCAACGTGAAAGAGAGTAGGAGAAGTTAATGTATGAAACGACCTTCTTGAACACAAATTCAGTTAACTACGACAGTGAGCATATTATGATGTTAATTTTTCAAAATATTTAATGTAGGTGACAAGAAAAAGTCAACTGACTGCAGAATTACATATCAGACTAACATCTACATGATGCCGAAGTTGCGAAACAATAGGCCCTACTACGACGTTGGAAAATCTTGATTACATTGATTGTCTGATGAACGAGTTTTTGTAGCTGGCGTCCTGCATGTTAGGATCCGGATCCGTAATTCCACTCAGGCTCGAGATACTGTGCTCTCCAAATTGCACATATGTCACATGGCCAGCTATTAAAAAAAATCAATGAATACCTCATTGAGTGTATTACCAGTTTCGTTTCTCGGTTTATGGGGTTCATAAGCAGGACTTATAGTTATGTTTACTGTACTCCATTAACTAACAATAAGACTCACAATTTGTCGCAGAAAAGTCTTCCTAAAAACTCAAATTTTGTCCAGTTTCCTTCGAGTTTGCTTCCTGATAAAATAAAATGTCCGCAGGTCAATATGGAAATTACAAGCTACCTGTTATTGACAGAACATCTTGCTACGTTAAATAGCGTTCCATTTGAATTTTTTGAGCACTATCCTTGATGAGGTACTCAATGGATTCCAGACCTGTCTTTGTTGCCTGCCTCGTTGATTTCATAAAATGTTACGTAGTCTCATGGCCGGATGCGAAGCAGACATAGTTTTAATTGCAGTGTGTTCATTACAGTGCGGTGATAGGTTTCAAAGTACAAACTTAATGGCGACTTTTAGGTGCCAGGTATCTCACGTCGATAGATTATCATTCGATCGGTGTCGTCGCATATAGCGGACGACATTAATTTACTAACCATTGCAATGTTCAATGCAATTCGTGAATTTCATTTATTTCCTATGAACACGTAATTTCGGGGAGGTCTACCGAACATCTGTTAGACTCTGTTTGATGGCTTCGTGTATTCAGAGCGACAACTATCCTTTCCCTCCAGCAGGCGCGCTCCGCCTTCTCCGTTTCCAAATGCGCGCACCTTCGCTCGCTCGTTGTGCCGCTTTTACCAAAACGACCGTGGCTGCCTCCACCGCGTCATATCTCTTATCGACTTCAGAACATTAATGAAATAAATTACCCTTCAAGTTGGTGACCACTAAACGCTACTGTTAGCATTACTCATGATGCAAGAACACTTTATGTTGCAGTGTTACTATGATGTCTGACATAGCTCTTAAAAATTCTAAAATTTATTGAATCTATCCTTAACGCGGTAGCAATTATCGAGTGGACAAAAGGTATTTTATACGTCTTAGTGTATTTTAAAACCACGTTTATGTGCATTTTCCATTTGAATGATTGTTTTACGCTTTTCAAACTTTGTATGTGTGAAATTTTCATTCAATTTCAAACATTTTTATGAGAATACTACAGAGACATTTGATACATTTGTTTTATTTCTATTTCACCTAACCCCTCTTATGTGTTAGTCACGAAAAGATCGTGAAGGTAAAAAAGATAGGGCGATATGAACTCACACTAAGTCTTACCAGAAATAGTTTTAACGGCGAACCATTCACGACTGGAAGAGAAACAGGCGGAAACAGCAGTTGTATAAAACGTGCCCTCCACCACACACCAATTAAGAAATGACGTTAATGAAGCAGTGTCATCCAGTTCTAAGTTAAGTTGAAAGTTCAAGGTCTCTTGTTCAGAGGGAAGTTGATTTGAAATGAACTGCAAAATTTGTACCAACACACGGAAACATGAACAAAGTAAGCTCTATTGCACACGAGACATGAAAGAAAGAAGGAAGATTACGATTTAACGTCCCCTCGACAAGGGGGTCATTAGAGCGAAGAAGAAGTTCGGATTGTCATGATAAGGATGTGGAAGGAAATCGGCTGTGCCCTGCCGCAGGGACCATTCCGGCATTTGCCTAGACTGATTTAGGAAAATCATGGAAAACTCAAATCCAAATGTCCATAGGCCAGTTCGATGCGCCGTGCAGCCAATATGAGTCGAGTGTGTTACCACTTCACTAACTCGCTCCGTAGCAAAAACGAATGCGAGTAAATATTGCATTATCACACGATTCTGAGTTACGTTAATTAAGTTTCTGGGCTATCGTTAGTATAAAATCAATTGTAAAATTTGTAACAAAAACACAAAAGACAATAAAGCAACTTAATAAACACGTGTTACAACGATTCAAATTGATCGATGAATTGTGCCATGGTTTAAAACAACATTAGGGAAAGCAATTGCACTGTTGCTTGTTAAAAGTTAGTAAATAAAAGTATTGACATATCTCTTATTCATTGATTTTTAACAGATGCCGTAGAATGCGCAAGGCTGTAATTTTACCGCTATTATAAAAATTAAGTTCAACCACTTCACGAGGAGAATTATAGGGAAAATATGTGTTTAACAATATTAAGGAGATGAACAGCAAGAACAAACTGTTTACGATTCGAACAATATTCGTACAAGTAAATATACCAACGGTGGAAATACGACCGCCTACTGCAAAATGAATTATGTGGAGCACATGTTTTCTTTCAACGTGAAATCTGGGACCGGCAGAGAAAGTATTATCCATCTAGAGACAACGGAAAATGTAATGCGGTCGGAACCGTCCGCTTCTCTGCCTTTCGTGGAGATATTTCAGATGAAAGCGTTCTGCCCATGGACGATAGACCTGAAATAACCAAACGGTTTGGTTTATAGGACAATTTCACTTTTGGCAGTTGCAATTACTTTACAAATAATAGATCGAATGACTGGAGTAATTTGAAGGGAAACGAAGTATTACAATTACTTTGAATCACCTGCAAAGATAAAAATATTTAAGACAAAAAGTACTTCCGAAGCAACATTAAACACTAACATTATAATTCACCTAAACAGGGGCATCACTAAACGAAGAAAACAGTTTCTTATTGGGAAAGGGTATGCGGATGTAATAGAAATCACTAAATTCTGCAGCAAAAGACGTCTGGTCAATTTTATGATTATCGGTAAAAACTTGCGTAATAGCTGCTCTAGGACGGTACCCGCCAGATGCTCATTTTGGTGATATTCCTGAACTGTGAGCCGCGTATGACAAGATTGAACGTATATTCGTCCAATTTGGGACAAAAATGCGTAGGAATTTTGGAGAAAGTAGTCATTTCACACTTTATCCGTTTCCTTAAAAGAAACACTCCCTGGAAGTTGATGAAGGTAAGTCATCTATTCATCAGCATTTTAAATGATGTTGTCTGCTTTTGGACTGAAGCCCTACTTAGAAAGGGCTTTGGCAGCGCAGCATGGATAAAAGCCAGTTGAAGCAAGCTGTTTGTAGAAATGAGGATATTGTGGAATGGCCAAGAAATTCTTCCTATAGCTTAGCAGTATTGGTTACGATGATAGGCAACTCTGATCGTTCCCTTAGTACCAGAATTAGAGGTATTTTCCAATATTCATGAGGATATGAGATTAGTCATTGCATTTAAATGACTCTGTTATCCTGAATTAAATTTTCGGCCGCAGAAAGGTCTACCCCTGCTTAAATTGCAAACAGTTTTGTGTTTTATGTCGGGACTGTGTATGTTAACTGCAAACAAATGTCAGATAACTGAACGAGTAATCTCATTTTAGCTCGGTGGCGCCATTCTCGTTTTCTGATCTACAGCAAGCATAGTTGCTTAGTGAGGTATCGTTGTACTAATGATGTGTGTGGCTTCAGGTCTATTTTACTCCTCTGAAAAATGTCCTAAATGGTATTCAGCAACGAAATACCAAAACTCATTGCAGTCTGTCAGCCAAGAGATCGGCATTTTCTATTGTTATTGTAATCTTTATCATTCTGCTGTAATGCCGTAAACATCATTGATTACTATCATTATTATCATCATTAATTCAGTTCCAAAAGCGTTCTTTCCCATGTGGCCAAGAGACCAGAAAGAATGTGTGGTTTGACGAAAAATAGGACCACAGGAAAAAGTAGGTAAAAAGTTTGTAACAATATCTGTTGATTTAACATCGTGACCACAGATACTAAGCAACAACACATGCAAGTCATAGGTTGCAACGCTCGAAAAATCCATCACACACATGGGTTCGGATTCTCATCATCATTTGTTGGCCCAACAAAACTATAACACTACGAAATAAAAAGTTGCTTAGTAGTCTATAGATTATATGTATATGTTTACAAAGGAAAAACCTCAGAATTGCACATTTCCCACATATACAGTTTAGTTTCTGGTCGTAAGGCTGCATTTTGAAACACAGTCGCTTTCAAGTTGCAAAGTTTTTCGAGATGAATGGGGCATCATTGATTTCCAGTAACTTTCCATCAAAAAATTAGCTTTTGTCGAAATATAAGAAATCAATTCTTTTAGTATCTTTTTTTTTGGGGGGGGGGGGGGGGGGGAGGTGAAACTGTAAACGTAATGGAAGTTTATATATCTCAGTCTTTGATCTGCCGTATGTTGCAAGCACAATATCCTTATTTTTCACTTCTCTAGTCATTTGCTGAAAATATATCATAATGCAGTAAAGTCTCAAAAAAATGTAAACGCTAGTTTCGGCCTCATTGGACGAATTAAATATTTGCATCCTAAATGTGACGACGGAATCTATCAGGAGAGAGCGCCGCATATTAACCAAAATGCGCGACTCCCCTCTAGAAGCCCATATGAGACGAGCGCGATTTCGCGTCGCTTATCGCTACACAGGTCTTCCTAGTACAGCTAAGAACTGGCAACATCGTTGCTGATATTTGGCAACATTGTGACAGTGCAGTTACTTCCGCAAATGGTACTGAATTGTCTCACTAAGTTCACTTGACATTCCTCTTCTACTTTCATGACTCGTGATGTGTCATGCCCACGTGAAATGAGAGACAGAAATTTAACTTTTGCACTCAAGGAATGTAGTTATTTGTGTAGGTGACTTTCAGGTTAACTTTCTCGATGCGTTAGAGGCTCAGCATTGAATATGTGAGAGACTGAGGGCACCAGGCGGCAGTGTGTGGTTGGCTGTGTGGTTCTGCTTGTGTCTTACGATGCAAGCCTGCGTGTGAGGCGGCTGTTCTAATCCTGGTTGGAGAAATTGCGTTTGGGGATGGAATTTCATTTTATTTTGTTTCATTTTACTTTATTCGCTGCAGATTGCCAGAAGAAACTCTTTAACGGAATCATAAGAAAAGCTTTATACAATAGGTCTTTCAGACAGGTCGACTTCAAATTATGGAAATGGTATTACATGTCTTCTTTGCTTCACCATACAAACGCCTTCGAAGAAATTCGAATTCACCTCCATTGATGCGAAATATCTCCAGTAGAAATGAGACATGAAGACACGAACCTTGCAGTGTGCCTGTGTTGCTTTAGAACGTGCACTGAAACGTATTCGCATAATTTAGCTCATACATTTACCGTAAGGAATGAAACAACGACACTAAAACATTTTAGTGAGTTACATATTGTGTCTTGATGAAAACATATGAACTGATGACAACAACAAATTGAATGAAAGGCTTTTCTGAAAGGAAAAGGATCGAGATTTAAACCACAAATAAGTGTTAACCATCGTAGAGTGCCATTGGATTGGACAATGACAATTTTTTGCGTCTCTAATGTATTATATGCTCATCATTCAAAATAGGTGGTCTGCTTCGTTATATCCTGTGTGAAATATGAATCGCAACCGTTTTTGTGGATGATCACTTAGCAACACTACAGCATATCCAGGGCGATGAGCGGCGGCAGGCGCTGTGGGCAGAGGGCGAGGCAGCGCTGTGTAGCGCCGCCACCGCTGCTGCCGGCGAGTGGGCCACGGAGAGCTCTGCCAAGTGCTGCGGCCTGAGGCGGCGATGTTATTCTACCGGAATGTTATTACCAGTGTACCAAAAAATGAAATACATTACACATATGCTCCCCTTGCACATGTGGCATCAGCATGCACGAGTGACATGAATTAAAAAATTTTGTCAACAGTCGGTTTCAATCGCTAATAGTGAACATGCAAGTCGCGCACTTTACCGCAAGACCACGGAGGTAGCTGACCCAGTTGTCTTCTAACTGCAAACAAGAAGCACAGTATGAACTCCCGCAGTCTGCAGTGTTGCCAGATTGTGCAGATAGTTGGACTTAGAGCGAATCAGCGTGGCCACTTTTATTGTCCCATGTCGCGATCGGCTCGGACTTAGGCTCAGCGGCGGCCGGCCAGCGGCCAGGTTTTTTGTCAAAGAGTGTACATTCTGGCAGTTGTCAAATGTTGATTCTGTCAGGGTAAAAATACCACTATAGCTGTTTAGAAATTATTGACCAGACATTAACGTTTAAAAAGTGGAATGTGGTACCACTTGTCTTACATGATATATAAGTGAGGCATTTAATTTCATTCTCTATGATGTCCTGTTAGCAAACTAGAATGTAATGGTGTATGTAATCCAAGATTATCAGTAGAAGTTTCATATCTTCACAACAGAAGGCAGTTTGTTACAGTCAAAAATAAACACTCCCCAGTAACAATAATTAATACTGGGGGTACTAAAATGCTCGATTCTTGAGACCTCCTCCATCATCACAATAATTGATGTGCCTTGTTACATAAACAGTACAGTTATATGCTATGCTGAAGACACAACTCTTCTCCCCTCACACAAGAACGTCGGAGCCTTAAGTAACAGCACACCGGAATCATTCAATTTCATCCTCCACTGGTTATCATGAAGTAAGTTACTGTATAATCCCAAAAAAATAAAACAGCTTCTCTTAGGGTTGTCGAGTGCCATCAAAAATACACATTGAAACTTTAGGACTCTATATTAATTCAGAACTCAACTAGGAAGAACATATAGACCATGTGTGTGAAAAGATGTTGAGTCTCCTTTGGAAACTTTTTTAGACTAATGTACTTTGGACTTTTCAGACACATGTAACTTTTGGCCTTCCTCTTTGTAGACATACTCCTTACATTTTGAGAATTCTGAAAATTCAGAACATTACACACAAGGTGTAAAGGAGACACCAAGCAGAACTGCTGTCCACTGTTTTCCAGGTACAGGCTATTGACTGCTGTGATCATATATATAAAATATGGGAAAAACCAGTGGCATGAAAGGTCTTGTCAGTGTCCTTTTTAATGCTTAAATCATCAGAAAGAGGGTACATTTTCACATACCAAAACAGAGAAGCAAAAACTGGTAATTCACACAAAGTAAATGCTCCAAAGATTTCAACAAACTGTCACTAACAGTTCAGGCCATACCAATTGAAATTCTTAAGGAAAGATAGCACAGCTGCCTATCTGACAACCAATTCTACTGTTAAGACTTATATTGCCTCAGTAATGTTGAAACCAGAGGTGCCTCCTTCTCTCCTGCCCCTCCCCCCCCCCCCCCCCCCCCCCAGCACCTGAGATATTAGGTCCTGAATTCCTAGTTTATTATGTAATAGATATGGTTTTACCATTTAATATTGAAATTAAATTACTTATATTTCACATTTTGTAAATTCTTTTATAAAGAACCCCCCGCCCCCAAGGCTTGTCATTTTTCACCCCCCCCCCCCCCCCCAGAAATTTCAATGACGCAGTTTGCATTATGACACCCCCACTGCCCTTGGGCACTTCTGGTTGTAATTTTTCAGCAACTGTACTAGCTGTGCCTTTTTCTTTTTGCACTTGCATGTGACGCTAGCCAGTCAGGTGATAGTACGTGACATGGTTACGATTACAGGTCAATAATTGAGTGGACAAAGGAACACACAACAACCTGTCAACCTAGAGCAGGCAGAGCTTTAGTTATTTACTTCATGATCAGTGAAAAAAGTTAACCACTCTTTCACATGCATCTTCATGGTAACGAAGTAAGATTGTAGACATGTATGTACCTCAGGAGACTGTTTTTAGCTGTATGAAAATAATAATGTTTATTGTGAAGACAAAACATCTGTTATCGGCTAATATTTGATTGGTTGCCCCATCTGCACTACAATTGGTCAGCTCTGGGCATTGCTACTTAACACGGCAAGTAAACTTTTACCCCTCTAACTAATGAATGTTGGTATGCATGATTCATATAAATTTATAAATTCTATTTATTAGCTGTACTTGCTTTTTCAGTATACTTTGTACATACATAATAGTATTAAAAATTAACTATCTTTTAGACAATGTGGCTTCTTCTTATAATTTTATCATACATACAAATTGCTTCCATAAGAACTATTCATTGCAAATTATGTGAGAAAGTTTTATTCTGATGTGTACTATATTAATGACAAAGCCTATTTCATCTTGCCTGATCAATGGTCAATAAGATTACTTGAAACTGCTGCTTGACAATATGCATTTCATTGATGACTATGGCCTCTGCTGATTACCATTAAATTGTGAGATAGTGTTTCCATCTTATGTTGACTGTTGTTTGTCTGTGAAACCGATTTTTTAATGTTCCAATGTTTGAAATATGAGTAAAAATAGAACTACAACAAAAATTACCACAAACATGTACGGTACTACAGTATCTGTATCCTACCCAGAAAAATCTGTTGGCAACTTCGATGCAGGCAACCTGCAGAATACAAGTGCTACAGCTCTGGCATACATTACACAACTGCTTATGATATAAAACAACATAACAATTTGAAACTAACGGCCACCAATCACCTCAACACCAATTCTGTGACTATAGAGAAGAGCCCATACAGATGCTTAAATATGTAGTCTGGATTTCATAAAAGGTCCATTCTGAGAAACAAATATGGTTCATATATGCAAGTTGCTTTCACTGTTTTAACTTCATGCAATTGATCTGGATTGATGTCACATGATTGGCTAAGTGTGGGCAGTTACAGTGGGTGTAATTTGACAGTTGTTACAAGTGGATAAGTAATAGGCTTCAGATGAGACTACAATATGAACAAAAATTTGTTGTAATGATTGACATGGAAATGTGTATGCACAATTGAACTGGATTACAAATACAATAATGAAGGAGATAAATAGTGTATGCGAAGAAGAGGAGAGTCTATATGATGTCCGATAGGAGGGCAATGAATGGGTAATATTGTGTACAACTTTGTTTTGGCCTATGAAATTGTAAGTGTTGTAGCTCACATCCTTCAAGTGTTGAGAAAATGCTCCTCATTATTTCACTGAATACCGATAAGGAAAATTAAAAAGCATTAATATTATCAAATGTTAATTTAGGTTCTGGATTCAATTATGCAAAATTTTTAGAGAAGTGGAGTGGTGGAGTATATTGCGATTCTGTCAGTTTATTTTCTATTTATTTATTTGTTTAGGAGCCCTCAATGCACACAAGCAGTGGACCACCACATAGGTTCTACTGTCACTTTTACATACATTAGTAGTCAGTCAGGTAGTTCACAAGATGTGGATCTGATGTTATTTGGAGTACATGTGAGTAAGATTTCACATTCATATAGACCCACTTCAGTATATTGGATGAAAGGTGACTGAAGGATACAGACTTTAAGAGCAGAAGGAAAAAGTTCAAGAGAAAAGAACATCTTCAAAAGTGGATATGTAGTAAGGGCAGTAGCGATTTTCCTGTTGAGACATAACTTACAATGATAAAGTATTGTTAGTTTCAGGTATTGTGTGACACAGAAACACAATGGCAGGATCTTAATTCTTCGATCACTGCTTGTGCAACTGATATCCTTGGGTGCATCATTAATAGTAATATTCTGAGTGTAACTTGTATAATTTTAGCTTATTATGTTAGCTTTTTTTGTGCTAAGTTTGGAAATAATTTGCTAGAGTACACTGCAAAATGATCAAATAATAGATGGAGTTTGAAATTTTATGCCCAGTCTGACTTTTGGTACTTGCAAGAGTTCAACATGCTATCCAAGAGGTTTCTGACCTGCACCGAAATACAGAGCATAAGAACCACAGATCAAGCCCAAATTATGAAAATACAGCACCATTGGTTTCTGTATTTACATAATGCCAGGAATTTGCTATGCCATATTTTCACAATCATGCTAGCATTACAAAGGTAAGTTACTTTAGTGAAACCTAAGAACCAAAACTTGAATGGGTGGACTGATGTTTGAGTCTGGGTACGCCTAGTTATAAGCCTCGACCCTCTGTTACGTCTACACTTGATGTAAGTACACAATATTTGTAATAACTGCAACTCTGTGATAAGAACAAAATGCAACAGAACGATTAAAGAATAGCAAAGATTGTGGCAAATACACTATAGTTATGGGACAGGGCATCCCTAGTCTTTATATATACGGTATATAAAACGTTGCTTTCGCTGAAAGAAAAAAGAAATTTTTTCTATATTTGTTTGTGGAGTCATCATCTGCAGCACCCGTTACAATTAATTACAATCAGTTCTTCTGTTTTAAGCCAACAGCAACTAAGAACAATTTTTTACATCATAGGCGTTTCAATTGTTATTTATAGGCATTAACACCAGCTACAGATGATGCTTTGTGTATAACATATGAAATGCAGATGGTGTAAAGCTGCCCTTAATTTCAGTCTGCTTAAGACAGGAAATACGATTATAATTCAGATATTATTTGCCTGTGTACAAAACTTATAAAATCGGACTTTGACTCAAAATCACGGCCACTCAGATATATGGATTTTTTGGAGATTGTCGTTAGTCATAAGCTTACTCACGAAAACGTCATATACCGGTAATGTTACACATCACTACTCACTACCTAGGTTTATATTGTGTACTGCTGACGTTAAAATTTAAATATGTGCTGCAACTGCTTCACGTATTATCACTTTATTTGCTAATCATTACGGGTATTTTTCCTTTTATTTAATACTTTTGCTGCAAACAAAACAGAAAGCACATTAGGCCTACTGCATTTTGAAAAATCCTCTACATCCCCATAAGCAAAAGACATGTCACCAGAAATATCCACGTTACGACTAATCATTAATAACATTCCACAAGACTTTGTGTTCATCCGAAAGTAGCTGCAAATTCATTCTTTCGAACTTTTTTCCCCTAACTTTTGACAAACACGATTCGGATGACAGCACATGCTGATATCAAGTATCAACAAATCGTTGCAATCCTATTGGCTCTCGCTGAAACCAATGAAGTCGTACTCCTGATGTCACTTCCGTTTGGAGCAGATGCGACTAGGAGGTTTAACGCAAAGACCTTGTAAAACGTCTTGTATCTGAGCACGGCCTGAGGAGGCCGTGATCTGAGTTGCCGTCATTACCATTGGTGCCAACATAACCACTGCAGCCCGGTGTAAAGCATCATACAATTTAACCGGATTTATTGAAACAGACGTCAGATGTTTGTTGAATTGACGTTATCCCGCCTGAATGGCGCACGATTAGAACTTTTTTTCCACATAAGGTAGTAAATAACTTCCTTCTTGAAATCCTAGTGCTTCTCTAAGGTTCACATACCCCAGCACTTCACAAAATTCGACGAAAGAATACGCGAAATTAGAATGAGACAACTCATGCAAGAATCGTAGGTGAAGTCCTAGAAGCCGTGTACACCGAATGAAGCGTTAGTGCTATCGATATATATCGGATAGTGTTTCATATAGAAACGATAGGTCTGTGCGATACAGGCGACTAGAGGCAGCTTAGGAGGGCACCCAAGATTTCCCGACCGCCCGATAGATGTCTCTACGGTTACGCTACCGTACTCGATGCAGAAGACGCCGTTGTTCATTCTGGCATAATATGTTAACTGTTTTGTGTTAAGGTTGCCCAGTTCCATTTCAAAGTGACAGTGCACTGACACTACATCACAAGGAGGTGTACCTTGTTATTACATATGAAACTGTAATGCAGCAATAAGATGTAATGAATTCAATAATAAAGCGTTGAAATATTCGTCGTTAACGTGGTGTAATGAATAGCGTACTAGACTGCCGAAAGAAAGTAGCATAGTTCGCAACCGCGTACTTCCTTTACATTTTTTAAATATTTTAAACACATTCTCGGAGTTGCTTATTAATATAAGGCAAGCATAATTTGCAGTGTTCTACATTATTTATATTTCCTTGTGATTAGAAAAAAAGGACGCAAATATTTCGCAGTTTATTTCCCAATCTATGATAATTTCATAGTGTGCACATAGGTAGGAGACCAATTGGACAGCTTCACGAGCAGCAACAATATTTACATTCTTCCTTATCACATATATTTGGCTGTCTGCTTCCGAAATACACCGCTCTCAGAGAGTATTATCAGAGTGCACTCTAGATACTATTGTTGAGATTTATTGAAACAGCTGGCTTTCTTCAGCAAGTCATGCTAGTACATTTTATTACTTATGTGCTGTATGAACTATAATCATACTGTTCACAAAACTAAGAGTGCATGTGAAATTGATATTACAAGAAGTAAACACGATCTTCAAATATAGTACTTTATTAAAAATTCTAGCAGGAGACAATGAGGAACACGGTAAATTATTCATGCAGAAAAGTATAAAATAAACCTATAGTTTATATTTCATCCGTCGGTGGCTATATAGCTAAATTCTAAAAGCAACTAACCCCTCGTCTTCTAGATATCTATTCTTTAAAGGAGTTGATTAATAATCTGAGTCACTTCCTGTTTACGTTTTAGCTTCACTATAAGAACTGACCATGTCACTCTCAAGGATATATCACTTATTGACTATATACTTTTTCTGCGAATTATAACGTAAGCTTTATGGTACAGACGTAGTGTGCTGGTGTTGACAACCACATTACACGTTCTTTTTTTTTTTTTTATTATTCCAGTCACATAGAATGAGCGGAATAATCTTTTGTGCTGGACGTGAGATAAGTAATTAACGCTGTTCCTGCTCTATGGCTGACAGGTTCTTGTATATAACCTAGTCCGGTTAGTAAATTGATTACCATCGTAAAGCGAAAATTTCATTGCCAACATTAACACACTAAGCCCTTGCAGCCCGTAAGTAAAGTGTAGCCCTTTTCATGCATCTGTTTACAAACAATTTAGTCAGTAAGCCGCATGACACTTACATATGATTATTATAGCAATAATATGACACATTCTACATCCCAGCGATACACTCCCGTCACGATTTCATATACCTCGAAAATAAATAAATAAAATAAATCTGGACGGGCAGGGAATTATGAGGGCAGCTTAAATTTCTCCGAAATCAGCAATAAAATTCGTATTCGCCTGCCTGACCACATTCTCGGAAATCGTCACATATCTGGAAAGAGAGACAAAAAATTTGTGATAAGAAAGAACATGACTTTTCCTTCTATAGGCTACGTTTCACTCGAAGCTATTTAAGCTTACTTTCCTACTAGAGCATATACTCATTATGGCAACATACTATGAAATAAACAGCAGAATATTTGGGACAAGACAGTTTTTATTTCATACTTTGTTCTGAAATCAGACTGAAATGTCGAATGTTACAGAATATACTCGCATTACTTTCATAAGAAAGAGGCAGAATGCGTTCAAACTGCCGCATCGAGGCAAATGTTTATACCAGTATGCAATTCTTTTGGCTTTCGCTGTGATGCTATTGGTTGTTCTCACTTCGCACAGAGCGCTGGTAGCGTAACCGAAGAGACATCTATCGGGCGGTCGGGAAGTCTTGGGTGCCCTCCTAAGCTGGCTCTAGTCGCCTGTCTGTGCGATAGGTACCGAAGAAGTGAATGTTATGATTTTTACGAATATGCTATGATTTTAAAGGATGTGTTTAGTCAGGAACCTAAGAGTACAACGTAACTCGTGAGTGAACAAGTAGCACTCTTAGGTTCCTCCATAGCCACATCCTTTAAAATCATGACATATTCGTAAAAATCATAACATTCGCTTTTTCGAATACTGGTACCTATAGTTTAGTCTAACGACCATAGCTTTGACTGAAAAGTCCATTGACAACGAATTAAGGCCGATTCGCACTGTCCGTCATGTCAACGTCACGGATCCGTCACATCAAATTGTATTCACACTGTCCCTCACGTCAATTCGCTTTTTCCAGTATTCCATGTTGAAAGTGAGGTTATGAGTGGCGACGTGTTATGTAGAAAGTCATATTATAATACTTTAATTGAAGAAACAACAACGCTAAATGTTATTGATTGCCAAAATCAACTTTACAATGTATGGTTCAGGCTAACTTAATGTGGTAAAGTGCTGGGAACTGAAACATGTCAAAACATCGACATCTATTTTAAAGCGAAAAAAATAAAGTTTCTTGCTACTGCTAGCGGAGCGAGAGTTGAATGCCTGATATATATCGATTAGGGTGAAGCTAGAGTCACTCAGGTAGCTTCTGACGTGACGTCAAAATGACGTAATCAGGCCGAAGCAAGCTTCTTCGACTGCTATCGAGTTTCGCGTTCGTGGTAGAATCGACCTATGTGAGTGAGGGTAGCGCATTGCAAGCGAAACGCTGTAAACATAAATATTCGTAATAGAACTAGGTCTAGAAGCAGGTGTGAGGACGTACAGACCAGATGGCAGATGCACTAACGAAGTGAAAACCGAGAATGACGTGTGGTTAATAAATGTGGTGTGTTTCTCTTGCAGTTAGACTGCGTCTAAGAAATGAAAACTTACGTACCAGTGAATAAATCATATGGGTTAATATGTTGTTGAATATTTCTCTGTTTCTTGACATTTTTATGTATCCCCAATCCCTGGACGTAATATGTAACCAATGTGTACCTTACCAAATTATACGTACTTTGTACACCAAAATAAAAGTGTGTTATCGGTACACTTTCTAGAAATTATTATTAGAATCGTAAAATGAGCCTGAATACGGTGATTGAAAAAGAGCAAGCAATTTCTTGCAGAGTTCCCAGCTACACTTCGGAAACAAATAAATAACCTTGTAAAAGGAGTGTTGTCATAAGAGAGTTCGTTTCTGCTTGCTGAAGAACAGTGTGTTAATGGTTACTGAGATGTTTGGCTACATTAACTACTTTACAATCCATGTATTAATGTTGCACATTATTTCGAATTGTTAGAAAAGGTCATAAAAATTAAATTATTAAAAATCTTATTTCTTTTAGCACAATTTTTTACATCTAAAGTTCCAATTATGCTAATAGATCCTGGAAGTAAATAGCTGTACTGGTATGATGTGTGTCAAATTTGGATTTCTATTAACCCCTGAAAATAGGCAATAAATTAACAGAATATTTCGGAAAAACTACAAATATCAGGCCATTTTAGTAGTTTTCAATGAATTGGTTTAAGTACTGCTAACAGGTTTCTGTCTTTTTTTCTGTTACTAAAAAAAAAAAAAAAAAAAAAAAAAAAAAAAAAAAAAAAAAAAAAAGAGAGAGAGAGAGAGAGATTTGTTTATTGCTACTGCAGTTTTATAGGAGGCTGAGACAACTATGAGATAAATTTATCACACCATGGTAAAAAGTTTCATTTAACAAAATTTTTTAATGTGAATGGAATGACATGTACAGTAACAGAATCAGAATTTTATTTTAAAAAAATCACTGGTGGGTTTTGATTCTTAAGATATTGCACAACAAATCCAGTTGGAAGCAATGTATGAGAATAGGAGAGAAATGCCTTAAAACAGAAGTTTTTGTGATTTAAAAATCTGAATTGCCAAACAGTAGGCTTATGAAAGAAAAGAATTATTTGTACAAGAACTTAATGAAACATAAAACTGAATGGGCCCAGTGACACTCAGTTTCATAGTACTGTTGGTAGTCCATTTCATTTATTGAAACTGTACACCCCAGATTTTGTGATGATAAAATTCAGCTGAGAATTAATGCATATAGATTCCTGTTAAACTGCAGAATGAAGTCCAGAGAAGTTATTGGTGAAAACCACGAATCACTGTGTACATCATATGTTTAGAACTCTAAAAATGTGAGATATTCTTGTGCTGTTGTTAGTGATGATTGGAAGCATAATATTTATTCACTACATGCTTTCCTAAACAAAATTACTTGACACTGTCTACAAACCTGCTAGTAGAAATTTTTACATTCATGAGTGGTGGTGTAGCCAATCAATTAAGCAGTGTTTCTGTATTGGCAACTTGAATTTTTCATAGAACAGTATTACATAAATAGTTTTCCAACCCAATCAGCAGAGCAGAATGAAGTTGTTTTTGGTGAATGTGTCATTACCAGGTCCTTTTCTAAATTCCATGAACAAAATATTTTATTTAATGCATTGATCTTTTATAGGCCTACTAGTGTTTCCTGCTTGTTCCTCCTGACATTGTGAAATTTTATAAGCAATGACTGAACTAAATAGTTGCTGTATTATAGATGGGAACAAGACTGATTTCTACAGTGTTATGCAAGCAGAAAAGTCCACCCCCCTCCCCCAAATAAATTTCATCATACAAAGAAAATTGTTTCTTTGCTTATGCATAGAATTCAGTAAAAACATTGGTACTTTACATGGATTCATGTCCTCATGTTTAAAATGGAAGGGAAAGAAAAATCACTGTCATTCCATTACTTCCAGAACTGCTTATAACAGTGCAAACTACACAGCAGAAAGGGGAGAAAATATTATTTTATATGCGAATGCATTTGGCTGGTACTTTTTCCTCATGTGGTTGTAACTCAGACTTTTAGCAGATGAACAGCATGAAGCCTTTGTTAATCTAATTTTCTAAGGAATTGTTTAAACTGTTGTTACTGCAAGACTCCTGTAAGGTTTATTTTCATGCTCTTCATTATCGCAGCTCATCTATAATGTGTACCATATGGTGTGAAGTAAAGTGAAATTTGATTCAGAGGATCCAATTGGGAAGGATAAGTAGATGATAGTCCAAGACCTCATCTATAGGCTGTTTTGTATGCTTCATAGTGTAGTAAGTCTTATGTCAAAGATAATACTTGCTTTTCTGTTTTCACGTGTATCATAAAATACTTCTGCAAATGTTCATTAAATCCTGTAAGTAATAAAATGGAATATACAGTTGTCTTAAGAATGGCCAAATGTAAAAGACTACAGGCTATGAGTTAAGTGTTCCATGAATTGTGATTTCGGAGAATAGCTGCAGTTTACCTAACATAAAAGTGGATACCAATCCAAATAGCTGCCTCTTCTGTAGTATTTAATATTCATTGGTAATATGTTGTATTTAAATACCAGGAACACTACAAAGTAAAGTTCATCAGATGATGATACACACGGTTTCAATTAAGCAGTATGGACCTGTAGCAGCTTCAACTGCTAACGCCATTAAAACAAATATTTAATGGGTTTTGATAATGCATATGTCACCAACTGGTGTTATTACCAAACTTAACTGATAAGTAATCCCTATAGTTACAATTAATAGATAAAATATCGGCTCACCTGAAGACGGGCATACCACCTGTCAGCTTTGACCCATGACATCATCGCAGTGTGGTAGTTTTGAGGAGCTTTTGTGTTTGTAGAAAGCCTGAGCAATTATGTGGTGGAAGAGTTAAAAGCAATAGTTTGTTTACAATGAGACCAGATTAACATTAATATTTTGTGTTTAAAAAGTAAAGATTATTTTTTATCTACAATACAGAAGTATTAAGATATCCCATATACGGGTTTTCCGACATGTTGATGTCGTTGGTCGAAGCTGATGGGTGGTATCCCAGTCTTCAGTTATGCCTATATCATCCAGTTAGAACGAGTAACACATTTGATTACACAATCAGAGATGCCAAGTTTTAAAAAAAGCTATCCATGATTGGGAAGGAGGGGGTGGGTGTACGAGGGCTACAATGCGTAATTTATTTCAAATAGCAGTAAAACTCTCTATTTGATGCTTAATTGTAAAAAAAAATAATTGTTAAGGCATAAGGTGACTACTAAAAATATACATACCTCTGGTGTAGTAGGCCTATATGTGAGATTAGAAGAAAGAATTATGTACATTGACCTTTATGTTCAGTTAACTATGTCCGAAACAGACTAAAAAGGTGCAAGAATTAATTGAAGAGCTGCTTGGTAATATGTACGACTTTACTGTGTATATACACTGCTTGTATAAAGGTGACAAAAATGTACGGTATTGTGTTGTTTCTGAAACTATAGTGCTTCATAAAATAACCCAACAATAACAAGGTTGCCAAACGAGTGAAACAAATAACTAATTCCATAATTTTAAGACTCCTACAACATAGTAAATTTTTCCGAGAAATTGTCATAATTATGGACAACTCTTAACATGTTGCATGTCTACACAATAAATGAAACTGATTTTAGGTCTTATGCTTATGTATTGAATCTTCAAATTTTGGCCAAATAACTAAAGTGTGAAAAAATCTTGATTGAATTTGTAAACCATCTTAATATTGTTATAAACTGCAAAACAAAGCACAAAATATTCAAAATAAATGTGTAGCAAAATGGACTCAAACAAAATCACTTTGAACCTGCATATTGTGTTCAAGCTGCTTCCTCTACAAGCAAATTCTCTGTATGGTCCCACATATACTTGTGTGGAGATTTTAGGAGTCATTTCAGTTTTAGAATTTGGTCCTTACCTTCCTAATTTCTGTGTAGAGTCTGAGCAGTGTCTAAAAACAATCTTGTCAACTTTTGTTTACCTTACCTTACTCTAATATATGAAAAAAATAGATGAAGTACACTTACCAGGCGAAGGGGCACAGGCAGTAATAGCAACACACACACACACACACACACACACACACACACACACACACAAATGCTAGCTTTCGCAGCCTAGCTGCTTCATCAGGCAGAAGGGAAGGAGAGGGAAAAGGAAATGATGAGGGTTTTAAGGAAGGGGGTACAGAGCCATTCCAATCCCGGGACAGGAAAGACTTACCTTGGGGGAAAAAATGGAGGGTAAATAAATGCACATACACCCACACATTTACACAGACACAAGTACACTTAGGCAGACATACTGTAGAACTCCGTATGTCTGCCTAAGTGTACTTGTGTCTGTGTAAATGTGTGGGTGTATGTGCATTTATTTACCCTCCATTTTTCCCCCAAGGTAAGTCTTTCCTTTCCCGGGATTGGAATGGCTCCTTACCCCTTCCTTAAAACCCTCATCATTTCCTTTTCCCTCTCCTTCCCTTCTACCTGATGAAGCAGCTAGGCTGCGAAAGCTAGCATTTTTGTGTGTGTGTGTGTGTGTGTGTGTGTGTGTGTGTGTGTGTCTATTTGTTGCTATTACTGCCTGTGCCCCTTCGCCTGGTAAGAGTACTTCATCTATTTTTTTCGTATATTTTTCCTGTTAGGAATTTTTCCTCTATAATATTCTTACCTTACTCTAATTTTGACAAATTGCATCCCCACAAGTTGCTTGTGGTTCTGCTATTTGTCAAAATTATTTTACACCCAGTTGCTGTATACAAGGCTATGTTCCAAATTGTTTCTTGATTCTAATATTGTTCCAACATTCCACCATATTCCAAAATGATCTTCCTCCACAGTCACCCTCTAAAAGTTTTTCCCACTCGTTAGTTACCAGTATTCTGCAATTATTGTCCCACCTCTGGAATATTCACACTTTCCTTTTAAATTTTTAATGGGCATTACATTCAAGGTATTTTGCCCGTGTCAATTTGTCCTAACTATATGAAGTAGTTTCGTAGGCTTTCCCGGCGTAATAGTTCTTCATAGTTTCTTCGGGTTTGCTGCCGGATTTTGAAGTCGAACTGACCCAATATTTCGGCGGAACACCTGTCCGCCATATGAAGTGTCTTCTAAGGTTAGAGTTGTCTACTCCAGAAACCTTGTTTTGCCTATCACTGGCCTGAAAAATTCTCATCATGATGTCCTATCTCACAGCATATTATTACACATTCAGCAGGGGTTTCATGGAAGATGTATAATGGAAAGAACAGATTTAGATCTGTCACATAGTAAACCTAAAACAAGCTGTAAAGTTTCTGATGCAAAGACATGGGTAGATTTGGAAAAGTTGTGTAAAGTAAAGAATCTGTTGCTTCCTTTGTAATAATCAAGTAAGAGCTCTTAATTGTTTTACATTAGTGATTACCCAAAAATATCAAGGACTGATCTAAGTAATAAGTGATCTATGTTTTATGTACTCTAACATGATGTTACTAGAAACTGCAAAAATAATCAAACTTGAGGCTGTAATATGTAAGCAGTATCAACTGTATAGGGAACCGTGTGTAAATGTAATGTTTGTAAAAAGCATTGTCTCACCACAGTATATTGCATCTAAAATGAAAACTAACACTTTTTTGTAGCAGAGTGCAAAATTACTTTAAACACATGATTTAAATGCATAGATAAGTTTCTGGTGTGAAACATACATACTTTTATTTGGTGAAAAAACTTTCAAAAACTCTAGGCTTGTACTTGCTTTACTGGGGCATCATCATGTAATAACTATTAAGCAGCCTCAGTTTTGGAGATTTTGGCAAATAATCTTCAGTAAATACATTATCACAAATTATTTATGAAAGGTAGCTAAATTTGTTATTAACTCATTTGCACTAAAATGACAATCCCTTACACACAATTCACCATATTAGAGAATTATATAAAAAGAAACAATAATAGAAATTGGTTTATTTAGCTTTTTATAGGAATTTTCAAATTACAGATAACCAAATTTATAGTTACAAAAATTAGAAGCACATTATATATGCATTTGTTACAGTAAATAATTTACATTCAACTACCAAGAAACAGTCTTCAAAGATTGAACTTTTGTCTCATGTCAGCACTATACATTTATAAATATTACTATTGGACTGATCAATCGGTTACAGATTTCTCACTGTACGTGGAAGACATTTTCATTCACAATTATATTGTGTTCAAATTGGAGGGAAATCTTCACCACCTGTTATTACATCAATGTTGTGGCTATGGCACCATTTGATTAACTATTTACAATTTGTACAGGTAGAATACAAATATTTTTCATGTTAGAAACATTTCTGAATCAGCTCCTTTTAGAAAATTTAATGAGTCTTCTCTCTCATATGACATTTTGTTACGCCCCAAAAATTGTATTTCCTTTACAATCCGGGGTATTTGAAGTAGAACAAGCTTCATGCAATCTGTGGTGAAGTTTGCCACAGATTGACTGCTCAGAAATCCTTCATAACAACCTAATAATTAAGAACATTAGAAAAAAGTAATTAGTTATAAAACATGACATTTAACTGACAAGACTTTTCAAAGCATGGTTGAAAAACTGAATACTTACTTATTTTGCTCCTTGTTAATATTGTTGACCAGATGCAAAGCCTAGAAAGCTTTCAGAGTTGAATCTAATAAATCAAAGTTCATATTTGCTTGTGTGTGTTATCTCCAGTAACTCTGATCTACTTCAGACTACTATGAACCTTCAACATAACAGAAATATCAATTAAAAACATGAGAACCAAGGATGTAATTATATACAACATACAGATATGCTTTACAGAAGCAAAGTTTTCAAAATATGACAAACTGAATACTCACTTATATTGGTCCCCACTGTCACTGCTGATCTGATGCAACCTCCAAATAGCAATGACAGAGAACATCACACACTGATTGCCCATCACAATCTCTCTTGTGTTCGTTAACAGAGCAATCTGGATCCTTTGGTTGGTTTCACAATGATTTTTTAACCCTGTAAATGCACAGAAGCAAGAAGGAGCAAGTACGCATTCTTATTTGCACAAAAGGTGGCAGTAATAACATTGTCGTAAATGAATATGTAACCGTTCTATATACACTACTGAAGAGAGATGCAACATATTACATTCTCAGAAGTGTATGTGCCTACACAATGTTCATGGACAGAGTTTTCTTGCTATTACCTATACTCAGTGACTCAATGAGTCACCACAGTAACACTGTCAATATAACAGGCATTATGTGGATTTGTGCGTTTAAACATATTACCACTGAAGGGAAATATACTTACTGGGAATGGCAGCAAAGGAAACAGGTAAGAGGGGTATGCCTACTCCATTTCTGGTCAACTAACTGGCTAATTGTGCATTTGTAATAAATAGAATGCATTAAGCAAATACATTGATTATAGGCAACTCATAGACAACACAGTCCATTTATCAAGCATTGGTATAATTTAGTACAAACGCTGGGACGTAAGTTTGGGAAGCAACATCAACCACAAGGCTTTACTGTTACCGAAAGCAGTTACTACAGTAATTTGGGTTGCAAAACCCTAAGTCTTGCAGTGCTATTTTTTTTTCTTTCTAAAAGCTGGGAATTTACCCTTATAACCACAAGTGTATAGGCCTACTGGCACAAAACTTTGACATGCCAAACAATAATAAAGCTTCAACCCATATCACATATTTGTATAGTTTAAAACAATACCAATGTATGAATTACAGATGGTTGACATTTCTGTATGAAGCTCAGCCAGACCTTCCCAACTGTGAAATTTTGGAGACACCTAAATAAAATTTACAGCCAATTCACAAAAAATTACAGGATGCACAAAATTATTATATATTTATTAACAAGGCCTTTTCAACATTCCATTTTACACGTCTCCCTCATCAGGATTAGTAGTACGTAAAACTGACGTGCGATACCTTTTCAAAGTAACTTTCTGCTGCCAGTCAAAATTTGTTTTTAGGTTAACTTATGCACAGCTCTAGACAGAATTGGACTCTCTTCAAGTTTTCTTTTTTTCCTTGTACATTTATTCCAGATGTCTATGTCCGAGCTGGCCTTTTGATGTAGCACTGGAGTATAAATAGCAAGTCTAAATGTCAATTTTGTATTACTTTGTACTCAGTCCAAAAAAAAGCAATAACGAACTACAATAAAAGACTATATGGGACAGTAAAGGTAACAGAACAGTAGAACAACAAAACACCCCACATCGAAACCCGAGAGAATAAATGGCATAATAATAGCACTTAAAAAAAGGAAACTGCCAGTCCCATGGTACTAAAGATATCTGAAATTTCGATTGGCCAAAAGTTACGGTATAAACAAATACATTGCGTACACAGTCTCCTGCGCATAAACATTACGAATCAGTGAAAATAAATACTTACACAGCAATTACTCCAAGTAGCGAGGCCGCTTTCCGTTGTTTGAAGAGCACTTCATATTTTCGTAGTGCTTTCTACATGGTCGTCTACGAAAGATATTTTCGTAAACTTTGCATATTTATCCACGCACAATAAACTACATGGAAATGAAGATTGGAGACAAGAGTTTTCAATTCTTTTGCTATAGTATGAATGCAACAAATTCACACAATCGTATAACGCACCTGCCGTCACCTTCACGAATTCCGCGCCACTCTCACTGACTCCGAAGTTCGATTCGACCACGCCCGCGAAACTCGATTGCAGTCGACAAGAGCTTGCGTCAGGTGACTCGTTACGTCATTTTGACGTCACGCCAAGAGCTACCTGAGTGACTCTAGCTTCACCCGATGTATACGGTTCCTAGGAAATTACCTGTTACCAACGTGACCTGCTACATTTGAAGTTGAGCAATACTAAAGTTCTATTTCCATCGTTGAATTGTGTGTTAAAATTCAATAGTCGAAAATGGAAATTAGACTCGACTTCCTTTTTTTATTTTATTATTACGAGTGCAAAAGTTTTAGCGCCAGTATTTACATTTGCAACTATGAAGCAAGCCACTCACAACGTTTACATGTAACACATCTTCCGGAAGACGAAAACCGATTTTCGTAAACCGTTTTTCACTTTTGGAGTGTTTACATGACACGTGCCTTTATTCGTAGAACCGTTTTCGAGTGGTACTTCGGCTCTCAAAGACATACTTTGGAGGTAACGATAAATATATATCTGTGGTTGTCAAGACTGCGGTAGCCAGTCTAGCAGACGAATTAAACTAGTTGCTCATTACTTGTTTAGTTGTGTAATTGGAAAGTGTTACCTGCTTTTTCGTACCTGTTATGTATTTATATTCCGAGTTGAAAGCAAAATGTTGTTTGTACTTTTCGATTCCGGAACTACATACAATCTATTGCCAGAATGCTGCATTTGGTTCGCGATTATTTGTAAAAGTGGAAGTTTCGCGTTTGAATTCCAAGACACGTAGCTCGCGTATCATTGAACAATGCAACTTAAAAGCTAACGTGCATTAAATAATTACGACAAATACTTTTTTTACAGTTAAATGCCTTTGTTTACGTTTTAAGATCTTAAAGAGGACAACGAACACAATGTCTACAGGCCTGAAGACTGCCCATTAAAGGCACGTGTAGAGATGCCAGCAGATGACATTGTTCTGAATAGTCCGTATGCACTTGCAACAGAAATTAAATTTATCCTCTTAGGTTCTTAGTTAACCACACACACTGTAATCGTGATATATTCAGAAACAAGCCACCAAATACTGGTGACAAGGAATGTCGGTGTAAGCACACTCTCGAAAATCGCGATATGTTCGAAACTAAGTGGCAAAATATTCGCAGATAAATAACCACATCTTTCTGACTAGCGAATGGTGTATGCCTAAATGTCATTGATACACATTTCACTTACTGTACCAGCAATTTTAACGTTCCCCTAGTTTTGTCTCCAACCATATTCTCAAAAATCGCAACATAGTTGGAACAAAATCAAATATTTGTGTGACGGAAGCAGCAACAGCAATTTCATTCTCCGTTCTTCTGTCACACACAAAAATCACCAAATCGATGTTATTAACTCCTGAGACAGCATAGAAGAGTACTCGATAACATAATTGTGTTATGTGAATAAGAAAATTCCACAAAGTGTTGTGGATAACTAACTCCCACAATGTATTGAAAATGTTAAGATTAAAAAAAAAAAAATTACATTGGCCAAGTTTCGTTCCCAGAACCTCTTGCTTGGAAGTCCAGCACGCTACTCACGACACCATAGCAACGCAATGTCATTGTTATCTTCAAATTTTATATAATCGTTCCCACAAGTTTGTTTCTTAATTTGATTTTAATTATATTTAGTTATGATAAATTCATCCTTAGATGAATTGTAATTGGTTGTTAATTCGCTGTTGCTGTGAAACGGTTTACTGAGTGTTATAAAACCAAAACTGTGCGATATACGGCAAATCAAAATGGCGTCTGTGACATGGAAGGAACAAGTGAATGTTGCCTCCAAACTTAGCCTCCAAATAATACAAAGGAAGATACAAAGCCTACTCACTAGGAGTAAACTCTTGTCGCCGCTCTCGTTGAAACAGCAGCCGCTAGAGGCACCACATAACAACCACACACGCGCGAGACTTGACTGAAGTGCGTCCTGCTACAGTGCGTTATAATGCACATTATGCATCACAAAAGAGTGTAACTTACTGTTTTTACGTGAAAATCTACAACTGTTTACGTGTTTGTGGAAAATGGTATATTGTTATGTGCCATTTGCAATCAGGGCTCCAGAAATAAAGCTCCTGGAGTTAGTTTTCACTAATTTTCGAGTAATGAATCCACGAGACAACTATGGATAAAAACAATAAGCAGACATGGTATGTGCATTTTAAAGTGATCAGTGCTGGTATAATTTATTCTACTGTTGCCTAAATATTTCATTTTTATCTCTTGTGTAGGTGATACAAAGGATAAGTTATACCAGCCCAATGAGCATTCTTTGGTATGCAGTAACCATTTTCTTACCTCAGACTTTAAATCCGGCCTGAAGAAAAAGAAATTGAATCCTGATGCAGTTCCCAGTGTTTTCGAAATGTAACCGCCAAGCAAACGAATTAAGATAAAAGAACCGAGAAACATCTTGAGGAGGAACCAACAGAATTGCCCTCTGTTTCAATGACGACTGCTGCCGCTACGTATGTCGGCGGATATTTGGTACGTGTCGTCGAAGAAAGTATACATTGTGAGGATTGTGTCAACAAGATCAGCAGTGTACAGTCTCCGTCACCAATAATGGTCTTAATAAAAGGGAAAGAAAGAGGTGGACTTCGATACCCCAAACCTACATTCGTCATGTTCCTGGCAAGACTAGAAAGTGTGACTAATGAGGCACTGGAATCAGTCATATACAAGCCAAAAGTACTGTTTACACTTTTACACATGTTACTGTCTCATACTAGTCGCAACCCGCGTTGCAGTGCAGTAAGAATTCGCATGCAGAGCTACTGAGCAGATTAATACTGCAAAAATTTCTGCGGCCCTACTTAACTAATTTTACGAACAATATGACAGACCAGGTACGTAGGGAATATTTTGCGAAAAGAAATGAAAATTTAGAAAAGAAGCGTTTATTTGTCAGCTCAGTTACTGAATTTTTGATTTATTAGCTCGCGTATATATTTTTCAGATTTGCCGTTAATAAACAGTTCAGCGTTAGGTTTATACCTTGCAAAGCTCGTTGTTTATCAAACTTCTCTTGCTGCTGTGTATATTTACTTAGATTCGCGTTCAACTAGTCAGTTCAGTGTATTCATCCACAGTGTAAATCCGCCACTCACTGCTTCTGTTTTGTTTTGATCGTACTTGCGGTTGGTAGTCCTACACTTCAGTTGCTCAGTGACCCGGCGGCCAGTGTACACGTGACCAGCAGCAGCTCTACATTGTACGGTAACCGGCTTCTTAATAGACTTATTTACATTTCGTGTGTGCTTTCTCTTGCAGCTCTATATACTTTAGTGTGCTCGCGTGTTTGTTTATTAAGAATCACGTTTATTTGTCAGCTCAGTTATTGAATTTTTGATTTATTAGCTCGCGTATATATTTTTCAGATTCGCCGTTAATAAACAGTTCAGCGTTAGGTTTATACTTTACAAAGCTCACTGTTTATCAAACTACTGAGTCCTCTGACGTACTTACTTGGAAGAAACAAAGGTTTTTAGAATGGCTAGGAACTGTGACTGCTGCGAACGGATGGAGGCAGAGTTGGTGACTCTTCGCTCGCAGCTTCAGGCAGCGTTGGCTACGCTGGCAAAGCTTGAGACTGCGGTGGGTGGGCGCCGCTGTTGTGGGCCGCTCGCGGGGGTGCAGCAGACGCCCTGTGCGTCTGTTGTGCCCTCCGATCGGCCTGTGGCTGTGGCCAGCCCGCTCACTGCCCGCGAGGGGGTAGCCCCCCAATCCGTGGTGCATTGGGAGGTCCCCTCAGCGCGTGTCAGGCGGCGTAAGACTTCCCGGGGGACCGAAGTGGAGGCCTCCCCGGTTAGTCTTGCCAACAGATTCGAGGCGCTGTCTGTGGCAGGGGATGTTCCTGATGTGGATGGTGTCGCTTGTCCTGTACTCGCCCCTCTGCCTTCAAGATCTGGGCACTCACAGAGGGTGGGTTAGTTGGTAGTTGGAAGCTCCAACGTTAGGCGGGTAATGGAGCCCCTTAGGAAAATGGCTACTAGGGAGGGGAAGAATTCCAATGTGCACTCCGCGTGCATACCAGGGGGAGTCATTCCGGATGTGGAACGGCTCCTTCCGGATGCCATGAAGAGCACAGGGTGCAGCCAACTGCAGGTAGTGGCTCATGTCGGGACCAATGATGTGTGTCGCTTTGGATCGGAAGAGATCCTCTCTGGTTGTGAGCGGCTATCAGAAGTGGTTAAGACTGCCAGTCTTGCTTGCAAGATGAAAGCAGAGCTCACCATCTGCAGCATTGTCGACAGGACTGACTGCGGACCTTTGGTTCAGAGCCGAGTGCAGGGTCTGAATCAGAGGCTCAGACGGTTCTGCGACCGTGTCGGCTGCAGATTCCTCGACTTGCGCCAAAGGGTGGTGGGTTTTCGGGTTCCGCTAAATAGGTCAGGAGTCCACTACACTCAGGAAGTGGCTACACGGGTAGCGGGGGCTGTGTGGCGTGGACTGGGCGGTTTTTTAGGTTAGATGGCCTCGGGAATACACAAAATGGGTTTCAATCTCAAAGGGGGCAGGTCAGACACAGGAAGAAAGTAGACATAAAAACCATTGGTTTAACAGTTGTAAATTGTCGTAGCTGTGTTGGGAAAATTCCAGAGCTCCAAGCGCTGATAGAAAGTACTGAGGCACAAATCGTTATAGGTTCTAAAAGCTGGCTGACGCCTGAGATAAATTCGGCCGAAATTTTTTCAAAGGGCCAAATGGTCTTCAGAAAGGATAGAATAAATAAAACAGGGGGTGGCGTGTTTATTGCTGTTACAAACGGTTTATCCTGCAACGAAATTGAGGCAGATACTTCCTGTGAATTGGTCTGGGTAGAGGTTATACCTGACCACCGAAATAAATTAATAATTGGATCTTTTTATCGGCCCCCTGACTCAGACGATGCGGTTGCAGAAATGTTCAAAGAAAGCTTGAACCATATTTCAAATAGGTATCCGAAGCATACTGTTATAATTGGTGGTGACTTTAATTTACCCTCGATATGTTGGCATAATTACGTATTCAAAACCGGGGGCAAATATAAAACATCGTCCGAACTAGTTCTGAATGCTTTTTCTGAGAACTACTTCGAACAGTTAGTTCATGAACCCACTAGAATAGTACGTGGTTGCGAAAATACTCTTGATCTCCTAGCAACAAATAATCCCAAGATAGTAAAGAGCATCAAAACAGATACAGGGATTAGCGAACATCGAGTTGTACAAGCGAGACTGAATATCGAAATTCCCAAATGCACCAAAAATAAACGAAAAATATATCTATTCAATAAAGCAGATAAAAATTCGCTTCACGCTTTCCTGAGTGATAGTCTCCAGTCCTTCAAAACTAAAAATGCGAGTGTAGATCAGTTGTGGCTTACTTTCAAAGACATAATATCAGTAGCAATCGAGAGATTTATACCAAATAAATTAATAAAAGAGGGGGCTGACCCCCCGTGGTACACAAAACAGGTCAGATCACTGTTGCAGAAACAAAGAAAAAGGCATGCAAAATTTAAAAAGACACAGAATCCGCAAGACTGGCAATCTTTTACTGAAACTCGCAACCTAGCGCGGACTTCAATGCGAGAATCTTATAGTTGTTTCCACAACGAAATCCTGTATCGTAATCTTGCAGAAAATCCAAAGAAATTCTGGTCATATGTGAAGTACACTAGCGGCAAAACACAAACAATACCTTCACTACGCGATAGCAATGGTAATACTACCGACGACAGTACTGCTAAGACAGAATTACTAAACACAGCTTTCCGAAATTCTTTCACCAAATAAAACGAAGTGAACACTCCAGTATTCAATCCAAGAACAGCTACCAGCATGCGAAACTTAGAAGTAGATGTTCCTGGAGTAGTAAAACAACTTAAGTCACTAAACAAAAATAAGTCTTCCGGGCCAGATTGTATACTAACTAGATTCCTCTCAGAGTATGCTGATGCAATAGCTCCATACTTAGCTATTATTTACAACTGTCCATACCCAAAGACTGGAAAGTTGCCCAAGTTACTCCAATATTCAAGAAAGGCAATATGAGTGATCCCCAAAATTACAGGCCTATCTCATTGACGTCGATTTGCAGTAGGATTTTGGAACATATACTTTGTTCGAATATTATGTACTACCTTGAAGAGAATGACCTATTAAGCAATAGTCAGCACGGATTCAGAAAGTATCGCTCTTGCGAAACACAACTTGCCCTTTATTCACATGAAGTGTTAAGTGCCATCGACAAGGGATCTCAAATCGATTCCATATTTCTGGATTTCCGGAAGGCTTTTGATACTGTACCCCACAAGCGGCTTCTAATGAAATTGCGTGCTTATGGAATATCTCCCCAATTGTGCGATTGGATTCACGATTTCCTATCAGAAAGGACACAGTTCGTTGTAATTGACGGTAAGTCATCAAGTAAAACAGAAGTGATATCTGGCGTTGCACAGGGAAGCGTTATTGGTCCCCTACTCTTCCTCGTTTTTATAAACGATGTAGGAGATAATCTGAATAGCTCCCTTAGACTGTTCGCGGATGATGCTGTCGTTTATCGGTTAGTGAAGTCAACAGAGGATCAAAAGCAACTGCAAAGCGATTTAGACAAAATTTCTACTTGGTGCGAAAATTGGCAATTGACACTGAATAAAGAAAAGTGTGAAGTAATACACATGACCACTTCGCAAATTAGCTTAACTTCAATTACGCGATAAATCAGTCAAACCTTAAGGTCCTAAATTCTACCAAATACCTAGGAGTTACAATTATGAACAACTTTGACTGGAGAGAACACATAGAAAATATTGTGGGGAAGGCGAACCAAAGGTTACGTTTCATTGGCAGAACGCTTAGACGATGCACCAGCTCCACCAAAGAGACTGCCTACTTCACACTTGTGTGTCCTCACTTGGAGTACTGTTGCCCCTTGTGGGACCCTCACCAGGTGGGACTGACGGAAGATATTGAGAAGGTTCAGAGAAGGGCAGCTCGTTTTGTTTTATCACGTTACGGGGGGGGGGGGGGGGGGGGGGGGGGGGAAGCGTCACGGAAATTCTGCACGAATTGGGGTCGAAATCATTAAAAGAAAGACGTTATTCACTGCGGCGTGATCTGTTTGCGAAGTTTCAATCACCGACTTTTAGTTCTGAATGTGAAAATATTTTGCTAGCACCCACCTACTTAGGGAGACATGACCATCCCAATAAAATAAGAGAAATCAGATCGAAAACGGAACGATTTAGGTGTTCTTTCTTCCCGTGCGCTATTAGAGAATGGAACGGTAGAGAAAAGTTATGAAAGTGGTTAATGAACCCTCTGCCAAGCACTTAAATGTGATTTGCAGAGTATCTATGTAGCTGTAGATGTAGGAAAAGCCGCAAAACAATTCCAATCAATTAGGCCTAATAATCAGTGTACATGATAATAAAGAAACAATCCCTGTTATCATTGTTAAATAAAGACAGTAACATGAACTTCAATATTTGTTCTCGACATCAGTGACCAAAATAAACCGTTGTGGTATATGGACATATTTTTAAGCCTTATTTCCAATTCGGTTCCATAAGAACCTACACGGCATGAGGTTGGCTTGTGGCGCCAACAGCGGAATAAGTTTGAACTGCAGTGGCGACACCCGCTCAACAGAGGTAAGCTCCTAGTGAGTAGGCTTTGTATTATTTGGAGGCTAAGCTCCAAAGTACGCCTTTGAGAGCCAAAGAGCCGAAGTACCACTCGAAAACGGTTCTACAAATAAAGGCACGTTTACGTGACCAACCAAAAGCGAAATTGGGAAATCGGTTTACGAAATCCAGTTTTGGGAGCCCATGTAAACGGAGTGTGTGTAGCACTGCTTAGACGAGACGGAAAACTTACTTGTGGCGGCTACTAGTGCCATTTTTCAGAACTTCGTTCGTTTTGTACTCGATTTAACCCCGTCTTATGACGTCTTTCAGCGGATCTATGAAACAATAATGTAAATAACGCAAACGAAAGCGCACTGTTATGCAAAGTTAACTACAACAGTCGTAATTGAAGTTTTCCATAAAAAAGTTTGGATTCGGGATTCGGTAGTATTCGGCCATTATGCACCGAATCTCGAAATCGAACCCAGTGTGCTAGATTCGGCGAATCTGGATTCGGCCGAACCACTCGGACACAATCCTACTCATTACCTAATCTAATTCCTTCAGCATCGTCTGATTTTCTGACATTCCATTACCTTCGTTTTACTCTTGTTAATGTTCATCTTATATCTTCCTTTCAAGACACTGTCCATCCCATTCAATTGCTCTACCAGATCTTTTGCGGTTTCTGACAGAATTACTATGTCATCGTCAAACCGCAATGTTTTTATTTCTCCTCCCTGCACTTTAACTCCCTTTCCAAATTTCTCCTTAGATTCCTTCATTGCCAGCTCAATATACAGATTGAACAACATTGGGGAAAGGCTACAACCCTGTTTATTCCCTTCCCAACCTCTGCTTCCCTTTCTTGCCCTTTGACTCTAATAACCGCTGTCTGGTTTTTGTATAAGTTGAATATAACTCTTCGCTCACTATATTTTTACCCCAGCTAGCTTCAGAATTTGGAAGAGTGTATTCCAGTCGACATTGTCAAAAGCTTTCTCCAAATCGACAAACGCTAAAAACATAGGTTTTGCCTTTCCTTAGCCTATCTTCTAAGATAAGTCGTAATGTGAGTATTGCCTCCTGTGTTCCTACATTTCTCATAAATCCAAACTGATCTTTCCCAAGGTAGGATTCCACGTTTTTCCATTTGTCTGTAAATAATTCGTGCTAGTATTTTGCAACCATGACAATTAAGTCCAGTATATCCTGTTATCGAGGGATTTCTAGTAGGCCTTGTCCTACCTATATGATCCTCTGCTGCTTTCACTACCCTATCCCCCAGAGCTACCAATTTCTTCTACTGCATTACTTACCCCCATTTCAGCCAAACCTTGCCTAATGCTCCATCTGAAACTCTCAACCACCTATTGTTCCTTCAATTTGTGCAGGTTCCATCTCCTACCTTTCTGCAGTCTTAAGTTTTAATGTGCAGTCCATAACCAATAAGTTATGGTCAGTCTATATCTGCCCCTGGTTGTGCCTTAGTTTAAAACCAGGTTCCTCAATCTATTCCTTACCATTATAAAGTCCACCTGGTATCGTGTAGTGTCTCCTGGTCTCTTCCACTTCTTTCATGATGTTTAAAGCAAGTGTTGGTGATCATTAAATTGTGCTCTGCAGAAAATTCTACCAAGCAATCTCCTCTTTCATTCTTTTCCACAGTCCCTATTCACCTACATTTCCTTCTCTTCCTTTTCCTACTGCCAAGTTCCAATCCTCCACCACAATCAAGATTTCGTCTCCCTTAATTTTCTGAATATTTCTTTTATCTCCTCATACATTTCTTCGATGTCCTCGTCACTGGTAGAGGTAGTTGACATATAAACTTTTACCACTGTGGTTGGTGATGGTTTTGTGTCTGTCTTTCCTATAATACATTCACTATGCTGTTCATAGTAACTTACCCTAATTCCTATTTTCTTATTTATTATCAGACCTCCTACTGTGTTACCACCAACTGATTTCTTGTTTGCAAGCCACAGAAGTAGGGGACCAATAAAGATGACAAGCTCAGACCAACAAATCTTTGTGTGTGTTAGTGTAACTAGCTAACCAGTACTTGTCAGAGTATAACTTTAATAATATTTATGTTGTCACTGGCTTATGTGGCAAGGAATGGTACATTTTCATATATTATGAATTGACCCAGTTCTTGATGCTCATTTATGCACTTGTCTATTTACTTAGGCATATGTAGTGGCCGAGTTAATTTTGCATACTTTGTCCTTGTTGACTGGTGGGGTTAACATAAGAGACAATGCACGCAGAGCAACTAAATGTCATTGCAAAAAGGTAATTGATCACACCAACTTGGTGTCCTATATCTCACTACGTAAACCATCTTTCACTGAAAGAACCCTGCCAAGTCAAGGGAGGTCATTCACTTCTTCACTTGCAATAATTACCTGTTGCCTAATATTTTTTTATATCCAATAAATTTGTGGAAAAATCTAACAAGAGATATGTGAATATTGTATATTTAATAACAGATCGTGTCCAACACTTACCTCAGCTCAGTATTGCCGACAGTGATAAAAAAAAGGGGGGGCGAAAGCACACCATTTGTCACACATTTTGTGGTGGCTGCACTATTATTACACCTATGTTTTTATATTTCTCACTACAGAGACAATACTCAAAATAATTTTGCATGTTAATAGGAGGTTGTACTGGCTTATTAGGCCTAACAAAATTATGTGACTTGCTCAATTAGGTCTTGGAATTTATACATTCACCGATTAGAACATTTAATCAAATATTTGTCAAATGTAACCACAAGTACCAATTTCAGCAATGAAAGCTGTAAAGGAGGCAAATACATTTAATTGTGACATTAACATTTGTGTCAGACTGGGACTCAAACCCAGACTTACTACTTATCTCAAGTGGTATTTAGCCGTACCTTTCAGCTACCAGAGAACACTTCCCAGATCAACCCAAACTTCCACAGGCCACACAATGTCTAATGATCTCTTTCTTGCTTGTACACAACTTTGGTGTGATTCCTACATAGGGAAGAAAAGTTATGTTAACCAATCTAGGTGTGAAACACCAATTTGTTTGTCTGAAGAAAGTATATCATTGGCGACAAGAAATATTTGTGGCCTAGAATGAACAACCATCACAGTTACACTGTAACTTTCACAGCCACAATACAACACTTCAAATGTACACATTGTCTTTTTTTATGGTGTAGAGAGTAGAGTAAGGTCTCTACCAACCAGCAGCCAAACAGAGAATGTTCAACATAGGAAATTTTAGTTTTCCCACCAAGAAGTGATATGTAAAACGAATAGTTTGTTTTCATAGATCTTCTGACTATGTTGTCTATCCAATCAATAGGGAATGTTTAGAATCATGGACTTCGTTAAGCCATATTAGGACAATATTTTAGTGGTTATTGGGGTCAGCAATATCTTTGAAATAGTTGCTTATTTTTACTCCACAATGTTTGTAACAGTAACAGACATTTAAAGTGCAACTTACTGGTCACAGTATGTAAGACATTCCATAGTGCCACATCTGAAGTACAGCGTGCAGCCAGTCATACCCACATTAACTATATAGACAGGTGTACAGTTATATTCCTATTTTCGGTAAAATGCAGTTATTGAGAATTAAACCTCAAAGGCATATACAAACATTACACGAAGAATCAACTAACGATGCACAAGCAGAGAACCTTAACTGAATTCTTCATAAGCTATTTGAAGCCTTTGAATAAGCATAATAAGCTAACTCATTGACAAAATTACATCCAATAGTTAAGAGACCATTCGAATATTGTCCTTTCAGAAATAGTGGTACACTGAAATGTTTATTTTTGTGCATATAAATTCTTTCACATGTTTTTAACTACACACAAATCATCCGTAGCCTTGATTCTTAGAATACACAAGACCTACTTGCTTTTAAGGGTTGTCGACACACACACAAATGTATAAAAAGTGTCCAAATGCGAAAGTCTCGATCAGCGGCATGGGTAGCGTCGCGGTGTGTCCGTAGCAGTATTAGGTTGGCAACATAGTACATTTCGAGTAGCCTATGGCGTGTATGATAATTCAATTACTGACTGAATAAGGGTACATCAATAAATATTATTTTTACAAGTATGTCATGATTTTAAGGGTTGTGGTTAGGCAGGAACTAAAGAAGAGATTAAATTGTTGCAAGCGTTTTACGAAATATGAACATTGAAAAAATATTGTTCTTATCATTTGAGATAGAAACACACATTTCTATTTACATAACAATAAAGTGTTACATCTGAACAGAAAGACGGTGCATGTGGAGAAGCGTAGTTTTGTAGGGTGTGATCTACATTTGAAGGCTGTGATTCATTTCAAAAATAAAATCATTCAAGCGGGATGTTAACACAGTCATTTTCACACCTTGTAAACATTGTATGCCACCATTTGTCCCAGCATCCACAGCAACTGTTGGCAACACTGCCGCTCCATGTCACATAAATACATTAGGCCATGCTGCTAATTGAGACTTACCGTGTCCAAAACCAGGGTGTCCACCAAATCTTCATTGTCAAATTCAAGTTTTTTCCAGGTTTTCCAGGTTAAAAATAATTATTTTCCAGGTTTTCACGAAAATTAATTTTGCTCAAAGGGGTTAGCAAACAACTATAACGCAAAGAAACTAGTTACATATATTTTTTTAAAAAACATGCCATCCAAGGTGAACCATGTCACATTGTAATATACACCAAGCAGTGGCGAATACAGGATTTGTGTTGGGGAAAGGGGGGGGGGGGGGGGCAGAGCTCATAAAAATTGTGGCATTTTACCTCTGAAAAGAACCAGCTCGTATTATGAGGTTTTCCTTGTGGTTTTAGAGGATCTGCAGCCCCATTGACCCCCCCCCCCCCCCCCCCCCAGATTCGACTCTTGACACAATGTACACATTTTAAGTTGACAAACCAGAATAACTAGAAAAAAACAGTATATATTCAACAACGATTTTCACCATTATGGACGGCTGAACTTGAACTGTCTCCACCATTTGGGAGTGTGTGGGTGGCTAGTGTAAAATTTTAAATGGAAACTCCCATTCTTAATTGTAGATTTAGATTCTATAGACCAAATCATGTGTAGTTTGGCTGAATTTTTTTCTTTCAATTGGCAACATATTGCACTGTAATGGTAAGAATTATTTGCCATACTGCTGATGAAATATGCCACCCAAGGAAGAAAAAGGTTAATCATATGCTTCAGAACCCAACCAAATGATACCAGGTGTATATTTTTCCCCGGCTAGTTCAATTAAATGTTTTTTCGGCAATTCATAACTGGTATTCAGAGAAGGGTAATCTGGACTGCCCTGTCCACCGCGGGGAGAGGGAAGGATCACTTTGGGGATCATTTGGTAGGGTTCTGAAGTATCATGAATATGGTTTTCATTTATTTTATTTCCTGTTTAGTACATATCTTCACCAGCATCACACGTATTTCTTACCATTACAAAGCCATCTGTCGTAAAAAAAGAGAAAAAAATATCCACCAGACCATACATGATGTGAGTTAAAGTGCAGTTTATGCGGTAGCGGCTAGCCGTCGCTCTCGCTAGGTTAGGAACGGCAGAGAAGCCAATCAGTAGTCGAGTTATGCTGGCCAATAAGATTGCGTGTTTCATGACGAGTAAATTTGGCGTCAATTTTAAAGTTTATTCGACGATTTCGGTACGGCGTTTGTGTGATTGTAATTGATTTTCCAATTATAAGGGATTTCAGGTAATTGTGATATTACCCCCATAAGTGACCTATTATTAATACACCACAGCAGTCAACCCTAGAAAAGGTAAAGCACGTTTTATTTATTTTATACGTTCGAAACAATGATCAAGTGACATCCATATTGATAACAACTGTAACTTGTTAATCGTCAAAAACGTTTGCATACACCGCTTCGATTTGTTTACGTCGGACAATTTTAACGTTTTTTCTAATTGGCCACGGCATTTTGACTCCTGATTGGCTGCTCTGCCGTTCCTAACCAAGCGAGCGCGACGGCTAGCCGCTGCCACATAAACTGCACTTTTACCCATGATGTGGGCCTTAGAATCCGAATCTGCAGTAAAAAATCGGGGTTCCCATTTAAAATTTTACACTTGACACTTCCCACTTCAGGTTAAGTATTGTTCCTAAGCCTCTGCCATCCGCACATGCTGGTGAAAACCAATTTTTAATATCTACTATTTTTCCGAGTTATTCCGGTTTGTCAACTTAAAATTTACACCCTGTATAATGGACGTACGTTTTAATGTGAATTGCATTCGTTTATGCAACATAGCCCGTTCATTTATACTAGACTTCCTGATACATTAAAATACAGTCACATCTCATGAACTAGTGATCGAGAACTAAAGACATATATTACGATTTACTTTACCTTCAGGATATGGAAAACATTTTCACCTCTTACAAGTTTTCATTTAGATTGTTTCCAATGATGGTTTTCAGTTTACAGAGCCCATACAGTCATATAAGTTTTGCCCTGGAAAACAATAGCTAAAAGATTAATGAATGTTAATGACCCACCATGTGTAATAATGCACAATGTTGTTGGCGAGTACTTGAACTACGAGGAGATGTAATGAGGAATGAAAAACATATCTGGAGCAACAGCTGTGTGGCATTTGCATTCTAGTGTCATCTCGTAAAATAACACTCAACAGCAGATTTTAATGAAAACATTATTTGGTTTAATAATTTGTTTCATTTTTTAAGTTCTTGTAGTACTAAACACACAGTGAAATATATATTGTGGAAAGCAACAGACTTCCGTTTGTTTATGGAAAGTTTATGTTTCTTCCTTCTTGCGTGGCTGTTCAAAGCACTCTTTCCCATTGAAGAGACACTTATCTTGCGTTGCACCAAGAGCATAATGCATTCTTTTGTGATTTGGGATCACATGTAACCCACAGATACACTGTCTCGTATGAGCTCTGATATCGAGTTATACTCTGTTTTGACATGACGGACAAACACTTCACTCTAAAACACGTTGAATTACTTCACCTGTGTGGGCACAGGTAAGGTCGATTCACACTTGGATTCACTCTATTGTTCTCTGCAACGATTGTTTCCTTCTGTTCCATCTCAGAAAGATGTAGATGCCGTTAGTCTCTAAATATAGTTAACGATATTTTGAATGTATTGTTATAAGACAGCTGTTAAAGCAATAAATTACAACTGAAAGAATTGCCTTTTCGCAAAAGTCGCGTACCGTATTACAGAGTTATACTTACATCTTTTTGGAGGACAATTAGCATGTCAAAAAGCCGCGATCAACAATGTTATAACTGTATTTCATACAGGCCCGACTAGCGCTCACTAGGTGGCGTTGCGTGTAAGTTTGCTTTTTGAAAACCCATTAACATATAAAGAGGGGAATAATCTTCTGTGTTGACAATAAAATAAATAATTAATGCTGTTCCTGCTCTATGGTTGACAGGTTCTAGATGTACCCTTGTCCGCTAACACTCCAGTATTCAATCGAAGAACAGATGCCAGCATGCGAAACTTAGAAGTAGATGTTCCTGGAGTAGTAAAACAACCTAAGTCACTAAACAAAAACAAATCTTCCAGGCCAGATTGTATACCAACTAGATTCCTCTCAGAGTATGCTGATGCAATTGCTCCGTACTTAGCTATAATTTACAACCGATCACTCAGCGAAAGATCTGTACCCAAAGACTGGAAAGTTGCCCAAGTTACTCCAATATTCAAGAAAGGCTATAGGAGTGATCCCCAAAATTACAGGCCTATCTCATTGGCATCGATTTGCAGTAGGATTTTGGAACATATACTTTGTTCGAATATTATGAACTACCTCGAAGAGAACGACCTATTAACCAATAGTCAACACGGATTCAGAAAGTATCGCTCTTGCGAAACACAACTTGCCCTTTATTCACATGAAGTGTTAAGTGCCATCGACAAGGGATCTCAAATCGATTCCATATTTCTAGATTTCCGGAAGGCTTTTGATACTGTACCCCATAAGCGGCTTCTAATGAAATTGCGTGCTTATGGAATATCTTCCCAATTGTGCGATTGGATTCACGATTTCCTATCAGAAAGGACACAGTTCGTTGTAATTGACGGTAAGTCATCGAGTAAAACAGAAGTGATATCTGGCGTTCCACAGGGAAGCGTTATAGGTCCCCTACTCTTCCTCGTGTTTATAAACGATTTAGGAGACAATCTGAATAGCTCCCTTAGACTGTTCGCGGATGATGCTGTCGTTTATCGGTTAGTGAAGTCAACAGAGGATCAAAAGCAACTGCAAAGCGATTTAGACAAAATTTCTACTTGGTGCGAAAATTGGCAATTGACACTAAATAAAGAAAAGTGTGAAGTAATATACATGACCACTAAAAGAAATCCACTGAACTTCAATTACGCGATAAATCAGTCAAACCTTAAGGTCGTAAATTCTACCAAATACCTAAGAAAGCACTGTGGTGTTCAAACCAATCTTCGGATTGTTGACTGCTTTACCTTTTACCTAGGAGTTACAATTACGAACAACTTTGACTGGATAGAACACACAGAAAATATTGTGGGGAAGGCGAATCATAGGTTACGTTTCATTGGCAGAACGCTTCGAAGATGCACCAGCTCCACCAAAGAGACTGCCTACATCACACTTGTGCGTCCTCTCTTGGAGTACTGTTGCCCCTTTTGGGACCCTCACCAGGTGGGACTGACGGAAGATATTGAGAAGGTTCAGAGAAGGGCAGCTCGTTTTGTTTTATCACGTCACGGGGGGGGGGGGGGGGGGAGGGGGGAAGCGTCACACGTTCTTTCTTCCCGCGCGCTATTAGAGAATGGAACGGTAGAGAAAAGTTATGAAAGTGGTTAATGAACCCTCTGCCAGGCACTTAAATGTGATTTGCAGAGTATCTATGTAGATGTAGAATTGTTACCGCGACCCCTCATTGGCGCTAGCCGGGCCCGCATGAAAAACAGTTCAGCCATCAACAATACGTACATCATGACTGTTTACTATTTATATATTACCAATGTCACGTCAGTCACAGGAATCGTCTATAATTATTACTAACGAACGTAGGCACCGACTTTTGAAAATCTTGAGGTATGCTCAGTGGCGTACACAGGTATTACTAAAGAAAAATAAATAAATACAAAGCAAAGGCAAACCTTACACAAAACATATACGTTATCGATTCCATATCACCGTCACCATTACGATTTTTTTTAAGTCGAAGTCCTTTTGTATTTCACTATAGACTTACCCATTTTAACGATTTTCACACGCAAGACATTAAACCTTTTAACCCCTAATTTTATTGATTTATGAACAAAAATATTTCTTTGTATATATCTATAAATAATGATTGGATTAATGTATATTTGACAGAATTTTTTATTATTTTTAGTTTTTGGATGGAAATTTGGGATGACTACAGATGGCAGTGTGCAGGATATGTTTCTTTTATCGTAACTAATAACATTTTCAGACTGTTGACTACTAATTTAGACATTGGACAATTATTTAGTAATAAAGTTTTCTAAATTATTTTGTTTCCTTTACCTGGATACAATTATTTGAAAGTATTGTTGCATGTACTCCAACTTAGACATCAAGCAACAATATACATTTTGACAATGCATTGTAGCCTAATGCTTTTTGTTTCGTCAAGTTAACGGTAAAAAATCTAGTCACAACGAATTATTGGAAGCCCTGCAATGTTATTTACAATCTTTGAACAAATGCTTGTGGCTAGACGGACAAATAAAGATGAGGGAGGGAAAGAGTTAAGACGTAATTCCATGCACAGGTGACAGGTGAAAAAGAGCAGAAACTAAGGTCCGGCTACTACGTTCAATTGTTGACAAATTGTTGATGCCTCAAAATTCAAATTCAGAAAAAAAAATCTATTACTAGCTGTTGCATTTGGAGAATTTTGTATAGCTGCCAATTAAAACATATACACCTTCGCAAGTTGTTAAGAGAACTGTCTGTTTACATAATTTTTTAGCTAGAAGGGATAGGCCAGTCTTCACAGCAAGTATGTCGGCTCACTGGTAACGTATGTGGTTGTCAAAAGGTTCTCAAAAGATACTGGGAATTAAATTTGTAGTGTAAACATTTTCAATGTATCGTACCAAACCCACTTCATTTCTAGTTATTTAATACAATTGAAGGTTGCCGCCTTCAGTTTATAATATTGAATTAAAAAGTGGAATCCCATTAACATTTGGACTATTTAGAAAATGGTCACTCACATGTGAATGTGGATTTTAAAGCCTACGAATTCAAATGTTCAAAATGTTCAAATGTTTGTTAAGCTTATGGGACTTAACTACGGGGTCATCAGTCCCTAAACTTACGAACTACTTATCAACTACCTTATACTAAGGACGGCACAAATATCCATGCCCGAGGGGGGATTCGAACCCCAGACCGTAGTGCCTACGAATTCAATTACCTGTTTAAAATAATCTATTTAGAGTGGTGTCTTACAAAAGCCAGACGGCCATCAATGGGATGAGAAAGTCGATTTTAATTACAGTCAAGAAATATAACGTAAAGAAAAAATCATACCAAAATGTTCAGTGGGTTATACCTGGCATACCCATTCAAATTTTGGGGTAAGCTTGAGCGACCGAGCATACCCGTTGTCGGCGCCTATGCTGACGAAGCATCACAATACCAACTTTTAGGGAGTTTATAGTTAAAATCAACAAAATGCTTCCGTGAAGAGATTTTTCAACACAGGGTCAGACAAACGAGATCTGTGTTGATGATTATCACTGGGGGAGGGGGGGTTCAATTACGAAAATTGATAAAATGTAGTACAAATAAATATCGCCTTTCATTCTAGCTGCGATTTCGTAATCGCGCCTTACAATAACATCGCGTCTCCTCGATGTACATCGCAAGGAATTGAGTCGCGTGGTTGAACAACACTTCGAGATAAATACAGAAACAGATAACGGAATACGTAACCTATAATTATAAAAAATTTTAAACCGCCCAGAAACATATTTGAAAATGTTTTTGTACACAGAAATGAAGCGATGAATATTATTTAACCCGCGGGCACTAGCGATCTGAGCATTTAGGTTGCCGTAATTTTTAAATGACTGGCATTTTGTTACTTTTAAATAATAAACTTTGAGTTCTTTTTTACTAAAAGTACAGGAATTACTTGTTTACACTTATTAAGTACATTTCGAACTGGTTGTGTAATCTGAGCAATAGGCTATACACGTGAACGATTGTTTAACTGTTAAAGCCGCGAGATCTCATGGGTTAAAAATCCCGGTTTCTGGCTGAAATTCAAGGTCTTTTTTCCCGGTTTTCCCCAGTTTTTTCAAATTCAAGGTTTTTTCCCGGTTTCAAGGTTTGGTGGCCACCCTGAAAACAGGTTGGTGGTTATGTAAGCGTCCAAATAATGAATACAAATGATTTTTTCATTTCTTTATTTATGGTCAGTGAAATGTTGGTATAAAGCCTCCTAAGGACGTCCTCTTTCAATATCTAGGAGGGCACTATTTTTTTATTTTTTTCTGGGGGAAAAGGCTCCCACAGGCTTAGACTACATACACCTGTGGTACGGAGAAACCCCCAACATTTATTTCATTTGCCTAAGGCATTAAACATAATTTAACAAGGCATAAAGCTGCAACTTTATACAATGACTTATCCTACAACCTTTTGCTTTCTGCTTCAAGGGAAGGCATTTTGGAGCTGCCAACACTGTAGCAAACTGGACCTGTAATAAAATAAAAGTCGTTATGATAAAAACTTATGAAACTCAAACAGACGCAGCCCTAGAATGAGATACTTTGCTGAATTGACGGTAAAATTTTACGACGCTTCTTGCCGGGCTCCAATGCTTATGTTGGCAACAGATGAACAATGAATTGTAGAATTGGGTTAATATTTTTCTCGAGGTACTGAGTAAATGTTATTGCTACTCGTTTCATTCGCAGCACAATTAATACTGTAGGCCTACCTGTTCTATTGTTGGCAGGTTCTTGTATGTTGTCACAAAAAAAAGAAAAAAAAAAAAAAGAAAAAAAAAGAAAAAAAAACACCATTTATTGGTGATCTGAGCTGTCGTCATTGCCATTGGTACCAACATAACCACTGCAGCCCGGTGAGGAGCATCCTACAATTTAACCGAATTGACAAACCTTTTGCCTTGTGCTTCTGCTTCAAAGCAGATCTAGCCCCTCGTGGTATATAACCACTTCCTCCAACAGGGGACACAAGTGACAGCTAAACTGCAAAGTCTGTTGCCCAAGCTCTGCAAATGTTGGCAACACCACAGCAGTCTACCTTAGAGCAGGCATAAGTTTTATTTATTTTTTATCTGTACTAAACGGTGATCATTTTAAGTGAAAGTTAGATTAGGTATACGTTAAACAAGAAGTTTATTTTTTCAGCATGCGAGGGCGCGTAACGCCCGAATCTCCAGCCCAGAAACGATCTATTTACAGTTGCCAACATACGTACCATACTAAAAACACGGTCAATAGACTCTGCAGTTTTACCCAAGTGACACTATAAAGAAGTAATACAGTCATGAGACAAACTGACACCTCTTTGTTAAAAAGAAGCAAAAATTGTTTTACACTGTTTTAACAAACCTTTTGTATTGCAGTTTTCTTTCAAAACAGATGTTAACTCTTGATGTGAAATAATCACTTCCACCAGCAATAGGACAGACAACTGGTACTATAAAAAAAGAAATATAGTTAGGAGAGAAACTGACATATGCAGACACTGTTCAAGAATGGTTACTGTCCTAGAATGAGGCATCAATTCTACCATACTGTTTTTACAAAAAATTAACTTCATTGTTCCGTTTCAAAAAAGTTTGACCTCTTATTTGAATTATACCACTATCCCCATCAACCGTGCACACAGTAGACCCTACAACCAAAACAGTAAAGACTGAGTTAGTATGATGAACCTTTACACATTGATACATCCATAATATATTAATAATACACAATATCTTCTCCAATTTGATTATGCTGAATTCCCAGACAGAATTAAAACAATAATAGAATCCTTTACAGCATTGGTACAGGTCACACAAGATAATCCAACAAGGAGTCTACAACAATATAGGTCATCCTACCTTTATGAAATTCATATCTAATTGGCCATATGTGAAGACAAAATGGATGTTTCATGTTTGTGTGTTCCCTTTTCTTTGTTAGTGAGAAATCTTCAAATGGAAATTTTGCTCCGTAAAAAGACAAATCCATCCAAGTTTCTACTTGACAAAAAGACAGCTTTTATGAGATACTTAAATGAGTGCTATAATAACCAACATGGCACCAACAATAAAGCAATTTAACGGTGACTGGTAGAAGTTTTATTTACTCTTTTGCCAATAGTCATTTCCTTGATCAATCCCAAAGATTGCAGTGATCTGTAAATACTGTGATAGTTTGGAAACAATTTACCTGAAGATAGCTGTGATTTCCTTTGGTTTTATACCAATATATTGATACATATTATGCTACATTTACACAACTTGCAGTATATGTGACGAAAAGAAAAAAGAATTTGTTAATACTAATTCGAGATGAATTCTTTCACACACCTTTTGCTACAATTATTGACATTCTTAATGCCATACCTTCTGCCACAGACACAGCTTCTTCACTTGTTTTATCAGATTTAGACTGCACACTAACTTTTTTCGTTATTGAGAAGAATCTTCTCTGAGGGACACTTCTTCGCATAGCACACACTTCAGTTTTGCTCCCAATAAAACATCATGAACATTTCGCCACCGATATAGAGCAGACGAACTAGAAAAATTCTCGTCGCAAACGAAGCACTGAAAACATTTCGAATTACTCATTTCTTGAAGAAAAGCGAAACGCTAAAATGTACGATACACGGGAAAACAAAAACAACACCCTTATTCACAGTACCGCGCCAAAACAATATTCTATCCAAAGATCTTAAGCTGCAGAGACTTCTCTGGTTTCGGTTCTGGCCAAAGAGGTTAGAACCTCCTAGCTACCGGCGGTATAATCGGGGGGCTAGCGACATGACGTTAAGCCACTCTCACACGGAGCATGGTTCGCGAGAAGTTTCCTGGATGGCGCGCTCGTCAGTCGGCTGCCGAGTAGGAATGTGGCCGAAACACACTGCGTCTCTCTCACACAGTGCAAGATGGGGTGCGGAAGCGTGCAGGCTGGCTTCGCTGAGTGGACACCAAGACGCACAACACGGCAGAGCTACTTTATTTATCAAACGATTGTAAAGAAACTACTCGGTAAAAAAATTTGATTCTCGCACATCTTATAGCTGCATTCTTCAGCTTCGTGAAGATCTGTCTACTATTTTGTTCGTGGTTATAGTTCTTGTGATATTAACGGATTCAGTATAGTACTACAAGAAATCCGAAAATTTTGCATTGAAAAATAGAGGTCGCTATGAATTTGCGTTTGGTGCATGATAGGTCATACGTTTCTGTGGATGAAATGTAGCTAAAATATTGAATTATTCTTTGAAGTTGGAAGGATGTCGCTATCTATCACCAATCTCGAGATAATGGGTTGTATGTAAAGCCCTTGTTCCGTATCACGCGCGTCAGCGAAGAAAACGGAAAGAAATTTTCATAAAATCCCTTATATATTTTAAATGATTGGAGGTATCGAAGCAAGATTTTATCAAACGATGGCACGCAAAGGGGAGATTATTTTTTCATATGATCACTTTACGAAACATTTACATGAATCCCAGTATTTAACAAAGTACAGATATTAATGAATGAAGTAGTGGGATTTTTAAGGGCCATCAATGGCTGGTGAAACGAAAATTGCTGTTTTTCAATGTAAGTGAAGAAGCTACTCATTTAATTTTAGAATGGACAGTTTCATGAAGTACAAACTATCTTGTCCTCAGTATTATTAGTTTAAATATTCTGGACGTCTGATTACCCTGCCGTTTAGTCCCCTTACAAATCGGAACACTCAATGTTCTGTTGCTATTTTATCTGCTTAAAAATGTTAGTGAAAATAATATTTGTTAGGTCTGCTATGTTTTGGCAAAAGAAACGGATTTTAACATCGAAACAAGGGAAGTTACGTTGTAGGGACAGGATGTGAAAATTCGTTTGTCAGAAGAAGAAGAAAAGTCTGGTAGGGCACATAAATGTGTAGTTACATAGAAACTTAGTGGGGAATCAGTGAAAGTGTATTATTTTATACTGTTTGTAGCTCGTATACGAAATATATATATATATTGGAACTATCGTCGAATCCGCTACCCTAGTATATTTTAATGATGAAAATTGTGTTTGAAAATAGGCGAAAAAATCTATTTTTTGTATCTCAATCTTAGAAATACAAAAACGTTTAACTTACTGGAATCCTGTATACCAGCCACGATGGTCTAAATTAAATTCTTTTGACAAGCTGAAAGATGTTTGCGATAAAAAAAAAAAAAAAAGACATCGCTCTGTGTTGGCACACTAACTAAAATATATGTACTCTAAATGATTTTCCTTATTTCTCAGAAATTTGAATGTATACATATAATCTCATCAGTTCGTTCTATATCATATAAAAACATACTGCGATATCGAATTCCTCTATAATTTCAAATCAAGAAACTATTTATTACACAGCACTACCTTTTTTCCTTTTTTCCAGAGTAATATTTCAGTGATGAGATTTCGTTAATATGCAGACACTTTCGTTGTAATACTAAAATCCGCTTTTGTTGTCAAAACAATAGAGTTTACAAATATTCCTCCCACTAACGTTTTTATGCATTTGCAGTTACCACATAATATTAAACTGTATTTAGTAATACTGAGAGCAAGACAAGTTAGAAGTATATCAAAATAATCATAAGCGGTATAAAATTAAAGACAAAGCAAATTTAGTTTTACCAGGTATCCGTGACTCCTTAAAAGTCCATTACTTCATTGAAGAAAATCTGTAGTTGCTCGAATAACGGGCTTCATATGCAATTTTCGTAAATTAATAACGTGACAAAATAAAATTCATTTTGTGTAATATCATTTCATAAAATCTTGCTTCGATACCTCCAGTCATTTATGAGATATAAGGGATTATATGAAAATTTCGTTCCGTTTTCTTCGCTGACGCACGCGAGCGGGAACAAGTGATTTACATACAAACCATTATCTCGAGATTGGTGATAGATAGCGACATCCGTTCAACTTCGAAGAATAATTCAATATTTCAGCTACATTTCATCCGCAGCAACATATGACCTAACGTGTACCAAACGCAAATTCATAGCGACCTCTATTTTTCAATGTAAAATTTTCGGATTCCTTGTAGTATGCTACTAAATCCGTATATATCACAAGAACTATGACCACTAACAAAATAATATTCATTTTATCATGAAGCAGAAGAATGCATCTATAAGTTGTGCCAGAATCACATTTTTTTACCGAATAGTTTCTTTGTAATCGATTGAGAAAGACCGCACTTGACTGGCGGGCGCGTGGCACTGCGTTCCGCCTGGAGTGCTCTCTTCGAGTTCCCGCCTCGCTGGCCGCAAGGTCACACGCCATAGGCGACTCCTGATTGGCCAGCGCAGGTAACATTCCGAAAACATGCGAGAAAAATAGGACACGCGCTAGTTCCAGAATCCTGCAGCAAACGGCCCTCCAGCAGGCCGCAGGGCCGTCGCTCGCCCGCCCTGTGTGCTGCGCGGCATGCTTCCCGCAAATCTTGCTCCGTGTGAGAGAGGCTTTAGCGGCGGAAAAATACCAACCGGAAGTGCCTGTAATTTCGCAGTCAGAAGTATAGTATCTGTGTCTTTAACATCTTTGAGTAAGCTACGCAACGCAAAGTGACAGCTCAGAATGAAAACAAAGCAGACGATCATGCTATTTTGTGTTGACACTTGGGTAGTGTTCACTTCAGTCTGTTCATTACTCGCGAAATAGCTTGGTGTTTCTTTAGGTATTACGTAATTTTCTTTCCTGTCCAAGTGAAAAATAACTGTTTCACAGACAGTACGTATCTTTCAGTGACTATTCAACTACTTATTTTTTTTAAATAAATATTCAATTATAACGTTCTTTAAATCGTGTTCCCAGCCACAATCTATGTTGCCACAAGCCCTGCTGGCTTCTTTTTAGGAGATTCCAGCCAATGTTTGATTGATTTTACAACTTACGTTTCGCTACCACCAATTTAGATTGAGATTGGCTCGCATTTGGGCAATGTCAGCAGCTCATAATGGGGCGAAATGTCTGACTAACCTCAAACTTCGACAGAAAATCTCGAGACAGATGCCAACGGACAACATGTCAACAAACTGCCATAAAAGCTTAAAATGTACAATAGATAAGAACTTGGGAAACGTCTTTAAACATCTATGTTTCTCAGTATCTTGAAGCTCCAGTAGCTGCGACCATTATTTCTCTTATAATTGACGATACCAATAGATTGTTTGGATTGTATTTACCTTGTACCCACAATAAAACATTTTAATGCACACTGTGTCATTAGCCCTTGTTCTGCAGATGAATGAGAAACTGCTCATAAAATATTTTTATTATCACATTACACAGACAAACCTGTGTAGGGTGTCAACGTTTTCTTTACTAATGACCCGCATGAATGAATAATGTCTACTGTCAAGTCTGAAATACAGAAATATGTATTCTTCTCAGTGTACTTTGTTAAGTGAAATTACCCATCCGAAAATATTATTACGGTACATTTACAGTGATTTGTTATTAGGGCAGTATTCCCCTAAACAGACACTCGGAAATCGTCACATATTCGGAAATTACTATCCAAATAACTGTTTCGTCCTTTGTTTTCTAATCAGTTTTAAATGTAAATAAAAGACAGAAACGGAGGACTAACTTTTAACACAATCAGCGAAGTTCATTTAAAAAGGTAAAGTCGAAAAAAAATTTTGGGGGTGGATATGAATCGAACATATACCATAATACAAATTACCAATCCACAACGCTATCCACTACGCTATAACGACATGCCTAAAAAAAGATGCTTTGGATTACTTATACCTACACTTGAAGAGCTAAGTTGTTAATTTGCTATAAATTACTATTTATTTATAAGGTAAGCGTTTTCGTGATTGCTCTTAAAGGCATCACAATTGCATTCTTAATGTTTAATGTTCATAATTTCTAAATAAGCTCAATTTAAAATGGCGCCTGTCACATCCTGCCAAAGATTCTATCCTCGCTGTGTATAGTCTCTGGTCCAAAACGGAAGTGGTATTTTTCCGCCGCTAACGTATACTGGGGCTAGCGTCAATAGTTATTTAATGACGTACAGTGCGGGATATATAACAAGAAAGATGTACTCATCTCTGGAACACCTGTAGCGACTGCAACTCTGCTAGGTGACATGTATCGATTGAATGAAATTCGACATTGTGCAAATGCTGTAAACACTGATAATTATGATTTGTGGCACCGAAGATTGGGACATCTGAATCGTGTAAGCATGCGTTTACTAAAGGAAAAAATGGCTGATTGACTTAATTGGACTAACATAAATTTAGATCCATGTATCTCTTGCATTAAAGGCAAACAACTCGCCAGTCTTTTCCAAAAACATCAAGTAGGAGAGCTGAAGGTCTGCTTGATATTGTATGTGGACCCATGAGTATGGCTTCGTGGGGAGGAGCACGGTATCTTCTCACGTTTACAGATGATATGTCACGAAAGTCATTTGGTTATATGTTAAAATCAACAAAAGAAGTTTATGATATTTTTATTAAATTCAAAGCACGAGTTGAAAATGAAACTGGTCGAAAGATTCGAATACTTCGCACGGACAATGGAAAGGAATATATAAATGAGCGTATGAAGACATTCTTAAAAGCAAATGGTATTCGACATGAAGCAACAGTTCCTTATACACCGCAACAAAATGGTGTTGCTGAGCGTCTGAATCGGACAATCATTGAGAAGGCAAGATCGATGTTGACAGATTCAGGACTACGCAAAGAATATTGGGCTGATGCTGTTAATACTGCGATTTATCTGAAAAATCGATCTCCTACGAAAGCTGTCAAGAATGTTACTCCTGAAGAATTGTGGAGTGGTCGTCGAATAAATCTCAGTCACTTGCGAATCTTTGGGTGTCGAGCATTTGTCCATGTTCCAAAAGAAAAGGGAACAAAATTAGAAGATAAGTCGAAGGAACTTATTTTTGTTGGATATTGCGAAGACAGTAAAGCATACCGCCTAATTGACCCAAATTCACCAACAAAAATTGTGAAAACTCGTGATGTGCAGTTTATTGAAAACTCAATATGTCAATGTGGCAATGACTGTATGAAGAACATTAAGTCTACAGGTGACAAGCATATAAATAATGGCCCTTTGGACTTAATTAATGATAATTGTACAGATATCACACAGCCGGCAGCTGTACCTAATATCGTTGATATGACAGTTGAACCAACACAACCGACTGATGATAAACATTTAGTTCAGTTTGAAATGACGCAAAGTAATGAAGAGCAAGCAGTTAACTATAACTTCAATCAAGATAACAAGAAACAATTCCCATGCAACCAGAAACTAGAAAATCAACACGCCAAAAATGTTTAAACCCCAAATACTTCAATGATGATTTTGTTTGTGTTGCTAGAATTCCTGAGCCAAAATCGTTTACGGAAGCAATGACACGTGATGATTGGGAAAAGTGGAAAGAAGCATTAGATGAAGAATATAAGTCTTTACTTGAAAATGAGATATGGACTTTAACTGATTTATCTCCAGGCAGAAAGACAATCAATTCTAAATGGGTTTCCAAAGTCAAAGAAACAGCAAACGGTGACACTGAGCGTTATAAAGCTCGTTTTGTTGCAAAAGGCTATTCTCAAATACCAGGAGTAGATTTTGATGAGACATTTTCACCTGTTGTTCGTCATTCTTCACTTCGCACACTGTTGGATTTAGCAGCTAAACTTGATCTCGACATTGAACATATGGATGTTCGAACTGCATTCTTGTATGGAGATCTAAATGAAGAAATTTATATTCGTCAACCTGAAGGCTACGTGAAGAAGGGGGAGGAGGCGAAGGTTTGCAAACTAAAAAAAGCAATATATGGTCTCAAACAGGCTGCACGCCTTTGGTATCAGAAGTTAGATACAACGCTACATACAATGAAATTTAAAAAGTCTGAATATGATCAGTGCATCTACTACAGAACTGAGAAAGAAAATGTACTCATTGTAGCTGTTTATGTAGATGATCTCATCATTTTTTCAAACAGAAGTAATAAATACAAACAAGAACTGAAGACAGAACTGATGAATCGCTTTAAGATGAGAGATCTTGGCGAGCTTAGTTGGTGTCTTGGCATGAGAGTAAAACGAGACAGAAAACAGGGCACAATTACCATTGATCAAAGTAAATATGCAGCAAATATGCTCAAGAAATTTGGAATGGAAGATTGTAATCCAGTTGCATATCCAATTGAACCTGGTTTGAAACTACAAAAATGTGAAGAAAAACTGACAGAAGAAGAATTGGCATTAAAACGCATTCCATATCAGCAAGCTGTTGGTTCTCTTCTGTATTTGTCTCAAGGCACAAGACCAGACATTGCTTATGCTGTGGGGGTTGTAAGCAGATTTAACTCCAGTTATAGAAAAATCCACGGGGAAGCTGTAAAACGAATTTTGAGATATATTAAAGGTACAATCAATACAGGACTGATCTTCAAAAGAACTGGACCTACAAAAGTTGAAGGGTTCTGTGATGCAGATTATGCTTCAGAGCTCGATCAAAGGCAATCGATGATGGGCTACGTTTTTAAGTTAGTGGGAGCAGCAGTGTCGTGGAACACAAAGTTGCAACAAACAGTGGCTCTGTCAACAACAGAGGCTGAGTACATGGCTCTATCAATCAATTAGTACTGACAAGCAAGAAGCTGATTTTTTGACAAAAGCACTCCCTAAAGTAAAAAAACAGTGGTGTAGCCAAGCTGTGGGACTTTCTGAGTTCACAAATTGACATCTTGCGAACTTGTGGGGGTGTTGGGAACAAATGTGTTGTTTTTATTTTGTGCTGACAGAAACACTGTGTGACAGTTCTTTATTCTGAGTTGATTTATATCTTTGGATTTTTAACTCTTTTGTAGTAGCTTCCGTGAATAAATAGTTTATTGTCTGTGTTCCTGGTAATATGGTGTACATGTTTCTAATTTCCAAATAAGTGACTTTAAATCCCTTGAGACGACTAATTGGAGTCAATATCCAATAGTTTCATAGATTTTGTTGCAGAGTTGTGTCAGCACTTTCAAACCTTCACTTACACGACCATCACCAGACCACAACTGCAATGATACATAATATACTATTTGACAGATAAATTATTTCTAAAGCGATTATTTAAAATAAGAATAAAATATATCCATAATGAAACTTCCTGGCAGATTAAAATTGTGTGCCGGAACCGGGACTCGAACCTGGGACCTTTGCCTTTCGCAGGCAAGCACACTACTGACTGTGCTATCCCGACACGACTCACGATGCCGCCTCACAACTTTACTTCCGCCAGTACCTCGCCTCCATAATGTTGGCCACTGATTGTTTTTAGCTGGAGCCCTAAAGCTTTAATGTTGACTGCTGTAGATCTAGGTGCAGTCATCCTTTAAATACTGTAAGCTCCACCCTCTAATTTAAATGTTGGCTAATAGGGTATAAGTTCTAACGGAAGTTATACAACAATGGATTTCAATATGCAACACACCAAAGAATGGTTAATCAAGTCGAAAAATGTAAAAGAATTTAAAAGTACATTATATATGGTTACTAGCTTAAACCCGCGGCTCCGCTCCCATGTTGGCTGATTGTGATATTATGATAGATAATGCGCGAAAGGTCAAATCGATTTTTTTACAGAGATGTATAAAAAGAAATTTATTTTTTACTGCTTTATTTATTTATTCTTATATTTCCTCATTCATATGCTTATCCTAACAGAGAAAAAGCTGAAGACATTAGCTTCGTTCAAGTGGCGCTGCTGACGGTCTGGAATGGTTTCAGGCGTTCGAGTGGCACTTTTGACTCTTTCTAACGATATCTGACTGACCAATCAGGTGTTCCAGTGGCGGAGCGGATAGTTTGCGACCGTTTGTTTAAGTCAGCGGATTTTCGTCAAACTATTTTCTGACTGACTCCAAAGCTTTTAACAAGCCTCCTCCAAAAGACAAGCCCGCATATTTACGAAGAGATTTGTGTTCTAAGTCTTTGATTTTCTCTTGATTGAGGCTGAGCTTTGTATATTAGACAGGCATTCTTTCAACTTATGTGGCCTTCTAATACAGTACGTCCCCTTTTTATTACACCCATACACACTATAAATGAAAGGTGTGGAAATTTCCATAACATACGAATTTAAAGATGAATGCGTATGTTTTTACAGTTTGGATTGTGACATATTCGCCTGAAAATGAAGTCAAAATAGTTCTACTGAGATTTTCTGTGCCATCTGTAAATGAAGTGATTGACACGTAAGAATAATATAGTTCACAACAGGCATTGGCAGTGATAGATTTTTATAACCGACATCTAGCTTTATATGTGCTACTATAGCGTCTCACAATTACTGTTCCGTGTTTCTCCTTGTGGTTATTTATTATAGAAATCTATTAGTGCCAATGTGCGTGTTTCTACACTAAATGTGTAACTTCTGGGAAAGTCATGTACGATGATAATTCTTGACAACACCTGCAAATATTTGTATATTAATTTGTATGTTTCATTTTTTAAATTTTATTGTAACTCATAAAATGGGACAAAATCATATGAAGTTTTATGTTACCAAATATTCCTTTCACACACAACCATCCTGTATGAGGTTTTGTCAGGTTAAATTGGCTACATTATCACCCCGTTTACATGGGCTCCCAAAACCGGATTTCGTAAACCGATTTTCCAATTTCGCTTTTGGTTGGTCATGTAAACACTCCAAAATCGATTCTGCAAATCCGCTTCTCTAAAGCGGTTTTCCAGTTCCACAATCGATTTTCGTGCCCATGTAAATGCAACCGTTTTTGAAGCGTTCTTGGCTTGTCGGATTGTGTTTTCTTGTTAAGAATTTTGGCTCATATGGAAAGAGTGATATTTTCTAATGTGAAATAAAAGTATAAACATTAGAGTGAACATAAATCTGTGTATTTAAATAAAGAAAAATAAGTGATTGTGCAGACTAAATAAGGAACTGAATCAGCTGTTTTCCAGCCGCCATGTTAAGTGTACGCTAGGAAATCCGATTCAGGCTGTGCCATGTAAACACAACAGCGAAAAACGGTTTATGAAAATCGGTTTTCGTCTTCTGGAAGATGTGTTGCATGTAAACGTAGTGTATTTATAAATGGGTGGACATGTTTACGTATATTTTGCGATTTGTCGAAGTTTATGATCAGAATGTATTCCACAATGTATTTCTAATGGCGGAATTCACACTGTCCGTCGCCGGTCCGTCACCTCACATCAACGTAAGCTTTCTCAAGAAGAATGTTTTGATGGAACGGTCATCTGGTAACATCGGACTCGCAAGTTAACCTAGTTTCGTCACGCGATTTTCATTGTATAATCGACAGATACACGGTTTGCAGGCAAATGTGTCTTGTTATTCTTTATATTATACTTTGGTGTAACAGTAAATTGCAAATGTTTCATGACAACTTCAATAGTTTTCTCAATTGAGAAATACATAACATATCGCCAGTCATAACCTCACTTTCAACATCGGTGGAGAGCAAAGATACCAACTAGCGCTATGGGTGGCCAAACTACGAAACATGTGAAATAAGTGTTCGAGTTTGCTTCGGAGTTTGAAACTGCCAAAAAGCGCGCACGCGCAGTGGAGAGGTTCGTTCGAGTGGCCCAAAAGCTGATAGTTCCTGACAGTTGCTGACGATTTGGAAGGCCTCTACTGCGCATGCGCGCTTTTTGACAGTTGCCAACTCCGAAGCCAACTCGAACGCTTATTTCACCTGTTTCGCATATTGGCCACCCATAGCGCTAGTTGACATCTTTTCTCTACCAATGTTGAAAGTGAAGTTATGACTGGCGATATGTTATGCATTTCTCAATGGAGAAAACTATTTAAGTCGTCATGAAACATTTGCAATTTACCGTTAAACCAAAGTATAATAATAAAGATTAACAAGACACATTTGCCTGCAAACCGTGTATCTGTCGAGTATAAAATTCGTGTGACGAAACTAGGTTAACTTGCGACTCGCGATGTTACCAGACGACCATTCCATCAAAACATTCTTCTTGAGAAAGCTCACGTTGACGTGAGGTGGCGGACCGGCGACGGACAGTGTGCATTCCGCCATTAGAAATACATTGTGGATTAAATTCTGATCATAAACTTCGACAAAACGCAAAATATACGTAAACATGTCTCTCCATTTATAAATAATGTAGCCAATTTAACCTGACAAAACCTCATACAAAAATGAGGTAAATTAGGATAGTTGTGTGTGAAAGGAATATTTGGTAACATACAACTTCATATGCATTTTGTCCCATTATTATGAGTTACAATAAAATTAAAAAAAAAATGAACCATACAAATTAATATACAAAAATTTGCAGGTGTTGTGCAAGAATTATCATCGTACATGATTTTCCCAGAAGTTACACATTTAGTGTAGAAACGCCCACATTGGCACTAATAGATTTCTATAATATATAACCACAAGGAGAAACACGTAACAGTAATTGTGAGACGCTATAGTGGCACATATGTCGGTTATAAAAATCTATCACTGCTAATGCCTGTTGTGATCGATATTATTCTTATGTGTAAATCACTTCATTTACAGATGGCACAGAAAATCTCAGTAGGACTATTTTTACTTCATTTTCAGGCGAATATATCACAATCCAAACTGTAAAAACATACGCATTCATCTTTAAATTCGTGTTATGAAAATTTCCACACCTTTCATTTATAGTATGTATGGGTGTAATAAAAAGGGGACGTACTGTATTAGAAGGCCACATAAGTTGAAAGAATGCCTGTCTAATATACAAACTCAGCCTCAATCATGAGAAAATGGAAGACTTGGAACGCAAACCTCTTCGTAAATGTGCAGGCTTGTCTTTTGGCCGAGGCTTGTTAAACACTTTGGAGTTAGTCAGAAAACAGTTTGACGAAAATCCGCTGACTTAAACTTTCGGTCGCCAACTATCAGCTCAGCCACTCGAACACCAGATTGACCAGTCAGATATCGTCAGCAAAAGTCAGAAGTGCCACTCGGACGCCTCAAACTGTTCCTGACCGTCAGCAGCGCCACTCGAACGAAGCTGAGGTCTTCCAAATCGTCAGTAACTATCAGGAACTATCAGCGTTTGGGCCACTCGAACGAACCTATTGTAGCATGCATAGACCAAAGACATGGTCTGTGGGATCACGTTTCGCTGTATGTAACATCTTTGCATAGAGTCAAAAACGTCATCGCTGGCCTTCAGTCCGAATTTTTAATAATTTGATGACTTTCTACCCCCTTATAGCTATCGGCATGGAACTGCTATGGTGTACAACAGGAGGCTTCGGACAACAATTACACACAGACCTTTCGTTTGCGTTCTTTAGTTTTCGCTGCAGAGCGGAATATTAAAACACACACACGTAGAATTTTATATACATCAATAACTTTCAATCCAAATATATTCCACCCTTTTATCATTATCAACCCTCAAGAAACAATGCAACCAATAAAACCATTTTCAATGAGTAATTATTGTTCCGCATTTTGCGTTATATTCTTCAAATTACTAAATATCTATCAGATGGCTATAAAAACTGTACCTAAAACCTTCCTCAGTTATAAATTAATAACTGTACAAATATTTAAGTCTCTGCACCGTCGTTCTGACGTGATAAGTGTACACTGAACAGACATTCACATTACTATATATATAGATAAATAGCTATCCATTCACAATTATACATATAGATATAAAAGACATGTAGCATATGGAAACATAGAAAACCATGTGATAGTTTTGTCATGATTTGTAAAGAAGGTATTGGAGGTACCATTTTACCACTGTCAGATTATATTTTAAAATATTGTTGTCATTACGTCAGAACTAAAATAAACATCAGTTTGCTGCTACATATGAATAGATTAAATCTGCAATAAAATCCTTTTTGTTACAATGTTTGTTTCTTGGGGCCTTTGCCTTAAAACTAAGAGCCAGATAAAATATGTTCCCGTATGCCATATAAGTCTTTTATATGACCATACATAATTTACTTTTAAATCCTTTTACATTTTTCGACCTGATTAACCATTCTATATAATGATTTGATTTGTTGGATATTGAAATGCATTGTTGTATAACTTCCGTTAGAACTTATACCTGATGGGCCAACATTTAAATTAGAGGGTGGAGCTTACAGTACAGTACTTAAAGGACGACTGCACCTACATCTACAGCAGTCAACATTAAAGCTTTAGGCAGATTCAGCTGAAAACAACCGGCGGCCAAGATTACGGGTATACTTTATTCTTATTTTAAATTCTCAGTTTAGAAATAATTTATCCCTCTAATAGCATATTATATATCATTGCAGTTGTGGTCTGATGATGGTCATATAAGTGACCGAAACCAGTTACCAGGAAAATAAAACAAATAACGATCTAGACTGCCTTGTTTCAGGAAACAGTAATTACCTGTAAGATCGCTGTTATCGATGATGTTCTCAAAAATAGTTATTCTGCTACCTATCCTGCTCTTGTTGGATGTGTATTAAATCTTATTTCTTGAGCTACATTCATAAATAATCTGATAATAGTGTGAACAGCAGTATGTGACTGTTGTTGTTGTTGCTTTAGTATACAGGCAAGTGTTATTTTTTAGGTTCCTGTAGAAGATAGCTCAATCCACAGCTTCCCACAATTCTCTCTATAAACTGAATTTGACAATCTGCCTTCCCCCCAGTACTGTCCTTACAAGTTCACACCATTGCATAGTGCTCTTCAACGTTATAACTAGGTCTTTAATCACTGCAGCTGTGTGGAGCAGCACACTAATAATACTGTATTCAAACATTATTCCAGTTACGAATAATCCATGTGATATGTTAGGGAATGATTTCATCCTCATTATCCAATCCCCAGGGGGCTCTCGGTTCTTTCGCCTATCACTATTGCGGTTCATCTTATCGCGACCTTGCTGCTCGCGTTGGCCACGATCGAATGACTGTTAGCAGAATATGTAACCGGTGGGTTCAGGAGGGCAATACAGAACGCCGTGCTGGATCCCAACGGCCTCGTATCACTAGCAGTCGAGATGACAGGCATCTTATCCGCATGGCTGTAACGGATCGTGCAGCCACATCTTGATTCCTGAGTCAACAGATGGGGACGTTTGCAAGACAACAACCATCTGCTCGAACAGTTCGACAACATTTGCAGCAGCGTGGACTATCAGCTCGGAGACCATGGCTACGGTTACCCTTGACACTGCATCACAGACAGGAGCGCCTGCGATGGTGTAAGCAACGACGAACCTGGATGCACGAATTACAAAACGCCATTTTTTTTCGGATGACTCCAGGTTCTGTTTACAGCATCATGATTTGTCGCATCCGCGTTTGGCGACATCGCAGTGAATGCACATATTCGTCATCGCCATACTGACGTTTCACCCGACGTGATGGTATGGAGTGCCATTGATTACACGACTCGGTCACCTCTCGTTCCCATCGATGGCACTTTGAATAGTGGCCGTTACATTTCAGATGTGTTAAGACCCGTGGCTCTACCCTTCATTTGATCCCTACAAAACCCTACATTTCAACAGGATAATGCACGACCGCAAGTTGCAGGTCCTGGACGGGCCTTTCTGGATACGGAAAATGTTCGACTGCTGCCCTGGCCAGCAAATTCTCCAGATCTCTCACCAACTGAAAACGTCATGCATCATGACCGCGGCTCACTATTTCATCATTTAAGGGTCTGCACAACATGTTTATGCTTTATTTTCATCACGCGAAGACACAAGGACAGAAAAACAATCGCCGCTGTGGGAGTTAATACTGTGTTGTGACTGCGGTAGTAACAACGGCGCAGGTATTACAGTATATGCGGTAACAATTGCCTGAAACTCCCCTGATTTTGGTCGTGGTATGTCGGCTCCATTCGGAAAAATTCACGTTGATTGTCTTCTATTCGTGATTGTTGTCAGTGTCATAGCTTCGTCAACAGTGACAATTTTTCTTCTAATCATTATGATGTATTGCAACAACCTTGGTTTGGCTTACATTCTTTGCTACAAATAAGTACCACATCTCTATACTTACAAGACACATTTGTTGTCTATCTGTCTGTTCTCTTATAACTCAAGATCCAGACAACCAAATAACATGAAATTTGGTACACGTACACATTCACGTTATGTAAAAAGTTACAGTCATATGTCCTCTGGTAGTGTTAAATTTTACTCACGGCGTTGGTGGCACAGTGTTCTCATCTTGGCAACAATTTTTTTCCTTTTATGACGGCAAGGGTACAGACAAGAACCTGACAACAACACAGCAGCAACAGCATTATTTATGTCTCTCCTGGTCGACACGATAAATTACTCCCTCTAATTTCGTGTGATGGATTTTCAAAGAGCAATCAGAGTTCGCTGCCAACATGAGCATACAATGCTGCCGAGGCTGGAAGTAAAATTTTACTCTTACTAGTACCTTTTCCTTGATTTCGTATTTGTTTGCGCTCAAGTGCTTTATGTTGGCAGCACAACTTTTGCCGTGACTATCTGATTAAATACATATTTTTCATTTGCAATACAGGGGCTGTTTACATGCTTTTCTAGTTAATTGCGAGGCGTAATTGTAGTTCTTAGTTCTTACTGAGTGTCTTTCGTTATCAGATTTATTGCATCTATCTGTAATTGTCACAGTTTTCGGTCGAGTGGTGTTTATATTTTGTTGCCTGGCTTGATTTTGTTCCGTGCATTGCACAGTTTTTTACGTCTTTGTCATTCATTAGTTAATGTACTTACTGTTGTTTTCATATTCTTATGTTAATTTCGTGTAGTTGTGCTTCCTTCCCGCAGATTTTCAGACATAGCGCAACATGATTGCTTAATTACTTTGATCATTGCAAACACAAATTAAAATTTCAGCTTTTGACTCGTGAAGCTCACACACAAATAGTGAAATATTCTTCTACATTTTATTCAGCTGACATCTTTCCCTGACATGTTACAATAACATGACTAATTTCATTCGCTTTATGCACTACAAGCGAAATCTCATCTGAAATATTTTGTCGTTTTAAAACTCTCCCCCTCCCCTTCTAGATTTGTACTGTTAAGCTGCGTAACTCAATGCTATTGTTTTTCAGAATTTAGAAAAGTAATTGAAGAGCTGATATAGGCCTACTTAATTTCAGATATCCACTATGCGCATGTGAGCAGTATTTATTAAATACTTCAGCTAACTGTTGATCTTTTGTCCTCGCTTATCCCAGAAATATATACTACATGGATGGCTGCCACGTATTACACATTACATTACAATGTATATAATGAGAAACATTCAACAAAGTTCTAGGAAAATGTCACGTAGATACGTAGTAAAACAGCTTCAAATATCGTCAGTGACTGATGGAGCAATGGCATTTATACTGAAATTCGTTAGAAACATTGAGCTATTTCCTACGAGTGTTTCACGATTCTGCTGTAAAAATATTCACGTCAACGTAGATTTACATTTCAACTCGTCAAAATAATTAGGGTGTTTTTAACACAAGACGTTAAACCTCCTAGGCGCATCTGCTCCAAACGGAAGCGTCGTCATCGGTTACTGATGACGTCAGCAGCGTAGGCGCGCCTGAAATAAAATGTACGGGAAACCGAACTGCTACAGCTTAAGTGCCGTATTTAATAAATACCATTTATATGCACATACTCTAGAGATTTTTTTTTTTTTTTTTTTTTTTTTTTTATGGTGGATGTGTGAAATTAAGTATATCAGCTCTTCAAGTATCGGTACTTTCCTAAATTCTGAAAAATAATAGCCTGTCAAAATATGCCGTGTAATGTGTCATTAACTGAGTTACACTAACAGTACTACGGTAAGGTAGCGCGAAAAAATAGTGTAAAATCAACAAAATATTTAAAATGAGAATTCGCTTGTAGTAGTACAGTGTTACACACTGAGCATAAAGCGAGTGAAATTAGCCATGGTATTGCAACATAATGTCAGGGAAAGATGTCAGCTGAATAAAATGTAGAAGAATATTTCGCTGTTTGTGTCTGCGCTTCCTGAGTCAAAAGCTGAAAGTATAATTTGTGTGTCCAACGATCGAGATAACTAAGCAAAATCGTGTTTTGGTGCGTCTGATAATCTTCGGGAAGGCGAAGTTCAACAACACGAAATTAACATAAGAATATGGCAACGATAGTAAGTGCATTAACTAATGAATTACAAAGACGCGAAAGGTATGTACAGTGCACGGTACATAATGAGGTCAGGCAACAAACCCCTGTTGTAAACATTTGTTTCGGCCCGTCTGAAATATAAACAACGCGCTACCGATGACAGTGTCAACTATAGACAGAGGCAATAAATCTGATAACGAAAGACACTCATTAAGAACTGCAATCTACACAATTAACCTGAAAGCAGGTAAATAGCTCCTGTCTTGCAAATGAAAAAATATGTATTTCATCAGACAATCACGGCAAAAGTTGTGCAGCCAACATAAAGTACTTAAGCAAACAACAAGGGGAAGGTACCACAAGGACTAGAATCTTACCTTCAGCTTCAGAAACAGCGTTGTGAAAGGTACCACAAGGACTAGAATCTTACTTCCAGCTTCAGCAACAGCATTGTGTGCTGATGTTGGCAATGAACTCTGATTTCTCAAATAAAATCTGTCACACGGAATTAGAGGGAATAATTTATAGTGTCAAACATGAGATACGTAATTAATGCTGTTGCTGCTGTATTGTTGTCAGACTCTTGTCTCTGCGCTTGCCGTCATAAGGCGAAAATTTTGTTGCCAACATTAGAACACTACACCGCCGATGGTAACTTAATTAAAATTTAACGCTATCGGTAGACATATGACTCTGTAACGATGAACATAAACTAATAAAATATTCTGCTCTTATTTAAGCTGGTTCGAATAATGTTGCAAAAAGTTAAGTAAAAATTGTTCTCCAACACATTTTAACGTGTTTGAAAAATACGAACATTTTTGTGGTAGGAATACCACATGACTTGGTGGAATGGTGGTTTTAAACCAAGAAATTAAGACGTACGAATCAGAAACAAAGCAAAATGGTAAAAGTGTATAATAATGTGAACTTCACAGATGTTCCTGCAAACAGATAAGAACACAAAGGCTTTATGTTAAGAGGAAAGATAAATAACTGGTCTCCAAAATAATTCCGGAAAAATTATGAAAAATGCACAGAGCTACTGAAAATTCAAGACAATGAAACTGCAACATACCTACATGCAAGTCCTACACCAAGTGAATCTGTATATGCAGACTTAACAAATACATTGCTATCTGGAACTGAAGAAGTGTTCATATCTAATTGTTCAGTGTAAAGGAAGACTTCAAAGAAAAAACATACTTCTGCTGAAAGACCACCATCAAAATCAGAAGAAATAGATTCATGGTCAGCAAATACATCAGTAATTACAAAAGGAAAGGTTGTGACCATGTGCACCATCCATAAATCAAGAGAGATGACAAAGGAATATAAGGCAGTAGCAAACCAGACACAAAGTAGTCCACTAAGGAGAAACATACCCAGGGAGCTGCAACAGAAAGAAAAGAACCCCAGCAACAAAGAAGAGTAGCAGCCACACCTCACATACCTGAAGCCAGCAACAGCTGACCAACTAGAAGAGCAACCACCTGTGAGAAATCACAATTCTGGTGTGCGAAAAATGGCAACAGCACAACCTGACAGCCATACAGGGAATGTAAACATTGTCCCAAAACTAAATGACTTCCACAAAAACAGTAAGAAAGGCAAGGTCCTCACAACATAATATGTGTTGTATTAGAAGTAAGGTACTCCGTACTCTGACACTTCTGTGGTGACGTGAATGTTGATGTTGTGCAAAGGTTAATTGAAAATCAGATGTTTCTGTTTCTAATAGATTTGTTTTGTACACTTAACATCTGCTGCAACAGATATGAAATGGTAAACTGGTATCTTTATTGGAGATATCGAATAGCCAAAAACTGATGTAACTACATACTGTAAAGAGTTAGATGCAGAATTAAGTTACATAAAAATCATCACTGAAAACATAATAGTTTTAAGCTTATATAGGTCTCCTGATGATGACTGCTACATTTTGAAAAATCTGAGTTAGTGTTTAGAAAAATATGAAATATAAAACAATAATTTCCATACCTGAGGATTTTAACGTAGAAATGTTCAACACTGTGGATGAACTTTCAGTAATCTAAGATCACTTAATGTATACTGTTCTGAACTTTATCCAACATGCAGAGCTACACAGGAGATACATTTAACGGATGCAAGGCAGTACAGCAAATTATAGCTCAAGAGTCTGCACAAACAATACACGGCTTTGTCCCAGTGAATTGAATAATTTCTATATTAGTTAAGGAAACTGAAACTAAAATACAAGCAACTGACACACTTGCTATGGAATTGCTTAATGCCTTTCTTCATTGGTATATCATACACACTGAAATTAAAAGAACAGTCCCAAAATGATCAAACTCGAGTATGGACTACTACTGACTCTCCAATTACAATGTATAAACCCACAAGATTTTACCTACAAACTACTGACATTCATACTTAACAAATGTTTACTGTCTGGAGGACAAACAGCTATCACCAAATTTCAATTGTACATTCTGACAGTTGTCAAATGTGGATTCTGTCAGGGTAAAAATACCACTATAGATGTTTAGAAATTATTGATCAGACATTAACCATCTTTAAAAAGTGGAAATTGGTACCACTTGTCTTACATGATTTAAGTAAGGCATTTAATTTCATTCTCTATGATGCCCTGTTAGCAAAACTAGAATGTAATGGTGTATGTAATCCAAGATTATCAGTAGAAGTTTCATATCTTCACAACAGAAGGCAGTTTGTCACAGTTAAAAATAAACACTTCCCAGTAACAATAATTAATACTGGGGTACTAAAATGCTCGATTCTTGAGACCTCCTCCTTCATCACAGTAACTGATGTGCCTTGTTACATAAACAGTACAGTTATATGCTATGCTGAAGACACAACTCTTCTCCCCTCACACAAGAACATCGGAGCCTTAAGTAATAGCACACCGGAATCATTCAATTTCATCCTCAACTGGTTATCATGAAGTAAGTTACTGTATAATAATAATAATAATAAAAAAAACAGCTTCTCTTAGGGTTGCCCAGTGCTATAAAAATACACATTGAAACTTTTAGGACTCTATATTAATTCAGAACTCAACTAGGAAGAACATATAGACCATGTGTGTGAAAAGATGTTGAGTCTCCTTTGGAAACTTTTTTTAGACTAATGTACTTTGGACTTTTCAGACACATGTAACTTTTGGCCTTCCTCTTTGTAGACATACTCCTTACATTTTGAGAATTCTGATAATTCAGAACCTTACATACAAGGCGTAAAGGAGGCTCCAAGCAGAACTGCTGTCCACTGTTTTCCAGGTACAGGCTATTGTCTGCTGTGATCATATATATTTGTGTAATATACGGGAAAAACCAGTGGCATGAAAGGTCTTGTCAGGGTCTTTTTAATGCTTAAATCATCAGAAAGAGGGTATATTTTCACATACCAAAACAGAGAAGCAAAAACTGGTAATTCACACAAAGTAAATGCTCCAAAGATTTCAACAAACTGTCACTAACAGTTCAGGCCATACCAATTTAAATTCTTAAGGAAAGACAGCACAGCTGCCTATCTGACAACCAATTCTACTGTTAAGACTTTTATTGCTTCAGTAATGTTGAAACCAGAGGTGCCTCCTTCTCTCCTGCCGCCCCCCCCCCCCCACCCGAGATATTAGGTTCTGAATTCCTAGTTTATTATGTAATAGATATGGTTTTGCCATTTAATATTGAAATTAAATTACTTATATTTCACATTTTGTAAATTCTTTTATAAAGACCCCCCCCATAAGGCTGGCCAAAAGTACTCATTTTTCACCCACTCCCCAGAAATTTCAATAACGCAATTTGCTTTATGACACCCCCACCCCCCTTGGGTACCTCTGGTTGAAATTTTTCAGCAACTGTACTAGCTGTGCCTTTTTTTTGCACTTACATGGATCTACCATTTAACAAATGTATAATTTTGTAAGTATAAGGAACAGCAGCTGAATCCCCTAATGGCTCAAGTTTCCTTCTTGTGTTTGGCATAGTGTCGCGATTTAGGGAATGGCCAGTCAGGTGATAGTACATGACATGGTTACGATTACAGATCAAAAATTGAGTGGACGAAGGAACACACAAGAACCTGTCAACCTGGAGCATGAAGAGCATTAGTTATTTACTTCATTATCAGTGAAAAAAGTTAACCCCTCTTTCACGTGCATCTTCATGGTAACGAAGTAAGATTGTAGATATGTATGTACCTCAGGAGACTGTTTTTAGCTGTATGGAAATAATAATGTTTATTGTGAAGACAAAACATCTGTTATCATCTAATATTTGATTGGTTGTCCCATCTACACTACAATTGGTCAGCTCTGGGCATTGCTACTTTACATGGCAAGTAAACTTTTACCCCTCTAAGTAATGAATGTTGGTATGCATAATTCATATAAATTTATAAATTCTATTTATTAGCTGTACTTGCTTTTTCAGTATACTTTGTACATACATGATAGTATTAAAAATTAACTATCTTTTAGACAATATGGCTTCTTCTTATAATTTTATCATACATACAAATTGCTTCCATAAGAACTATTCATTGCAAATTATGTGAGAAAGTTTTATTCTGATGTGTACTATATTAATGACAAAGCCTATTTCACCTTGCCTGATCAATTGTCAATAAGATTACTTGAAACTGCTGCTTGACAATATGCATTTCATTAATAACTATGGCCTCTGCTGATTACCATTCAATTGTGAGATAGAGTTTTTATCTTATGTTGACTGTTGTTTATCTGTGAAACTGAGTTTTTAATGTTCCAATGTTTGAAATATGAGTAAAAATAGAACTACAACAAAAATTACCACAAACATGCACGGTACTACAGTATCTGTATCCTACCCAGAAAAATCTGCTGGCAACTTAGATGCAGGCAACCTGCAGAATACAAGTGCTACAGCTCTGGCATATATTACACAACTGCTTATGATATAAAACAACATAAAAATTTGAAACTAATGGCCACCAATTCTGTAGTTTGGATTTCATAAAAGGTCCATTCTGAGAAACAAACATGGTTTATATATGCAAGTTGCTTTCACTGTTTTAATTTAATGCAATTGATCTGGACTGATGTCACACATTTGGCTAAGTGTGGGCAGTTACAGTGGGTTTAATTTGACAGTTGTTACAAGTGGATAAGTAATAGGCTTCAGATGAACAAAAATTTGTTGTAATGATTGACATAAAAATGAGTATGCACAATTGAACTGAATTACAAATACAATAATGAAGGAGATAGAGTATGTGAAGAAGAGGAGTCTGTATGATGGCCGATAGGTAGGCAATGAATGGGTAATATTGTGTACAACTTTGTTTTGGCCTATGAAATTGTAAGTGTTGTAGCTCACATCCTTCAAGTGTTGAGAAAATGCTCCTCATTATTTCACTGAATACCTAATAAGGAAAATTAAAAACCATTAATATTATCAAATGTTAATTTAGGTTCTGGATTCAATTATGCAATTTTTTTTAGAGAAGTGGAGGGGTGGAGTAGATTGCAATTCTGTCAGTTTATTTTCTATTTATTTATCTGTTTAAGAGCCCTTAATGCACACAAGCAGGGGACCACCACATAGGTTCTACTGTCACTTCTACATACATTAGTAGTCAGGTAGTTCACAAGATGTGGATCTGATGTTATTTGGAGTACATGTGGCTAAGATTTCCCATTCATATAGACCCACTTCAGTATATTGGAAGAAATGTGATTGAAGGATACGGACTTTAAGAGCAGAAGGAAAAATTGCAAGGGAAAAGAACCTCTTCAAAAGTGGATATGTAGTAAGGGCAGTAGCATTTTTCCTGTTGAGACAGAACTTACAATGATAAAGTATTGTTAGTTTCAGGTATTGTGTGACACAGAAACACAATGGCAGGATCTTAATTCTTTGATCACTGCTTCTGCAACTGATATCCTTTGGTGCATCATTAACTGATGATTAATAGTAATATTCTAAGTGTAACTTGTATAATTTTAGCTTATTATGTTAGCTGTTTTTTTGTGCTAAGTTTGGAAATAATTTGCTAAAGTACACTGCAAAATGGTCAAATAGATGGAGTTTTAAATTTTATGCCCAGTCTGACTTTTGGTACTTGAAAGAGTTCAACACGCTATCCAAGAGGTTTCTGACCTGCACCCGAAATACAGAGCATTAGAACCACAGAACAAGTGTAAAGAAACTTCCTGGCAGATTAAAATTGTGTGCCGGAACCGGGACTCGAACCTGGGACCTTCGCCTTTCGCGGGCAAGCGCACTACCGACTGTGCTATCCCGACACGACTCACGATGCCGCCTCACAACTTTACTGCTGCCAGTACCTCGCCTCCTACTTTCGAAACTTCACAGAAGCTCTCTTGCAAACACGCAAGACTAGCACTCCTGGAAGAAAGGATATGGTGGAGACATGGCTTAGCCACAGCCTAAGGGATGTTTCCAGAATGAAACTTCACTCTGCAACGGAGTGTGCGCTGATATGAAACTTCCTGGCAGATTAAAATTGTGTGCCGGAACCGGGACTCGAACCTGAGACCTTTGCCTTTCGCGGGCAAGCGCACTACCGACTGTGCTATCCCGACACGACTCACGATGCCGATTTTAATCTACCAGGAAGTTTCATATCAGCGCACACTCCACTGCAGAGTGAAGTTTCATTCTGGAAACATCCCTTAGGCTGTGGCTAAGCCATGTCTCCACCATATCCTTTCTTCCAGGAGTGCTAGTCTTGCGTGTTTGCAAGAGAGCTTCTGTGAAGTTTGGAAAGTAGGAGGCGAGGTACTGGCAGAAGTAAAGTTGTGAGGCGGCATTGTGAGTCGTGTCGGGATAGCACAGTCGGTAGTGCGCTTGCCCGCGAAAGGCAAAGGTCCCAGGTTCGAGTCCCGGTTCCGGCACACAATTTTAATCTGCCAGGAAGTTTCATATCAGCGCACACTCCGCTGCAGAGTGAAGTTTCATTCTGGAAGTGTAAAGAAATTTTTCTTGCTGAAGAGTGACAAACCAAGCCCAAATTATGAAAATACAGCACCATTGCTTTCTGCATTTACATAAAACCAGAAATTTGCTATGCCATATTTTCACAAGCATTACAAAGGAAAGTTAATTTAGTGAAACCTAAGAACCAAAACTTGAATGGGTGGACTAATGTTTGAGTCTTGGTACGCCTAGTTACGCCTCTGTTACGTCTACACTTGATGTAAGTACACAATATTTGTAATAACTGCAAGAACAAAATGCACAGAATGATTAAAGAGTAGCAAAGATTGTGGCAAATTCACTATAGTTATGAGACAGGGCATCCGTAGTCTTTATATATACGGTATATAAAAACGTTGCTTTCGCTGAAAGAAGAAAGGAAATTTTTTCTATATTTGTTTGTGGGGTCATCTTCTGCAGCACCCGTTACAATTAATTACAATTGGCTCTTCTGTTTTAAGCCGACAGCAACTAAGAACAATTTTTTATATCATAGGGGTTTCAATTATTATTTATAGGCATTAACACAAACTACAGATGATGCTTTGTGTATAAAATACGAAATGCAGATGGTGTAAAGCTGCCCTTAATTTCAATCTGCCTAAGACAGGAAATACGATTATAATTCAGATATTATTTGCCTGTGTACAAAACTTATGAAATCCGACTTTGACTCAAAATAACGGCCACTATGAGCATATACTCAGATATATGAATTTTTTGGAGATTCTTGTTAGTCATAACCTTACTCACGAAAACGTCATATACCGGTAATGTTACACTTCACTACTCACTACCTAGGTTTATATTGTGTACTGCCGACGTTAAAATTTAATAATGTGCTTCAACGGCTTCACGTATTATCACTTTATTTGCTAATCATTACGGGTCTCTTTCCTTTTCTTTAATACTTTTGCTGCAAACAAAACAGAAAGCACATTAGGCCTACTGCGTTTTGAAGAATCCTCTACATCCCATAAGCAAAAACATGTCACCAGAAATATCCACGTTACGACTAATCATTAATAACATTCCACAAGACTTTGTGTTCATCCGAAAGTAGCTGCAAATTCATTCTTTCCAACTTTTTTTTCCCTTCCACTAACTTTTGACAACCACAGTTCGGATGACAGCGCATGCTGATATCAACAAATCGTTGCAATCCTATTGGCTCTCGCTGAAACCAATGAAGTCGTACTTGTGACGTCACTTCCGTTTGGAGCAGATGCGCCTAGGAGGTTTAACGTCTTGTGTTTTTAACATTCATAATTTCATATACTGTCATCTCGAGTATAAATCCCTGCGTAATCGATTAAGGGTTGCACTTTCAATATATATCGTCTCAAGCCAAGCCACTTCGATTGTAATCATACTTGAAAATTGACATCTCTTTATGGTTACAGATATCATCTTTGACTGAGTTACATGTCAGCGGGAATTGCGATTTTTGTTTATTGAATCCAAGATGAGTCAAAGGACAGAAGGAGAACTTAAAGAAGACAGCAAACCCGGTAAGTTGGGACATACGTAATCGTACCTTATTTTGAATGTGTAGTTAGAGACGTACTTGTCTTGTCAGTTTTACTTCATTTTTGGCATCTGTTGACATGTTGGTGTTGGGTGTTTAAAGGGGACTAAACTGCTTGGTCATCAGTCCCTGTCGACATGTCTGTAATGAAACATGTTTTGTATTGCGATTGTGATTAATAATAATTTATAGCTTTTAGTTAAACGCCCGGCATTGCAGTAGGACGTTAACAGATGCAATGAAATTTACAAAAGGAGAAAATACGACATCGAAAGATAAATAAGTAATATGAGTAAATACATATGGAAAAACGGACATAGATAAGTCACAATAAAAATTTATATTTCTTAATCACCCAGTTACTGTTGGTCAGCCAGCTAGAATGTCTTATTACTACTGTACGCCATGAGTTCTCATTTCTGTAACATTGTTAAACTTGGAGCAACACATGTAGGTGGTAGCCTGTATACACGTTTTCATTGTCTAGGGACTCTGTGGAGCACTAATTGAACTTATCTTACAGTCACACGTTGACCTATTTTAAAGTGCTGGAAATATGGACATTTTGATCCCGTTCTAGCAACTGACAACTTCAAACACAAAGGTATCTCTATTGTGGCGACTGATTATTTTGTATTTATAGAACTTGGTTTCCTTTCCTGTGTATTATACGCAGGTCATAATATTTGGTAGGCTGTAAGAACTAGGATAAGTGGCATTTGTTTACCCTGATATCCTATGTCATACAATTAGAAAGTTACTTTATCATCAATACTTACATAGTCTGTTTTCTTTCCACTGTTTTGTTGTTGCTAAATGGACATTTCTAATTTCAGATATTATGGAGTTTTACAAGAAACTTGGAGGTTCGGCAACTGAGGTAACACTTACCACTTTTATGCCATCCTCTTACTTATAACTGTGGTGTGAAAACCCTAAGGAGCTCTAGTAGTCTGTAGTTGACATTTATCAGACCCATCCTGTTGCTTAGTAATTACAAAGTGAAGGTTGCTATGTTTGAGTCGCCTTCTCTGGTTGAATATCTCTTATGAAGTTCATACTGTAATTTTGCCTGTGGGCTGTCACCTAGAAATGTTGTAATGGTGTGAGAGAAAACAGATGAAAGAAGCTGGAATAACTTATTAGATGGAAGATGTGAGCAAAATTTTACAATGAGATTTCTCATGTCTGCTTTGACCCATGATGTCAACATGTTGCAAAACCCATTTTTCAGTTGTAGCCTTCAACCATAGATATTGGTATACTGGACGTATCATTTTCATGGCACCAATATCCCCACAGGCATTCCACATGACTGATGGCAAAACAGTGTTTTATCCAGATGTGTTTATGCTTGTTGAAAAAACTAGCGCAGCGGAAAAATAAAATCTTTCACGATAAATTCTGATTTTTATCGTATATATTTGCAACTGCAATACATTTACAACACTTTTTACAAGACATGACAAAGACACAGAATAATAAATTAGCAACGAATAAGTATAGCATCATCATCATCAAAGAATAATTAATTAACCACCGAAAAATTATTGATCACATTTCCAACACTCCCCCTTGAGCAAGATTTTTCGGTATTGTATATAAAGTCCCATCAATTAAGCCATACTGTCTTACAATTTTCTGGAATCTCTCCTTGGTCAATGGTTTTGTTAATAAATCAGCCAACATTTCTTCAGAGCTTAAGTATTTCACTTCAATATGCTTCTTCTCAATGTGATCCCTGATGAAATGATGTCTGACATCTATGTGTTTTGTTCTAGCACTTGTTACATTGTTTTTGGCTAAATTAATGGCTCCCTGATTATCACAATAAACTGTTGTTGTCCTTGAATTATTATCAGCCTCAATTTCATTCATTAAGTTTTTGAGCCACAAAGTTTCCTGTACAGTAGTAGATAAAGCCATATATTTTGCCTCTACTGTACTTAATGCTACAGTTCTTTGCCTTTTACATATCCAGGATACTAAGCCTCCCATCAGTTTTAAACAGCTTCCAGAGATAGACATTCTATCTTCTAATTCATTTCCCCAGTCTGCATCACTGTAACATTCCAATTCTTCATTGCCTTCTTTACAATAAATTAATTTATAATTTACAGTTCCCTTTAGATATCTGAAGATCCTCTTCACTGCTTTCCAATGTTTTTCTTTAGGATTACTACAGAATCTGCTTACTACATTTGTTGCAAAAACAATATCTGGTCTTGATGTCTGAGCTAGATATAAAAGACTCCCTACAGCTTCCAAGTAAGATGTAATTTTATTATAATCAGTGTCTTCTTCATTTATCATCATTTTTATACCAGGTTCCATTGGAGTTGAAATTGGTTTAGTCTTCCATTCCAAACTTTTTCAAAATCCTTTTGGTATATGCAGACTGATCTATCCAAAGCTCGTTTCCATTTCTCTGCTTTATAATTTTCATTCCCAAATATTGTTTTACTTCACCCAAGTCATGCATATTGAACCTCTCTTGTAGCTGTTCTTTGAAAACAATCATTTGCTTATCATCTCTAGTTAAAATGAAAAAATCATCTACCCAAATAGCCATTATGGTTAATTCTTGTTCACTTTTCCTAATATAAATACAGGGGTCTGCCTTTGACTGCTTCATTCCCATCTTAACTAATGTAGAATGCAAATACTTATTCCAACAGTACCCACTTTGTTTCAGTCCATAGATGCTCTTTTTAAGCTTCCAAACCTTTCCTTTATCTTTACAATATTTCTGAGCTTCTTTGGGTGGCATTACATAAATTTCCTCTTCTAATATTCCATTTAGATAAGCGGTTTTAACATCCATTTGATGGATTAACATATTTTCTTTCACAGCTAAAGCTAAAAGATACCTCAGTGAAGAATATTTTACAACAGGTGAAAATGTTTCTTTGTAATCTATACCTTCCCTTTGATTACATCCCTTAACCACTAATCTTGCTTTATACTTGGTTGTTTCACCTTCAGGATTTTTTATACTAAATATTCATCTTGTGTTTGAGTTTTCTCTTCTGTGGCATATTTACCCATTCATATGTTTCATTTTGATTTAAAGATTGCAATTCTTTCTCAATCGCTTCTTTCCAATTTTTAGAATCTTTACTATTCATAGCTTCAACAGTTTCCGGTTCATCATTGAAACACTGGGCAATATACATTTCATAATCAGGATACTTCTTTGGTTTCCTTGTACGAGAGGAATGTCTTACTTTATCTTCATCACTCCCTGCTTTATCTTGATCACATCTTGGTTCTTCTTCTTCCTCATAGCTTGCCTCTGTTGGCCCTTGATTACTTTCTTCTTCCATTTCTGTCTCTTCTCCAATACTGCTATTTACATTTACACCAACAGTTGTACATTCCTTGGTTCTATCTTCACAATTTTCAAGAAATACAACATCTCTACTGGTTACTATCTTATTATTCATAGAATTCAAAAAACGATAACCCTTTGATTCTTCACAATACCCTACAAAAATATATTTCCTGGATTTTATATCCCATTTCTTTCTTAGTGGTTTAGGAACTTGTACCATAGCTTTACAGCCAAAAATTCTCAAATTACTTAAATCTGGTTTTCTTCCTGTCCACACCTCATATGGCGTTTTACTTTTGATAGCTGTGGTAGGTGAACGATTTATTAGATACACTGCTGTTGATACAGCCTCTGCCCAAAATTGTTTTGGTAAACCAGCATCATTTAGCATACTCCTCACTTTTTCCACTATTGTTCTGTTTGCTCGTTCTGCAACACCATTTTGTGCAGGGCTATATCGTATAGTGGTCTGATGTCTTATACCAACTTGCTTTAAACGCCCTTCAAATCTATGATTTATGTATTCTTTCCCATTATCAGATCTGACAATCTTTATTTTCTTTCCAGTTTGTCTTTCCACCAAAATACGGAATTCTTCAAAAATATCACAAACTTGTTCTTTAGAATTCATAAAATAAACATGAATATATCTAGAATAATCATCAATAAAAATAATAAAATAATTATTTCCCCCAATAGATTCACTCTCCATGGGACCACACACATCTGTATGTACTATCTGCAGTAATTCTTGAGTTTTACTGTGACTGGGTTTAAATGGGATTCTTGCCTGTTTTCCCATTATACATATCTCACAAGGATCCTTACACATGCCATAGTCTTCTAACCCTGTTGTCATATCCTTTAATAATGACATACCTTTTCTATTTAAATGGCCAAGTCTCCTATGCCACAGAACACTTTTGGCAGTGTACACTGAATGACTTTCATTACTACTAACATTCTTAACAGTGTCTAATTTAAAAATTCCTTTTTCATTACTTGCAGTTGCTACAATTTTACCACAACTGTCAATTATTCGAGCTCCATTTATATAAAAAATTACCTTGTTACCTTTCCTTACTATCTCACTAACAGATAGTAAATTAGTGGTAACATCTTTGACATAATGCACACCTTGAGCAGTAATATTTTGTGGTTTTTTTATTTACCACTATACTAAGATCAACTTTTCCAACAAGTTCACACTGCAATTTTGACCCATCAGCTGTAGATATACCCATATTAGTTGTATCCTTGACATCATACAATACAGATTTATTTTTAATTATATGCAATGATGCCCCTGAATCCAATATCCATTCTGTTTCTTCATTATTCCCCTTTTTTAAAGAATAATGCATTGAAAGAACCTTACCTTGGTTGGAAGACTTCTTTTCATGGTTATTGGAAACATACCTTTTACCACTAGTACTTATCCTTTCCTTGCACTGTGAAGCAAAATGACCCATCTTCTGGCATCTATAGCACTTGATTTGTGTTTTCTTTTTATTTTTAGAGTACAATGCTGATGCTGTTTCATCTTCAGTTTCACCTCTCACATCTTGTAATATTTTTACCTTGATACTGTCACCTGTTATGGGAACACCAGAACTCTCTAACCCCATTATCATAGGCGTATATTTTTCTGGTAATCCAGCAAGTAATAAAGTACCAACCCACTCGTCAGCAATCTGGAAACCTATATTTCTCAGTCTATTAGATGTAGATATTATTTTATTAACGTAGTCTTCCACATTTTTGCACTGATTCAATTGAGTGGTAATTAATTCACGGAGCAATCCGACTCTTCTAGCCAATCCGCCGTCTTCAAAAAGCTTTCCTTAACTTGTTCGACTTCTTGTGCATTTGCAGTATTTTCGATGTGCACGTAATTTACCGGGTCCACCAACAAAATTAATTTTGATTTGGCTTTCCTATCTTTGTCTGCAAAATGCGAATCGGTAGACTTTAATGTACCATCTATTACGCACCATAAATCATCTAATCGCAAATATGCTTCCACTGCGAATTTCCAGGTCCCATAATTTTCACGACCGACGAGTCTTTCAATTTGAGGTATTTGCGCAGTACCCATTTTTTTCACGTTCGCGATCTATTTCGTCGAACACGTTCGCGATCTATTTCGTCGAACAATTTAGCTTCACGCCTTCTCGTAATTTTTCGTATAACTATTTCGTACTGGGCCCATAACCTGTTGAAAAAACTAGCGCAGCGGAAAAATAAAATCTTTCACGATAAATTCTGATTTTTATCGTATATATTTGCAACTGCAATACATTTACAACACTTTTTACAAGACATGACAAAGACACAGAATAATAAATTAGCAACGAATAAGTATAACATCATCATCATCATCAAAGAATAATTAATTAACCACCGAAAAATTATTGATCACATTTCCAACAATGCTTATACAGAACTTTTTCCGGAAAGGAAAAGCATTAAGCAAGATTTACTAATTTAAAACTGTGACAGTTCTTGGAAAGTTCTATATTGTTATTTATATCTGGCTATTGTTTGCCAACAGTCATGTGGTTCTATGTTGCTACCACGCCATGTATATAGCTGCTCTATAGTTTCCCCGGTTTACTAGTATCTTTGGTCGAAGGTCGTAGCAGACTGCAAATAATCAGTGTTTCAGTTGATTAGTGTTTAAAGTCACAGGGCTTGTTAAAATTTTACAAGTAATTTGGAAGAAGCGCTGTGTATTGCAGTTGCGGCCTACAATTGGTACATTTGAACACATGAACGTTGCATTGCCATTGTTGCTTGTGTACTAGCAACAATTTACGCTGAACTCAGATTCTTGTCTGTCCACATCCTTTAAAACTGACATATTCGAAAAAATATTAAAGTACTGTTGTTAATCAGAATATATATCTGAAATCTAGCTTGTCAAAAGTACTCTGCCTGCTACACAACATGCCAATGGGTGGAATCATGTCCTATAAATGACCTGAGATCACTGTACATTTGGGATTCTCCACGAATAGTGTGAATCATATGTTGAAAACAGTAGACTGGCAGGGTGGGATTAAAGTAGGTGAAAACAAAATAGACTCGCATATGCAGATGACGTGCACTTTGGTTGCACAGTGGTAGAGTGCCGGACTACAAATCCAAGGGTCGCGGGTTTGATCCCCGCCAATTCCTAGGATTTTTATCTGTCACTTTCCACTTCTTTCACCTCTGGCAGTATTGCTCATGTGAAAAATACTGAGTAGCACCATGGTTCGGAACCCACATTAAACTGTAGGTCCCCCTATAACTGGCTGGGTAAGTCAGTTCAAAGGTCGGAGGAGGTAAGAGGGAATTAATCCTTTGTTTTGACATTGAAGTAAAAACTTAATGCTGTTCCTGTTCTATGGTTGAAAGGTTCTTGTATGTATCCTTGTCTGGTCACAAAATAATCATTGTTGAGGGAAAATTTTGTTTACAAGCTTAGCTCTTGTACCATACTGTGATAAAACATTGTCAACAGTGTCCAATTCTACCAGCGGCTTCCTCGGCTAAAGTCTCAATTAGCGACATGGGTAGTGTTATGGTGCGTCCGTAGCAGTGTTAGGTTGGCAACATAGTACATTTCGAGTAGCTTATGGCATGTACGATATTTCAATTATTGACTGTACAAGGGTACATCGACAAATATTATTATTTTTACAAATATGTCATGATTTTAATGGTTGTGGTTAGGCAGGAACCTAAGAGTACAGCTACAGTTGTTGTGAGCGAATGTTATGATTTTTACAGATATGTCATGATTTTAAAGGATGAGGTTAGGCAGGAACTGAAGAAATTAAATTGTTGAAAGCGTTTTACCAAATTACGAACATTGAAGAAAATATTGTAATTCATGAGACACACACACACATTTCAATTTACATAACAACGAAGTGATACATCTGAACAGAAAGACAGTGCATGTGGAGAAATGTAGTTTTCTAGTGTGCGATCTTCTATATTCAAACGCTGTGATTCATTTCGAAAATAAAATCATTCAAACGTCATGTTAACACACTCGTTTTCACATCTTTTAAACATTGTGTGCCGCTATTCATCACAGCATCCACAGCGACTGTTGTCAATACTGCCGCTTCACGGCATGTAAATACATTAGGCCATGCTGCTGATCAAGCCTTTGAGTTCCTCTTTCATTCCTTTCGCCCAGACCGTATTCACCTACTATCTTCCCTTCCCTTCCTTGTCCTACTACCGAATTCCAGTCTCCCATAACAATTAAGTTTTCCTCTCCCTTAATTGTCTGAATAATTTCCTTTAGCTCCTCACGCGTTTCTTCAATCTCCTCATCATCGGCAGAGCTAGTTGGCCTATAAACCAGTACTACTGTGGTTGGTGTTGGCTTTGTATATATCTTGACTACGATATGTGATCACTGTGTTGTTCATAGTAGTTAACCCACATTCCTATTTTCTTATTATCCGACCGACTCCTGTAATACCCCCCAACTAATTTTGTACTTATAATCCTGTACTCACCTGGCCAGAAATCCTGTTCCATTTTCCACCGAACTTCACTAATCCTCAGTATATCTAACTTCAACCTATCTATTTCTCTTTTTAAATTTTGTAGCTTACCTATCTGATTAAGGGATATAACATTCCACGCTCCGATCCGTAGAATGCCAGTGTTGTCTTTCCCGATGATCATATCCTCGTGAGTAGTCCCCGCCCGGAGATCCGAATGGGGGACTATTTTTACCCGAAAGGATGTCATCATCATATGTTCGTACAGTAGAGCTGCATGTCCTCGGGAAAAGTAACAACTGTAGTTTCTCCTTGCTTTCAGCAGTTCACAGTAACTGTGTGGCAAAGCAACATTATCTGATGTTACAAAGCCAGCTCAGTCAATTAGCCAGACTGTTGCCCCTGTAACTACTGAAAAGGCTGCTGCCCCTCTTCAGGAACCACACGTTTGTCTGGCCTCTCCACAGATACTCCTCCACTGTGGTTGCGCCTACAGTACGGCTATCTGTATCGTTGAGGCACACAAGCCACCCCACCTCGGCAATGTCTGTGGGTCATGGGAGTGGCAGAGATACTAATTACCCTAATATCTGAACTATAACAATACACCTCTTGCATGAACTAATTAATATTAATTAAACAAACCTCTGCAATTCCAAATAACTTCAGCTATTTATGTTTGAGGAAAGAATAACAAAAGTTTTGGAAAAATGACAATAGACTATTTTTATGCAACACTGGTATCGGGATGTTCAGTAATGCAAACAGATGGAAATAAATCTCAACATGCTTCGTTACAGTTACAGCTCCCACTTGGTAGCCTCTGCTGAACCCCAGCTGCAAGGTGTCATTTGGTGAGCTCCTACGTGGGTTCTTCCTTGTTGTTTTCAGTCCTCTCCTTCCGAACTGAGGGCTCTGCATTTTTGTCGACCTACTACAGTTCACCCTGATCTAGAACCCCCCAAGGGGCCCACAGTTCTTTTGTCGGTACGTGTGTGGCACGCACGGGTCCCTGAGCCGGAGCAGCCTTTCTTCTGCCCCAGGCTGCTTCACTTTCCCTCCCGGTTTATGCCTTCGCCCGGAGATGGGCGTCTTTCACGAGTTCGGGTGGTTTCATGTTGTCATTTCTCTTATTCCTTGGTTCTTTCCTCTCCTACCCTTTGTTTGTCTTCCTCTCCTTGCTGTACTCTCCTAGCCTTCTTCTTCTCCTCATTAGTCTCCACCTCGGCATTTGAGACACTTCTTTCCTTCTTTCTCTTCACCTCCTCTGTTCTTCTTCTTTCCTCCCTGTGCGTGTCTGAAGGCCGACCCACGCATTATCATGCGTAGCAGGTGACGGGATAACGCGTAATTCCCCCGCCCCGGGTAGTCAAGTAGGGCGCGTACGTACCCGTGGTAAAGGCCAGGCCCAGGGAGGGGTGATTACCTGAGCTGGTACCTTCCGAACGTGCCGATTGGTCCCTCCGTCAGTTCTCGGGAGGTGTGACCTGAGGTGTGAACAATCACCCAAGGCGGGTAAGCCCTCGGAGAGGGCCCCCACTAGGGAGGAGCGCGCCATCGGAGATGCCGGTAATTATGGGGGACACTTCCGCAATGACTTCCTTCTCTTCTTCAGTGACGTTGACCCAGAAACGAAAGATAGATTCGCCTCAGCAAAAAAGACTCTGCCTAATGTACCAAATGTGCGGTCCGCCAGCCCGAAGATTGTCCGTTCCACGTCTCCACTTCCTCCTGCTGCTTCTAAAGTTCAGTCTTCATCAACCTCTAATAAACGGCGGGCACCTAAACAAGATGCCCGGACTTTGAGAAAGGAACCCGTCAGTGAGGATTTTCTGCGTTCTCGGGCTTCCCAACCGTCAACTGCCTCTTCTCACCATCACTCTTCCAGAAGAGCCAACAAGAAAGAGTTCCTCTCCTTCCCCGCCGAGGTGTGACCCATCCGTCAAGCCGACCAACAGTTGCCGGCCTCAGCCGTCTTCTGTTTCGGTGGGACACTCCGTCTGCCGGGCACCCGGACCTTTCCCTGCGGTGGAAACTGCCCCTCCGGATCAACTCAGAGAGGTGGCAGGCGCGTCGGTCGAACCTATGGACCACGACCCTTTGCCTTTAGACAGCGATAGCAGTGCTCCTTCGAAGCCCGGTCCTCAGCGGCCGTTGAGGTGGCCCCGCTTGCTTGTTCGTTTTTATCCTCATTTCTTATCTCATTTTTTATCATGGCGCTCCTTCAATGGAATATTTGCGGCATTCGTTCCAATCGGGAGGAGCTAAAACTACTCCTTCGATTGCACTGCCCGCTTCTAGTCTGTCTCCAAGAAACTAAGTTGCGTCCAAGTGATCGTGCAGACTTTCCCCACTACACCTCTGTGCGTTTTGACCTGCCACCTGTGGAAGGTACCCCAGCCCATGAAGGGGTTCTGATGTTCATTCGAGATAACGTCTATTACCATCCCATTCCATTACATTGGAACTCACCTACAGGCAGTTGCCGTCCGCATCACTCTATCCACATTTACCTTTTCCCTCTGTAATATCTATTCGCCATCGTCATCTGCCCTTACTAGGGCAGATGTGCTAAACCTTGTTGACCAGCTCCCTTCACCTTTCGTGTTGGTAGGCGACTTTAATGCCCACCACCCCCTATGGGGCTCTCCGGCACCTTGTCCGAGAGGCTCCCTTTTGGTGGACCTTCTCCAACACCTCGATCTTGTCTGCCTCAACACTGGTGCACCGACCTTCCTTTCTGACACAATCCATACTTACTCCCACATAGACCTTGCTAAATGCACTCCTCAGCTTGCCAGTCGGTTTGAGTGGCATGCACTTTCTGACACGTACTCGAGTGACCATTTCCCTGGTATCATCCACTTCCTGCATAATTCCCCATCTCCTCGTCACACCAGTTGGAACATTTCTAAAACGGACTGGGGGCTTTATTCTTCCATGGCTGTTTTTCACGATCAGAATTTTCCCAGCTGTGACAGTCAGGTCGACTACGTCACAGAGGTTATTCTCACCGCTGCCGAACATTCCATACCTCGTACATCCTCTTCTCCACGTCGTGTCCCGGTCCCTTGGTGGACTGCAGCCTGCCGCGTTGCGCTTAGAGCCCGGCACCGTGCTTTACGCACCTTCCGCTGCCACCCAACTTTGGGGAATTGCATAAATTATAAACGAATGAGAGCGTAATGTCGTCGTATCAAAACGACAGCAAAAAAGCTTGCTGGACTGCTTTTACTAGTTCTTTTAACAGTTTTACTCCCTCCACAGTTGTTTGGGGTGGCCTACGCCGTTTATCCGGCATCAAGGTCCACTCCCCGATTCCTGGCCTGACCGTGGAGAACGCAGTCCTCGTGGACCCCGCTGATGTTTCCAATGCATTGGGCCATATCTTTGCGGAGGTTTTGAGCTCTGCCCAGTACCACCCTGCCTTTCTTCCTCGCAAACAGGTAGAGGAGGCACAGCCACCTTCTTTCCACTCTATTAATCGTGAAAATTATAATGTCGCCTTCACCATGCAGGAGCTAGACCGTGCTCTCGCCCTGTCCCGATCTTCTGCTCCCGGGCCTGATTCCATCCATATTGAGATGCTGAAGAACCTCTCTCCTGCGGGCAAGTGTTTTCTTCTTAGTACCTACAATCGCATATAGACTAAAGGTCATGTTCCCACAAGTTGGCGTGAAGCCATTGTTGTCCCCATCCCCAAACCAGGGAAGGACAAACATCTTCCTTCCAGTTATCGCCCCATTTCTCTGACAAGCTGCGTCTGTAAGGTGATGGAACACATGGTTAACGCTCGGTTGGTCTGGCTCCTCGAATCTCGCCGCCTCCTAACAAATGTCCAATGCAGTTTTCGTCGACACCGCTCTGCTGCTGATCACCTCGTTACCTTGTCGACCTTCATTATGAATAACTTTCTAAAGAAGTGTCAAACAGTAACAGTGTTCTTAGACTTGTAGAAGGCATACGATACCTGTTGGAGAGTGGGCATTCTCCGCACATTGCACACATGGGGCCTTCATGGCCGCCTCCCTCATTTTATTAAAGCGTTTTTGGCGGATCGCAAGTTCCGGGTAAGGGAGGGCCCTTTTTTGTCAGATAGCTTTCGGCAGGAGAATGGGGTACTGCAGGGCTTCGTCTTGAGTGTGGCTGTCTTTGCCATTGCAGTCAATCCGATCGTAGATTGCCTTTCAGCCGACATTTCCTGATCACTTTTTGTAGACGATTTCGCAATTTATTGCAGCACCCAGCGGACGCCTCTTGGAGTGTCGTCTTCAACACTGTCTTGACCGTCTATATTCCTGGAGCATTGTGAACGGCTTCAGATTCTCCACTGAGAAAACGGTGTGTATAAACTTCTGGAGATACAAGGAATTTCTTCCACCATCCCTACTTCTCGGCCCCGTTGCTCTCCCTTTCGTGGAGACAACGAAATTCTTGGGGCTAATGTTGGATCAGATACTCTGCTGGTCCACACGTGTCCTACCTGGCTGCCTGTTGTGCCGATCCCTTAATGTTCTTCGTCTCCTCAGTGGCACATCATGGGGAGCAGATCGTACCATCCTGCTCCACCTTTATCAGGCCATTGTTCAGTCGAAGCTAGACTACAGACGCCTTGTATACTCTTCTGCACAGCCGTCGATTCTCTGCCGTCTCAACTGTATTCACCATCGGGAATTACGTCTGGCGACCGGTGCATTTTATACCAGTCCTGTTGAAAGTCTGTATGCTGAGGCTGCTGTATTACCCTTGACCACTCGGCGTGGCATACTCTTGTCGGTATGCATGCCGCCTGCGGTCGATGCCCAACCACCCATCTTACCCGTTATTCGTTGACGACTCACTCGATCTCCAATATCAGTTGTCTGTGATAGCCTTGCTTCCACCTGGAGTTCGGTTTCGCCGCCTGCTTCAGCAGCTCGATTTTACCCTTCCTTCCACCTTTCGGTTGAGCGATGGTGCGTTGCCACTGTGGCATCAGGCCCAGGTTCACACTCACCTTGAACTTACTTCGCTGCCCAAGGAGAGCCCCCCCGGATTTGGTACACCGCTTCGCGGTTCGATAATGCCATATTTGTTTATACTGATGGTTCCAAGAGCACTTACGGTGTCGGATCTGCCCTCCACCAGGCTGTTTTGTATACCTGCCGCCACCGCCAACCTTTCTATGCCATCTGTTCGGACTCCCTCAGTGCCCTGCAGAGTCTGAAGGACCCTTTCTTGACCCATCCTCTCGTGTATCGGATCCAACGCTCCCTCCAGTTGCTAGCAGATGACAGCTGTCACGTTTCTTTTCTGTGGTTCCCTGGCCACCTGTGTGCGCCCGGGAATGAGACCGCCGACATAGCAACCAAGGCAGCAGCTCTTTTGCCTCGCATGACTACCTTTTGCGTCCCATCGGACGATATTCAACGGGCTCTTCGCCGGAGTATCGTGTCGTCACGGCACAGTGCGTGGTTTTCACTGTACAACAATAAATTGAGGACTGTAAAACCGATCCTGACCGCTTGGAGGACCTACTCACGCCCCTCTCGGCGAGAGGAGGTCATCCGGGCCCGGTTGCGGATCGGTCACTGCCGTTTCAGCCACCGTCACTTGCTATCCGCCGACCCTGCACCGCTGTGCTCCTGCGGTGAACTGCTGACAGTGCAACATGTTTTAATGTCTTGTGTTAATTTTCATCATCTCCGTGTAGCCCTTCACTTTCCGTCTACTCTGGAGGAAATTGTAGCTGATGACACACGAGGAGCTGCTCGAGTTTTGCGTTGTATCAACTTGGCCAATTTATCAAAGGATATTTAATACTTTTAATTGTCTTTTATCTTTCGTTTTTAGCCTCTTCTTGATGTTCTAACTGGCAGTTACCATTTTTATTTTTTTTTATTTTTTTTATTTTTATTTATTTATTTATTTTTTTTTTTTTTTTTGAGATCTAGCAAATCTGTTCTTGTCTGGGCGCTAATGACCTTAGCAGTTGTGCGCCCTAAATCCACACAAAAAAAACAAAAAACAAAAACTGATCTAGAACTCCTCTTGGCAATACAGCATCCGGAAGTTGTGCCACGGCACTGTTCCTTGAATTTTCTATTGATAAAAACTGATTTGGTTCCCCCATTTTCGCTCCTGAAGACTATCTACATGAGGAAGCTTGATGCTCTGTTTCCTTGCCAACCCATCTTGGCTTGCAGATTTTGTCCCGATTGGCGTATGGGTGCCAGGTGCATGGTTCAGTCGCTCCTTTTGCCCTGAAACTGCTACATACCTGCCAACTCTCCAGATTTTGGCAGGAGTCTCCTGATTTTTCACTTTTCTTCCGCCTCCTGATTTTGCCATTAGTTATCCCAATTTTTAGCTTATATCCTGAAACCCAAGATTTGTGTTTTGGCCAGTGGTCAAAAGTCCTTTGTTCATTTATCGCTTTAATCTAAATATGTATCGAAATTCATAGAAATTAGGAGTTACATGTGACTTGTATAACGATTATGTCTGCTCTTTCCGCATATTTGCAAATACACTTGTATGTTTCGATGTGCTCTTTTTGAATGTTTTGTCATTGTAATTAAGTGAAATTACTTAAGTGGTTTTTAATTGATGGAAACCTTTTGAGTGGATAATTAGGAGCATCAGTTTCATATGCGAATTGCAGAAAGTCAACTTTTGTGTAAACAGCTAGTTTTTGTGATGGGGATTTAAATTCTGTGTATGTGTTCTAGGATGGCAAAAAATGGTCCCATTTACCAATTAAATGCGGTGAACATGTGGGTGACTTGTTCCATAAAATGTTCCCTTGTAGCAGTATAGCACAAAATACAGCTTTTTTGTTTTAGTAAAAAAAAAGTCACCTTAACTGGCTATAAATAAAGATGTATTCAACATTTGGGTTAATGCAAGTGTCTTTTTGTACTAATTTTGTAATATTGTGAGATGACAGTCTACAACTACATAGATACTCTGCTAATCACATTAAAGTGCCTGGCAGAGGGTTCATTAACCACTTTCATAACTTTTCTCTACCGTGTGCGGGAAGAGAGAACATCTAAATCGTTCCGTTTTCGATCTGATTTCTCTTTTTTTATTGTGATCGTCATGACTCCCTAAGTAGGTGGGTGCTAGCAAAATTATTCACATTCAGAACTAAAAGTCGGTGATTGAAACTTCGCAAACAGATCACGCTGTAATGAATAACGTCTTTCTTTTAATGATTTCCACCCCAATTCTTGCAACATTTCCGTGACGCTTTCTCCCCCCCCCCCTCCCCCCATAACGTGATAAAACAAAACGAGCTGCCCTTCTCTGAACCTTCTCAATGTCTTCCGTCAGTCCCACCTGGTGAGGGTCCCACAAGGGGCAACAGTACTCCAGGAGAGGACGCACAAGTGTGATGTAGGGCAGTCTCTTTGGTGGAGCTGGTGCATCTTCGAAGCGTTCTGTCGATGAAACGTGACCTTTGATTCGCCTTCCCCACAATATTTTCTGTGTGTTCTGTCCAGTCAAAGTTGTTTGTAATTGTAACTCCTAGGTATTTGGTAGAATCTACGACCTTAAGGTTAGACTGATCTATTGCATAATTAAAGTTCAGCGGATTTCTTTTAGTGGTCATGTGTATTACTTCACACTTCTTTATTTAGTGTCAATTGCCAATTTTTGCACCCTGCAGAAATTTTGTCTAAATCGCTTTGCAGTTGCTTTTGATCCTCAATTGAATTCACTAACCGATAAATGACAGCATCATCTGGGAGCTATTCAGATTGTCTCCTAAATTGTTTATAAACACGAGGAAGAGTATGGGACCTATAACGCTTCCCTGTCCCCCCAGGGGGCCCACAGTTCTTTTGTGGGTACGTGTGTGGCGCGCACGGGGCCCCGAGCCGGAGCAGCCTTTCTTCTGCCCCAGGCTGCTTCACTGTCCCTCCCGGTTTATGCCTTTGCCCGGAGACGGGCATATTTCGTGAGCTACGGTGGTTCTTGTTGTGGTTTTTCTTCCTTCGTTCCTTCCTTTCTTACCCTTTGTTTTCTGTCTTTCTCTCCTTGTACTCTCCTAGCCTTCTTCTCCTCATTAGTCTCCGCTTCGGCGTTTGAGACACTTCTTCCTTCTTTCTCTTCATTTCCTATTCTCTTCTTCTTTTCCTCCCTGTGCGTGTCTTAAGGCCGACCCACGCATTATCGTGCGTAGCAGGTGACGGGGTAACGCGTAATTCCCCGCCCCGGGTAGACAAGTAGGGCACGTACGTACCCCCTGGTAAAGGCCAGGCCCAGGGAGGGGTGATTACCCGAGCTGGTACCTTCCGAACGTGCCGATTGGTCCCTCGGTCAGTTCTCGGGAGGTGTGACATGAGGTGTGAACAATCACCTAAGGCGGGTAAGCCCTCGGAGAGGGCCCCCACTAGGAAGGAGCGCGCCATCGGAGACGCCGGTAATCACGGGGGACACTTCCGCGATGACTTCCTTATCTTCTTTCGTGACGTTGACCCAGAAACGTAAGTTAGACTCGCCTCAGCCTAAAAAGACTCTGCCTAATGTACCTAAATTTCTGGTTGTCTCTCGCACCGACGGAAAGGATTTCAATTCTGTCAATCCTTTCGTTATACAGAAAGGTGTAGATGCAATTGCTGGCCCTGTTAAAACCTGTTCACGTCAGCGCAATGGCACATTGTTGCTGGAAGTGGAAAGTGCCTTCCAAGCCCAAAAACTGATCCGTACTACGTTGTTGCACACGTTTCCAGTTAAGGTAGAAGCGCACCGCACACTCAACTCGTCACGGGGGGTAGTTTTTACGAGATCCCTTGACGGGTTGTCTGATGAAGACATCCAATCGTATATGTCCGATCAGGGTGTGACAGCCGTCCACAGGGTGATGAAAAAGGTCGATAACCAATTGACACCGACTCGTACTGTGTTTTTGACGTTCGACAGAGTTGACCTCCCGTCGAAGGTCAAAGCAGGGTATGAAGTCATCTCCGTCCGACCTTATGTACCTAACACAACGCGCTGTTTTCAGTGCCACAGGTACAACCATACCCGTGAACATTGCCCAAATGCAGCAAAGTGTGTCACTTGTGGTAGGGACGCCCATGAGGGGGATTGCCCACCTCCGTCCTCTCACTGCCTAAACTGCAACGGTGACCATGCGGCTTCCTCTCGCGACTGCCCTGTATACAAGGATGAGAAGGTAATCCAGCAAATTCGGGTTACGGAGAAGGTATCAACATCTGCCGCTCGAAAGTTGTTGGCGAGTCGAAAGCCCACTGTCCTCCCAGCGGGTACATACAGTAAGGTACTCACCTCAACTCGACCTACCAAGGATTCCAGTACCCAGACATGTGACTTGACTTTCGCTGACACAGTTGTGCGATCCGCCAGCCCGAAGATTGCCCGTTCCACGTCCCCGCTTCCTCCTGCTGCTTTTAGGGTACAGTCTTCGTCAAACTCTAGTAAACCGCGAGCACCTAAACAAGATGCCCGGACCTTGAAAAAGGAACCCGTCCGTGAGGACTCTCTGCGTTCTCAGGCTTCCCAACCGTCAACTGCCTCTTCCCGCCGTCACTCTTCCAGAAGAGCTGACAAGAAAAAGAGTTCCTCTCCTTCCCCGCCGAGGCGTGACCCATCCGTCACGCCGTCCAACAGTTGCCGGCCTCGGCCGTCTTCTGTTTCACCGGGTCGCTCCGTCTGCCGGGCACCCGGTCCTCTACCGGCGGCGGAAACTGCCCCTCCTGATCAACTCAGGGAGGTGGCAGGCGCGTCGGTCGAACCTATGGACCACGACACTTTGCCCCTGGATAGCGATAGCAGTGCTCCCTCGAAATCGGGTCCTCAGCGGCCGTCGAGGTGACCCCGCTCGCTAGTTGGTTTTTATCCTTATTTCTTCTCTCATTTTTATCATGGCGCTCCTTCAATGGAATATTCGCGGCATTCGTTCTAATCGGGAGGAGTTAAAACTACTCCTTCGATTGCACTGCCCGCTTCTAGTCTGCCTCCAGGAAACTAAGTTGCGTCCACGTGATCGTGCAGACTTTCCACACTACACCTCTGTGCGGTTCGACCTGCCACCCGTGGAAGGTGTCCCAGCCCATGGAGGGGTTCTGATGCTCCTTCGAGACGATGTCTATTTCCATCCCATTTCATTGCATACTCACCTACAGGCAGTTGCCGTCCGCATCACCCTATCCACATTTACCTTCTCCCTCTGTAATATTTATTCGCCATCGTCATCTGCCCTTACTAGGGCAGATGTACTACACCTTGTTGATCAGCTCCCTTCACCCTTCGTGTTGATAGGCGACTTAAATGCCCACCACCCCTTATGGGGCTCTCCGGCACCTTGTCCGAGAGGCTCCCTTTTGGTGGACCTTCTCCAACACCTCGATCTTGTCTGCATCAACACCGGTGCACCAACCTTCCTTTCTGACACAACACACACTTATTCCCATATAGACCTCGCAATATGCACTCCTCAGCTTGCCGGTCGGTTTGAGTGGTATGCACTTTCTGACACGTACTCGAGTGACCATTTCCCTTGTATCATCCACTTCCTACATCATTCCCCATCTCCACGTCCCACCAGTTGGAACATTTCTAAAGCCGACTGGGGGCTTTATTCTTCCATGGCTGTTTTTCACAATCAGCATTTTCCCAACTGTGACAGTCAGGTCGAATACCTCACAGAGGTTATTCTCACTGCTGCTGAACGTTCCATACCTCGTACATCCTCTTCTCCACGTCGTGTCCAGGTCCCATGGTGGACTGCAGCCTGCCGCGACGCGCTTCGAGCCCGACGCCGTGCCTTCCGCACCTTCCGCCGCCACCCAACTTTGGAGAATTGCATCAATTACAAACGTATGAGAGCGCAGTGCCGTCGTATCATAAACGACAGCAAGAAAGCTTGCTGGACAGCTTTTACTAGTTCTTTTAACCGTTTTACTCCCTCCACGGTTGTCTGGGGTGGCCTCCGCCGTTTGTCTGGCATCAAGGTCCACTCCCCGATTCCTGGCCTGACCGTGGAGAACGCGGTCCTCGTGGACCCAGCTGATGTTTCAAACGCATTGGGTCGTTTCTTTGCGGAGGTCTCGAGCTCTGCCCATTACCACCCTGCCTTTCTCCCTCGCAAACAGGTAGAGGAGGCACGGCCGCCTTCTTTCCACTCTTTTAATCGTGAAAATTATAACGTCGCCTTCACCATGCAGGAGCTAGATCGTGCTCTCGCCCTGTCCCGGTCTTCTGCTCCCGGGCCTGATTCCATTCATATTGAGATGCTGAAGAACCTCTCTCCTGCGGGCAAGTGCTTTCTTCTTAGTACCTACAATCGCATATGGACTGAAGGTCATGTTCCCACAAGTTGGCGTGAAGCCATTGTTGTCCCCATCCCCAAACCAGGGAAGGACAAACACCTTCCTTCCAGTTATCGTCCCATTTCTCTGACGAGCTGCGTCTGTAAGGTGATGGAACGCATGGTTTACGCTCGGTTGGTCTGGCTCCTCGAATCTCGCCGTCTCCTGACTAATATCCAATGCGGTTTTCGTCGACACCGCTCTGCTGCTGACCACCTCGTTACGTTGTCGACCTTCATTATGAACAACTTTCTAAAGAAGCATCAAACAGTAGCCGTGTTCTTCGACTTGGAGAAGGCGTACGATACCTGTTGGAGAGCGGGCATTCTCCGCACATTACACACATGGGGCCTTCGGGGCCGCCTCCCTCTTTTCATTCAAGCGTTTTTGGCGGATCGCAAGTTCCGGGTACGGGTGGGCTCTGTTTTGTCAGATACCTTTTGCCAGGAGAATGGGGTACCACAGGGCTCCGTCTTGAGTGTGGCGCTCTTTGCCATTGCAATCAATCCGATCGTGGATTGCCTTTCAGCCGACATCTCCGGATCTCTTTTTGTTGACGATTTCGCAATTTATTGTAGCGCCCAGCGGACGTGTCTCTTGGAGCGTTCTCTCCAACGCTGTCTTGACCGTCTATATTCCTGGAGCATCGCAAACTGCTTCAGATTCTCCACTGAGAAAACTGTGTGCATCAATTTTTGGAGATACAAGGAATTTCTTCCACCTTCTCTACGTCTCGGCCCTGTTGCTCTCCCTTTCGTGGAGACTACGAAATTCTTGGGACTCATGTTGGATCGGAAACTTTGCTGGTCCACACACGTGTCCTACCTGGCTGCCCGTTGTGCCCGATCCCTTAACGTTCTTCCTGTCCTCAGTGGCACGTCATGGGGAGCGGTTCGTATCGTCCTGCTTCACCTTTACCAGGCCATTGTTCAGTCGAAGCTCGACTATGGAAGCCTTGTGTACTCTTCAGCACGGCCGTCGATTCTCCGCCGTCTTAACTCTATCCACCATCGTGGATTACGTCTGGCGACCGGTGCATTTTATACCAGCCCTGTTGAAAGTCTGTATGCCGAGGCTGCTGTATTACCCTTGACCACTCGACGTGACATACTCTTGTGTCGGTATGCATGCCGCCTACGGTCGATGCCCAACCATCCCTCTTACAGATTATTTTTTGACGACTCACTCGATCGCCAATATCAGTTGTCTGCGATTGCCTTGCTTCCACCGGGAGTTCGGTTTCGCCGCCTGCTACAACGGCACGATTTTACCCTTCCTTCCACCCTTCGGTTGAGCGAAAGCCCATTGCCACCGTGGCATCAGGCCCAGGTTCACACACACCTCGAACTTAGTTCGCTCCCCAAGGAGAGCACTCCGGATTTGGTATTCCGCTCGAGGCTTGTCGAACTCCGTTCGCGGTTCGATAATGCCGTATTTATTTACACTGATGGTTCCAAGAGCACTGCCGGTGTCGGATCTGCCTTCGTCGTCGGGGACAACCGGTTCCAATACAAGCTCCCTGACCGGTGCTCGACCTTCACGGCTGAGCTTTTCGCCCTCCACCAGGCCGTTTTGTATACCTGCCGCCACCGCCAACCTTTCTATGCCATATGTTCTGACTCCCTTAGTGCCCTGCAGAGTCTTAAGGACCCTTTCTCGAACCATCCTCTCGTGTATCGGATCCAACGCTCCCTCCAATTGCTGGCGGATGACAGCTGTCACGTTTCTTTCCTGTGGGTCCCTGGCCATGTGGGTGTGCCCGGGAATGAGGCCGCCGACACAGCAGCCAAGGCAGCAGCTCTTTTGCCCCGCATGGCTACCTTTTGCGTCCCATCGGACGATGTTCATCGGGCTCTTCGCCGGAGTATCGTGTCGCAATGGCACAGTGTGTGGCTTTCACTGTACAACAATAAATTGCGAACTGTCAAACCGATCCCGACCGCTTGGAGGACATCCTCACGCCCCTCTCGGCGGGAGGAGGTCATCCTGGCTCGGTTGCGGATCGGTCATTGCCGTTTCAGCCACCGTCACTTGCTATCCGCCGAACCTGCACCGCTATGCTCCTGCGGTGAACTGCTGACAGTGCGACATGTTTTACTGACTTGTGTTAATTTTAATCATCTCCGTGTAGCCCTTCACTTTCCGTCTACTCTGGAGGAAATTTTAGCTGATGACACACGAGCAGCTGCTCGGGTTTTGCGTTTTATGAACTTGGCCAACCTATCCAAGGATATTTATCCCTTTTAATTGTCTTTTATCTATCGTTTTTAGCCTCTTGTTGATGTTCTGACAGTCACCATTTTTTTGAGATCATAGCGAATCAATGTTCTTGGCTGGGCGCTAATGACCATAGAAGTTGTGCGCCCTAAAACCACACACACACACACACACACACACACACACACACACACACACACACACACACACACACACACAAAAAAAAAAAAAAAACGCTTCCCTGTGGAACGCCAGATATCACTTCTGTTTTACTCGATGACTTACCGTCAATTACTACATACTGTGTTCTTTCTGATAGAAAATTGTGAATCTAATTGCACAATTGGGGAGATATTCCATAAGCACGCAATTTCATAAGAAGCCGCTTGTGGGGTACAGTGTCAAAAGCCTTCCTGGAATCCAGAAATATGGAATCGATTTAAGATGCCTTGTCGATGGCACTTAACACTTCATGTGAGTAAAGGGCAAGCTGTGTTTTGCAAGAGCGATACTTTCTGAATCCGTGTTTACTACTGGTTAATAGGTCGTTCTCTTCGAGGTAGTACATAATATTCGAACAAAGTATATGTTCCAAAATCCTACTGCAAATCGACGTCAATGAGATAGGCCTGTAATTTTGGGGATCACTCATATTGCCTTTCTTGAATATTGGAGTAACTTGGGCAACTTTCCAGTCTTTGGGTATGGACAGTTGTAAATAATAGCTAAGTATGGAGCTATTGCATCAGCATACTCTGAGAGGAATCTAGTTAGTATACAATCTGGCCCGGAAGACTTATTTTTGTTTAGTGACTTAAGTTGTTTTACTACTCCAGGAACATCTACTTCTAAGTTTCGCATGCTGGTAGCTGTTCTTGGATTGAATACTGGAATGTTCACTCCGTCTTCTTTGGTGAAAGAATTTCGGAAAGCTGTGTTTAGTAATTCAGCCTTAGCAGTCATCGGTAGTATTACCATTGCTATCGTGTAGTGAAGGTATTGTTTGTGTTTTGCCGCTAGTGTACTTCACTTATGATCAGAATTACTTTGGATTTTCTGCAAGATTACGAGACAGGATTTTGTTGTGGTAACCACTATAGGTTTCTCGCATTAAAGTCCGCACTAGGTTGAGAGTTTCAGTAAAAGATTGCCAGTCTTATGGATTCTGTGTCTTTTTAAATTTTGCATGCGGTTTTTTTTTTTTTTTTTTTTTTTTTTTTTTTTTTTTTCTGCAATAGTGATCTGACCTGTTTTGTGTACCACGGGGGTATAAATCTCTCGATTGCTACTGATATTATGTCTTTGAAAGTAAGCCACAACTGATCTACACTCGCATTTTTAGTTTTGAAGGACTGGAGACTATCACTCAGGAAAGCGTGAAGCGAATTTTTATCTGCTTTATTGAATAGATATATTTTTGTTTATTTTTGGTGCATTTGGGCATTTCGACGTTCAGTCTCGCTACTACAACTCGATGTTCGCTAAGCCCTGTATTTGTTTTGATGCTCTTTACTAGCTCAGGATTGTTTGTTGCTAGGAGATCAAGGGTATTTTCCCAACCACTTACTATTCTAGTGGGTTCATGAACTAACTGTTCGAAGTAGTTTTCAGAAAAAGCCTTCAGAACTAGTTCGGACGATGTTTTATATTTGCCACTGGTTTTGAATACGTAATTATGCCAACATATTGAGGGTCAATTAGTCGCCAGCGATTATAACAGTATGCTTCAGATACCTATTTGAAATGTGATTCAAGCTTTCTTTGAACATTTCGGCAACCGCATCGTCTGAGTCAGGGGGCAGATAAAAAGATCCAATTATTAATTTATTCCAGTTGTCAGGAATAACCTCTACCCAGACCAACTCACAGGAAGTATGTCTCAATTTCGCTGCAGGATAAACCATTAGTAACAGCAATAAACACTCCACCCCCTATTTTATTTATTCTATCCTTTCTGAAGACCATTTGGCCCTTTGAAAAAATTTCGGCCGGACTTATCTCAGGCGTCAGCCAGCTTTCAGAACCTATAACGATTTGTGCCTCAGTACTTTCTATCAGTGCTTGGAGCTCTGGAACTTTCCCAATACAGCTACGACAATTTACAACTGTTGTACCAATGTTTTCTAGATTAGCTTTCTTCCTGTGTCTGACCTGCCTCCTTTGAGACTGAAACTCATTTTGTGTATTCCCGAGGCCCTCTAACCTAAAATACCACCCAGTCCATGCCACACAGCCCCCGCTACCCGTGTAGCCACTTCCTGAGTATAGTGGACTCCTGACCTATTTAGCGGAACCTGAAAACCCACCACCCTTTGACGCAAGTCGAGGAATCTGCAGCCCACACGGTCGCAGAACCGTTTGAGCCTCCGATTCAGACCTTCCACTCGGCTCTGAACCAAAGGTCCGCAGTCAGTCCTGTCGACAATACTGCAGATGGTGAGCTCCGCTTTCATCTTGCAAGTAAGATTGGCAGTCTTTACCACTTCTGATAGCCGCTCGAAACCAGAGAGGATCTCTTCCGATCCAAAGCGACACACATCATTGGTCCCGACATGAGCCACCACCTGCAGCTGGCTGCACCCTGTGCTCTTCACGGCATCCGGAAGGACCCGTTCCACATCTGGAATGACTCCCCCCCGGTATGCACACGGAGTGCACATTGGATTTTTCCCCTCCCTAGCAGCCATTTTCCTAAGGGGCTCCATCACCCGCCTAATGTTGGAGCTCCCAACTACCAACAAACCCACCCTCTGTGAGTGCCCGGATCTTGAAGGCAGCGGGGCGAGTACAGGGCATGCGACACCATCTGCGTCAGGAACATCCTCTGACACACAGCGCCTCGAATCTGTTGGCAAGACTAACCGGAGAGGCCTTCACTTCAGTCCCCCGGGAAGTCTTACGCCGCCTGACAAGCGCTGAGGGGACCTCCCAATCCACCACGGATTGGGGGGCTGCCACTTCGCGGGCAGTGAGCGGGCTGGTCACAGCCGCAGGCCGATCGGAGGGCACAACAGATGTACAGGGCATCTGCTGTACCCCCGCGAGCGGCCCACAACAGCGGCGCCCAGCCACCGCAGTCTCGAGCGTTACCAGCGAAGCCGACGCCGCCTGAAGCTGCGAGTTAAGAGTCACCAACTCTGCCTCCATCCGTTCGCAGCAGTTACAGTTCCTAGCCATTCTAAAAACCTTTGTTTTTTTCCAAGTAAGTACATCAGAGGACACAGAAGTTTGATAAACAGTGAGCTTCGAAAAATATGGATCTGACACTAAAATTTTTATTAACGGCGAATCTGAAAAATATATACGCGAGCTAATAAATCAAAATAACAATTGAAGTGTCAACTATACGCGATTCTTAGTAAATACACGCGAGCAGACTATGGATTTAAGAACTGTAAAAGAAAGCACACACGAAATGAAAATAAGTGGCTTCTATTAAGAAGCCGGTTATCTTACAATGTAGGGCAGTTGCTGGTCACGTGTGCACTGGCTGCCGGTCACTGAGCAACTGTAAAAGGCTAAAATCAGTTATCTTAAGGTTGTGCCACAGTGTTTGACAGAACGTATCTTCTGATTTTTTGAAGAATCTCACGAATTTTTTAAACTTGATATCCTGATTTTTAAGTTTTGAAGGTTGGCAGGTATGTTGTTAGATCCGGTTTACCATTTGGGTGTACACTTGGCTAAGGGTGCCTTCTAGACCACCCCTGTTGAATGTCCTTGCCGAAGTGGGTATTTTTCCTCTTCAGATTAGGTGCCATCAGCTTTTGGCGTCCTTCGTAATTGCCATTTGACAACTTCCTCCCACACATTGTTGTGGTCTTCAGTCTGGAGACTGGTTTTATGCAGCTCTCCACCCAACTGTATCCTGAACAAGCCTCTTCATCTCCTCATAAAAACAGCAACCCACATCCATTTGAATCTGTTTACTGTATTCATCTCTAGGTCTCCCTCTGTGATGTTTACCCCCCCCCCCCAGGGGGCCCACAGTTCTTTTGTGGGTACGTGTGTGGCGCGCACGGGGCCCCGAGCCGGAGCAGCCTTTCTTCTCCCCCAGGCTGCTTCACTTTCCCTCCCGGTTTATGCCTCGCCCGGAGACGGGCATATTTCGTGAGATACGGTGGTTCTTGTTGTGGTTTTTCTTCCTTCGTTCCTTCCTTTCTTACCCTTCGTTTTCTGTCTTTCTCTCCTTGTACTCTCCTAGCCTTCTTCTCCTCATTAGTCTCCGCCTCGGCGTTTGAGACACTTCTTTCCTTCTTTCTCTTCCTTTCCTATCCTCTTCTTCTTTCCTCCCTGTGCGTGTCTGAAGGCCGACCCACGCATTATCGTGCGTAGCAGGTGACGGGGTAACGCGTAATTCCCCGCCCCGGGTAGACAAGTAAGGCACGTACGTACCCCCTGGTAAAGGCCAGGCCCAGGGAGGGGTGATTACCCGAGCTGGTACCTTCCGAACGTGCCGATTGGTCCCTCCGTCAGTTCTCGGGAGGTGTGACCTGAGGTGTGAACAATCACCTAAGGCGGGTAAGCCCTCGGAGAGGGCCCCCACTAGGAAGGAGCGCGCCATCGGAGACGCCGGTAATCACGGGGGACACTTCCGCGATGACTTCCTTATCTTCTTTCGTGACGTTGACCCATAAACGTAAGTTAGACTCGCCTCAGCCTAAAAAGACTCTGCCTAATGTACCTAAATTTCTGGTTGTCTCTCGCACCGACGGAAAGGATTTCAATTCTGTCAATCCTTTCGTTATACAGAAAGGTCTAGATGCAATTGCTGGCCCTGTTAAAACCTGTTCACGTCAGCGCAATGGCACATTGTTGCTGGAAGTGGAAAGTGCCTTCCAAGCCCAAAAACTGATCCGTACTACGTTGTTGCACACTTTTCCAGTTAAGGTCGAAGCGCACCGCACACTCAACTCGTCACGGGGGGTAGTCTTCACGAGATCCCTTGACGGGTTGTCTGATGAAGATATCCAATCGTATATGTCCGATCAGGGTGTGACAGCCGTCCATAGGGTCATGAAAAAGGTCGATAACCATCTGACACCGACTCGTACTGTGTTTTTGACGTTTGACAAAGTTGACCTCCCGTCGAAGGTCAAAGCAGGGTACGAAGTAATCTCCGTCCGCCCTTATGTACCTAACCCAACGCGCTGTTTTCAGTGCCACAGGTACAACCATACCCGTGAACATTGCCCAAATGCAGCAAAGTGTGTCACTTGTGGTAGGGACGCCCATGAGGGGGATTGCCCACCTCCGTCCCCTCACTGCCTAAACTGCAACGGTGACCATGCGGCTTCCTCTCGCGACTGCCCTGTATACAAGGATGAGAAGGTAATCCAGCAAATTAGGGTTACGGAGAAGGTATCGACATCTGCCGCTCGAAAGTTGTTGGCGAGTCGAAAGCCCACTGTCCTCCCAACGGGTACATACAGTAAGGTACTCACCTCAACTCGACCTACCAAGGATTCCAGTACCCAGACATGTGACTTCACTTTCGCTGACACAGTTGTGCGATCCGCCAGCCCGAAGATTGCCCGTTCCACGTCCCCGCTCCCTCCTGCTGCTTCTAGGGTACAGTCTTCGTCAAACTCTAGTAAACCGCGGGCACCTAAACAAGATGCCCGGACCTTGGAAAAGGAACCCGTCCGTGAGGATTTTCTGCGTTCTCAGGCTTCCCAACCGTCAACTGCCTCTTCCCGCCGTCACTCTTCCAGAAGAGCTGACAAGAAAAAGAGTTCCTCTCCTTCCCCGCCGAGGCGTGACCCATCTGTCACGCCGTCCAACAGTTGCCGGCCTCGGCCGTCTTCTGTTTCACCGGGACGCTCCGTTTGCCGGGCGCCCGGCCCTTTACCGGCGGTGGAAACTGCCCCTCCTGATCAACTCAGGGAGGTGGCAGGCGCGTCGGTCGAACCAATGGAACATGACCCTTTGCCCCCAGACAGCGATAGCAGTGCTCCCTCGAAATCCGGTCCTCAGCGGCCGTCGAGGTGACCCCGCTCGCTACTTGGTTTTTATCCTTATTTCTTCTCTCATTTTTATCATGGCGCTCCTTCAATGGAACATTCGCGGCATTCGTTCTAATCGGGAGGAGTTAAAACTACTCCTTCGATTGCACTGCCCGCTTCTAGTCTGCCTCCAGGAAACTAAGTTGCGTCCACGTGATCGTGCAGACTTTCCACACTACACCTCTGTGCGGTTCGACCTGCCACCCGTGGAAGGTGTCCCAGCCCATGGAGGGGTTCTGATGCTCCTTCGAGACGACGTCTATTTCCATCCCATTTCCTTGCACACTCACCTACAGGCAGTTGCCGTCCGCATCACCTTATCCACATTTACCTTCTCCCTCTGTAATATATATTCGCCATCGTCATCTGCCCTTACTAGGGCAGATGTGCTAAACCTTGTTGACCAGCTCCCTTCACCTTTCGTGTTGGTAGGCGACTTTAATGCCCACCACCCCCTATGGGGCTCTCCGGCACCTTGTCCGAGAGGCTCCCTTTTGGTGGACATTCTCCACCACCTCGATCTTGTCTGCTTCAACACCGGTGCACCGACCTTCCTTTCTGACACAACACACACTTATTCCCATATAGACCTCGCAATATGCACTCCTCAGCTTGCCGGTCGGTTTGAGTGGTATGCACTTTCTGACACGTACTCGAGTGACCATTTCCCTTGTATCATCCACTTCCTACATCATTCCCCATCTCCACGTCCCACCAGTTGGAACATTTCTAAAGCCGACTGGGGGCTTTATTCTTCCATGGCTGTTTTTCACAATCAGAATTTTCCCAACTGTGACAGTCAGGTCGAATACCTCACAGAGGTTATTCTCACTGCTGCCGAACGTTCCATACCTCGTACATCCTCTTCTCCACGTCGTGTCCAGGTCCCGTGGTGGACTGCAGCCTGCCGCGACGCGCTTAGAGCTCGGCGCCGTGCTTTACGCACCTTCCGCCGCCACCCAACTTTGGAGAATTGCATCAATTACAAACGTATGAGAGCGCAGTGCCATCGTATCATAAACGACAGCAAGAACGCTTGCTGGACTGCTTTTACTAGTTCTTTTAACCGTTTTACTCCCTCCACGGTTGTCTGGGGTGGCCTACGCCGTTTGTCCGGCATCAAGGTCCACTCCCCGATTCCTGGCCTGACCGTGGAGAACGCAGTCCTCGTGGACCCAGCTGATGTTTCAAACGCATTGGGTCGTTTCTTTGCGGAGGTTTCGAGCTCTGCCCATTACCACCCTGCCTTTCTCCCTCGCAAACAGGGAGAGGAGGCACGGCCGCCTTCTTTCCGCTCTTTTAATCGTGAAAATTATAACGTCGCCTTCACCATGCAGGAGCTAGATCGTGCTCTCGCCCTGTCCCGGTCTTCTGCTCCCGGGCCCGATTCCATTCATATTGAGATGCTGAAGAACCTCTCTCCTGCGGGCAAGTGCTTTCTTCTTAGTACCTACAATCGCATATGGACTGAAGGTCATGTTCCCACAAGTTGGCGTGAAGCAATTGTTGTCCCCATCCCCAAACCAGGGAAGGACAAACACCTTCCTTCCAGTTATCGCCCCATTTCTCTGACGAGCTGCGTCTGTAAGGTGATGGAACGCATGGTTAACGCTCGGTTGGTCTGGCTCCTCGAATCTCGCCGCCTCCTGACTAATATCCAATGCGGTTTTCGTCGACACCGCTCTGCTGCTGACCACCTCGTTACGTTGTCGACCTTCATTATGAACAACTTTCTAAAGAAGCGTCTAACAGTAGCAGTGTTCTTTGACTTGGAGAAGGCATACGATACCTGTTGGAGAGCGGGCATTCTCCGCACATTGCACACATGGGGCCTTCGGGGCCGCCTTCCTCTTTTCATTCAAGCGTTTTTGGCGGATCGCAAGTTCCGGGTACGGGTGGGCTCTGTTTTGTCAGATACCTTTTGCCAGGAGAATGGGGTACCACAGGGCTCCGTCTTGAGTGTGGCGCTCTTTGCCATTGCAATCAATCCGATCGTAGATTGCCTTTCAGCCGACGTCTCCGGATCTCTTTTTGTTGACGATTTCGCAATTTATTGTAGCGCCCAGCGGACGTGTCTCTTGGAGCGTTCTCTCCAACGCTGTCATGACCATCTATATTCCTGGAGCATCGCAAACGGCTTCCGATTCTCCACTGAGAAAACTGTGTTTATCAATTTCTGGAGATACAAGGAATTTCTTCCACCTTCTCTACGTCTCGGCCCTGTTGCTCTCCCTTTCGTGGAGACTACAAAATTCTTGGGAATCATGTTGGATCGGAAACTTTGCTGGTCCACACATGTCGTACCTGGCTGCCCGTTGTGCCCGATCCCTTAACGTTCTTCGTGTCCTCAGTGGCACGTCATGGGGAGCGGATCGTACTGTCCTGCTTCACCTTTACCAGGCCATTGTTCAGTCGAAGCTCGACTATGGAAGCCTTGTATACTCTTCAGCACGGCCGTCGATTCTCCGCCGTCTCAACTCTATCCACCATCGGGGATTACGTCTGGCGACCGGTGCATTTTATACCAGCCCTGTTGAAAGTCTGTATGCCGAGGCTGCTGTATTACCCTTGACCAATCGACGTGACATACTCTTGTGTCGGTACGCATGCCGCCTACGGTCGATGCCCAACCATCCATCTTACAGATTATTTTTTGACGACTCACTCGATCGCCAATATCAGTTGTCTGCGATTGCCTTGCTTCCACCGGGAGTTCGGTTTCGCCGCCTGCTACAGCGGCTCGATTTTACCCTTCCTTCCACCCTTCGGTTGAGCGAAAGCCCATTGCCACCGTGGCATCAGGCCCAGGTTCACACACACCTCGAACTTAGTTCGCTCCCCAAGGAGAGCACTCCGGATTTGGTATTCCGCTCGAGGCTTGTCTAACTCCGTTCGCGGTTCGATAATGCCGTATTTATTTACACTGATGGTTCCAAGAGCACTGCCGGTGTCGGATCTGCCTTCGTCGTCGGGGACAACCGTTTCCAATACAAGCTCCCTGACCGGTGCTCGAACTTCACGGCTGAGCTTTTCGCCCTCCACCAGGCTGTTTTGTATACCTGCCGCCACCGCCACCCTTTCTATGCCATATGTTCTGACTCCCTTAGTGCCCTGCAGAGTCTTAAGGACCCTTTCTCGAACCATCCTCTCGTGTATCGGATCCAACGCTCCCTCCAGTTGCTGGCGGATGACAGCTGTCACGTTTCTTTCCTGTGGGTCCCTGGTCATGTGGGTGTGCCCGGGAATGAGGCCGCCGACACAGCAGCCAAGGCAGCAGCTCTTTTGCCTCGCATGGCTACCTTTTGCGTCCCATCGGACGATGTTCAACGGGCTCTTCGCCGGAGTATCGTGTCGCAATGGCACAGTGTGTGGCTTTCACTGTACAACAATAAATTGCGAACTGTCAAACCGATCCCGACCGCTTGGAGGACATCCTCACGCCCCTCTCGGCGGGAGGAGGTCATCCTGGCTCGGTTGCGGATCGGTCATTGCCGTTTCAGCCACCGTCACTTGCTATCCGCCGAACCTGCACCGCTATGCTCCTGCGGTGAACTGCTGACAGTGCGACATGTTTTACTGACTTGTGTTAATTTTAATCATCTCCGTGTAGCCCTTCACTTTCCGTCTACTCTGGAGGAAATTTTAGCTGATGACACACGAGCAGCTGCTCGGGTTTTGCGTTTTATGAACTTGGCCAACCTATCCAAGGATATTTAACCCTTTTAATTGTCTTTTATCTTTCGTTTTTAGCCTCTTGCTGATGTTCTGACAGTCACCATTTTTTTGAGATCATAGCGAATCAATGTTCTTAGCTGGGCGCTAATGACCATAGAAGTTGTGCGCCCTAAAACCACACCAAAAAAAAAAAAATGCTCCTGCGGTGAACTGCTGACAGTGCGACATGTTTTACTGACTTGTGTTAATTTTAATCATCTCCGTGTAGCCCTTCACTTTCCGTCTACTCTGGAGGAAAGTTTAGCTGATGACACACGAGCAGCTGCTCGAGTTTTGCGTTTTATCAACTTGGCCAACTTATCCAAGGATATTTAACTTTTTTAATTGTCTTTTATCTTTCGTTTTTAGCCTCTTGTTGATGTTCTGACAGTCACCATTTTTTGAGATCATAGCGAATCTACGTTCTTGGCTGGGCGCTAATGGCCATAGAAGTTGTGCGCCCTAAAACCACAAAAAAAAAAAAAAAAAATGTTTACCCCACACACTTCCCTCCAATTTTAAATTCATGATTGCTTTATCTAAGAATGCGTCCTATCAGTTGATCCCTTCTTTTCGTCAAGGTATGCCATAAATTCCTTTTCTCCCCAATTCTGTTCAGTATCTTCTCATTAGTTATGCGATCTATCCACCTAATGTTGATCATTATTCTATAGCACCACATTTCAAAAGCTTCAATCCTCTTCCTGTCCACACTGTTTATCGTCCATGTTTCACTCCCGTACAAGGCAACACTCCATACAAATGCCTTATTTCTTCACCCTGAACTTTAATCCCTCTCCAAATATCCCCTTGCTTTCCTTTATAGCTTGCTCAATGTACAAATTGAATATCATTAGAGAAAGGCTACAACCTGCCTTAACCCCTTCCAAACCTATGCATCCCTTTCATGCCCCTCAACTCTGATAACTGCTGTCTGGTTTTTGTACAAGTTGTAAATAACCTTCCATTCTCTATATTTTAATAATTATAAATCAGTAATATGATACAACAGGAAATACTGCTTGCTGTGACTTTTAAAATTAGGAATAAATAAAGAAGTCCATAAGTGAGTGGGTGTCAAATTACAACACTCGAAGAGGGAACTTTAATGCAGAACATCTGCCATGTCTCCAGTATGTTTGGTTTATTAGTTATATATTTTTTGTCCTCTTAAGTTTTTAAGTGTATACATTTAGCAAACGGTTGTACCATTTACAAAAGTTAAGATAAGAAATAAATTATTTTTATTTTAACAGTTATGATGTAGAGGCCTAATATAGTTTTGCAGAGAAATTTATGAACATGAGTTGACATAACCTGTATGATAAGAGATTAAATGACCCAACTTTCTATATTTATGCCCCAGACAATGATTTTAGTTGTGTGGTAGTTGCTTTCTATTGGTTTGGTTGTAAGCCACCTGCATTGTTTCAGGGAAAAGACATGAAGGAAATAGACTATTGGGCTGCAGTAGATTCTTTCCTTTCTTCTGTGAAGCATGTAAGAAGTGAGCCAGTTGATGTTGGAGACGAAGCAATTTTACGGCGATTTCGTAGTACTAATAACTATATAAAGAAGTATGAGGTGAGACTTCACAGATTACAGTTTCTGGTTACAATATGTGTATTTAAAAATACCTGATGGTGAAACTGAAATATTAAGTTTCTTATTGATATGTTCTGGTGAGGGTGTTAATGTGCCTTGCAATACACTTATATACCTCTCCAGGATAATGTAGATCTCACCACTGTATAAATACACCTTTTGTATTGTTTTGGTAGCTACAGATGTGTTGTTTCTGAGATGAGTGTGGTTTTGTTGTTGTACTGCTCATTTGTGCTGAGATGGCATTGTCTATTTGATATAAAATACTTATCATCCTTTTCTGAGAAAGTATTAGATGGAAAAAAGAATGATATTTCCACATCTTGGTTTATATCTTCAGTTAAGGATGTTTCTGTTACTGTGCTGCATCAAATCACATGATTTCCAATATTTACAGAGGTAAAATCACATGTGTACTTTGCATATCACTGATTTTAGCTCATACACTGCAATAGGGCCTATACAATAGTAATACACCCAAATTTTATTTAAAACTAAGAGTAGAACAATGTTTTGATTATATAATTATCTGTATCGTATAAGTGATGCTTCTGATTTCATTGTTGCATATGGGGAATCGTGCTGTCATAGTCGTACTTCATAAATGGTTCAAGGTATTGTAATTACGGTTTTTTTGAAAATTATACCTTATTTGTGCGAATATAGGCCGCACCTAAGCTTTTGACACGAAATTATAGAGAGAAAAAACTGGAGTATAAGCTGCAGGTTTTTTATTTTTAGTTTTTTTAATTAATTAATTTATTTATTTCACTAAACAAATTTTTTTAGTAATCAGAAACACAATGTAAACAAAATAATTTTCTCTTCTCAATAAACTCAAAACAAATATGCAAAACGGTAAATCAACGAATAAGAAAGGGAGATGACAGGCCGATCCAGGCACCCGAAGTGAGGGGACGCCGAACCAAGGCACATTACCGGGCGTTTGCAGTGCTGTATAGCGTAGGCGTGTGTCGTGAAAATATAGGTTTTTTGGTGTGTGTGTGTGTGTGTGTGTGTGTGTGTGTGTGTGTGTGTGTGTGTGTGTGTGTGTGTCACGATGTTTTGGTTTGTAAGTGGTAGTAGGAAACGAACGTAAGAGTTACACCGCCGAGTGTAAGCTTCAGGTTACCCAGTCACAGTAACTGACATGGAAAACAGGAAGTTCGACATAAATTTGACGCTGACAAAAAAAGTTTGGCGCTAGTGTGTAAGTGAGGACGAAGTATCAAACTGTTCGAAGACTCGTCGTGCATTTCAAGGGCTAAAATGGAAATATTCCCACGTTTACTTGACTTCGTAATTCAAAATAGGAACAGTGGTTTTGCTGTTACAATAGAAATGATTCAGCTGCAAGCTGCAAAATAGCCCCGAGTTCCATGTACATCATTTCATGGAAATGACCCCCAATGAATGTGAAACCAGTGAATCTGGTCATAGTAAAAAATGTTATTTTTAAAACGTAGCATTGTAACTTAACATTGGCATTAGGTAAACAAATCAGTTGTTCAGCTATCTTAACCTCCCATCACCATTCGTGGTACGCATTACCGTACCAACGTAAACGTCAAGGTAAAATCTCTCGCGACACGCACTAACCTTTTATCGTGAAGACTAGCTTCATTGACTATATCAAATTAAAATCATTTGTGTGCTTAGGAAGTTTGTGTTATGTACTATTTTTGTTTAAGGCTGCGCAGACGTGTTAAAAAGCAGTCGTCAGCTTTTGTTGGCTGCGGTACAGAATTACACCTCTAGATTTATATCAAAATATCGAATTCCACGAATTCCTGCATCATTTCCGTAAGTGTGTACAAAAATGTAGATGCAGTTCTGCGAAACTGTTACAGTAGCATGTTTGAAGATTATTTAGTTTATTACGTTTCTCACACCAACACAAAAGCGAGCGTGTAATTTTTGAAACTAATGACTTTGGGAAAAGGAGCGGTTTGGGAAAAGGGGGGGGGGGGGGAGAAGGATTGAATCTCAATTATAGGCCACACCATGATTTTGTACGCTAAAATTTGGAAAAAAGTGTGGTCTATATTTGAGCAAATATGGTATCTGATAAATACTTGGAACATTTTTTATTCGGAGACATAAAAGTGAGGTTCTGTGAAGAGCCATGCGGGTACAATCTTCAGAATGCCAAATGTGTGTGTTAATGTGGCTATAGCAGCTAGGAACAGTATCAGTGGCATGCGTTAACACTTCTAGAGCAGTCAGATGGTTCAACCCTTCAAATAAAAATTCTCAGGCTTGCTAAAATGTCTGTACCTGTGTGTTGGGATATGGTCTGAAAGGATCATATTGGATCAGTTCTAGGTAAAGCAGTCGGTATATTGAAGTTCCTTAATTGCTCTTTAAAGAAAATGGTCATTTTACAAAACTTTAGTATGGTTCATATTTAAGTATTAAAGTGTGGTGGCCCATACCATAGAGGATTAACGGAGTATATTGAACATGTACAAAGAATAAAAACATAAATGGTAAGAGGTTTTTTCGATTGTTGAGAGCATCAAAAGTTTTCTCGACATTTTTTTTTTAACTGGCTGACACTTAAGTCACAAGCTTGTTTGTTTCAAGAATTTGTATTTGCCGAGAAAAGCGGGAATAGACTCTGCTGTGTGTCATATAACAATGCAGAAAATATTGGATTAGTTGCAGCACCTCAGAGAAAATTACTAGTTTTTCTTACTCTTCAGAACTGAATTTATAAATAAATCCTTATATTTTACCGTGGAAAGGATTTCCTGTTCTGCACTTTTGGTGATTGGTGACACATTGGTTTAAATTGCTGTTTGGCTCATATTGCATTGCAGCGAACAGAAGAAAAGAAACTTTTATAATCAAATATACATCGAGGCACTACATTTGATAATATTTCTGATGTACGTTGAAGCTTCCTGTTACACTATCAAATATCTTTGATGTAAACACATTACATATCGACTTTTACAAAGATATATGACCGTGTACTACCAGTCTTGGCTCCATTTATTTCTTAACGGTTCAGATCCTATAAGTGTTCATTGTAGTGTGTGTTACTGAGAGTACGTTTTCACAGTAATACGTTATGATTGAAATATTTTTCAGTTTGTCTGACAACATTTAGTAGGTAAAATACGAGAATTTTATAGGGTCGGTAGAAGATCTACACGTTTTGGATATGACAACCCTGCGCGTCTCTCTCTCTCTCTCTCTCTCTCTCTCTCTCTCTCTCTCTCTCTCTCTCTCTCTCTCTCTCTCTCTCTCAGAGCGGCGTCAATTGTTTTGAAAGTCCAGGTTGGAATAAATAATATAGTGAGGACAGTTTACTACTCACCGCAAAGACGTGGCGACGAGCTGCGACAGGCACATACAAAAGACACACACATACAACACATTCAGCTATCGGCCATGGCCTTCTTCAGAAATAGAGCACTCACGCAATCACACAGGCACACAACACAGTCATACAACCATCACCTCCGACTGCCACGTCGGTGGCAGTCGGAGGTGATGGTTGTATGACTGTGTTGTGTGCCTGTGTGATTGCGTGAGTGCTCTATTTCTGAAGAAGGCCATGGCCGATAGCTGAATGTGTTGTATGTGTGTGTCTTTTGTATGTGCCTGTCGCAGCTCGTCGCCACGTCTTTGCGGTGAGTAGTAAACTGTCCTCACTATATTAGTCAATTGTTTTGATATTTATACAAAATATTTATACACAAATTCAATCCGTGGTGGTTTTTTTTTCTTCCAGTCGCCAAAATTTTGGGATGCGCGGATTACTCGACTATACGGGGCTTGTTTAAGTAAGGGCCGTTCGCGCGTATAGTCCCTTAGTTCGCGCAGACGTCACAACAAGCCACCGCTCCACTTCTCGGCATCCTTCCCGTTCACACTGATGCCAGTTGCAGCTTTGTAGCTGACGTGTACACATTGCTGTGCTACTTTATAATGTTTACGATTATTGAATAGTCCGATGTGTGTGTGTGAGATACGGTCAGTGATATGTTTTTTGACCGCGAGAAGCCTATCGGCTGCAGAAATTCAGCGTCAATTAACAGAAGTTTGTCTTGAATGCAATGAGTGAAGGTCAAGTGCGTCAATGGGTTAGAGTGTTTAAAAATGGCCGTCAAAACGTCCATGACGAAGAACACTCAGGCTGGCCGTCTGTGATCACTTATGATTTGGTGGCTGCAGTCGAAACAAAGATTCGTGATGACACAGGATTCACAATTTCCACTCTTTCTTTGGAATTTCCACAAGTTTCAGGATAGGTTTTGTACAAAATTGTCTGAAAACCTAAACTTTAAGAAACTGTGTTCTCGATGGGTACCCAGACTCCTCACAAAGGGAAGAGATTTGCCACTTCATTGGCCTTCAGGTTTGTTACGAGGAAGAAGGGGATGACATGTTGAGTCAAATTGTCACTGGAGATGAAACATGGGTATCCCATATCACTCCCGAAAGCAAGCGACAATTGATGGAATGGCGACACGCAACCTCACCTGTCAAGGTCGAAGCCAAACAGGCACTGTCAAAGCACAAGATTATGGCAACTGTGTTCTGGGGCCGGCGCGGTGTTTTGCTAGTGGACTTTATGCCACGAAGAATGACAATCAACTCGGATGCCAACTTTGCAACTCTAAAGAAGTTCCGCAGAGCAATTCAAAACAAAAGGCGCGGCATGGTGACAAAAGGAGTTTTGCTCCTGCACGATAACGCTAGGCCTCACACCTCTCAAAAGACTCGGGATTTGATAGATTCTTTTGGCTGGGAAGTTTTGGACCGTGCACCATACAGCCCCGACCTTGCTCATAGCGATTTTCACCTTTACCGGTACCTGAAACACCATCTTGGCGGGCAGCGCTTCAATGACGACGATGAAGTGAAAGCGGCCGTGAACTCTAGGCTGTTGGAGCAGGCGGCCGAATTCTTTGAAGGGGGAATTAAAAGCTTAGTTGTAGGGTATGACAAGTGCTTAAATAAACAAGACAACTATGTAGAAAAATAGGTAAGTGTGTAGAATCAGAAAATAAGTTTTTTTTACAAAAGTATTTGTATCTTTTTTTAAAATAAAAACGGCCCTTACTTAAAAAAAAAAAAACAACCCTCGTATATGGTAAGTCTGCAGGAATCATGTTAAAATATGCTTCTTAATTTAATGAATATAGCATGAAGGTATACTGAATAAATGAATTTTTCTGACAGGAGGCAATGAATGACACTAAAAGTGATGGTGATGGTGATGGTGATGATGATGATGATGATGATGGTGATGACTATGATGATGAAGCAGTAGCAGCTGCGGCAGAAGAAGCAGAGCCATTGAGGGAGACAAGTGGTGAGGAGTCCAGGATTCCTGTGCCGACTGTGGTGAGCTTTCTGTATGCACTGTTTCTCCTGTACAATTACCGTCAGCTGATAGCTAGATCTGAGATGCCTTGTTGGGTAGTCTCACCTTTCATGCTCCATTTAGGCCCAAAACTTATCAATACAACATTGATAAGCTGTTGTCCCTCATTAAAGAAAAATAGTGACAATAAATCAGTGTAACTGAATGTTGATCTCAGCCAAGTATGTTAAAGGCTGTAAACAATCAGACAGTGCAATCATACTGGAATACTTAACCTTAAAACAGTGCAGTCTCTAAACAGGCACCTTGCCTTATATGTTACCAGATTTTTCTCTTTTGGTGCATAATACTTTTTCTCGTGTGAAACATCAGTAAGTAAAGATAACACCAAAAATGATTTAACACTAAGTTGTTGTTGGGGTCTTCAGTAAGCAGATTGGTTTCCTGCAGCTCTCCATGCTTCCTTGTCCTGTGCATACCTATTCATCCGAGAATAAGAACGGCAACCTACATCCATATGAATCTGCTTATTGTATTCATCCCTCATAGAATTCATTGTTTTTTCAAATGTCTGTCTAGGTGTGTTTGCATTTGTGTGTGTGTGTGTGTGTGTGTGTGTGTGTGTGTGTGTGTGTGTGTGTGTGTGTGTGTGTGTATTAGTTTACCTTCCTTTTTTCCCCTAAGGTAAGTCCTTCCACTCCTGGGATTGGAACGACTCCTTTTCCACTTCCGTAAAACCTGTATCCTTCCCTTTCTCCTCTCCTTTCTTCCTCTTTTCCTGACGAAGCGACCAACTGTTGCGAAAGCTTGTATGTGTGTTTGTGTGTGATTTTATTTGTGTCTGTCGACCAGCCTGTCCTTTGGGTAAGTCATCCGTTTTCTATTATATATACATGATCTGGTATAGAAGCAAATTACCAGAGCCACCTCCTCATCCCTCCCAAATCCAGAAACTTCCACCGAAGTACCCCAGAAGTGCCCTTTTTGTCACCGGATACTGGACTGGAGCGGACTCTGACTGTGGCTCTCCAGTAGGGAAATGACTTTCCTTAAATCCTGCTCCGAAATGAGATCCATCCTAAATGACATCCTTCCCACTCCACCGAGAGTGTCTTTCCACCGCCCACCTAACCTTCGTAACCTCCTAGTCCATCCCTATGAAATCCCCAAACCACCCTCCCCACCCTCTGGCTCCTACCCTTGTTACCGCCCCCGTTGTAAAACCTGCCCTATGCACCCTTCCACCACCACTTACTCCAGTCCAGTAACCCAGAAGGTGTACACGATCAAGGGCAGAGCCACTTGTGATAGCACCCACATGATTTACCAACTGACATGCCTGCACTGTGAAGAGTTCTGTGTGGGAATGACCAGCAACAAACTGAATGGTCACAGACAGACAGTGTTTGTTGGTAATGAAGATCACCCGGTGGCTAAACACGTCTTGGTCCACGGCCAGCACATCTTGGCGCAGTGTTACACCGTCTGTGTTATCTGGATACTTCCCACCAACACCGACCTTCCAGAACTCCGGAGATGGGAACTTGCTCTTCCGCTTATTCTCTCCTCCCGTTGCCCACCTGGTCTCAACCTCTGCTAAATTCAAATTCCTGCCCACCATCTTTATCTTTGCCTCGGTTCTGTGGACAGAGCCTCTGCCTGAAGTGGTATCTCTGTCCAGCTTCTTTGGTTTCTACAAATATCTGCCTAGGTGTGTTTACGTGCGGATATCTGTGAGTGTGTGTGTGTATTTGTATACCTTTCTTTTTGCCCCCTAAGGTAAGTCCTTCCACTCCTGGGATTGAAATGACTCTTTTTCTACTTCCTTAAAACCAGAAAGGATGTGGGTTGTAAGGAAGTGGAAAAGGAGTCATTTCAATCTCAGGAGTGGAAGGAATTACCTTAGGGGACAAAAAGGGAAGGTAAACAAATACACACACACACTCGCACATATCCACACGCAAACACACCTAGGCAGATATTTGTAGAAACCAAAGAAATTGGACACAGATACCACTTGAGGCAGAGGCTCTGTCCACAGAACTGAGGCAAAGATGTTAAAGATGGTGGGCGGGAATTTGAATTTAGCGGAGGTTGAGACCAGGTGGGCAACGGGAGGAGAGAATAAGCTGAAGGGCAAGTTTCCATCTCCAGAGTTCTTTCAGAACTCTGAAAGGTTGGCGTCGGTGGGAAGTATCCAGATAATCCGGATGGTGTAACACTGTGCCAAGATGAGCTGGCCGTGCACCAAGGCATGTTTAGCCACTGTGCAGGAGGCGGTCTCAGTACAATAACTGTCTCCGTAAGCTGACAATCACCCCAAGACAAATATATTTGATCTCTTGAGTTGCATATAGGACATGCAGTGTAACCTGTTACACTAAAAGTTCAACTGCAGAGCAGAGGTTACACTGATAGTGCTTCAAATTTGGTTCCAGAAGGATAATTTTTTGCAAATAATGGTATATGTAGCACTCATATGTGCTGTGACAAATACTTAAAATTTGTTTGTTTATTGAATTATGTCAGAGGGCTAGCTGAATTGACTTGTAAACTTCACAGCATCCGACGGAAGGATTTAAAGTGTACATATATAAATGATGTAGTGAAAGTCAGAAGATTTAAAGTATGTCACAGTGAATTAAAGTATGTGGTGTGGAGGGAGATGTGCTTTGACAGGCAGTGTAGCTGCTTTGGCTACAACACTGTTAGCTGAGTGGTCTAAAGCACCTACCTAGTAAGTAGGAGGTCACGGGTTCGAATCCCGGCCACAGTATTAATTAGATGCCTCTCCTTATGTTTAATACCTTTGGTATAACAAGACAATGTTGTCTCAAGGAATTGTATTATTTGTTGATATTTCTAGAATCTGTTCGCGGCCAATGTCCACCCAGGGGCTTACGGTTCTTTCACGAGTATGTGTGTGGCAAGCACAGGATCCTGAGCTAGTGATTTCTTTCTTCCTTCTTTCCTCCCTGGACTGCATTTCCTTTTTCTTCCCCTCCTTTCCTATCCTTACCTCTTCCCTCTCCACCGGGGGACCGATTACCTTAGAAGTTTGGTCCCCCTATACCAACCAACCAACCATGGACTATGGTGTTGTATTCAGAAAAGTTGCAATGCTAGAAAATTTTAGCAAAATGCAGGAAGATGTTCGGCGTTCACACTTTTTGCAGGTATTGGCAGTTGTCCGTGAATGTTAACTACTGTGTATGACAAAGTAAGCAAGCTGTCAACAATGTGAAAATTGTTTTGAAACCACAGTACGTTAATAGGCATGGCCCTGTCAGAGGTAGTGTGAGAGTGTAGTTGAAGATGTAAGTTTTCAGAGGTTGACACAGTGGAGGTGGGATCCAATAGTTTAATTCAGTCAGTCCTATGAGTTTCTAAGTTCTACATACCATGTCTTTGACCTCAGTGTGCATGTAATAAATTCAGAGCCACGCTGTAGCTGTTAGACTGAAGGTCCCCCTGTATTGGCTCTATAAGGCCGTTGGCAAAGACACAACACCTCCGGTAGGTACCTCGCCTCGTGAAGCATTCCGGTATTCGCTACAATCACAGTTTCTAGAGAGATACTGACCGAGGATCTACATTTCTTGCAGAGTGCCGAAGCTGAGAGATTACTGCGCAGTGCGAGGACCTTGAACCAGCAGACTGCACAGCTGAGGTCTTTTTTGAAAGATCTTCTGTCTGAAGGGGAGCCAGGAGAACGAGTGGGTCTGCCGAGCTCTCCGGAACTGGAAGAGACTTCAGTGAAAAAGGTGAGTAAAAGAGGACAGAAAAGATGGTGGGCGAGTGATAAACATGATGGTTTTTGTACTTAATTTGACATACTGCGTACAGGAGTGTTGCGGTGTAACCTTCATGCCAGTAAGAGAGAGCCAGTGTGACTGCAGCTTCATGAAGTATCACACCACAGATTACTCCACCATCTCGTAGCTTCCCAAATTACTGCAGCTTTTCATCAGTTGCCTAGAATTACTTGAAAAGGAAGAGTTTTGAGGAACCCGCCAGTCCTCGGCATCAAACTTCTTCTCTAACTTGCAGGAGAAAATGTCACAGAAGGGAGTAATTAGAGACAACTATCAAGTAAGTCTCATTTTAACATTTATATTGAAATCACTGGGAGCACTGAAAGACCTAAGTCGAAACAAGGCCCTTGGAGTAGATGACATTCCCTCAGAGCTATTGAAGTCTCTGGGAGAACCAGCCATGACAAAACTGTTTCACCTGGTGTATCAGATGTATGAGACAGGCGAAGTATCCTCAGACTTCAAGAAAAATGTTATAATCCCCATTTCAAAGAAAACGGGCGCAGACAGATGTGAAAATTACAGAACCATCAGTTTGATAAGCCATGGCTGCAAAATTTTAACACGAGTTGTGTACAGGAGAATGGAAAAGCTGATCGAAGCTGACCTCGGGGAAGATCAGTTTGGATTCAGGAGAAACATAGGAAAAAGGGAAGCAATACTCACTTTATGGCTTATCCTAGAAGATTAAGAAAAGGCCAACCTACATATCTAGCTTTGTAGTTTGGAGAAGGCTTTTGACAATTTTGATTGGAATAAACTCCATCAAGTTCTGAAGCAAGCAGGCGCGAAATATAGGGAACATAAGGTTATTTACAACTTGTACGAAAGCCAGACTGCAGTTATTAGACTCGAAGGGCATGAAAGGGATGCAGTTGTTGGGAAGGGAGTAAGACAGAGTTGCAGTCTTTCTCCAGTGTTATTCAATTTTACATTGAGAAAGCTATAAAGGAAAGCAAGGAGAAATTTGGAGAAGGAATTAAAGTTCAGGGTGAAGAATTAAAAACATTGCGTTTTGCTGACGACATAGTAATTGTCAGAGACAGCAAAGGACCTGGAAGAGCAGTTGAACGGAATGGACAGTGTGCTGAAAGGTGCATATAAGATGAAGATTAACAAAAGCAAAACTAGGGTAATGGAGTGCAGTCTAAGTAAATCAGGCAATGCTGAAGGAATTAGATTAAGTAATGAAACAATAAAGGAGGTAGAAGAGATTTGTTACTTGGGCAGTAAAATAACATATGATGGTCGCAGTACAGAGGATATAAAATGCAGAATGGCAGTGGGTAGAAAAGCTTTCTTGAAAAAGAGAAATTTGTTAACATCAAATATTGATTTAAGCCTAAGGAAGTTTTTTCTGAAGGCATTTGTGTGGAGTGTTGCTTTGTATTGTAGTGAAATATGGACGATAAACAGTGTGGACAGGAAGAGGATAGAAGCTTTTGAAATGTTGTGCTACAGAAGAATGCTGAAGATTAGTTACGCGATCCACCTACCTAATGAGGAGGTACGGAACAGAATTGGGGAGAAAAGGAATTTCTGGCATAACTTGACTAAAAGTAGGGATCGATTGGTAGGACACATTCTTGGACATAAAGGAATTGTGAATTTAGCGTTGGAGGGAAGTGTGGGGGGTGAAAACCGCAGAGGAAGACCAAGAGATGGATACAGTAAGCAGATTCAGACAGATGCAGATTGCCGTTCTTATGTGGAGTTGGAGGCTTGCTCAGGATAGGGTATTGTGGAGAGCTGCATCAAACCAGTCTCCGGACTGAAGACAACAACAACAACATTGAAATCACTTTTAACTTACAAAAACATACATTGTGTTACATTAAGTATGTCTACTAGTGGACATAAAAGTCCAACTCTCTCCTATCAGTTAACTGTCCAATGTTCTTTCAAACAATAATAAGAAAACCATAACACTATAAACACAGAAATTATTTTACAGTTACTTTTATATTCTGTGCTCTTTCATAGTTTCACTTAAGCTGCGCACCCTTTGCCACTTTGTTCCGCTGCAGGCCAAAACTCCCACTCGGATACGCCAGCCTATAAATTCTATTAATGATGGAAATTCTCCTCAGAGATGATAAATTATTTTTCAAATGAGACAGAATTTCATTAATCAGGTTTAAGGGGTAAAGTGTTCTGGATAGCCCTTCTACAAATTAAGACTGGTAATACCATAGTTGTCATACAGTACAGTGCCAAGGTTAAATATCCCACACTTCCTGAAGCCCATCCAAATTGAGCAAATCAGTTGGTTTTTCCACATAATGTATCGTCTATGGTGGGCTTTATATGCCTTACAAAAGCACCATTTATTCAGTGGCAGTTCCCAAGAAAATCAAGAGAAACCATGATTTTTGGGTACGAAAATCACAAATTGTAGGTATGGACACTTCGATATTTTCTGTTAGTTACAAATAATAAATTTTTTTTACCATACGATCTGAAAATGATATTCATAAAATACTTCTTAAATAATTTGGAAATCTTCATCCGTTACCAACATCCAGCTGATTGTACTTTTGCACTAAATCATAAACCCAATTAACAGTTTTTGCACCATGAGTCATGCATATGTTTAAATAACTAACCTTAGCAAATTGTTAAAATTTTTACAGTACATTCTGTATAAACAGTTATGAAAATCTCAGTTATCGAGATACAACCAAAAAACAGTGATGTGTCACTAGCAAAACTGTGTATTGTGCTGAAAGATGATGTTCAGGCTGTTTTGAAACTAGCCATCTGATTAGAAAAAACTATAGTTTCACTCAGTGCAGAGGTGTTTTTATTTTCGTCATTTATATAAGTTAATGTGCAGCATTCAGTTTAGTCGAGTATTGCAACATATTTTAAACAATTTGCAGAGGTAAAAACAAAATGAGTTTTAAGTTATAATTGATTGATTTTCGGTCATACATAGCTGCACGTGATATGTAGGTAGAATATTGAAATTTTATTCAAATTTGATAGCAGAGTTATATCTTAGTTGGTTTATGAGATATCGGTCCGTACAAACTTACATGCATTAGCAGTATCATAGTGAGTAGAAGGGTGTGTGTGTGTGTGTGTGTGTGTGTGTGTGTGTGTGTGTGTGTGTGTGTGTACACGCGCGCGCGCTGACACCCCTAGTTCACTGGTTCCAGCACCAGATGTCAGTGGCTCTGCTTGTGACCCATCGAAGTATATGTTAAGGTACGTTTTCACTGGGATGCATGTATTGCAGCTTGTATGAGTAATATGACAGTTGGAATTGTTGTGATGTATCACCTCAAACAATGTTCACGGAGAACCTCCACCATTTTATGTTAAATGTAAAACCCATTTTTATGTTCGCGGATTTCATGTTTTCCTGCCATTTACACCATTTTTTTGTTGGTCCCATCAAATTTCCTATGTTCACAATGTTAATTCGCCCCCATTTTTGCGTTAACATGTGCACTTTTCCCGCGTTTTACACTTTCTGAAACCATGTTCGTGAAGGAAAAAAAAAAAAAAAAAAAAAAAAAAAAAGACAATTGACATAAATTAGTGCTGGCATGACTTTTGCCTCAAAGTATAGTGTTTATAAACGTTGCACAGTCACGTTTCCCCCAGGGGGCCCACAGCTCTTTTGTGGGTACGTGTGTGGCGCGCACGGGTCCCCGAGCCATTGCAGCCTTTTTTTCTGCTTTCCCCAGGCTGCATTACCCCTCCTAGTTCCCCCTCCTTCCCATCCCAATTCCTCCTTCCCACCCTCTCCAACCCCGTCTCTCGGTGGTACTCTGGATGACGGCTTGGCTATCCCATGGTACCGATTGTCCTGCACTTTGGTTTTGTCTGCTGTGTACACCGGTTTTTGGCCCAGTTTGGTCCCCCTCGGGGTTTGACCTTCCGTACCAAAATTGTCCGATAATGTGTGAGCCAATTGGGGAAGAACTCCCGACCTAGCCCCTACGGCGCGGGTCCTATCCTTTCCTTTCCACTTCCTTTCCTCGCTGTAGCCCCCATCCCCTGCTAGGTCCCCAGCACGTGTAGCCAGTCCGTGTGGGGGGGCTGTTATGTACCCTTTGGCTGAGCCCCCTGACACCACAGGGATCACACTACTGGTGTCTGAGCTGCGACCTCTCCATGCAAGCCAAGGAGTTGATGCCTGTCCTCGGGGGTATCAGAACTCCCGGCAATGGCCATCGTGCCAGGTGGCCTTTGCTGAGGCTGGGTGGCGCCCATGGAGAGAGCCCCGGTTTCGGAGTGGGTGACACCAGGGCGGACGTCTAGCACCATGAAAAGAGTTAGACTCCAAAATGGTCGTGCATCGGCCGTCTCTGAAGACAGGAAGAGATCGTTCAATGCTGCTACTGCGGATACGAGGATGTTTCCCTCCCTTGCTACCCCTTGGGAGGAAGGCCAGGCTCGCCGGTTAGGAGCAAAACCCTTTCCTCGCTACCTGGTTTGCTCAAGGACTGATGGAGGGACTTTCACTTCCACCAAACCTCTGTTCTTTGTCGAGACCATAGAGGACGAGTTTGGTGCAGTGGAATCTATGGGTAAGCTTAGATCTGGCTCATTGCTCATTAAAACGGTCTCGGCAGCCCAGTCTGAAGCTTTGCTCGCCTGCACCACCCTTGGCGACATTCCAGTAACAATACTCCCGCACAAATCCTTGAATATGGTACAGGGTGTGATATTCCACCGGGACCTCCTCCTTCAAACTGATGAGGAGCTTAGGGCCTATCTCGAGCGGCGTGGTGTACATTTTGTTCGCCGCGTTCAGAGGGGACCTAAAGATAACCGCGTCGATACTGGGGCCTTTATCTTGGCCTTCGAGGGGGACACACTCCCAGAGAAGGTCAAGATAATGATATGTCGATGTGAAGTGAAGCCCTACATTCCACCTCCCATGTGGTGTTTTCGATGTATGAGGTTTGGTCATATGTCCTCTCGCTGTACAGCAGTCCCAGTATGCGGTGATTGTGGACGCCCACTACATGAGGGGAGCCCCTGTGTTCCTCCGCCGGTGTGCGTCAACTGTCAACAACACCACTCTTCACGGTCGCCAGATTGCCCTATGTTCAAAAAAGAAAAGAAGATACAAGAGTACAAATCCCTGGAGCGTTTGACGTACCCTGAGGCCCGCAGCAAATATGAACGTCTGCATCCCGTGCAAATGGCGACGACCTTCGCTACGACGTTATCGTCTAGCCTTTCACCCTCCCCTTCCCACTCCCATCTCCCCCCTACACCCCGTCCACACCCCTCCCTCACATCTCCCTCTCCTGTATCTCCTGTAGCCCTCCCTTTGTGTCCCACCCCTTCCCAGCCGGAGAAGTGCACCCCTTCTCCGTCGCCTGCCGGTGACAGTGCCCTATCTCAGGGCCTTCCGTCCCGGCGTTCCCCAGATCGGAGATCTTCGACCTCCAGCCGGCCATCGGACTCCCAGTCAGTGAGTTCAAAGGTCGCCCGATCCTCGTCAGTACCAGACCTAACTGACAAAAGTCCTCTCTCTGGGGTGGGTCCTGCCCGTTCCACACAGGAGGAGGAGGAGGAGGAGGAGGAACCAAAGTTACAAGATAAAGCCCCTCCGGTACCACCGGAGGTGCCGACTGTGCTTTCGCAACTCGCTCATCCCATTGAGCCTGAGGCTGATGAGCTATTTATGGATGTTGTCCCTTCTTTGGTGACGGACGCTGACAAAGCAGCGTGACAGACGTTATGCCATTCGCATCCCGCCTAGATCCTCGTGATGTGATCATCCAATGGAACTGTAATGGTTACTACCGTCACCTCTTGGAGATTAAACAGCTAATCTCTCTCTCTTCTACGGCCTGTGTCGTCCTGCAGGAATCGAGGTTTATGGATGCACATTCACCGACCCTCCGTGGGTTCCATGCTTTTTGTCGGAACCGGGTTGGTCCCCTCCAGGTGTCTGGTGGGGTTTGTACTTTGGTCCGGACAGATATTGTCAGTACCTGGATTCCTCTCCAAACTCCATTGGAAGTGGTTGCTGTCCGGGTTCACTTGGACACTCCATTGACCATTTGCAACCTCTACCTTCCACCTGACAGGCCACCTACTCTCACGTCCCTAGTGGCCCTCCTTCAGCAACTCCCCCCTCCTTACCTCATCCTTGGGGACTTCAATGCCCGCCATCCTTTGTGGGGCAGTGCTTATACATCTAGCCGGGGCCGCCTCATAGACCAGTTTATTGCTGACCACAATCTGGGCCTTCTCAACGATGGTTCCCCAACTCATTTTAGTGCCGCTCACGGCACCTTTTCTGCCATAGACCTCTCTCACACTTCTCCTTCTCTCCTTCCTTTATTTCACTGGTCGGCGTATGACGACCTCTGTGATAGCGACCACTTTCCGTTGATCCTTTCACTTCCCTCACGCCTACCACGAGCCAGGGTACCCCGCTGGGTATTCCGTCGTGCTAATTGGCTGCTATATACATCCCAGGTTGTGTTCCCATCTTCCCCCTCAGGCTGTATAGATGATATTATAAGCCAAATGACCAACATGATCACCCAAGCTGCCAACGCCGCTGTTCCCCGGTCGACAGGCCCTCCTTCTCGCCGGCCTGTCCCTTGGTGGAATGCAACTGTTGCCGCAGCCATTCGCGAGCGCCGAAGGGCCTTGCAACATCTTAAGCGCCACCCATCGCTCGCTGGTCTAATAATTTTCAAACGTCTGCGTGCCAGAGCTCGTTACTTAATCAAACAAAGTAAGCGGACATGCTGGGAGCATTTTGTCTCCTCGTTGGGTTCTTCTGTCCCTTTGACAAGAGTGTGGGCTATGCTCCGATCTATCCAAGGTAGCTGGCGGCCGTCTTCCGTCCCTGGTCTTGCCCTGCCTGATGGGGTCTGCACGGAGCCATCTGTTGTTGCAGAACATCTTGCAACTCACTTCGCCAATGTCTCGGCGACAACTTCATATCCGGCGACCTTTCTCCTTCAGAAACACCAAGCCGAAACCTTCAAATTAGGCTTTACTTCTCACCAGGTGGAACCATATAACGAACCTTTTACTGACTGGGAGCTGTCGCCGGCCCTCTCCTCTTCTCGTGATTCAGCACCTGGCCCTGATGATATCCATAATCAATTGCTGAAACACCTTAACCCCTCACAACGACAATTTCTCCTAAAAGTTTTTAACCGTATTTGGCTTCAAGGGGTCTTCCCCTCCCAGTGGAGGGAGAGTATTGTGGTCCCTGCCCTCAAGCCTGGCAAGGACCCGTCGGCGCTGGATAGTTATCGACCAATAAGCCTGACAAGTGTCCCCTGTAAACTACTTGAGCGGATGGTAGCCCGCAGATTATGCTGGGTTCTTGAATCCCGGGGGCTTCTCTCACCTTACCAGTGTGGGTTCCGGGAGGGACGATCCCCTTTTGACCATTTACTTCGACTGGAGACTGCGATCAGACAGGCCTTCTCTAAAAGACATCATCTGGTAGCAGTCTTCTTCGATCTTCATAAGGCGTACGACACTGCTTGGCGTCATCATATTTTACGTTCTCTTCATGACTGGGGCCTCAGAGGCTCCTTACCAATTTTTATCCGTCAGTTTTTATCCCACCGCCTGTTCCGTGTCAGAGTTGGCTCTTCCTTTAGCTCCCCTCGGATACAGGAGAACGGTGTCCCCCAGGGCTCAGTGTTGAGTGTTACACTTTTTCTAATCGCCATCAATGGGTTGGTGAGCTCTGTTGGGTCACTGGTAACCCCGGCATTGTATGTCGACGACTTTTGCATATGGTACAGCTCCTACTCAGTAGCCTCTACTGAACGTCAGCTCCAGAGCGCCATTCGGCGGGCTTCAGTGTGGGCTACGTCCCATGGTTTCCAGTTTTCCTCATCAAAAACGAGGTGGTGCACTTTTGTCGTCGTACTACAGTTCACCCTGATCCAGAACTGTTCTTGGGTAATCAGCGCCTGGAAGTTGTAGCACAGCATCGTTTCCTGGGTCTTCTCTTTGACAAAAAATTGACTTGGGTGCCCCATATTCGCCACCTAAAGATTAGTTGTATGAGGAAACTCAATGCCCTATGTTTCCTTGCTCATTCATCTTGGGGTGTAGACCGAACAACTATCCTCCGTATCTATTGGGCTCTAATCTTGTCCCGATTGGACTATGGGTGTCAAGTTTATGGCTCGGCAGCTCCTTCTGCCCTGAAATTATTAGACCCGGTTCACCATTATGGTGTCCGCTTGGCTACAGGTGCATTCCCGACTAGCCCGGTCGACAGTCTCCTTGTTGAGGCGGGAATCTGCCCTCTTCAGGTCAGGCGGCATCAGCTTCTGGCGTCTTATGCCATCGCCATCCGGCAATATCCTGCTCATCCCGCTTACCAGGTTCTTTTTGCATATGAAGGGCTTCGACCCCCTGATACCCGGCCGCGGGCGGGCCTTCCCGTCGGACTGCGGCTTGCCTCTCTTTGCCGGGATTTCCATTTCCCTTCGCTAGATTGCGCCCCCCATTTTACTGCACGCACACCTCCGTGGATGGTGCCGCGACCACTAATTCGGACGGATCTCTTCCAGGGCCCAAAAGCTTTAATTTCCCCCATGGTCTTTCGGCGTTTGGTGCGACCAGTACTAGAAGAGTTTCAGGGAGCCTCTATCTTCTACACTGATGGCTCGAAAACAGCGGGCCACTCCGGATATGCTTTTACGTCTCCTGTTGGGGCGGCATGCCATTCTCTGCCAGAGGCATGGAGTGTGTTTACGGCAGAGCTGATGGCGATTTATAGAACCCTCTGTTTTATTAAACGTTCTGCCGTGGAACGTGGTTTAATCTGTGCTGACTCCATGAGCAGTCTGCAGGCCATTGATCGTTGTTTCCCCTCCCATCCTTTAGTTATTTCCATCCATGAACTCCTTGCTGACCTTCATCGTGCTGCCTGCTCAGTTACCTTTCTCTGGGTGCCAAGCCATGTTGGTATTACAGGGAATGAAGTAGCTGACCAGTTGGCTAGATCGGCAATTACTCGCTGCCCGTCTCCCTTTCAAATTCCGGGTGCGGATCTGCGGGTGCAGATCAGATCTTTGCTTCATTCCTCATGGGATAGCAGTTGGAAAGCTACTGCCCCTTCCAATAAACTCCGCACCATCAAGGATACGACTGCAGCTTGGAGTTCATCTTTACGCCATTCCCGGAGAGAATCTATTGTCCTCTGTCGCCTCCGTCTTGGACACTGCAGGCTGACCCATGGATTTCTTTTACGAAATGACAATCCACCACATTGTGATTGTGGAGCCGTACAATCCGTGTCTCATATTCTGACTGAATGTCCTCTCCATTCCACACTCAGTGGCGACTATGGCCTACCGCCTGCATTGCCTTCAGTTTTGTCGGATGACCCACAGATGGTTGATCGCGTCCTTGCCTTCCTCCGTGAAAGTCGATTTTATTGTCAGCTCTAGGACTCGCTTGGTCGGGGTGAGAGTGGGTTTGTGATTCTTGGCTGATTGTGAGGTTTAAAGCCTTATCCCCACCAGTCCCCCACTCTTTTACATTTTATTGTAGTTTTATTTCTCCCTGCTCTGGAGCTGTGATACGTTGACCACTGTGCTATTAGTAAATTGTGGTTTAGGGTAGTGGTCGCTTCCGGAGCTGTGGGAGCGGACACTGTAGCATTTGCTGTCCTGGGTTGGTCTCAGTCTTGTTGACGAGTCGATTTTACTTCCTAGTGTAATGGTCTTTTGGCTTTCACCTATTTTTTGTCGAGTTCCATGGCGTATTCAATTTGAGGTTGAAGGGACTGATGACCTCGTTGTTTGGTCCCTCATGTCCACCACCACCCACCCACAGTCAAGTTTCTTGACACTTAGCATTTGTTGTTATGGTCTTCAGTCTGGTGACTGGTTTGATGCAGCTCTCCATCCTACTCTATCCTGAGCAAGCCTTTTCATCTCCTCATAAGAACGGCAACCCACATCCACTTGAATCTGCTTAGTATACGTGTCTCTTGGTCTCCCTCTGCGATTATTACCCCACACACTTCCCTCCAATGCTAAATTTACGATTCCTCGATGTTTAAGAATGCGTCCTACCAAGCGATCCCTTCTTTTAGGCAGGGTATGCCAGAAATTCCTTTTCTCGCCAATTCTGTTCAGTACCTCTTCATGAGTTATGCGATCTACCCACCTAATCTTCAGAATTCTTCTGTAACACCACATTTCAAAAGCCTCTACTCTCTTCCTGTCCACACTGCTTATCGTCCATGTTTCACTCCCGTACAAGGCAACACTCCACACAAATGACTTCAGAAAAGACTTCCTTATACTTAAATTAATATTCGATGTTATCAAATTTCTCTCTTTCAAAAATGCTTTTCTTCCCATTGCCATTCTGCATTTTATATCCTCTGTACTGCGACCATCGCATGTTATTGTGCTACCCAAGTAACAAAACTCATCTATCACCTTCATTGTTTCGTTACCTAATCTAATTCTTTCAGCATCGCCTGATTTTCTAAGACCGCATTCCATTATTTTTGTTTCGCTCTTGTTAATCTTCATTTTATATGCTCCCTTCAACATACTGTCCATTCTATTCAACTGTTCTTCCAGGTCCTTTGCTGTCTCTGACAGAATATGTCATCAGCAAAACGCAATGTTTTTATTTCTTCCCCCTCAACTTTAATCCCTATTCCAAATTTTTCTTTGCTTTCCTTCACCGCCTGCTCGATGTACAAATTGAATAACATGGGAGAAAGGCTACAACCCTTACTCCCTTCCCAACTAATGCTTCTCTTTCATGCCCTTCGAGTCTAATAACTGCGGTCTGTCTTTTGTACAAGTTGTAAATAACTCTCCTTTTCCTGTATTTTACCCCTGTTGAATTCAGAATTTGAAAGAGGGTATTCCAGTCAACATTGTCAAATGCTTTCTCCAAATCTACAAAAGCTAAAAATATAGGTCTGCCTTTCCTTAATCTATCTTCTAAGATAAGCCGTAAAGTGAGTATTGCCTCCCAGGTTCCTACGTTCCTCCTGAATCCAAACTGATCTTTCCTGAGGTCAGCTTCTACTAGCTTTTCCATTCTCCTGTAGATAATTCGTGTTAAAATTTTGCAACCATGATTTATCATTTTGCATTTATTCCAACATATATTTTGTGTTTCATTGTTTGCAGTACATGCCTAATTGACTTACGGTGCTGTGGATGATGGGAGTATAATATCCCTGCAGCCACCACACCAATTGTCAGCTCTGCTTTGTTTACACAATCTGGACATTGAAGGGGGCACAGTACACTATAACCTCAAAAAAGCGATGATAATGAGAGATGCCGACCCCATGCAAACGTCACAAAAATACTTGTGCGTACATTTGCACTCGAATTAATTCTCGAATATCGTCATGTCAAACATAGAAAACTACAGAAAGAATGGAACTTGTGCAGTTTTAATACGTAAATAATTAATGCCAGTTAAAGGCTTGCTGACTAATTGATTATGATAAATGAAATTGTCTAAAATTTCCACTAACCGTAAAATTACCAGCTCCACCTCCATTTGGTGCTTAAATTGTAAGAAATTTTGTAACCTTTATTGTATAAAACTTCCTGATGAGTATTTTGATGCCTGTTATGTACATATATCACAAATAAACTACAAAAATGCAAGGGTGATCCAGTAAGCATATTTTACCATTCAAAACATTACTTCCCACATTTTACATTTTTCCGCATTTTACACCATTTCACTGAAGTCCCTTGAAAAGTGTAAAAAACCGGGTTCTACTGTAGTTTGCATTTCTTATTACATGTTCTTTCGGATGATGATCTCGGGGAGCATTGTAACTTTTTCCATAGCACTACCCATTACTGCATAGCTGCCAACTCTACCGAATTAGGCAGGAGTCTCCTGATTTTTCATTTAATCTCCCGCCTCCTGATTTTGCCATTATTTCGCCTGATTTTTAGCCTTTATCCTGAAACCCACCATCCATTTTTGGCCAATGGTCAAATGTCCTTTGTTCATTTATCAGTTTAATATAAATACATATCAAAATTCATAGAAATTAGAAGTTGTATAACGATTATTTCTACTCCTTCCGCGTATTTTCAAATACACATATAGTATTTCAATGTTGTGCCCTTTTTGAATGTGATGCTTTGTCATTGTACGTAGGTAAAATCACTTCAGAGGTTTTTAAATTGATGAAAACCTTTTGAGTGGATAGGTAGGAATTTCAGAAAGGCGACTTTCGTGAAAACAGCTCTTTTACGTGATTATAGGATTGCAAATCGGTGGTATGTGATCCAGTAGGCCTATGGAAAAAAATTTATTCCCTTTTTAAGCAGTTTTTGGAACATTTTGTACTTTTACTCTTTGTCGATGTGATATTTCCACATCACTTGGTGGAAAAACAAATGTACCGGAGTACGTGCAGAGAAAATTAAAAGTGTGCGAGTAACAATAAAAGACTGAAATTGCTGAGAGAAGTTAAGAGATCATGTTATACATGCAGAGTGCTTACTTACATTGTTTATTGTAGAGTACGGTTTACCAATTAAATGCAATGATCATGTGGGTCACTTGTTCCATAAAATGTTCCCAGTTAGCAGTATAGCACAAAAATACAGCTGTGACCGTTTTTTTTTCCTTTTTAATAAAATATCAATCACTTTATCTGAATTGACTAAAAATAAGGATGTAATCAACACTTGGGTCCATGCAAGTGTTTTTTGTAGCCATTATGTAATGTTCTGAGATGATAGGAAAAGGCTAAAATCAGTTATCTTCAGCTTTATAGTGAAGTGCGCCGCAGTTTATAGAATGTACCTCCTGATTTTTTTGAAGAATCTCCCAATTTTTTAAACTGGATCTCCTGATTTTTTTACATTTTGAAGGTTGGCAAGTATGCATTACTGAGATCTGTAAGTTCCATGGTCTCATACATATGCACATAAAATATGCAGGTAATACCTGGTCTGACATTTAATTGCATTTATAATGAATGTAGGGAATGAACAGAAAGGGTTCTTCATCCGGAAGTAAATAAATCTTGTTTATAGGCACAATCTACCCACCAATAACATTTATGTGTCACAAATCATTGTAAATTTGATCAGCGATGGAAATTGTTTTTCACTGGTGTTATTGTAACTGACAAAAATTTTGCTGTTTTTCACAGATACACCCACGAGTTGTATCTGTGACATAAAATTGTGCAGTTAAGATAGCAAACACATTGCATATTAATGTACATAGAGGTTTTATAAAATCTTTGCAATTTCCATGATTGATATGCCCATAATGTATCACATTAAATTTTCTAACAAAAACTTTTTGCAATGAGTGACCACTCCCCATCAACAACTCTTCCTGTCAAATGTTTGTATCCACAATAATTTGCGTCTTCAAAAAAAAGATGACTGTTGATACCTGTCCTGCATTTCACAAATATTAGAATAATCAGACCATGAATTGGGGGGGGGGGGGGTGAGAGTCGCAGGTAAATTGTAATATTTCCCTTGAAATTCCCCTACCCCTTTTCCTTCGGCAAATATATTCTTAACAACTTACCACGGTTCATGAGATGATTACGAGTGGCGCTACCAATTGGAGAAAAGGTACTCTCACAAGTCTGAAAGTCACACACGTAAGATCTGGGCGTGCAGCTAGTAAAATCTTGTTGTTGGCACTCATTTATCTCTCAAGTAAAAATTAACAACAAAATACGGTCCAGCTACGCTGTGCCTCCAAATTTTTTCAAACTTCTACACCACAAAGGCAACCAGAGTCTTCTCCTATTTTATGTTAAATACGAGAGTGAAAATAGTAATTAAATAATTTTACAAACACATCAGTTTTGTAAATTCTTCACTGTTTTCTATTGGCCGTTATTACAAAGCCAAATTGAAAACACATGTCTGCTTCTACAAAACTTCCAATATTTATAGAACAACGGCAATAATGGAAACAAAAGATAATACACATGGAGTTAACACAGAAAACAGAGTTTATATATCATCTATTCTGTGAACTGTCTCAAATTTCTCCTAGCATCCACTGTGCTTGTCATATATGCAACAAAGACAGATCCTCGCAGTAGCTACTGCATTGCTAGGCAGCTCGTATTCAAATTGCCTTGAAAACCTCAAGTCGACCCAGAAGGAAAATGTAGTTCATTTTGTAAAGTTCACACCTTGTAAATACTATGTTAGCTTATTCCTTTTAGCACTATTGGTGGTTATACTAGCTAGGTCTGTATTAAATGTCATGTAGTTAACTGTGTTGATTTATGATGTAACATTGTAACAATGTGTAGAACAATGTTAGTGTAACTCTTTTTATGCTTTCAGATGATGTCTCCAAGCAGAAAAATTGCAGAGAAAAAGGAAGAACTGGAAGTAGAGGAAGAGTACCCTGTTGCTGCCTATCCAGAACCCATTCAGGAGTAAACAAATGGGAATGGGTGTTAATGCAAATTGTTAGCAGTGCTCAGATCTTTCACCAAGTGATTAGGGACATGTGACTGCTTAATATGCAGAGCAGTTACATGAGTTTGCTGTGTTTGGCTTCTTCACTTTTGAAATCACATAATATACATTCAATGTAAGACTAATAATAGTGTTCAACAGTTTGTAAGCTATTGAGATCCAAACTATTTATTAAAAGAATATTTTTGAATAATGTGTTTTCACAGATATTTTGTGTTTTACCCTCTCCTGGTGTACGGCCTCTGCCTTCATATATATATATATATATATATATATATATATATATATATATATATATATATATATATATATATATATATATATATATGAGACTTTCCTGGTAGAAAAAATGTGTGTAAAATTTTTTTGACTTACCAAAGCACAGGTTTGCCGATACACACAAATAAAAACACACACAAACATTCAAGCTTTTGCAACTGTTGTTCACTGGTCACTTCTTTAGGAAAAGAGGAAGGAAGGAGAGGAGAAAGGGAAGGATACGGGTTTTAAGGAAGTCGAAAAGGAGTCATTCCAATCCTAGGAGTGGAAGGACTTACCTTAGGGGACAAAAAGGAAGGTAAACACTCACTCACTCACTCACTCTGTACATATGTTTATACAAATAATCACCACTTATAAAGCCATTCTCTGTAATTGGCTTACATAAAATGTTTCTGCAAGAAATAAGAAAATCTGTGCTAGACGTTGTGGGTTGGTCTGTCCTGATGCCATGTAACATTCCTCTTAAAGTTCCTCTGTAACTAAGAAAGGCAAAAGAATGGACCCACATAATTGCAGAGCAATATCATTACTATAAGTTTGCTGTAGAATCTTTGGACATTTTCTCAGTTCTAATACAGTAAATTTCCTTGAGGCGGAAATGCTTGTGTTAATGGATTAGCACGGCTTCAGGAAGCATCAATCATGTGAAAACTATCTTGCCCCCTTTCTCTCGTGACATCTTTTGTGCTAAGGATTAAGGGCAACAGGCAGATTGCATATTTCTCAATGGTTGAAAGGTGTTTGACACTGTACTGCACTGCATACTTCTAACAAAGGTAAGAGTTTATGGAATAAGTACCCAAATATGCAAATGGCTCAAAGACAAGTTAAGTAATAGAACCCAGTACATAGTCCTCGATGGTGAGTGTTCGTCAGAGACTAGAGTACCGTCAAGAGTGCCCCAGGGAAGTGTGATAAGACTAGGATCACCAACTCTCCAGTATTACATGGTTTCTCCTGTATTTTAGCACTTGTTTTTAAATTCTCCCATCTCCCTTATTCTTCCCCCGTTTCTCCCATGTATTTAGTCATTGATGACTGTCGTGCTTGAAACCCGTGAAGTACTATCGATACTTAAAATTCTCTCAGGGAGGTATCTCAAATAACTTTTCTGATAACACTATACTGTTCCCAGTTATGTTCTTACTTCTATGACCTTTGGAATGTATGGAGCTGTGAGGAAATGCTCATCAGTTTCTTTGTCAATACTGGCAAGGATGCGATCGCGTCGTACCTGTCGGCAGTTAGTGTTGTTATACCGTAACACCACGCCGAAGAATTGACTCTCGAAAGCGGATTATAGAAATTAAACGGAAGCGTATCATTAGCTATTTCTCAGGTGATTCACACAACATTTCTGAATGCTTAGAGAGAACCAATACTAATGGATCGCTTGTCAGCTACTGAAAACAGAGGAAAGTTAGCACCAAATATTTCAATTTTGGCTATTTCTTTGTTTTCGCCTAATACCTACTGTGAAGTGTTTGTGTGTATTTCCATTTGGTTTAAAGCGAATTGGTTTTCATTCTGTGCTCTTGCAGTGAAAATGAAGATTAAAGACAGCTTTTTTGTATCACTGAAAACCTATTGATCAACTTAAATACTTCCGTAGGAAAATGTTCAGAGATGATTATGTTAACTTCTAGCATTGCTTAGAAATCAATATATCAAATGCAAATCCAATACGTTTTTGAATTCACTCCTCAAATGAATCTTATTAATGCCATTATTTTGTCAAAAATAAAATAATAAAAAAAAAAAATTAAAAAAAAATAAAGTTGTAGAGCTATCCCAAAATATGATAGATGAGTAAAAATAAGCAAAGTCTGTCTGACTTCTTAAACATTTACATCGCCATTGTATCCATTTCAAGGAAATATGTATAGTTATACTGTTGAAATTTACTCTGACTAAATCTCCCTTACAATCATGATCATTATTTTGGTTGTATCCCTTAAAGCCTGGCCACCCTATTACTTTCTGTCTATATAAATGACCTGATGGACAGAGTAAGTTGCGATCTGCGGCTATTTGCTGATGATGCTTTGGTGTTGAAGGCGTTATTGAATGACTAGTAGGATGCAGTAGGAGTCGGAACATATTTATAGGCGGTGTGAAGAACGCCAGCTAGCTCTGAATGTGAAGAAGTGTAAGAATTAGTAGTGTGCTACTCTCGACAGTTGCCTCAAATATTTAGGCGTAACGATACACAGTGATGCGAAATGGAAGGAATATCTAACATGGAGAGGACACCTACTTGTTATCGCCAAATTCGTCCAAATGTATGGTACATGTAGGGTGTGGTGAGACAGGAAAGTGCCCAAAGTGGGAACTGCGGCGCCTTGGCAAAGCATACACCTACGTGTTGTTCCTTTAGGGATGGTAAGGACAAGATTAGATTAATTACAGCACACAAAGAGGCATTTAAACATTCATTCTTCCCACACTCAATACATGAACGGAATGAATGGTACAGTGGGACGTACCCTCTGCCATGCACTTCAGTGGTTTGCAGAGTATCGATGTAGATGTAGACTAATATCACAATTAGCCGCAACATCATATAGGTTATTTTATTAATTTATATAAGCAAAAAACTAAAGGGCATTGGCTGAAATAGGGGACTACAAACATTTAGAAATGGGCAGTAGTTAACATGTACTTGGGGATGTCATGTATGTAAATCAATACTTCCATTCTTTTGCAATTAATCAATTACATGTTGTCTTCAGTCCGGAGACTGGTTTGATGCAGCTCTCTACCCTACTCTATCCTGAGCAAGCCTTTTCATCTCCTCATAAGAACGGCAACCCACATCCACTTGAATCTGCTTACTATACGCGTCTCTTGGTCTCCCTCTGCGATTATTACCCCCACACACTTCCCAACCACTACCCAAGTAACAAAACGCATCTACCACCTTCATTGTTTGTTACCTAATCTAATTCCTTCAGCATCGTCTGATTTTGTAAGACCGCATTCCATTATTTTTGTTTCGCTCTTGTTAATGTTCATTTTATATGCTCCCTTCAACACACTGTCCATTCCATTCAACTGTTCTTCCAGGTCCTTTGCTGTCTCTGACAGAATTACAATGTCATCAGCAAAACGCAATGTTTTTATTTCTTCCCCCTGAACTTTAATCCCTATTCCAAATTTTTCCTTGCTTTCTTTCACCGCCTGCTCGATGTACAAATTGAATAACATCGGAGAAAGGCTACAACCCTTACTCCCTTCCCAACTAATGCTTCTCTTTCATGCCCTTCGAGTCTAATAACTGCTGTCTGTCTTTTGTACAAGTTGTAAATAACTCTCCTTTTCCTGTATTTTAAACCTGTTGAATTCAGAATTTGGAAGAGTGTATTCCAGTCAACATTGTCAAATGCTTTCTCCAAATCTACAAAAGCTAAAAATGTAGGTTTGCCTTTCTTTAATCTATCTTCTAAGATAAAACGTAGAGTGAGTATTGCCTCCCGGGTTCCTACGTTCCTTCTGAATCCAAACTGATCTTTCCTGAGGTCAGCTTCTACCAGCTTTTCCATTCTCCTGTAGATAATTTGTGTTAAAATTTTGCAACCATGACTTATCAAACTGATTGTTCTGTAGTTTTCACACCTTTCTGCGCCTGATTTCTTTGGAATAGGGATTATTATATTTTTCTTAAAGTCTGAGGGTATTTCGCCTGTCTCATACATTCTACACACCAGTTCAAATAGTTTTGTCATGGATGGCTCTCCCAGAGACTTTAGTAGCTCTGAGGGTATGTCATCTACTCCTGGGGCCTTGTTCCGACCTAGGTCTTTCAGGGGTTCTGTCAAATTCATCTCTCAGTATAGTATCTCCTATTTCATCTTGATCTACTTCCTCTTCCCTTCCTGCAACATTGTCTACAAGTTCATTTCCTTTGTAGAGCTGCTCTATGTATTCTTTCCACCTTTCAGCTTTCCCTTCTTTGCTGAGAACTGGTTTCCCATCTGAGTTGTTGATATTCATAGAGTTGCTTTTCTTGTCCCCAAATGTCTTTTATTTTCCTGTAGGCGGTATCTACTTTTCCCTTCATATACATTCTTCTACATATTTGTGTTTGGCTTCTAGCCACTCCTGCTTAGCCATTTTGCACTTCCTATCAATCTCATTTCTTAGTCGTCAGTACTCCAGTTTGCCTGTTTCATTTACTGCATTTTTATATTTTCTCCTTCCATCAATTAAATTTTGTATTTTCTGTGATATCCAGGGATTTTTTGTAGGTCTTGCCTTTCTACCTATTTTGTCCTCTGCTGCCTTCACTATTTCATCTCTCAATGCTACCCATTCCTCTTTTCCCTTTTTATTTCCCCCTGTTTCTGTCAATTGTTGCCTAAATCTTCCTCTGAAATTCTCCAGAACTTCACGTTCCTTCAATTTATCTAGGTCCCATCTCCTTATTTTCCTACCTTTCTGCAGTTTTTTTCAGTTTCAGCCTACAGTTCATAACTAACAAGTTATGGTCAGAGCCTATATCGGCCCCTGGGTATGTCTTACAGTTTATAACATGGTTCCGGAATCTGTTTTACCATTATAAAATCTATCTGATACCTTCCGGTGTCTCCTGGTCTCTTCCAAGTATATAACCTTCTTTTGCGATTCTTAAACCACGTGTTTGTTAAGATTAAATCATGTTCCGTGCAAAATTCTACCAGGCGACTTCCTCTTTCATTACTTCTGCCCAGTCCATATTCACCTACTATTTTTCTTTCTCTTCCTTTTCCTACTACCGAATTCCAGTCTCCCATCACAATTAAATTTTCCTCTCCCTTAACTGTCTGAATAATTTCCTTCTTCAGCTCCTCATATATTTCTTCAATCTCCTCATCATCGGCAGAGCTAGTTGGCATATAAACCTGTACTACTGTTGTCGGTGTTGGCTTCATATCTATCTTGACAATGATAATGCAATCACTGTGCTGCTCATAGTAGTTACATGTACCAGGGTGATATTCATCGAAGAAATAGTGGAAGCAATAATTTTGACTGCATCTTGTGCACGTTATGAACACTGCCATTTTGCAGTTACAACAAAATAACATATATGATGTTCTTGTTAATTGTGAATTCAGTAGTGTACGCATTGCCAAAGAGCAAAAAAAAAAAAAAAAAAGAAGAAAGAAAAAGGAAAAAAATGTTTGCCGCTGGGCAGAATTGAACCCACGAACCTTTCAATAAAAATCTGATCTCTTACCACTGAGCCAAACACCACTTTCCAGACAGACACTCTTGGCAGCAGTTAAGGTGCATATGGTGATAGATCTGTATCAAACATCTTTTTATTTCCTAAATCCTTAGCCATCTCGAGTTCCTACTAGGTACACTTTTATATCTCACCACACCCTACATGTACCATAAATTTGGACGAATTCGGCGATGATGAGTAGATGTCCTCTCCTTGTAAGGACAGTTGTGGGGAAGACAGATGGTTGACATCATTTTCTTTGGAAAACTTTTGGGACATGTGATGGGTCTGTAAAGGAGACCACTGAAAGAAAACATGTGGAAGGCATGGGGGGGAACAGTGAAATTATTTTATAAAACAGTCAAAATAGTTTAAAATTATCTTAACAAGCCTGGGAAGTGACCCACAGTTTTAAATCAGCAAAATACATTGTATCTTGAAAGGCTCGAAATTAAATTAGTTTCAAACAAAACACTGATATTGAATAGATTCTTAGAAGGGCCATTAAAAAAAAGAAAAAAGGCATTACACAATCAGCATATACATAGACAATTCTAAACACTCACAGATAAAGCAGCAAGTTTTTTTAAGGCTCAGAAATTGAAAGATTTTCAAGTTGAAACATGCCTATGCCATAGAGCAGGATTAGAATTATTCACATTCCAGCTTGTTTTTACAATGTCGCTTGTCAAAATAATTTCTCAATATATCCAGAGTTGCACTGAAATGATTGGCTTATATTTATGCATGGAGCAGAGGAAGGGTTAAAATATTTCGGAGCTACACACAAAAATTGCACCTTCCTTTGTTATCCTTTATCTTGGGATCCCGGGCAATTTCGTGTGTTGTACCCGCATAATATTTGCATTGCCGTTATTAAATGTCGTCTCGGTGAAAGAAATTACTTTTCTCTTAAGCTTCGTGGTGGGAAAAAAAAAATGCTTCATGATAGCATAAGTTCAAAAGCATATGTACCAATCACGAAAACTACTTACGGTGGCTTCTAGTGGCATTTTTTAGAACTACCATTCACAAAATATAATAATGGAAAGTCCAGGTTGGAATAAATAATATAGTGAGGACAGTTTACAACTCACCGCAAAGACGTGGCGACACGCTGAGACAGGCAGATACAAAAGACACACACATACAACACAGTCAGCTATCGGCCATGGCCTTCTTCAGAAAATAGAGCACTCACGCAATCACACAGGCACACAACACAGTCATACAACCATCACCTCCGACTGCTGCACTTCGAATCACGCTGTGCAGCGAATCGGGGAGGGGAGGGGGAGGGGATAGAAAGGTTGTCACGGTGGTGGGGATGGGTTAGATGGGAATAACGAGATGCAGCTTAGGAATGGAGTGGGGAGGTGGGTGAGGGGAGAAAATAAAATAATATATATATAATATGAAATGTCTGTCTAGGTGTGTTTGCGTTTCGATATGTCTGAGTGTGTGTGTGTATTTGTTTACCTTCCTTTTTTTCCCCTAAGGTAAGTCCTTCCACTCCTGGGATTGGAATGACTCCTTTTCCACTTCCTTAAAACCCATATCCTTCCCTTTTCCTCCCCTTTTTTCCTTTTTTTCCCCTTTTTTTTGGCGAAAGCTTGTATGTGTGTTTGTGTGTGATTTTGTTTCTCTCGACGAGCCGGTCCTTTTGGTAAGTCATCTCTTTTCTATTTTTATTTTTATATTAAAAGATAAAAAAGAGATGACTTACCAAAAGGACCGGCTCGTCGATAGAAACAAATAAAATAAAATAAAATTACACACAAATACACATAAAAGCTTTCGCCACCACTGGCAGCTTCTTCAGGAAAAAGAGGAAAATAGGGGAGGAAAAAGGGAAGGATATGGGTTTTAAGGAAGTGGAAAAGGAGTCATTCCAATCCCAGGAGTGGAAGGACTTACCTTAGGGGGGAAAAAAAGAAGGTAAACAAATACACACACACTCAGACATATTGAAACGCAAACACACTTAGACAGACCTGTGGTTGTGGAAGACCACCAGCTTTTCTGAACTGCACAGATGGGAGTTATCCCTACAATACATTCTCCGATCCTGAAATCAACCAGGCCTCAACCTACGATAACTTCCCTACATATATATTTTTCCATACATTACAGTTCCTACCTCTCTATCCCAAACCTCGCCTATTTTGAGTGGTGTGTGAATGTGTGATTTTGTGTGTGTGTGTGTGTGTGTGTGTGTGTGTGTGTGTGTGTGTGTGTGTGCGGTCTTGTGTACTTGCAGTGTGCATGCATTTTCTATATATATATTTATTTTACTTTATTTTATTTTATTTTCTCCCCTCACTCACCTCCCCACGCCATTCCTAAGCTGCATCTCGTTATTCCCATCTAACCCATCCCCACCACTGTGACATAACCTTTCTATCCCCTCCCCCTCCCCTCCCATCCCCGATTCGCTGCAGAGTGTGATTCGAAGTGCGGCAGTCGGAGGTGATGGTTGTATGACTGTGTTGTGTGCCTGTGTGATTGCGTGAGTGCTCTATTTTCTGAAGAAGGCCATGGCCGATAGCTGAATGTGTTGTATGTGTGTGTCTTTTGTATGTCCCTGTCGCAGCTCGTCACCGCGTTTTTTGCGGTGAGTTGTTAACTGTCCTTACTATATTACGAAATATATGTCCTTTTCGCGGCAAAGTCGATGATCAGATCTTTGACTTAAATTATGCCAGACGCGTACCATTGCTGTCAAATGTGGTATGTTCACTCAATATTTCATAGGCCCCAATACCATTGTCAAGCTCGTGAGACCAGCAAATTTGCTCGTGAAACATTCTGCTGTGGGTAAAATTTGCCGAGTGCACCTCAGCCAATTGAAACTCGTCGAATATCTCCAAACGATCCCTGAGGGGGCTCCACCATCCAATGGTTTAAAGGGGACTTCAAAGCTGAACCATCGCGGCACTTTTCCCTGCTCCACTGTTGCTGCCAGTTCTTGCCATTCATTTTCCCTAACATCGGTACGGTTCCTCTCTGATGCTACAGCTTTGCTCTGTTAGAGAGGTAGCTCTCAGTCTGTGTTACCTTTGGAAGGCAGTCAGGGTGAGACCCCAGAAGTGCGATGGTCCCTGGGGCCTGTGAGACGCTACTATGGCTGTTTGTGGCCTTCACCAAAGGTAAATTGTCAAAACCTGGGTTGAGGCAGCAGCCAGACTTTTTTTCCTTTTCATGGCTGTAACAGCTTAGACCGGTTGTGCGGCTGACCTGTGGCAACAACATTTAAAGTTTTGTGGTTCATCTGCCCAGTTGAGCAACATTAGTTGCTGGGACACATGACAGCTTTCATTCTAAGCTAAGTATTTTGTGAAAATTCATCGTAAAGATGGTGCAGGATCAGCAACTGGTAATATATTGAAAATAATATATTTTTCCGTCACAGTTTCATTATTTAGGAGTTGGTAACTAGTTTCAGACTTAATCGTCCATTTTCAAACAGTTGGCCTTCAAAAAGAGAGCTACAAGCATTAAGTTACACTGTTCATATTAAAAAAACATAAAACCAGCAGCTGGTATTGATGCTAGAAAAGTCATATTTGCAGGTTTACCTTATTCCAACCATAATAATACAGTGCATGAAGCAAATGAATGATAAAATCTGTACATTATCCACCATTATAGACGATTAAAAATAAGATACATTGACGTCATTACATAATTGTCTATAATGGTGCCGACACTATTGTATGGCACACTACAGGTGGCGGCCTCTAACGGAGCCGCGAGGAATCGCCTAAATGACTGACATGCACAGTACACATTGGAGGCCTGTGGATGCATCATGTTTTAACCAGTTTTAAATTTTAATGTAATTATGTATTAACAGTGGATAACATACATATTTTATCAGTCATTTGCTTAATGCAGTGTGTTATTATGGTTGGAATAAGGTATACCTGCAAATGTTACTTTTCTAGCATCAATATCAACTGCTGGTTTTATGGTTTTTTAATATGAACAGTGTAACTTAATGTTTGTAACTCTCTTTTTGTAGGTCAACGGTTTGAAAATTGACAATTAAGTTCGAAACTAGTTACCAACTCCTAAATAGTGCAACTGTGATGGAAAAATAAATTGTTTTCGATCTAAGTACTTCAAGTACATCATTGCACTGTAGAAGGATAGTTGATGGAACTCATCTTATTGGTCTTTAAGGTTTGGAGTTTCCATTAGTGTTAATTCTTTCAAGTCTGGTTTACATACTGGAACTTGCCTATATCAGTAGTCACTTTTGTCTTGTCTGCACCCGGCCATATGAGATTTGGAAGGTCGGCTCCACTGTCATAACCTTTGTGATCTTTCCTGGTATTTCTTTTATGATCTAGCATACAATTTTGTGTTGAAGTTTACTTTTGTCTATTCTTGTCTGTACTTGGCTGTATGAGGCATGGGAAGTCAGCTCTGCTGGTTTCAGTCTCCTTCATTCTGTTCTACTCATTTACTGAGCTGCCTGTGTAGCTTAATATAAGTTTGCGTTTTGAGTGTGGGAGACAGTTAACACCTTAGAGACTCCTGGTCACTGCTGTTACTGTAAAAAAGGGCCTGTTATGTAATAAGGTGATGAGTCAGAAGGCTTCTGCCTGTCTCCTGTAATTAACTACAAGTTTCTCTATTGTTAACTGGGTAATCATATCTAAAATTTCAAGCAGCTTATCAGTGTAGATATTTCACTGCAATATCGCACATCGATTATTTGAAATGTCGCACCTGAAATCCTAGTTGTCTTATTTATTCAAGATACAAGGTCAAAATAAAGTGCATCATTTTCAACAAATATCCAAAATAAAATAAGTACCACATTTGCCAAATAAAGTGAAATCCTCAAAATTACTGAAAAATCTCAAAAATAAACATGCAATCTTGGCTGGAAACCTGTACAAAGTGTGTATCATTAAATTTAATCTTCTGTCAACAGCAATAAGTGTGTTTATCTTCCATAGTTTATCACCAACACAATTTGTGCTATCTTGTATCCATAAATATCTGTATAAAATTAATTGATCATTAATAATTGTAATATAAGCAGCAGTTCTGCCCTAGATGCAAGTAAAGTAGTAAACAACTTATTGTAGCATACTGTAAAAAAAAAAAAAAAAAAAAAAAAAAAAGAAGAAGAAGAAGAAGAAAAATAAACCCCTGAGTGTGAACTTTGTTGATCTTCACCATTCATAAAAATGTGACACACACACAAAAAAAAATATATTTGAATATTATAACATTCTATACTCTTAGAATGATAGCCGTACTTTCAACAAGAGGGTCTGACAAATGGGTCACAGATTTTGATCAAATTTTGCATGGACATTCTATATTGAATATTGAGAGAAACATTTTACAGCTTTTCACTAGACACACTGTAGGTTTTGAAAAAAATCAAGGTCAACATTGATGTTGGAAAATCATGTTTTTAATGCTATACATTGAAAGATGAACATTTTTTTACAAATATGTATGTGGATCAAAATTGACTACCTTGTTACTTGAGTTAATAAGTTTTTGATAGTATTCTCATATTTGTAATACATTTTCTTGCCTTATTTTGAAGTAGAGCATCGGAAAGTGTGATTAATATTCATATAAGTGTATTATCTGTTTACGGCTGTTTTATTTGTGATAGTGCAAAAACAATAAAACTAAGAAATAAATACAATAAAGACTTCTAAAGTATATTATTATATAATTCTGAATACTGGCCGACTATTCGTCAGCATTTTAACAGCCAGTACGGTGAAACTTAACATAAAAACAACCACGAATGACATTTTGCAACAGTCATATGTTGTCCGAGACATCGTTCATGGAAAACATACCTGATTTATAATGCTGAAGACACATCTATTAGATACTAGCTTAAACCCACTGCTTCGCTCACTTGTTGGTTGATTATGATAGATTATCTATCTTTCAGTAGTGTGATATGAGATCAAATCACACGTAAAGTGCACTCGTTTCGAAGAATCCAATCACGAAATTCAACAATAATGATTTTAATAATATCATTGATTGATCACTTGATGTAAAGCGCAAAACGTCAAATCGATTTTTTTAAAGAGATGTATTAAATGAAATTTCTTTTTTACTGCTTTATTTATTTATTCTTATATTTCCTTATTTGTATGCTTACCCTTACAGAGAAAGAGCTGAAGACATTGTAGCACGCTTAGACCAAAGATATGGTCTGTGGCATCACGTTTTGCTGTATGTAACCTCCTTACTATAGTTGCAAACGTCATCACTGGCCTTCAGTCCGATTTTGTTTAATACTTTGACGACTTTCAACCACCATATCTTCCACCCTCTTATAGCTATCGGTATGGAACTGCTATGGTATACAACGGGAGACTTCGGACAACAATTACACACAGACCAATCATTTGCATTCTGTAGTTTTCGCTGCAGAGCGAAATATTGACACACACACACACACACACACACACACACACACAGACACAGACACAGACACAAAGAATTTTATATACACCGACAACTTTGACAACTTTCCATCCCAATATACTCCACCCTTTTATCATTATCAACCCTCAGGCAACAGTGCAACCAATAAAACCATTTTGAAAGAGTAAATATAATTTTCAAAGAGTAATTATTGTTCTGAATTTCATGTTATATTCTTCAAATTACTAAGTAACTATGTGTGGTGTCGCACAAGTCCAAAGTGCGCGCCACCTACTTTCGCCGCGCGCCGCCATGCACGCACGGCGCGGCGTTCTTACGACGTCAGCCATGAGCGCCCTCTGTTACAACTCCGCTCGTGGCCACCACGACTGAACGACATCGTTCACTTGGGACTGAGATAGGAACCAGTTAACACTTCAAAATCAGATAGGCACCAGTGAAGACTTGGCTACCGGACAGGCACTAAGCAGGCCTCTCTATCAACTATGTATCAGCATTCTGCAGTACTGATCTATGTAAAAGTTAAGTGTTGTATAAATTCTGTGCAATATATATCTCGTTCTAATTTACTCTAGTGTTTCTAGTTTCTGCTGTCCCACTGGCTGCTCACCTCCGTACCTGCACAAGAGTGCTACCTTTATTCCTGTGTCGGTCTTCCTACTCGGCCATCGACACCTACGATGGAAACGAGTCACAAAAGCGGCGATGAGGCTGGGACACAAAACTATCAAATCGCTATAAAACCGTGCCTAAAACCTTCCTCAGGTATAAATTAGTAACTGTACAAATTTTTAGCTCTTTATGTCTTGTGGTTCAGACGTGATAAACATACACCAAACAGACATTCACATTTATAGATATAGATTAATATCAATGTATACCACGAGTATAAAAGCACATCATGAAAGACAGGTGCAGGCAACAGATTATGGACCAAGGCATGAGTTTTTATAGCATCTTCTCTATCATGAATTTCTCTGCTCTCTCGTAATGTGGTTTGATTTTGAAGTCTTGCGATAAAATTCTTGACCACCCCATGAATGCAGTGTCAAGCAAAATTTATTTTTCTGCTCATAAGGTGTAAGTAATATTTCTGTTTTGGTTGTTTTTAGAAAAAGTTTCACCCCACCTACGGTGAGAACGCTGATGAGTAGAGGCCCAGTAATTGGAATTAATGCATAATAATGTACTTTAGAAGTTTTTTTTTTTGGGTTATTTTATCTATTTCTTATTTTCATTGTTTTTGCACTGTGTAGCAGAAATAAAATAGGTGTAAACGGATAATACACTTAATTGAATATTAATCACACTTCCCGATGCTCTACTTCAAAATAAGACAAGATGCTGTATTATAAATATGAGAATATAGTAAAATACATCGAAGGGAAAAAATCTATAAATATCGTCATGCTGTAGGATCAAACCAGGATCCACACTTTGAGAGTGCAAGCCCTGGACCGCTCGACTAGAGCTGGCGTTCGGGAAGTTGCTCATGTTTATGAGAACTCAAGCTACGGCATGGAAACACACAAATGAGAATTACTCGAATGTCATTAACTTTTGACCGCATATCTATATAGTAATAGTAAAAATGTTCATCTTCAGATGATCTTTTGATGTACATAATTGAAAATGCTATTTTTCATCATCTACTTTGCTCTTTATTTTTTCAAAAACTACTGAGCATTAAGCAATAAATCTAAAATGTGTGTCTATATTCAGTATAGAACGTCCATGCAAAATTTAATTGAAATTGGTGACCTAGATTTCAAACCCTCTCCTTGTTAGATACTTGTACCCACTTGACTGGAAGTGTGCATTACCTGAGAGTTTTCTGACTATTGCCTTCCCAAAACAAAATCAAGAGTGTATTGTGAATTTCTAGTGACTCTTCATCTTCTTTTGCAAGGCTGCTTGCAGACTCTGGTTGTTACCTCAAGTGAGGAACCATCAATTTCTGTAATCCAGTATTTTCATTCAAAGGAAGCGGTTAAAGTCAAACTTGAAGAGAGGGGCTTTGACTACTTATCACCACACCAAAATCTACAAAATAGCATTACTCTTTACTGAAATTTATTTGCAATTGCAAATTTATTCCTGCACCAATAAGTGAAATGAAAATTTCTGACAGACCAGGACTCATTTCTGGATTTCTCAATTTTGTCAGCAATCACCTTACCATTAGGCGTCTACCTAGTGAAACACTGGGAAACCCAGTTCGAGTCCCTGTCTGGCACATATTTTCATAGTACATCTGTACCTAACACAGTATGCTGGAATAAATTTGCTATTGTGAATAAATTTTGATTTAATTTATTTTGACAGCTGCACTTTTCACCATTCAGGAATACTTACTTTAACATTGTGGCGGCCGCCACTCCGCAGTTCAACTCATTGACGGATTTTCGGTGCAGTAATTAAAAGACGCCCACCAAAGCAATGAAAACTGCACCCTTACTTTTATTTGCACGCCTGTGTATCCTGCACGCTCGGCCAGCAACCTAGCTCCCCTTCCAAACCCGTGTCCAAATGGTAGCAGGGGGGTTCTGCAGTGCCGGCGATTCGTGCGACGACCAGTCGGCCCCGAGCGGTGGAGAGCAGAGCAGCAGGTGAGTCCGGCTTGGCGCGGCTTGCAAGCTCCCAAAGGCCATGAGCAAACCACCTCAGGTAGACACGAGCAGGAATCACAGGCGTGCCCCCCTTTTCTGTTATTCAATATAAAAATTGTCAATTATTGAGCCATGTAATGTTATTGTAGTAGTTTAGTTAGATTAATAAATTCGTTAATTTCACCTGACTGTCCTTTTTTGTATAACCCCCACTGTCAGATAGTTGGTGTAGTTTATGGCTTTGCCAGACTGGTGACCCCGCAAACAAACATGCAGTTTTTCGTCCACCTTTTCTTTATGCGAAAACTTCATTTCCACTGGCCCTCTCATGCTCACTCTAAACCGTGCAGTGTAACCGACCGGAAATTCCACCCCTTTGTGCGCTCTGTCGCGCCCGCCCCAGCAGGTACCGCTCTGTAACGGGACTGTCCAGCCGCCCGCGGCCTGAGCGCTCTGCTTAGGTCACAGCCAGCACTCCCTGCCATGGCCTACACAATGTCTTTGGACGAGAAAGAAACGGACAGAGTCCAACGCAAAATTCCCGCGCTAACACTGCCGCCGTTTAACTGCAACAACCCCGAACAATGGTTCGACGTGGCAGAAATTTTGTTTGCCCGTTCACATATATACTCGGAGGACGACAAGTTCGCCGAACTTATTGCTCGCTTAGAGCCAGCAGGCCTCAACGTGGTGTCAAAGTTCCTTAGAACAAACAGCGCCGAACGATACCAGTCAGCCCGAGCGGCCTTAATTAGAAAGTTCGGTGTCTCAGCAAGCGCGCGCACTCAGGCGCTATTCACATGCCAGGAAGTTCACGACGTGCTGCCCTCCGAAACGCTCGAACGCATTTGCGAACTCGCGCTGCCCGACGTATTGCCCCCACTCTTACTTATGGAGACGTGGAAAACGCGCCTGCCGCATTATATCAGATCCGCAATTTCCATTTCCAAGACGCCGAACGTCGATGACGCGGCCGAGCTGGCCGACGCCATTTTTGCGGATCACCCGCAGGCACCCATGGCCGCCGCCGCTGCCGGCCCTCGCCCCCTTCCCCCTCCGGATGCCGAGCAGCCCGCGCCAGTGCCGGCCACGGCCCCCGTGGCGGCACTCCCGCTCCCACCCCCCAGCAGCCTGGAGCAGCGCGTAGAACAGCTGGCCAGGGAGGTGGCGCGCCTCTCGGCCTCCCGCTCGCCCGTCAGCCGCCGGCCGCTCCCAAGGACACTGTTTGCTGGTATCACAGAACATTCGGGCGCTCAGCTCAGAAATGCTCGCCGCTGTTTTCCTGGCGCTCCCGAAACTAGTGCGGCAGCCGGCGACAGGCGCGCCCGGCTGCGGCGCCGTTTCACAGCGCCTTTTCATCTGCGATACCGCCCACCCCCGGTTTCCGCCATTCCTCGTGGATACCGGCTCGGACCTCTCTATCCTTCCCTGCAAGCTCTTCCCAGTCCCCGGTCCGACAGCACCTTTCCACCTAATGGCCGCTAACGGCTCATCTATCGACACTTACCCCCCACACACCCACACCTTTGACCTCGGTCTCGGTCGACGTCACACGTGGATGTTTATCGTGGCCGACGTCACAGATCCGATCCTCGGCGCCGATTTCCTTTCCACTTATTCTCTCATTCCCGACTTGTCCAGACTGTGCCTCACAGACCCGGCGACAAATCGTTCCGACCCTTGTTCCACTGCTCCCGCCGTCTTTGTAGACGTCAAACAGGTCACATACACCGGCCACTTCTCGGAGCTCCTCTCAGATTTCCCACTCCTTACCTGCCCACCCACGGCCCCCCGAGAAGTATTCCACGATACGGTGCATTACATCGCCACCACTCCTGGTCCCCCCGGTCCACTGCCGGCCCCGCTACCTCCCTCTGGCAAAGCGTGCTTTTGCACAAGCTGACATCGAGTCTTTGATAGCCGCCGGTATTCTCCGCCTTTCTAAGAGCCCTTGGTCCTTTGCACTCCATTTTGCGCCGAAGAAGAACGGCACGTGGAGGACGTGTGGCGATTACCGGTCGCTCAACGCTCGCACTATTCCGGACCGTTACCCCGTCCCTCTCCTCCGCTCATACAGCGATGCCCTCCCTGGCTGTACGATATTTACAAAGCTCGATTGCGCCAAGGCCTTTACGCAGATTCCGGTGGCCCCTGAGGACGTTCTAAAGACAGCCGTCATCACGCCCTTTGGGCTTTTTGAAAGTCGGTTCATGACCTTTCGGTTACGGAACGCCGCTCAAACCTGGCAAAGGTTTCTGGACAACGTCCTATGCGGTGCCACCAACTGTTTTGCCTACCTTGATGACATCTTGATTTTCTCAAAATCGCCAGAGGAGCATCGCCAACACTTGCGCGAGGTATTCACATGCCTCGAGAGAGCCGGTGTAATCCTCAGCCTGGACAAGTGCCTATTCGGTGTCCCTGAGCTGGAATTCCTAGGACACTGGGTGTCACCATCAGGTTCTCGCCCCCTCCCCGACAAGGTTCAGGCCATCCTCAACTTTCCTCATCCCTCCACCTTCCAGGAGCTGCGACGTTTTCTCGGAATGCTAAATTTCTACAGACATTTCATCAATTCAGATTCCCCTAACTGCCACACTTCGGAGCCACAAAACATCGGGTAGAAGGCCAGTTCAGTGGACGCCTCAAATGATGGAAAGCTTCTCCAATGCAAAGGTTGCACTCGAGGAAGCAGTGCTGCTCGCTCATCCGCAACATGATGCACCCCTGGCGCTGGTAACAGACGCCAGCCAATTAGCTATCGGCGCTGTATTACAACAACGCGTGGGCAACGCCTGGCAGCCCCTCGCTTTCTTTTCCCAAACGTTAACTGAGCCGCAACAGCTGTGGGCCACGTACGACCGCGAACTTTACGCGATATTTGAGGCCGTGCGTTACTTTCGCCCCTCTGTGGAGGGCCGTGTTTTTACAATCTACACGGATCACCGCCCCCTCATCACAGGTTTTTGCAGAAAACCCATAGACAATATTTCGCCACGTCAGTTCAGACACCAGGAGTTTATTGCCCAATTCTCCACGGATATACAACACGTCTCCAGCGTATACAACGTTGTGGCCGATTGCCTCAGTCGGGCGTGTTCCCTCACCACACCTTTCAGTTACGACGTCCTCGCCGCCGCACAGTCCGCCGATCCGCCGACCTCACCACAGGGTCACATGTCATGCTGCGAATGGACGCCCAGCAACCTCCTCTGCAGTACAGTGGCCCACACAAGGTTCTCGAACGCGGAGATAAGACCTTCAGGATTGAGGTCGCTGGCAAGCCTGCCACTGTTTCTATCGACAGACTGAAACCGGCGTATATCTTACCCGGTGAGGAACCACTACCGGGGGCCACCGCGCCACGCCCACCGACACTGGTGCAGCCGGAGGCTCAGCAGCCGTCACCCGCTGCTCCACCGCAAACGACGCTTCCGAGAGTCGAGTCGGTGCCACACAACCGCCTGCCGCAGGCCGACTCACCACAGCAGCCGACAGCGGAACCTCCGCAGCCCAGCTGTCCGACTTCGGCGTCGCCGCCTCTACAGCCAACACCCGCCGCGCCGCCACAATAGTCGCCGACCACAACCAGTCGTGAGCGTTCTCCGACGAGGGCACTGGCGCCAGCCGGTCTCGCACCGCCGGGCCCTCCGGCCCGCACGGCTGTTCCGCCGCTGACACCTGCCGCGCCGGCCACGCCCACCGTCCGCGGCACCGACACACCAGGCTGCGAGCTTTCGCCACTGCCTCCGCCGCTGTCACCAGCCGCGCCCGTTCCTGACACGCCGGCCACGCCTATGAGTCGTGGAGGTGATACACCAGACTGCGAGCCTTCGCCGCCCCCATCGCTGCTGTCACCAGCCGCGCCCGTCCTCGATGCGCCGACCACGCCCACTGGCCGTGAAACACTGCCGGACCTGTCACCCCAGGTCCAACGACCAACTCCGCAGTCGGCAGCGCAGGACTCTGTCCCACAGCTGCCATATGTCACACGGTATGGCCACCTCGTCTATCCACGCTCCCTCCCGGATCGTGTCAGCGACAGCAGTCACCAAAGCTGTGCAGCGCGCGTCGAGTCCTCGGCCGCCTTCCCCAGCTGTGGCCCGCTGTGCGTGCCGCCCCCCGTCGAGCCCAGCCGGGAAGACGTCACGCGGAGTGACAGCCGCACACAGCAGCCCCCGCCCCCGCCGCCACCGCTACAAGCGCTTCGGGCGGCATCCTACCAGACGACGCACGCAGCGTTTGGTGTTCACGCGCAGCCATACCACCTCAGATGCCGACGCTCAATGTACGACCGCCGACGTCACCTTTCAGCGCCAGGGGAAGTGTGTGGCGGCCGCCACTCCGCACTGCAACTCATTGACGGATTCTCGGTGCAGTAATTAAAAGACGCCCACCAAAGCGATGAAAATTGCGCCCTTACTTTTATTTGCAGGCCTGTGTATCCTGCACGCTCGGCCAGCAAGGAATTTCGGCAACCTAGCTCCCCTTCCAAACCCATGTCCAAATGATAGAAGGGGGGTTCTGCAGTGCCGGCGATTCGTGCGACGACCAGTCGGCCCCGAGCAGTGCAGAGCAGAGCAGCAGGTGAGTCCGGCTTGGCGCGGCTTGCAAGCTCCCAAAGGCCATGAGCAAACCACCTCATGTAGACGCGAGCAGGAATCACAGGCGTGCGCCCCTTTTCTGTTATTCAATATAAAAATTGTCAATTATTGAGCCATGTAATGTTATTGTAGTAGTTTACTTAGATTAATAAATTCGTTAATTTTACCTGACTGTCCTTTTTTGTATAACCCCCACTGTCAGATAGTTGGTGTAGTTTATGGCTTTGCCACAACATTGTTGATGTCTTTTGTCAAGACAGCAGAAACATTTTCACTAACAAATGCTATAATCAGAAACATTGTGTGCAGTTAGATTTGAGTACGCAGACATATACTTAACTTGAATGTTGAGATGCAAAAGATACACCTAAATTACTTCCAGAAAAGTTGGGTTTCAGAAAAATATGATCAGCTTCATTTTAGAAATCATTAGTTATGGGTGGATGTTTACAAAACACAGAATGTTTAAATAAAAATAGTAAATATAATTTATTAAACATTTTATTTACAAAACATTATTTAACCAGTTTCCTTAGTTACAGGATAGATGAGTATAAATGTCTTTTTTTAGTTTTTAAACTCTGGTAATGTCATAATCAAACACAAAAATATATATTTTATCCATGGTTCTTACACATTGTCTTTTTTTTAAGGAAGCTGACTGAATGGGACAATTTAGTTTGTATGAAAGGATGTTGTTCCCTAACAGATATAAGGTTCTTCCATCTGTATGTCTGCTGCAAAAGTTTCCAGCTTCCCTGAGCTGAAACACTAGAGTAACCTGAGCAGATACACAATATTTACATATGGTACTAGTCACTACAACTACAGCTTTGATGTGTACACATCAAAACAGAAGTTTCTAATCTCTGACCCTGAAAATAAGTCAGAAACATTTGTGCCACTTTCATATCAATTCCAAGGGCTATCGTTGAATATTAAAACTTAATCTACAAATAGATACAGAATTCATAAAAAGTATTATTGACCTGCAATAATTTAAGATATTCATTTGCTATATTGTAACACCTCACTTCAACTGCACAGTAGTGGAATATTGTTCCAGTCAGGTACATCTACAAAATAATAATAGCATGTGCAGAGATTTGTGAGGAAAACTAGTTGATAAATCACACATTGCTTGCTTTTTTATTTGGCTTTGTTAATATCCTCTGTCTTTGTCATCAGTGCCAATTCATTTTTAGACTATCTATAAGTGAGAACAAGGTGTTTTGAATTCAATGAATAAATTCAAACACTAGTTTAAAAATTCACTTGGTGCAAGTTAAGAGCTTAAATATTGGCAAGGAGAAACAAGAGATATAAGACTATTATATACTAATTTATGCTGCAGTTAGTTACATTTATAGAAAAGTGAGTGTGTGTGTGTGTGTGAGAGAGAGAGAGAGAGAGAGAGAGAGAGAGAGAGAGAGAGAGAGAGAGAAAATGAATTTCTTGTGCATCTTTATACTAGACTTTGACGAAATTACTTGCTTTTTTTTTTGTAAGGAAACAAGCTAACTGCAGATCATTACACGCAATGATCAGTCACTAGCCCCAAAAGCTTTCTTTCATATTGTTTGTAACATACAAGTAATTATCTTGAAAAAATGTTGTGAATTAAAATTTGTACTCCATTCCTCAGTGTGAACCAAATACTACCACAAGTAGAATCATCAACTCAGTTAAAAGCTACTGCATCATTGTTTTCTTTTCCAAGGCATTAACGGAAAACTATAAGGTTGTTCCAAAACTTTGATAATTATTTTTGAGGTATACTACGTTGTTGTTCTACTGTAATGCAACTGAACTTTCTGACTATCCAGCAATGCACATTACTGATATTCATTTTCCATGTCATACTGGAATTATTGTTCTTAGTATAAAATAACCCAAGTGCATTTAGGGTATGTTACCTCGCTAAAGTTGCAGACAAAATGCTTAATTCTAAACAACTGTCAATAAACAGAGTACAACATAAAAGAAACAATGAAATCTGGTAGGATTTATCCTAAAATTGTCACTACATGTTAAAGAGCAGTATTATTGTTACATTAGTTATTCCATTGTTGGTGACTTGTGTATAATTTTTCAGATTCCTAAACTGCAAAACTTGATACACAATTTATACCTTGTATTGCATTCATTTATATCCATTACTTTATTTTCTGTGTCGGCAATAATTTAAAGAAAGTCTATATTCTTGTTTCACATAATTGGACATTAACTGAAGAAAATAATTTAAGTTACAAATACAGAAAGTACATAAAGGAACAAGCTTATAAAATACCAGTAAACAAAAGTTATTGAGTGGTGTATTTAAACCATCCAGACAGTGCCAACATTTAAGTTTATTTCCTAAGTCATTACAAGACTACCTGTCAATAGCTCTCATATTAGTAGGAGCTGAAACTGCTACATCTACACCCTGGAATTACTATTTTCTGGAAAAATAAATAAATGAAATTCACACGTTATGTATAAACAGCAACTCCGCAGTCACAAGTGCCACTGTTTATGATGATTGATTACCACAGATTTCTGTTCTAAAAATGAAGTTTGTGGCTTCCTTTGTTAAGAGACATTGCAGTGTCAAGCTTAACTGTCAAGTGTACATGGTAGCCATGAAAGCATGAGAAACTTTTCAGATTACAGTGATCTACTTTTGAAAGCCTAAAATGAAATTTCAAGCAAAAATTCATGTTGATGCCAGACTTCCTTTAGCTTCTGTGTTAATACGCATTTTGCGATCAAATTTCTTTCTGCAGTGACTTATGTATATATTACAACAAACAAGTACCACCTTGACAGTTTAGAGAGAAATGCAAAATGCAAGACGGCACTGCACAGAATTCAAGCTTTGGCAGTGGTGACAAACTTGTGTACAAGAAAGTATCCACTTAATTATAAACTTTCATAATACAAAAACTGGCCCTTTATTTGTAATTACATTAACTCTCCGTTGTGGCAAATGCAGCTCAAATTTTAGTTTACTGAGAGTCCACAAGCAGGTATTAGAAGACGACTTTCATGTAATCTAGTATTTGAGCTTCATCATTGATGACAATCATAAAATTTGACTGCTAGCAACAGCTAATGGATATTTTTTGATTTAGAATCTTCTGATCTTTTGTGACGGAGGGGGATTGTAGACAACACACTATGCTAAGATTGTAAACAGTTGTGTCATAATGTTAGATAAATTTGCAAAGAGTACCTGTAGTTACTCTTGAAAATCAACAATTTTGCATCCAGTCACATTGAAGTTATGGGCAACCTAATTCACAAGTAGATTGTTAGTAAATATATTTTGGTTGTTGTCTTCAGAAAACATAGACTTCTTTGTTCTCTTGCCTCCCTCTTCATACTGGTACTGACAAAGATAAATTCCAAATACCTAGGTACCTGGACTGTTGCTTTCATATAGTTCAATTTTTTTTTTCGTATCTGCAACACCGTTTCAGTTAGCAGTAAGGAGTTGAAGCACTGAAATGGTAACTTTGGAAACAGTTGCAGAGAACAAGGACTTTTTTATGTGACTGTAAAATTGAGAAATTAAAGAACCAATTTCAAAATGTATAGAAGTTAGTAATGATATGGACACAGAGGTTTTAAGTAGAATTTGCAGCAAAGTGGTGTTGCTACTGTCTAAAAGATAACAAAAGTGAAGAAATCTAATCATTTAATTGGCAAAATTCTGGAAAATGGATTAGAAGTAAAAGCTAATAAACATGGACAGGAAAAATGCAGGCACCATACTAACTCATCAAAGGTGAAGAAGTAGCGCACACACACACGCACACACACACACACACACACACACACACACACACACACACACAAATGATCCTACAATGCACTGTTAAAGGATGTTTCCAGATATATTTGATGAGAAAGGATATTAATTGATGTTTAATGACAATTAGAGATTAAAATAAATATCTGGTGATATTGGCTATGTTGTCGGAGGTCTCTAAGTGTCAGTACAGCTACATGACAAGTAGGGTCACACCACTTGTGCAAATTTGTTGAATGACCAACCAATCTGGACACACCAAAGCAAAAGTACACTCTTAGAAATTAAACAGTACACATAAATTCACAGCAACGTTTTGAAATGAAGATTACAATTATTTTGCAGCCATATCAGAAGAATGAAATTAGACTGATTGCCTCCTTGTCTCCTTGTAAGAGGTCTTTATACAATTATTAGACCATTGGTACTTCATACTCACACTAGAATATAGAGGCTTACTCGAGAGACTGCAATTCAGAGAACACCAATTTATCAAAAAGGTAGCCTATTAGGGCTTACGAAGAACCACAGTGGTGAGTGGAAGATCAGAAGCAAATGGAAGTGTACCAGCACTGAGTGAGTTACACGAAATGACACCTTATGTTCTATGACGATATAAAGGCCACACACTCGAGCAGCAGGTGGACAAAAAGGTTGCCAAATTTCCACAAAGTTCTCTGCTGTCATGTCACTCGAAACTCATAGATATGTAGCAAACACAAAACTGGTGGGAAGCAGTTGAGAAAAGTGTCCATCGTAAAGTACCTGACAAGAATAATACAGCAGGATAGAAGAAGTAAAGAAGTAAAGGAGTCAAATAAAGAAGGAAAGCTTTATGAGGGGAGTTATGTGGAGCAAAGAAGACTCCAGAAAAGTAAGCTGATACACCAAACATACTAAATAACAGTTCTATTGAATACCACAGAAATGTGGATCAGGAAGCAAAAGCAAGATGCCAGCATGTGCAATTAAGTTTTTAAAAGTTGAACAGCTTTAGCAAAAATAGAAAATACAATAAATGAAAGGTTTAGGAGATAATTCTGTAATATAATTATATAATTTTTACGACGTTACAGCGTTCAATTAATGAAATAGATCGTCATTTGCGATCAGTTATGGCTTCACTGTACTAGTTTTAGATGGAATACCAAAGTGCGGCAAATGAAAATTTGTGCCAAGCCGGGATTTGAACTCGGGATCTCCTTACTAGGCAGACACCCTGATGCGGGAATACAGTATTCAGGCTGTGAGCATTACAGACCAAATAGGCTGTAGCACTAGGAAAGAGACAGCGTGGCAAATGGAGATTTGAGTGTGGCGGGAGTCTTGCAGGGAAGAGTCCTCTGCAGTCGGGCTGGTCACTGTGTCCTCGGTGGCGGAGTGGTCAACGCGTCTGCCTAGTAAGCAGGACATCCCGGGTTCGAATCCCGGCCGGTCACAAATTTTCATTCGCTGGACTTTGGTATTCCATCTAAACCTAGTACAGTGAAGCCAAAACTGATCGCAAATGGCGATTTATTTCATTCTATAATATAAGACGAGGAAAGGAGATTAAAATGATACAAATATGGGAAGAAAGAGAATGAAGATTGAGAAAGGAGTGGCTGAAGGGATGAACAGAACAGAGGAGGAGGATCTATGATCTGAATAAATTCAAGGAATATGTGCTTATTGAGAGTTTCAGAGGGAGCATTGGGCAACGAATGACTGAAAAAGCAGAAAGTAACACCGTAGAACACGAATGGGCAGTGCAGAGGGATGAAATAAGGCAGCAGATGATCAAATAGGTAAAAAGACAAAGCCTCATAAAAATACTTGAGACATTGAATGTAACTGTTGAAAAGCAAAAGCAGTAGGTGAAAAGTACTACTAACATCCAAAATGATACTGACAGGATGTGCAAGATAGATCAGCAGGAATGAGAGGTTGACTTAAAGATAATGGTATAGAACAGGAAGAGGATATAAGTGAATATCAGCACTGAAAGACATACGTTGAAACAAGGCCCCTGGATTAAATGACATTCCTTCAGAGCTACTGATACACTGCTTCACCTGGTGTGCAAGAAGTATGAAACGGGCAAAATACCCTCAGACTTCAAGTTTCATATCAGTGCACGCTCTGCTGCAGAGTGAAAAGTTTCATTCTGGAAACATTCCTTAGGCTGTGGCTAGGCCATGTCTCCACCATATCCTTTCTTCCAGGAGTGCTAGTCTTGCAAGGTTCACACGAGAGCTTCCACGAAGTTTAGAAAGTAGAAGGTGAGGTACTGGCGGAAGTAAAGTTGTGATGCGGCATCGTGAGTCATGTCGGGATAGCTCAGTCGGTTGAGCGCTTGACCGTGAAAGGCAAAGGTCCCAGGTTCGAGTCCTGGTTCCAGCACGCAATTTTAATCTGCCAGGAAGTTTCATATCAGTGCACACTCCGTTGCAGAGTGAGTTTCATTCTAGAAACCAGACTGGTTACAAGAGTCAAAATGCATGAAAGAGGGGCAGTGGTTGGGAAGTGAGTAAGACAGAGTTGAAGCCTTTAGCCAATGTTATTTAATCTGTACAATGAGCAAGCTGTGAAGGAAAGCAGGGAGAAAATTGGGGAAGGAATTAAAGATAAGTGAGAACAAATAAAGATTTGTGGTTTACTGCTGATATTGTAATTCTGTCAGATGGTAAACAAATTGGAACAGCAGCTGAGCAGAAAGGACAGAGACTTGAAAGCACGACATAAGGTGAATATAAACAAGAACAAAATGGGGGTAATGGAATGAGGTTGAATTAAATTAGGCCACATCAGTGTAATTGAACTCACTAAAAATTGCCAATCAGACAGTGATATAATTTTTGATGGTAAAAATAGGGAGAATGGTATTTTTAATACGAGAATTTCCTGCCACCAAATGTAGATTTATGAGTTTTAAAGATGTGGACAATAAATGGTTCAGCCAAGAAGAAAAATGAACCTTCTGAAATGTGGTGTTAAAGAAGAATGGTGAAGACAAGATGGGAAATTCATTAAACCCACAAGGAGTTGATGAATAGAATTAGGTAGAAAATAAATTGTGCTATAACTAGTCAAAAGAGGGGATTGATTCATAGGAAATAGAATGAGGCATCAAGTGATTGCCAGTTTAATTCATCTTGAGGGGGTGGGAAGCTGAAACAGAAGAGGGAGATCAAGAAATGTGTGTAGTAAACAGGTTCAAAAGGATGTAGGCTGCAGTAGTTACTCAGAATTGAAGAGAATTGTACAGAACAGAAGAGAGCAGTGCCTCTGGGCTGAAGAACACAACAACAACAACAACACGTCTATGGCAGTTTTCAGTGCCAGTTGAAAATGATGTAATGTAAAGGACAAAATTGGTACTGGACTGAATAAATTTCCTGTAGTAACTAACTGAAATGGCATATTCTGTAAGCTAGCAGAAAGCCCTTCAGAATGTCAAAGAGCATCACACATGACAACAAACCATCTCGATACGAACTGCCGGATTCAGACAGAACTCTTTCGAGTATGACTAATGTGACAACATCCTTCTTCAGCATGTGGCCTTACCCTGGTCTATTTTTGATGACCTTATCATGAAGGGGATGTTAGGGACTAATCTACTTTTTTATGAGTCAGTGACATGAGCACAAACATTAATGGATCAGTTGTGAGTGATGAAGTGACCAGGTGTAGTTGTAGTTGTACTATAAATGTAAGATGTTATTTGAGAAGGGGGGCAGACTGTGTTGTATGCCCTTCAGTTAAATGTTAAAATTATTATCAAATTGTTATTACGATGGTCAACTATTAATTTTTGGTGTAAGACCTGCTTTTATTCCCTAATTCTACAATGTGGCAACTATGAATAGGAGTATGAAGACTCTCAGCAAATTGTTACATAAACTGTGTGTCCATAAGAACAACTATACAATACACTTCAGACAGCTATTAAAAAGGCTAATAAATGTAGGCATATTAATACTGTATTTCTAAGGAAATGGAAGTTGTTGTTATGAAAGACAAACTGCGTCAATATACAATTTTCTGGTAGCCAGGAAAAGGTTACAAAATGTATTAGATAAAGAGTGTCAGTAAGTGCCTACATCAGTACAGATTTGGGGTGAAAAAAGTTTAAAGTTGTGCTCAACTGCTGTAACCCTCCGTTGGGCGCAGTCAGCCTCACAGGCCAGCAAAACACCTTTTTGATTCCCGTGCTTAACAGTGGTGGCCCAGTGGCCCGCTTCTCCGTTTACTCGCGTAACTTTGGGAACCTCACACTGTGCCGATCCGCAGGCTGCCATCGATTTCCACGCGGATCACAGGGAACTCCTTGGGCCTCACACGCTGTCTGCGCCCGATTACGTTATAGTTTTTAAGGTGAGATTTTTCAAGATATTTTTATTTTATTACTTCGTTTCAATCGAAATAAGTCTGTCCTCTGTGATTTTCACCGTTACCTTCAGGCTGGCCCTGGCCCTTCTGACTGAGTGCGCCTGATCGAGTTCTAATTTCAGTTTTCCTTTCTTTTCCTACGTTATCACATCCATATTTTCTGCTGAAATGTCCAGAAAAGTATATTATGCCTCTAAGCCAATGATATTGTGGAAATAATGCGCCTCCTCGAGGATGAAACTGCTGAAGATCCAGCCGCACTCGAAGATTTAGTCTATGAGAGAGACACCCACTCCCAGGATGAGGTAGGAGAATGCAAGGAGGACTCAGCAACTGAACATGAAGTTTAGGGAACAGCTCTGAAATATGAAGAAGAGAAGAAAATATGTGAGGAGTTTTTATTTTGGAAACGATAAGACGACGAAGTAGTCTAAGTAGATACCTTTTACTGTTCATAGTGTGAAGAGTCACATCATTATTACACAACATCCAGCGTAAAAGATATTGCTACAAATGACACCACCAATTGCAAAACCTTGTGTCATCAACATCTAACTGGACAATTTAGCCTGTGTATGCTATGAATATATGTGGAATGTCGATTCGGCTGCAAACTCGACTGAAAAAAATTTTTACCCCACAAGGAACGGGAAAGTTCTCCCACATTACCTCCCAAATGGCTAAAACGTCGACCATTTGTGGCTGAAACAAGAGTTAGGAGGATGAAGAATCACGAATGTTCAGCTTGTCATCAACCAATCTGCTTGGGCGATGTATACGTTCTGTGCCATACCTGTGTTTCAGCTGTTGATTTGGGAGCTATAGCATCGATTTTTGGCTGCAAATGTGGTGAGAAAAGATGATTCCATGTCAGAATAGACTGCCTAATGTCCTTTAAAAATAACTTCATTACTTTTATGGATGTCTGTTCGACCAATTTTTAATGCTCTTTGTGGGAAATTGGTAATTTTGGTCACTTTAGTGTAAGGTGTATTGTGTTCAATAAATCCATTGTTATGCTTCAAGTTTGCTGTAATTCCTTCCTTCAGATCCTCTTCAAGACTAGCCAACGCGCATTTTGAATTTGATTTAACATGGCGGAGCTAGTCCACAAAATACGTGGGTGGCCTCTCAGGCCGGGTGCGCCTGATTTTGTTTCATCCGGAGGTGCGCCCGATGGAGGGTTAAAGAGCATGGTTACCCAAGTTTTTGGAGGCGTTAGAAAAGGAGGCAAGAATGTAATGAAAAGGGGTTGTATTTAAAAGTAACACATTTTAAATTAATATTTAGGTAAAACAGCTATACGTGATTTATGAAGTCACCTTACAGTATCGTAACTGCCCTGGTTGAAACACCTTAAGTTGTTAAAAAGTATCTTTCATCATATGTTACCAACACAATGTGCACATGTTACCGTCAAGGCAAGTTAGTTTAAGGTGATGTTGCTAAGAACTGCATTTTTCTCCTGGTCGTGTTGTTTAGCCAAACTGGTTAGAAAATCAAACAGAGTCCATCTTGCAGCTGCTATTGATTAGAATGTTTGCTTCACAGGCCGTGTCTTTACATTGTAGCTAATTTATTTTTGCAAATAAATAAAGAAATAACGCATATCCATTCCTAACATGGGTGAAGAGCCATTGTAAGGAGGGAGGCTACATTAATTGGAGAAACATTACAATAATTTTGTGTGTATTTGCACTGATGACCTCAGACAAGTGCGAAGATTTTGAAACCGAGACACTCACTTTCCTCTAATGCTTGTAGTCACTGCGTACACCTACAGGTCAGAATCTCCACATTTAATGCAGAGAATTCAAGATAGGAAACAACAGGTGTAGTGGTGACCAGAAAAGATTTGAATTAATCCAAGTATGTGGCACACGTTTGCTACATTGGTAATGCTCTTTTACGGGTGTACACTGCAACACAAGTCTATTAAAAATGCTATATAAAAATAATACCATTTCCTTCCATTATTTAAAGTAAACAGCTCCCCACAGACACCCAATTCGTGAAGAACTGACAACTGTTTACAGAAACAGATTTTATATATATGTATATAAATAAGACATTTATACATACATATATTTATATTTGTGCCCTAAGCTCATTTATCTTACATGTTAAATATATTCAGATACAGAAAAGAATATTGCAACACGATCAGTGTTAACCTACGACTAGCAAAGGCGTCGTGTGTCTATAAAAAAGTCTTAAATTATTTATATGTTATGATGTACTCTAGGCCTGAAGTGGAGGGGTTTTATCCTTGCAGTTAAGGAGGAAACTGTAGCCCTTATCTTAAAGAAGAAAGGTAACTTTGGTGTGAGCAATACGTCAATGAGTCGATGCCGTAGAGCACAGTCTCATTTGTAAAACATCACTTCCACTTCTAAATTGTAGTCGTGGAGCCCTTCTGTAATTGAAAACTGTAGCACAACAAGAGAGGTCATACAGTTCCTTTATACTCCGGAGGCAACGAGGAGCTACTTAATTGATTCTCATTTACCTAAAGGATAATATGAAACCTCATCACTACTTTTGAAGTCATACATTCACTGCCTACAGGTACAACAAGGTAAGAACTTGTGCTTGCAGAAACATTGCAAAAGTTTTCCTGTTGTTTTATGCCAAAACTTGACTATCCACTTTGTCAACTTTTCTCTGTTCTTTCCAATTCACCTGAAGAGTCATTACCAGTGGCGGTGATGAGAAATATTCACAGAAATGATGGTAATGATAGACTGCCAAGACTACCAAGTAATCACTCTTTCAAGGACAGTAATCAACAAGAAGAAATATTAGCAGCCAAAATGTAACTGTTACATTGTTGCTTGTGACTTGAAAGTATATGATATGTTCCCTGATATTCCATTCACTGTAAATAATGTTTTGAATTGAATGTACCTGTAGACACAGCTTGTACCATACCTACACTGAACAAACCGTAGCTCACTCACTGCTCAATGGTAAAGACTCGTCATGCACAATATGCAGAGAAAATAGTCCTTGACAGATTTTTGGACAAGTGAATCGCCAAAACATTAACTATCACTTTTTCCATTCAACAAGTTCCTTGTACAAAACACATTGTAAACAACAAAAATGCTCCTAAACAGTCCATACCACATAAACCTGAACAGTTTATTGTGTAACAACACACCATCTGCTATCAGATTTTCTGGCAAGCATTTACGGAAGTTTATCCTCCTTGCTGGCAACTCTCCTATTAACCGTTAGCTCCCATTACATTATATACAAAGTAAACTGGTATCATGATATAGTTTGAGACTGTGTGAGTAAGAATCAGTCACATAACAAAAAGCCAGAAATCAGTGGCGTAGCTGTCACCAAGGGCCCCGGGGCAAAAATCACATTGGGGCCCTCTTTACACTAATACTGTACAGATGCAAAACTGTACAGATGCAGCTCCTTACCGTCCACTAGAAGACATAATAAGGCAAACCTAAATACTATTAAGTAAATTATTATGTGTCACACAGCAGATAATGTTTAATCATACTCTCTAATATAATTATGAAAGTTTGTTTGTTTCTTATGTTTGTACGCTAAAATTACTAGGTGATTTGGATGAAATTTTGCAGAAGGATAGGGATAGAGTTGGACCTGGGTGGGACATACAGATGAAATGTCCCATGGGTTATTTTTCGTCAGCGGTGACAGCAGGAGGACTGTTGTCAGAGCCGACAAAACATACTCTCGCTAAACTACTGCGCTGTTAGCTCACTGCTCCGCACTGATCAGCCTAATTTCGCTTGCTAGCCCAGTCAAAGAAGGAAAACACGGGGAATATTCGTGTAGGATGGTTTCAGCAAAAGGAAGTTGCCGGATTTTGTTTGATGAAACACTTTGGATTGAGCCGTGCCCCTACTAGGCTTCTTGAAGTATATGTTAGTGTCTGGCCAGGAAAAAGTAATAAGTAAAATAACTAAGTCAATATCTTCGCTTATTATCGTGACAGTGGGGTAGAGGGCAGCGTCTTGATGCACAATTCACTATTGAGATAAAGTAATTATTACATGAAACTTCTGATCCGTAAATGTAGCTTAATTAAACCTTTAAATGTCAGAATAAAAAAATTGTGTGCGGGTAGAAACGTACCTTAAAAGACTGCGTGAAGTGCTGAATTCTCACCACTGTGATGTTTGTTTTTCACACACAAGAACTGAGCAGAATGCGGCGGAGGGTATAGTGTTAGTATGAACGTAAGTTGAAGAGCGAATAGTTCTTATGGTATGGGAAGGCGCCGTTCCCAGACTACAGCCACAGAATGCCGAATCCATTTCCCGCCTACCATTGCAAGGTAATTTGTAGAAAGGTATGTAGATTCTGTTCGGTATTCCTTTCAGTATTAACGCATTTGTGGAAACAAAAAACATCCACGTCTGTCTGCGCAGTACGTCATCTGTGATTTACGAGGTGATCTTTGTACAACACTTTCTAATTTCCTTTGGCGACGTAATGGGGTAGAAAGAGTGGGGGCTCTCTTTCTCGCTATTCGTTTTGCGGGCGCACAAAGAACGGCAATGCCTGGCCATTCCAGCGGTCTGCCCTTTCCTGCACCTTCTGCCCTCCACCCCCCCCCCCTTCTTGCTGTCACCTGTCACATCCCCACAACAAATCATATGCCCAATACTGTTCTACTGTACTTAAATATGCTGTATACATTTAATATTTTGTCTTAGTCCATTCTGTTTAACAATAAATATATTAACATATTGGCTGCCAAAGGTATCCTTTTGTTACCGACCCCCGGGGATCATTTACCTTTTTTTCCATATTCTGCTTTAGTTTGCTTGAAGTAAGCTATTTAAGTACAAATAAGTTGAAAATATTGCAATTTAATACCTTACTTCATGTTTTATTTGTGAGTTATATATAACTCACATGGCGCCAGAGTAAAGTGCCATGTGTGTCATTTGCTATGTCGCTAATAATTTTGGGCTGGTATACCTGTAAGTCTTTCATTCCACAACATTATTTGCGTACAGTTCCATTATTGTTTCTCTGCATTGTTACTACAGTCTTTATTCAGTGTTGTTTGCTCCGTAACACAGTGATATTGTAGCAGGAGAAAGTGTGTCTTAGAAGTTATGTAGATGAACAAAGGCATGTGCAGGAGCTTTTAGATAAAGTTATGGACATAAGTGAAGAAGATGAAGATACTACTGAAATGGAAAAATAAGAGGGATGTGTTAATGCTGAGTACTGTTCATGGAAGAAGTTCAAACCAAGAAAAAACCAGCAATGATAACTGACTATAATCAGTCATTTATAGATCTCTCTCACCAAATGAAGTCCTATAGTGTCTAAGGCGTGGCGTGAAATGGTACAGGAAGCTTGCAGTTGAACTGTTGACAGGGTCAGCACTGGTAAATGCTCTTGTGCTTCACCAATTCATCAACAAGATCATCTGAATCACAGAATTCAAATAGGAAGTAACTTTGACACTACTCCATCAAGAAGATGTCGATGGTCCTGAGAAATCTCTCACCGTAGCCACCGAGCAGCCTGCAGATTGTGCTGCTGTGAACATGGGAGCAGCAAAGTCATAGGTGTATGGATGCTACGAAAAAATGAAGAATGAATTTGGACGAGAGGAAGCTGTCAAGAAATGCAAACAAACTACATGGAAATGTAAGAAATTGTGACTCATATTTTTTATGAAGAGTGTTTCTTCATAAAGCACAGTGCATGCAGGTGTTAGAGGTACAAAGTGGAATTGCCCAATTTTTTCAGTCTGTTTCACTGTTGTTGCAATAAGAGTTGGAGAATTTAATTAAAACTGTATGTGATATACAATCTGCTGTATAAGTAATATGTAACACCAAATAATAAATTATATAAAAAAGGAAACTCTAATATGACCACTACGGTCGGGGGTTCAAATCCCCTCTGGCATGGATATTTGTGCCGTCCTTAGTGTTAGCTAGTTCATAAGTAGTTTGTAAGTTTAGGCACTGATGACCCCTTAGTTAAGTCTCATAAGCTATACAAACATTTGAAACATTCCAGTATGACTGGGCCATGTGAGTTATATATAATTCACGATTATAGATGTTGGCAAAGATATGATTTCTGATCGGTAATAATTATCGGTAAGCGTTTTCGTGACTGCAGTACATTATAGTAATAATATGGGTACACAATTAAAATTATTTTACAATCTTTTCCTGGCTTTGGTTTTTGCAAAATCATCAATAAGGTCTGTTAAATCTAGACTTGATACAGCCCTGTTTTCGATTGCTATGAGAGCCGAATGTCCGAGTCGAGCTTGAGCCATACTGTACCTCAGATGCGTTTTGATAATTTTTAATTTGCTGAACAACCTTTCGGCTGCAGCAGAAGAATAAAACTAAATACTTCCGTAACCTCACATTCTAATAATGCATATGTGGTTATAATTTCCTTACATAATTGACGAACTGTCCATGTTGGGGTCAACTTCGGCAGGAGAAATTAAAAGTCAAAATTCCTGCATTCAACTAAAATATTATATACCCTCCTCAGTTCTTGTGTCCCATGTAGGGGACATAATGCAAAATAAATCTGGTGAGAATATTCAGATGTTGGTGACAGTGCTAGGCATCTCAGCACCTAAACGGAAGGTGGCAGCACATATATGAACTGGGAAAGTCACACTAGCTTGTACTTGTCCACTCTGCAGCAGTGCTACAATGGTTCACAGAATGGAATGGCGAATTTGTTGGCTATGTGAGCACTCAGATTTTCACGGAACTCTTTAGTAAATGTAAAAACAGCCTATACAATTATTAACACAAAGCCCAGTGCGGCTACTGAGGGAACTTGGTTTGAGGTGAAGGGGACATGATGGACGATAGGGTGGGAGGGTAAAAAAAAATTAAATAAGAAATTCGACGATCTACTGTAACTTTCTTCGATCGTCGCTCACGAAGGCTGAGGGGCCCCTGGAGCTCGGGGGCCCCGGGGCACTGCCCCGCCTAGCCCTATGATAGCTACGCCACTGCCAGAAATGCACAGTGAGCGTGCAGAAAATGGTTTTTGGAATGAAGAATTTTTTCGGTGCAGGATCACGACGTACTTAGTATAGGTAAACTGTGAGTTCAGAATCCACTAATTATGCATATGAGCTCTTCCACGTGGAAATCACAAACGCCTGTGGCAGATCCACCTGGCAGGAAGGCAAAAATGTTCGGGCAACTGCAGGTTTGCCCGTCCTGGTTTTCAGAACACACGCATCACACAATCTGGCGTCTGCAGCCGTGTCGCAACTCTTCGTCTGCTCCCTCGTATTTGAATTAGCCAAAATATTTCTTCCAACGTACCTGCAAGAAAGAACAAAATCACATTCATTAATACATCCTAAAGCAGACTATAGAATTGAGCAGATCGCAATTTCTTTTATTTTCCTAGTACCGGTTTTGGTCACTTATTGTTATTAATGATATATATGAAGCATTGAATCAAAATTTGTGATGTGACCGAGAATTGAACCCAGACCTCCGTGCTTACTGGGCAGACGTCTTACCGTAAACATGGAGGTCCGGGTTCAATTCCCGGTCGCATCACAAATTTTAATTCAGTGCTTCATATTTATCGTTAATATCTTTGACATATTTGAGACGAAAATCCGTCTCGGGGATCATATATTTGTATTTATATCACCTTAAACAAGAATGTTCCAATATGTCCATTGCCAAGGTGCTATTCCGCTGCACGGAGAGCCTTGGCAGTAGTGGCAATGTTCTAGGAAACACAGAAGCTGAATCAAAGTTCGTGATGTGAAGGGCACCGTGCTTACACTATTCCGAGGCGCCTTAATCGCTAGTGATGCGGTGGTCTAGTGGTAAGATGTCTGCCTAGTAAGCAAGGAGGTCCATGTTCGATTCCCGGTTGTATAACAAATTTTAATTCAAAGCTTCACATTTACAATTAATGTCTTTGACATATTTGAGATGAAAATCCGTCTCAGGGATCATATATTTGTATTTTCATTGATATTATTATTATTATGTAGTATACTTAGTGGCAAGTCCGTGTCTTTGTACAGAGATTTTATGATGTCAATGTTTCCTGTCTTCAGCTTCTTCCTTTAATGTGATGTAGCTTCCTTCCATTAAGGATGGAAAAGATCCACCGTGGTATAATAATAATGTTAGAAAGCTGCTGAGAAAGCAAAGGCTGTTGCACTCTCGATTCAAAAAGGAACACGCAAATAATGACAGGCAAAAGTTAGTAGAGATTCGTGCGTCTATAAAAAGATCGATGCGTGAAGCATACAATAATTATCACAGCCATACCTTAGCAAAAGATCTTTCCGAGAACCCGAAAAAATTCTGGTACTATGTAAAATCGATAAGCGGGTCAAAGCCCACTGTCCAGTCACTAGTTGATCATTCCGGGACAGTAATAGAAGAAAGCAAACGGAAAGCTGAAGTTCTAAATTTAACCTTTAAGAAATCTTTCACGCAGGAGGACCGCACAAATATACCATCATTTGATCAACGTACCAATTCCGAAATGGGGGACATAGCAATAGGTATTTCCGGTGTAGAGAAGCAGCTGAGAGAGCTAAATACGAAAAAGTCTGCTGGTCCGGATGGAATACCAGTTCGGTTTTACAAAGACTATTCTGCGGCATTGGCCCCCTACTTAGCTTGCATTTATAGCGAATCTTTAATTCAGCGCAAAGTTCCTAGTGATTGGAAAAAAGCGCAGGTGACTCCCGTGTATAAGAAAGGAAAGAGAACTGACCCATACAATTACAGGCCAATATCGTTGACATCGGTTTCATGTAGAATTTTGGAGCATATTCTCAGTTCGAATATAGTAAATTTCCTTGAAACGGAAAAGCTTCTTTCCATGAATCAGCACGGGTTTAGGAAACATCGTTCATGTGAAACTCAGCTTGCCCTTTTCTCACATGACATCTTGCGAGCCATGGACGAAGGGCAACAGGCGGATTGTGTTTTTCTCGACTTCAAAAAGGCGTTCGACACGGTACCACACTGCAGACTGCTAACGAAGGTACGAGCTTATGGAATAGGTTCACAGATTTGTGACTGGCTGGAAGACTTCCTAAGTAATAGAACGCAGTACGTTGTTCTCGACGGCGAGTGTTCATCAGAGACGAGTGTATCGTCAGGCGTGCCCCAGGGGAGTGTGATAGGACCGATATTATTCTCTATCTATATAAATGATCTGATGGACAGAGTAAGTTGTAATTTGCGGCTGTTTGCTGATGATGCTGTGGTGTATGGGAGGGTGTCGTCTGTAACTGACTGTAATAGCATACAGGTTGACTTAGACAAAATTTCTAGTTGGTGCGAAGAATGGCAGCTAGCTCTCAATGTAGAAAAATGTAAGGTGATGCGCATGAGTAGGAAAAACAATCCCATAATGTTCGAATACAGCGTCAGTAGTGAGCTCCTTGATGCGGTCGCGTCGTTCAAATATCTAGGCGTAACATTGCAGAGCGATATGAAATGGAACGAGCATGTAAGGACAGTTGTGAGTAAGGCAGACAGCCGACTTCGGTTTATTGGGAGAATTTTGGGAAGATGTACTTCAACTGTAAAGGAGACCGCGTATAAAACGCTTGTACGACCACGTCTTGAGTATTGCTCAAGTATTTGGGACCCGCAGCAGATCGGTTTGAAGGAAGACATAGAGGCGGTTCAGAGGCGAGCAGCTAGATTTGTTACCGGTAGGTTCGACCAATGCGCGAGTGTCACGGAAATGCTCCGGCAACTCAATTGGGGATCGCTGGAAGAAAGACGACGTTCTTTTCGTGAATTTCTGTTAAGTAAATTTAGAGGGCCGGAATTTGAAGCTGAGTGTAGTACGATCTTGCTGCCGCCTACTTACATTTCGCGTAAAGATCACAAAGACAAGATAAGAGAAATTAGGGCTCGTACGGAGGCATATAGGCATTCTTTTTTTCCTCGTTCAATTTGGGAGTGGAATAGGAAAGGAAATGCCTAGTAGAGGTACAGTGTACCCTCCGCCACGCACCTTACGGTGAATTGCGGAGTATGTATGTAGATGTAGATGTAGATCTTCCAGATCATCCAGGTGTTGAATTCATCTCCTTCCTCATCGTGCAGTTCCGTTGATCGTCCCTTCGATAATGTCGCGTATGAGGCTTTCTTGTCTAAGTATGTGTCTGATCCAGTTGACCTACCTCTGATGAAATGTACATAATATACTTTCTTCTCTCCTACTCTTCTCAGTACATCATCATTTGTCACCCTATCCACTTGATCTTCTATATTCTCTCCCAGCACCACATTTCAAAACTTTCCAAGTATTTTTTCTCAAAGTCCTTGTCTCGGCTCGATACAGAACAGTGCTCCAAATGTAATTCTTTCTTAATGCCAATCTCATCTTGCTGGTCAACAGAGCCCTCTTCTTAATTTCATTTGTGCATTGGGCATCATTTGTCAGGAAGCTACCTTAGTACTTAAACTGCTTCACATTCTCCAGTTCTCGATTATCAACTGTTACCTTCAAGGGTTTCTTCCGTTTTGATATCCGCATCACTTTTGATTTCTCATTGGTTTAGCATACCATATTTGCTACCAGTTTCCACCCGCCGGTTCATCATATGTAGCAGTTGTCTTTGATTTCTGGTGAGCACAAACAGGTCGTCTGCATACTTGATAGAGTTGATGAGGCGGCCTCCTATCCTGAAGTTTCCACGCCCTTGCAACGCTTCTCTCGCCAGCCTTTCACCGTACAGATTGAAGAGACTTGGAGATAGACAACATCCTCGTCTGACTCCCCTTCCTATTTCCACAGTTGTTTCTCCATAGTTAAATCGCAACTTTACCCTTTGTCCCAGGTACAAGTTCGGAATTAGTCTCCAATCTACATCTACAAGGGGTACTCTGCAAATCACCTTTAAGTGCCTGGCAGAGGGTTCATCGAACCACCGTTATACTATTTATCTCTCATTCCATTTTCAAATAGCACGCGGGAAGAAAGAACACCTGATTCCCTCCATTTGAGCTCTAATTTCTCGTATTTATTTCTGGTGATCATTTCTACCTATGTAAGTAAGAGTCAACAATATATTTTCTCATTTGGAGGAGAATGTTGGCGGTTGGAGATTCTTAAGTAGCCCACGCCGCAGCGATAAGCGCCGTTGTTGTAATGATTCCCATCCCAGATCCTGTATCATTTTCGTAACGCTGTCTCCCCTGTATCGTGACAATACAAAACGAGCTGCCCTTCTTTGGACTCTTTCGATGTCCTCCGTCAAATCCACCTGATAATAATCCCACACTGGGCAGCAATACTCTAAAAATGGACGGACAAGCGTAGTGTATGCAGCCTCTTTGGTAGTTCTGTTGCATCTTTCAAGGGTTTTGCCAATAAAACACAGTTTTTGGTTCACCTTTCCCACGACATTATCTACGTGTTCTTTCCAGTTTAAGTCTGAGGTAGTAGTAATTCATAGGTATTTCGTGGAGTTTACGGCCTTCACTTTTGATTGATTTATCTTGTAAACGAAGTTTAATGGATTTGTTTTCGTACTCATGTGGACGACTTCATACTTATTATTTAGACTCAATTGCCAATTTTTACACCATAGTCATATCTTATTCAGATCGTTCTGCAGAAGATTTTACGAGATGGTAAATGACGTCTCTCCAGTTGATTCCTATCGCCTTAAGGATGTTCATCAATTTTGTCCAGTTGACTCTGTCGAAGACCTTCTGCCAGTCTATAAAACAAGCACTAACTTTTTCGTTAACAGCCAAAACTCTCTCTGACAATATGCTCACCGTCCCGATGGCGTCTCTGGTTTCTTTTCCTTTTCTAAATCTGAACCAGTCATCTCCCATTGCTTCTTCAATTTTCCGTTCCAGTTGTCTGGTGAGTATTCTTGCAATGATTTTTCCCCACATGTGAAATAAGACTAATTGTTCTGTAAATACAAATATGTAATCCCTGAGATGGATTTTCATCTCAAATATGTCAAAGACATCAATGACAAATCTGAAGCATTGAATTAAAATTTGTGATGCGATTGGGAATCGAACCCGGACCTCCATGCTTACTATGCGGACGTCTTACCACTTTTTTTTTTACCGGGTCTCCTTCCTCCCCTACAACCCGTCCTTCCGCTCACCAAATTCGCCTTCGTTGGCGTCGGCTTCATCGGCCTTTGGGTAAAGTAATTTCTTCTTCTTCTGCAGGTGAAGGTAGTGGATTACTTCCACGAAGATATCAGAAACTTCCTCCATAAATAACAAAAGAAAAAGACACTTTTTTTCCTGGCTCTCTGAACGCTTCCGAGTCCGCCTTCTCGAAAAATGAAAGTTACCGTTTTGTTTCTATCGTTTCTTACAATTCAATTAAGTTCTTCTTCTCGTCTCTGTATTTATCTTCTCTTAACTCGCGAATCGTGAGCTGCCAGGTTTTGATTTTTTATGATGATAGATGTTAACCCATAAGGGGAATGTTTAGTACATCATTAAAGGAAAGGCGTCCTCTCGCCATTTAAATGTAGAACTTTGTTGAACAAAGGTGTTTGACAGAACGAAAAATAAAGGGATAAAAAGGCTCTTATTAGAAGGACATCAAATTACATTCTCTTTTCGTGGGATTCTCAGTATTTCCTACATTCTTCTCTGAAAACTGCTTCCAAAAAGTTCGCATAGTTTCGCTTGTAATGTTTTCTTCGTAATAACTGGCGAAGTTGTTGAACTATATACATGCAGAAGTCCTCTTCGCTTTTAGTTGTGGTTGACACTATGTAGTGGACGAAGTGCCCTTTTAGCCAGTTAACAGAGTTCCGTTTCGTTTTAGGGTACGGGATAGTATCTGGGTGCAAGAAATCGTCAGGTGTAATGCGAAAAACCGATGTTCTTGTGATGGTTGCAACCTTTTTACGAATATAGTTCCAGACTTCTTGGACCTCGGAGGACACAAAAAGATGTTCGTCGTTGTCCATTAAGTTGCACGTTGCGCACAAAGGTGAGTCCACCAAATGTATCGCATATAGCTTGGAGTTGGTGTGGACTTTCCTGTTCACTAGGCGATACCAGGAGGCTCTGACCGCAGTTGTCAAATCACGGCAGTGGATATTCTTCCAGATGATTGGCCATCTGTGATTGGGGTATTTTTGTTCAATGACGTTCCGGTTCTTGTTTTCCATTAACTTCTTATAAACCTTATGCGCCGTCAGGAGCTCATCATCTTGCATGTTTAGCTGCAGGTAGCTCAACTCGACTAAAAAGGATTGAAAATGCGACATAGCGCTCGGAATATGTCGAACGTTAATTGGAGGTTGCAGACTGGTAGGCGTGATCTCGTTTAACATGTGGGCTGTTAAACTGTTTGGTAAGTTCTTCCAGATCTTGTACGTATTACACACGTATAGCGCCCGTGCCTTATTTGCAACATGCGTAAGATTTAGTCCCCAATCCCAAATGGCCAAAGTAAGCGTGTCGTATTTGACTTTGAATATGTACCCTCGAGTGACAAAGTGACCCAAAGCTGACATAATTCGCTTCATTGTCTCGTATGGCATCGGTAAAACTTGTGCAACATAATTGATCTTCGGTGTTATGTAAATGTTTGCGAGGGTTAATTTTTGTACTTCATCAAGTTTTCTGATGTAGTGCCTCTGTATGCATGCACGCAGACGTGCGAGAAGATTCCTGTAATTGACAGCGATCGTGTGCCTTATGCCACTCCGGTATTCGATGCCTAAGCATGTCAGTTTGGAGACTGGGTTTAAGTATTCATGGTGCTGCACGGCAATCCCACGTCCTATGTTCATGAGACCACACTTTCTTTCATTTAACTTCGCCCCTGAGGCAAGTTCGTATTTATTAACAATTTGGAGAGCTGCTCCTAACTCCTGTTCATCCGTAACTAAGAATCCTACGTCATCCGCGTAAGCATTGCAGGCTATCTTAATTCCATTGATTGTCAATCCTCGTAGACGATGGTTCAGTGTAGCAAGAAGGGGTTCAATGGCGATAGCAAAAAGTGCCATTGACAAGGGGCAGCCCTGTCTCACCGAGCTCTTTATTCTAATTTCTTTTGTGAGCTGTCCATTCACTAATGCTCTTGTTACACCTTTACTAAGGATTTCACTTATGAAGTTTGTGAAGCGCTGCGGAAAGCCCATAGCACGCATGGTGCTCAAGAGGTACTGGTGGTTCACTCTATCAAATGCCTTAGCAAAATCAAGTGATACCAAGGCACACTGAATTTCGCAAGCCTCTGCTGTAGCGATCACGTCTCTGTATTCGCATAAGTTATGCTGGATTTTTCTGTCAAGACCCACGCACGTCTGGTATCTGCCTATTACTGTATTTAGCATCAGTTTCAGTCTATGGGCAAAAATTCGTGCCACTATTTTGTAATCACAGTTGAGTAGCGTCAGAGGTCTAAAATCGTCAATATGTCTACTTCCTGGGTGTTTAGGGATGAAAACTGCAATTCCTTCTACCAGCTCTTTAGGCAGATTAAAATGTGGCCGCAACAATTCATTGTACATAGCTAACAATTTTGGCTGCAGTTGTTCCCGAAACATATGGTAGAATTCCGTAGTGAGACCGTCAGGGCCCGGTGACTTGTTTTTGGGGCTTCGTTGGATGGCATATTCCAGTTCCTCCTCATCAATTTCTTTAAGGAGATTCTCGGCCTGTGCGTCACTTAACGTCCCTTGAAGGTTGTGTAACAGCTCCTGTTGCATCATCGCGTCGTTGCTTCCCGTTGCCAGCAGCTCTTCCAGGTGAGTGTGAATTGCATTTTTGATTTCGTTTTGCTGCACGAGGGTGGTCCCGTCACGTAACCGGAGTTGCGTGATAATTTTTCTTTTGCCTCTCTTATTCTCACGAATTACGTGGAACATAGAAGGTTCTTCCTGCTCTATCAGGTTATCGGACCGAGACCGGACTTTGTACCCTTCACACTGCTGTCGTTTAAGTTTCACAAGTTTTGCTTTAATACGCTTTATTTGTACGTAGTTGTCAATTATCGTCGCGTCCGATTTATATAACTCTCTTAAGCAAGAGAAGTAAAATTCTGTAGTCTTTTGTTGGCAGTAATACTTTTCTCGTGAATATGCTTGAAACATTTTCCGTATCCTTGGTTTGCCATGTTTGAGCCACCATTCCGTCACTGAGTTGTATTGTGCTGCTTTACTTTCACATGCCCTCCATGTATCATTAAATGCACGCTGGCATTCTACATAATGGAGAATGGAGCTATTCAGTTTCCACGTGCCTCTCGCCCGGTATGTGCCTTGTTTGCACATGTTAACTGTAAATATATATGCGGCATGGTCTGATAAAATTGTCGGCCAAATTTCGGAATGTAGGACGGCAGAGGTAAGTTGTTCGGTCACATATATTCTGTCCAGCCGACTCGCAGAGTGGTTCGTGACATACGTGAATCCTTGTAACGTGCCGTGCAGGTGCTCCCAAGTGTCAATTAAACGCAGATCATTGACAATACGTTTCAGTTCCATCGATGTGTTGAAATTGGGCGTCTGGTCTTTACGGTGCAGCACACAATTAAAGTCACCTGCAAGTATTAGATTATCATAATTCCTTCCAAAAAGCTGTACAATTTCACTGCTAAAGAATTCTGCCCTCCCTCGCCGATTGCTACTGCCGGATAGTGCATACACGTTGATTATGCGAGTGCGGTAAACTGTGACTGCAATTCCCCTGCTATTTGGTAATTTTTCCACATCAGACATCATGATGCCTTCTTTTGCCAAAACAGCTGTCCCGAGATCCGCTCCACTCCCCGGATTGGTGATAACAGTGTATCCGGCAATTCGTTCGAGTTCTATGGCAGCCACTTCCTGCAGCAATATGATGTCAATATCGGCAGCACGCAGCAGATCCTGTAACATAGACAGTCGCAAAGCTGACTGGATCTTATTGATGTTGAGAGTGGCTATTTTATAAGCTTGCGACTGATTCATGGATTTAAGGTTTTCTAACAGTTAATTTGTCCTGTTAGCGTGACTGGTTGAGGGTTCCGTCCCCAATTTGTGGATCGCGGCCGTTCTCCTCTCCTTCTTCCATTTCCTCTGCCCAGGATTTGGAACATGTGGACTGATGCATAGCCTCTGCTCGTTTTATTTCTACAGATGGGTCCAGTGCTAGTTGTGTAGCCGTGACATCACCCGACCCTTGATGTGGAATCGATTCGGAAGAGGCAGACGTCTCGACATCCATTGCTCCCGAGACCTGTTGACTCACAACCGCAATCACAGAACTTTCGTGACGGATCTTGCTTATAACCTTCTTAGCTTTTTCCCGCAGTAATGGGGCGACTTGATTAGCGCCCTGGTGTGCTCGCCTCCGTTTCTTGGTATTCTTTGTCGAGGACGACCCCTTAGATGACTCCGAACCATCAGAATCAGAAGTCTGTCGTTCCGTCGACTCGTTTTCATCAATAGATCCAAGATCCATCGACTCCCGCATTTCATAAGATCCAGGTATAGGAAGGGCTTCACCCAAACCTGTATGTTCGCGGTTCAGTTCACTCGGTCCTGCATCATCACTCGTTGCCATGTGTGTGTCACTGTGAATTTCAACAGTTGAGAGGACATCAACGTTTGAACTTGCAGCTACGCGTTCGGTGACTGTCTGCGCAGCAGCAGGTTTATCATTGCCGTCTGATGGCGGGACATCTAAAGGTGGGGTCGCGGTTTGCACTGCAGTTAGCGCCGACGAGTAAGTCAGGGGCAGCGCCGTGGTCACGGAGGGACGCGCGGCCTCCCCGGCTGGTATCTGCGCCACGCGGCGTTGTAAACATTGCGCTCTGACGTGGCCTGTCGCGCCGCAGCCAGCGCAAGTCTTCGGCTGCCCATCATATATTACATTCCCACGTGTCCGCCTACAGTTATGTAAGAGGGGATATGTTTCGTTAGGTCAATCTTAACCTGTCTCACACCGCTTAACACGGGGAATTTATGGCTCGGGGAGAACTTTTCCGCAAAATTGTTCAACACCCTACCATAAGGTGAAAGGACTGTATTAATTTGTTCCGATGTTGTTTCAAAGGGCAGCTCAAATACGCGCACTTTCCGGATGCCAAGTCCTGCATGTGTGACAGTCACCTCACCGACAGCACCGTCCCTGTATTTAAATTTCAAGGCCCCTCCACTGCTTGCGACAACTCGATCACATAGGTCGGAGTTGATAACTTTAAGGTAAACAACACTAGTGACTATAGAAAAGTTAATTCCAATTACTTCATCGGCAGATATCTTTGCGGTTTCTTCTAACCAATTTTCTACTTCGAAAGAGCTCGGTCTAGGGTGAGTCGTGTCAAACGTGAACTTCAGGGTATCTATTCTCTTCGTCTGATTCATGGTTTCATGGTTTTCTCTACAGTTAGGACGACGCTGTATGCACGCGACTTACCGCGCAGACGTAAACAAACTCGCCACAGCGCGCCGCTCTGCCGGAGGTCCGCACACCGCCGTAGCCGCGACGAGACTGCCACTAGACCACCGCATCACTATTGATTAAGGCACCTCGGAATAGCTGAATTAAAGTTTGTTACGTGACGGAAATTGTGCTTAGACTATTACGAGGCGCTTTTATCGCTAGTGATGCGATGGTCTAGCGGTAAGACGTTGCCTACTATGCATGGAGGTCCGCGTTTGATTCCCGGTCGCAACACTAATTTTTATTCAATGCTTCAGATTTATCATTAATTGTTCTGTAATCACTATATTTCTGTGCTAGCTGTTTCTTCTCGAGAGCAACCACTGTGACGTCCAAATAGTCATTGGGCCATTCTCCAGTTTCTGTTCGGAACAAATGTGTTATTTTTATTTTGTGCTGACACAAACACTGTGTGACAGTTCTTTATTCTGAATTGATTTATATCTTGGGATTTTTAACTCTTTTGTAGTAGCTTCCGTGAATAAATAGTTTATTGTCTGTGTTCGTGGTAATACGGTGTACACGTTTCTAATTTCCAAATAAGTGACTTTAAATCTCTTGAGACGACTAATTGGAGTCAATATCCAATAGGGTTATGGGCCCAGGAACAATTTACAAGAGATTTGTGAAGTTTTTATATCAGTAAAGTGTTGCAAAAAATCACGATCGGCAGTAGTGCGTCGAGAAAGTTTTGCGTTGCTACTATTGTAAATTTTTTGCGTGTGTTCAGTGTGGCGTATTTTTTTCTGTTCAAGAAAACTGAAGTAAATATTCCCTGAACGTATTTAAAATGGCTTTGGCTGGACAATCACTTCTTCATTTTGAAAAGTTGACTGGAATGTCGAATTATAATGATTGGAAATTTACAATCGAAATGTATCTGAAACATGAAGGACTGTGGAATACAATTACCGGTACTGATACTGATTCCAATAATGTAGAGAAAGCATTGTCCAAAATATGTTTATCTGTAAGTTCATCTGTTTATCCAAAAGTTCGTGGAGCTACGACTGCTAAACAAGCATGGGAGAATTTACAGTCGGCATTCGAAGATAAAAGTTTATCTATTTATATCGGACTGCTACAGTGTCTGATGAATGTGCGACTCAATTCTAAAAAAGATATGGAAACATATTTGTCAAAAATTATGTCGCTTGCTCAACAAATTCGAAGTATTGGCAAGAAAATAGATGATGATTTTGTAGCAGCAATTATGCTCAGTGGACTACCTTCAGATTTCCAGCCTTTAATTATGGCGATTGAAAATTCAGGTGTTAGTATTACCAGCGATTTTGTAAGTCAGCGGCTTATTCAAGAATCAACAAAACGTCAGTTTGCTTCGACGAATCAAGATTCGGCGCTAGCAGCTGGAAAACAGAGATAGATATACACAACAAAAATCAAATACCAATCATGGTACTAAAAATATGAAAGTTATAAAATGCTATAAATGTCAGAGAATTGGACATAAGGCGAATGAGTGTAAAACTTGGAAGAAACCAAATATTTCAAAAAGTTCTGCAAACTCTGTGAAATCGGAAGACGAAAATGCTTTGATGGCCCTTACTACATCTTCGTTGTATAGTGACAGTTGGTATGTTGATTCAGGATGTACAAGGCACATGATGAATAAAGAAGACTGGCTTAATAATTTCGAATCGATCACAGTTACAAATGTTACAGTAGCAGATAACAGCAATCTTCGGGCGATTGCAGAAGGCAGTGCTCGTCTTGAGCTCGCTAGTGATGAAGCAAATAAATCAGTAACGATTAAAGATGTTGCATATGTTCCAGGCCTTGCACACAATTTCCTGTCAGTGAATCAAACGACAAGCCATGGTTTGTGTGTGTTATTTAATGAGGTACAGTGCGGGATATATAACAAGAAAGATGTACTTATCTCTGGAACACCTGTAGCGACTGCAACTCAGGTAGGTGGCATGTATCGATTGAATGAAATTCGACATCGTGCAAATGCTGTAAACACTGATAATTATGATTTGTGGCACCGAAGATTGGGACATCTGAATCGTGTAAGCATGCGTTTACTAAAGGAAAAAAAAAAAAAAAAAATGGCTGATTGACTTAATTGGACTAACATAAATTTAGATCCATGTATCTCTTGCATTAAAGGCAAACAATCTCGCCAGTCTTTTCCAAAAACATCAAGTAGGAGAGCTGAAGGTCTGCTTGATATTGTATGTGGACCCATGAGTATGGCTTCGTGGGGAGGAGCACGGTATCTTCTCACGTTTACAGATGATATGTCACGAAAGTCATTTGGTTATATGTTAAAATCAACAAAAGAAGTTTATGATATTTTTATTAAATTCAAAGCACGAGTTGAAAATGAAACTGGTCGAAAGATTCGAATACTTCGTACGGACAATGGAAAGGAATATATAAATGAGCGTATGAAGCAGTGGCGTAGCTGTGTCACCAAGGCCCCGGGGCAAAAATGACATTGGGGCCCTCTCTAAACTATAACTATACAACACGAGCCAACTTTTGAAAATTTTTGCGTATGATCAGTGCCGTTTCCAATAGGGGAGGTGGTTGCTGGCCTGCAGCCCCCCCCCCCCCCCCCCACCGCCCGACCGGTATTTCTAAAAAAAAAAAATCTTTATTATATTTTTCCAATTCCAGGTACAAAGGTAAAGCAATAATTTTGTTTTATTTTATTAGTATTTCTTCTTTTTTGATTCACATGGTGTTAATTTAGGACCATTTTAATCTCTGAAAGGAGAAAAATAATTTTTTAATATACAGTAAAGAAATTAACAGCCATTAATTTCAATTTCACGTTTTAGAACTACTGGGCGGCTTTTGCGACCATTTGAACCTGTTTTCCCGTTGTAGAAAATAGAGAAATCATTTTCAGAGGTTTCGTCTTCTGAGACGTGCATATCAGATAATGATGTGCCTGTATTGTGAATAATGTGTTCATTATCGCAAAAACTAACATCGGATGGTCTTCCTGGCTTCTTTCTTCTTCAGATTTATTTTATAAACAGTACTACGAAAATGGTCCATAACCACTTCTGCTGTCATACCATGTCTGTCGATACCAATAGGTTCACAACCCATTGTTACATCACACACCAATTCAGTAAACAGGATGAAAAATGTCACGACTTAACACTAGCACGATTCCTTGAAGACAATTGACTTCTAAGAGAATACATAAACTTTAAATTAGTAGGATACACATTTTCATCGTATCGTACCAAACCCACTTCATTTGTAGTTATTTAATGGAACAATTAAAGGTTACTGCCTTCAGTTTACGATATTGAACTTACAAGCAGCATTCCATTAACATTCGGGCTATTTAGAAAATGATCACTTCACTCACATGTCAACAAGAATTTTAATGCATACAAATTCAATTACCTGTTTGTTTTAGATAATCTTTTTACAGCAGTGTATTACAAAAGTCAGCCGCCCATCAATGGAATGAGAGAGTCGAATTTAATTACAATCAAGAAATATAACGTAAAGAAAAAATAATACCAACATTTTCAGAGGGGTATGCCGAGCATACCCACTCAAATTTTGGGGTATGCTTGAGCGACCGAGCATACCCGTAATCGGCGCCTATGAACTATACAGACGCAGTACTACTTCATCAGGTAGTTACCGCTTACTGGAAAACATAATATGGCAAATCCAGATACTCTTAAGTAAATTACTGAGTGTCACGCAGCAGATAATATTTAATCGTAATCTTTAATATAACTGTGAAAGTTAATTATGCTTTCAAGCAGAAACTACTGGGTGGATTTGGATGAAATTTTGGAGAGGGATTCAGTTGGGCCTGGGTAGGGCATACAGATAAAACTACCATGGAATAGTTTTCGAAGTTGCTCCATAGTAGGTGAATGAAGTCGCAGGCAGAAGCTAGTAAAAATGGACAATTAAGTTTTACTCAACCACGAAAATATGGCCCCTGCGGCGAATCAAACCATGAACAGTATTGTCACACACTGCTAGTAATTCAGCAGGTGGCAGGGTGCACTGAAACGTGGCCCCTGAGAGGAGAATGATGGGAGCTAACGCTTGCATTTAGCTCGAAGTGCATTGGCTGTTAGAACAAGCCCCGCCTCTTTCACCCAGTGCCGCCAGCTTATGGCCTACGGCTTACAGGTTTTAAAAGAAACAACATGTAAGGGGTTAAAGCGTGACAGGTGAAACCCGAAATTATCACTTTAATGTTTGAGTAATAGAAAACTGGAACGTATATCTACTAAATATTAATATTTTTTAGAGATTTATTAAGCGGGTGTAGCAATGCTTTCTGCCTATTTTTATTGTCGTAAATGAACAACAGTCGGAATTAACATTCCTCGCACCACTTTCAAGGACAGCATTCCTTTTTCTAAAAGAAGTCGTCGGGGTATATGGACGTACTTCAGCAAATAACACAGCGGAAGACAATAATCAATACCAAGCACAAATCAACAATACATTGACGATGTCTGCGGTGTACAATGCTGTTACGAGGTAAGGTTGGTGGAGAGCATAAACATTCCGTGCACACACGACCTCAGCCGAATTCCGCCGATCACAGAGGGGCCACGAAAAAGTGCGTGATCTGTACCTTTATATGTTTATATTCTGAGATGAGAATAATTTTTGGATTTCACTTCGTGCGTTTGAAGTTTGTTGGCAGTGTTCAAAAAGTTAAAAAGTCGAAAATCCTTCATTCAGCTAAAATATTATATACAGTAGAACGTCGGTTATCCGAAGTGTAATTGGGGGACATGCATGTTCGGAAAACCGATTACTCGTATAAACTAACTGTACACTTCTACTTGCCAATAAGAAGTAGTGTACAGTAAGTGCATTTATACAGTATGGAGCCGAGCGATCCTTCACATTACGCCGAGCGGCAAGCCGCAACACTTGAAAGGCGCAGCTGTTGCTGTGAACAGCTTTGATGCTGCCGCTACTGTACTTCTGCCGACTGGAGTGTGCCGACTGTTGTACTCAGCGACTGTCTGCTTGGTCTGTCAGCAGGCCCCACTGGAAGCAATGTTCAGTCACCCAGTGGCCCAGTGCGGCTACTGTGGGAAGCTTAGTTTGACGGGAGGGGGAATTGATTGATGATAGGGTGGGAAGGTAAAAAATAAATAAAATAAAACATAAAATTAAAAAAACCACTCTGTAATGTAACTTTTTCCGGACGTTGCTCACGGAGGCCGAGGGGCCCCTTGATCTGGGGGGCCCCGGGGCACTGCCCCGCCTAGCCCTATGATAGCTACGCCACTGGTATGAAGACATTCTTAAAAGCAAATGGTATTCGACATGAAGCAACAGTTCCTTATACACCGCAACAAAATGGTGTTGCTGAGCGTCTGAATCGGACAATCATTGAGAAGGCAAGATCGATGTTGACAGATTCAGGACTACGCAAAGAATATTGGGCTGATGCTGTTAATACTGCGATTTATCTGAAAAATCGATCTCCTACGAAAGCTGTCAAGAATGTTACTCCTGAAGAATTGTGGAGTGGTCGTCGAATAAATCTCAGTCACTTGCGAATCTTTGGGTGTCGAGCATTTGTACATGTTCCAAAAGAAAAGCGAACAAAATTAGAAGATAAGTCGAAGGATTTTTGTTGGATATTGCGAAGACAGTAAAGAATACCGCCTAATTGACCCAAATTCACCAACAAAAATTGTGAAAACTCGTGATGTGCAGTTTATTGAAAACTGAAAATGTCAATGTGGCAATGACTGTATGAAGAACATTAAGTCTACAGGTGACAATCATATAAATAATGGCCCTTTGGACTTAATTAATGATAATTGTACAGATATCACACAGCCGGCAGCTGTACCTAATATCGTTGATATGACAGTTGAACCAACACAACCGACTGATGATAAACATTTAGTTCAGTTTGAAATGACGCAAAGTAATGAAGAGCAAGCAGTTAACTGTAACTTCGATCAAGATAACAAGAAACAATTCCCATGCAACCAGAAACTAGAAAATCAACACGCCAAAAATGTTTAAACCCCAAATACTTCAATGATCATTTTGTTTGTGTTGCTAGAATTCCTGAGCCAAAATCGTTTACGGAAGCAATGACACGTGACGATTGGGAAAAGTGGAAAGAAGCATTAGATGAAGAATATAAGTCTTTACTTGAAAATGAGATATGGACTTTAACTGATTTATCTCCAGGCAGAAAGACAATCAATTCTAAATGGGTTTTCAAAGTCAAAGAAACAGCAAACGGTGACACTGAGCGTTATAAAGCTCGTTTTGTTGCAAAAGGCTATTCTCAAATACCAGGAGTAGATTTTGACGAAACATTTTCACCTGTTGTTCGTCATTCTTCACTTCGCACACTGTTGGATTTAGCAGCTAAACTTGATCTCGACATTGAACATATGGATGTTCGAACTGCATTCTTGTATGGAGATCTAAATGAAGAAATTTATATTCGTCAACCTGAAGGCTACGTGAAGAAGGGGGAGGAGGCGAAGGTTTGCAAACTAAAAAAAGCAATCTATGGTCTCAAACAGGCTGCACGCGTTTGGTATCAGAAGTTAGATACAACGCTACATACAATGAACTTAAAAAAAGTCTGAATATGATCAGTGCATCTACTACAGAACTGAGAAAGAAAATGTACTCATTGTAGCTGTTTATGTAGATGATCTCATCATTTTTTCAAACAGAAGTAATAAATACAAACAAGAACTGAAGACAGAACTGATGAATCGCTTTAAGATGAGAGATCTTGGCGAGCTAAGTTGGTGTCTTGGCATGAGAGTAACACGAGACAGAAAACAGGGCACAATTACCATTGATCAAAGTAAATATGCAGCAAATATACTCAAGAAATTTGGAATGGAAGATTGTAATCCAGTTGCATATCCAATTGAACCTGGTTTGAAACTACAAAAATGTGAAGAAAAACTGACAGAAGAAGAATTGGCATTAAAACGCATTCCATATCAGCAAGCTGTTGGTTCTCTTCTGTATTTGTCTCAAGGCACAAGACCAGACATTGCTTATGCTGTGGGGGTTGTAAGCAGATTTAACTCCAGTTATAGAAAAATCCACTGGGAAGCTGTAAAACGAATTCTGAGATATATTGAAGGTACAATCAATACAGGACTGATCTTCAAAAGAACTGGACCTACAAAAGTTGAAGGGTTCTGTGATGCAGATTATGCTTCAGAGCTCGATCAAAGGCAATCGACGACGGGCTACGTTTTTAAGCTAGCAGGAGCAGCAGTGTCGTGGAACACAAAGTTGCAACGAACAGTGGCTCTGTCAACAACAGAGGCTGAGTACATGGCTCTGTCAACTGCAGCACAAGAAGCTATGTACATTCAAGGATTACTCAGTGAATTATGTGTTAAGCACAGTGAGAAGCCAGTGAGTGTATTCTGTGATAATGGAGGCGCTGTTGCACTCAGTCACAATGGTGTGTATCACGCTCGCACAAAACATATTGATGTAAGACACCACTACATTCGTGAGTTGATTAATGCAGGTCAGCTCACTGTAAAGTCAATTAGTACTGACAAGCAAGAAGCTGATTTTTTGACAAAAGCACTCCCTAAAGTCAAATATCAGTGGTGTAGCCAAGCTGTGGGACTTTCTGAGTTCACAAATTGACATCTTGCGAACTTGTGGGGGTGTTGGGAACAAATGTGTTATTTTTATTTTGTGCTGACAGAAACACTGTGTGATAGTTCTTTATTCTGAATTGATTTATATCTTCGGATTTTTAACTCTTTTGTAGTAGCTTCCGTGAATAAATAGTTTATTGTCTGTGTTCCTGGTAATACGGTGTACACGTTTCTAATTTCCAAATAAGTGACTTTAAATCTCTTGAGACGACTAATTGGAGTCAATATCCAATAGTTTCATAGATTTTGTTGCAGAGTTGTGTCAGCACTTTCAAACCTTCACTTACACGACCATCACCAGACCACAACTGTAATGATACATAATATATTATTTGACAGATAAATTATTTCTAAAGCGATTATTTAAAATAAGAATAAAATATATCCATAATGTTGGCCACTGATTGTTTTTAGCTGGAGCCCTAAAGCTTTAATGTTGACTGCTGTAGATCTAGGTGCAGTCATCCTTTAAATACTGTAAGCTCCACCCTCTAATTTAAATGTTGGCTAATAGGGTATAAGTTCTAACGGAAGTTATACAACAATGGATTTCAATATGCAACACACCAAAGAATGGTTAATCAAGTCAAAAAATGTAAAAGAATTTAAAAGTACATTGTATATGGTTACTAGCTTAAACCCGGGGCTCCGCTCGCGTGTTGGTTCTACATCTACATCTACATAGATACTCTGCAAATCACAGTTAAGTGCCTGGCAGAGGGTTCATTAACCACCTTCATAACTTTTCTCTACCGTTCCATTCTCTAATAGCGCGCGGGAAGAAAGAACACCTAAATCGTTCCGTTTTCGATCTGATTTCTCTTATTTTATTGGGATGGTCATGTCTCCCTAAGTAGGTGGGTGCTAGCAAAATATTTTCACATTCAGAACTAAAAGTCGGTGATTGAAACTTCGCAAACAGATCACGCCGCAATGAATAACGTCTTTCTTTTAATGATTACCCCAATTCGTGCAACATTTCCGTGACGCTCCCCCCCCCCCCCCCCCCCCCGTAACGTGATAAAACAAAACGAGCTGCCCTTCTCTGAACCTTCTCAATATCTTCCGTCAGTCCCACCTGGTGAGGGTCCCACAAGGGCAACAGTACTCCAAGAGAGGACGCACAAGTGTGATGTAGGCAGTCTCTTTGGTGGAGCTGGTGCATCGTCTAAGCGTTCTGCCAATGAAACGTAACCTTTGGTTCGCCTTCCCCACAATATTTTCTGTGTGTTCTCTCCAGTCAAAGTTGTTCGTAATTGTAACTCCTAGGTATTTGGTAGAATTTACGACCTTAAGGTTTGACTGATTTATCGCGTAATTGAAGTTCAGCGGATTTCTTTTAGTGGTCATGTGTATTACTTAACACTTTTCTTTATTTAGTGTCAATTGCCAATTCTCGCACCAAGTAGAAATTTTGTCTAAATCGCTTTGCAGTTGCTTTTGATCCTCAGTTGAATTCACTAACCGATAAACGACAGCATCATCCGCGAACAATCTAAGGGAGCTATTCAGATTATCTCCTAAATCGTTTATAAACACGAGGAAGAGTAGGGGACCAATAACGCTTCCCTGTGGAACGCCAGATATCACTTCTGTTTTACTCGATGACTTACCGTCAATTACAACGAACTGTGTCCTTTCTGATAGGAAATCGTGAATCCAATCGCACAATTGGGGAGATATTCCATAAGCACGCAATTTCATTAGAAGCCGCTTGTGGAGTACAGTATCAAAAGCCTTCCGGAAATCCAGAAATATGGAATCGATTTGAGATCCCTTGTCGATGGCACTTAACACTTCATGTGAATAAAGGGCAAGCTGTGTTTCGCAAGAGCGATACTTTCTGAATCCGTGCTGACTATTGGTTAATAGGTCGTTCTCTTCGAGGTAATACATAATATTCGAACAAAGTATATGTTCCAAAATCCTACTGCAAATCGACGTCAATGAGATATGCCTGTAATTTTGGGGATCACTCCTATTGCCTTTTTTGAATATTGGAGTAACTTGGGCAACTTTCCAGTCTTTGGGTACGGATCTTTCGCTGAGTGATCGGTTGTAAATTATAGCTAAGTACGGAGCTATTGCATCAGCATACTCTGAGAGGAATCTAGTTGGTATACAATCTGGCCCGGAAGATTTATTTTTGTTTAGTGACTTAAGTTGTTTTACTACTCCAGGAACATCTACTTCTAAGTTTCGCATGCTGGCAGCTGTTCTTGGATTGAATACTGGAGTGTTCACTTCGTCTTCTTTGGTGAAAGAATTTCGGAAAGCTGTGTTTAGTAATTCTGCCTTAGCAGTACTGTCGTCGGTAGTATTACCATTGCTATCGTTGATTGTGATATTATGATAGATAATGCGCGAAAGGTCAAATCGATTTTTTACAGAGATGTATTAAAAGAAATTTCTTTTTTACCGCTTTATTTATTTTTTCTTATATTTCCTTATTCATATGCTTATCCTAACAGAGAAAAAGCTGAAGACATTAGCTTCGTTCGAGTGGTGCTGACGGTCTGGAATGGTTTGAGGCGTTCGAGTGGCACTTTTGACTCTTTCTGACGATATCTGACTGACCAATCAGATGTTCGAGTGGCGGAGCTTATAGTTTGCGACCGTTTGTTTAAGTCAGCGGATTTTCGTCAAACTGTTTTCTGACTGACTCCAAAGCGTTTAACAAGCCTCCTCCAAAAGACAAGCCCGCATATTTACGAAGACATTATTGATGGATGTGAAGCATTGAATTAAAATTCATGGTGCGGCCGGGAATCGAACCTGGCCCTCCATGCTTACTAGGCAGACGTCTTAACCGTTAGACTACCACACCACTAACGATTAAGGCGCCTTGGAATAGTCTATGTACGATTTCCCTCCACAAGACAAACTTTAATTCAGCTTCTTTGTTCCAAAGATAATTGCCACTACTGCCAAGGCTCTCCATGCAGCGGAATAGCACCTCAGCAATGGACATGGTGGAACAATCCTGTTATGGTGATATAAATATCAGTTAATATGAATAAATAATCCCTGAGACGGATTTACGTCTCATAATTGATATTTATATCACCATAACAGGATTGTTCCACCATGTCCATTGCTGAGGTGCTATTCCGCTGCATGGAGAGCCTTGGCAGTAGTGGCAATTATCTTTGGAACAAAGAAGCTGAATTAAAGTTTGTCTTGTGGAGGGAAATCGTACATAGACTATTCCAAGGCGCCTTAATCGTTAGTGGTGTGGTAGTCTAACGCTTAAGACGTCTGCCTAGTAAGCATGGAGGTCTGGGTTCAATTCCCGGCCGCACCACAAATTTTAATTCAATGCTTCACATCCATCAATAATGTCTTTGACATATTTGAGACGTAAATCCGTCTCAGGGATTATTTATTCATATTAATTGATATTTACGAAGAGGTTTGTGTTCCAAGTCTTCGATTTTCTCTTCATTGAGGCTGAGCTATGTATATTAGACAGGCATTCTCTCAACTTATGTGGCCTTCTGATACAGTACGTCCCCTTTTTATTACACACATACATATTATAAATGAAAGGTGTGGACATTTTCATAACATACGAATTTAAAGATGAATGCGTATGTTTTTACAGTTTGGATTGTGACATATTCGCCTGAAAATGAAGTCAAAATAGTCCTACTGAGATTTTCTGTGCCATCTGTAAATGAAGTGATTGACACATAAGAATAATATAGTTCACAACAGGCATTAGCAGTGATAGATTTTTATATGTGCTACTATAGCGTCTCACAATTACTGTTCCGTGTTTCTCCTTGTGGTTATTTATTATAGAAATCTATTAGTGCCAATGTGCGCGTTTCTACACTAAATGTGTAACTTCTGGGAAAGTCATGTACAATGATAATTCTTGCACAACACCTGCAAATTTTTGTATATTAATTTGTATGTTTCATTTTTTAAATTTTATTGTAACTTATAAAATGGGACAAAATGCATATGAAGTTGTATGTTACCAAATATTCCTTTCACACACAACCATCCTGTATGAGGTTTTGTCAGGTTAAATTGGCTACATTATCACCCCATTTACATGGGCTCCCAAAACCGGATTTCGTAAACCGATTTTCCAATTTCGCTTTTGGTTGGTCATGTAAACACTCCAAAATCGATTCTGGAAATCCGCTTCTCTAAAGCGGTTTTCCAGTTCCACAATCGATTTTCGTGCCCATGTAAATGCAACCGTTTTTGAAGCGTTCTTAGCTTGTCAGATTGTGTTTTCTTGTTAAGAATTTTGCCTCATATGGAAAGAGTGATATTTTCTAATGTGAAATAAAAGTATAAACATTAGAGTGAACTTAAATCTGTGTATTTAAATAAAGAAAAAAAAAAGTGATTGTGCAGACTAAATAGGGAACTGAATCAGTTGTTTTCCAGCCGCCATGTTAAGTGAGCTAGGAAATCCGATTCAGGCTGTGCCATGTAAACACGACAGCGAAAAACGGTTTACGAAAATGGGTATTCGTCTTCTGGAAGATGTGTTGCATGTAAACGTAGTGTATTTATAAATGGGTGGACATGTTTACGTATATTTTACGTTTTGTCGAAGTTTATGATCAGAATGTATTCCACAATGTATTTCTAATGGCGGAATTCACACTGTCCGTCGCAGGTCCGTCACCTCACGTCAACGTGAGGTTTCTCAAGAAGAATGTTTTGATGGAACAGTCATCTTTAACATCGGACTCGCAAGTTAACCTAGTTTCGTCACGCGATTTTCATTGTATACTCGACAGATACACGGTTTGCAGGCAAATGTGTCTTGTTAATCTTTATTATTATACTTTGGTGTAACAGTAAATTGCAAATGTTTCATGACAACTTCAATAGTTTTCTCAATTGAGAAATACATAACATATCGCCAGTCATAACCTCACTTTCAACATCGGTAGAGAGCAAAGATACCAACTAGCGCTATGGGTGGCCAAACTACGAAATATGTGAAATAAGTGTTCGAGTTTGCTTCGGAGTTGGAAACTGTCAAAAAGCGCGCATGCGCAGTGGAGGTCTTCCAAATCGTCAGTAACTATCAGGAACTATCAGCGTTTGGGCCACTCGAACGAACCTATTGTAGCATGCATAGACCAAAGACATGGTATGTGCGATCACGTTTCGCTGTATGTAACATCTTTGCATAGAGTCAAAAACGTCAAGCCGGCCGCGGTGGCCGAGGGGACGCCGGGCGCCGTGGCTCAGCGCGCCCGGTCAGAGGGCTGAACGCTCTCTGTAATAAAAAAGCTGAGCCAAAGAACACGTAGAACCCAAACGAACAAACACGATCAGCGTCCGCAAGGACAAGAACTACCCATAAGGCAAAAAAAAAAAAAAAAAAAAAAAAAAAAAAAAAAAAAAAAAAAAAAAAAAAAAAAAAAAAAAAAAAAAAAGGGGGACTGAGGCGCTCCAGTCACGGTCTGCACGGCCACTACGGTCGGGGGTTCGAATCCCCCCTCGGGCATGGATATTTGTGCCGTCCTTAGTTGTAGGTAGTTCATAAGTAGTTTGTAAGTTTAGGGACTGATGACCCCGTAGTTAAGTCCCATAAGCTATACAAACATTTGAACATTTTGAAAAACGTCATCGCTGGCCTTCAGTCCGAATTTTTTAATAATTTGACGACTTTCTACCCCCTTATAGCTATCGGCATGGAACTGCTATGGTGTACAACAGGAGGCTTCGGACAACAATTACACACAGACCTTTCGTTTGCGTTCTTTAGTTTTCGCTGCAGAGCGGAATATTAAAACACACACACACACACACACACACACACACACACACACGTAGAATTTTATATACACCGATAACTTTCAATCCAAATATATTCCACCCTTTTATCATTATCAACCCTCAAGAAACAATGCAACCAATAAAACCATTTTCAATGAGTAATTATTGTTCCGCATTTCGCGTTATATTCTTCAAATTACTAAATATCTATCAGATGGCTATAAAACTGTACCTAAAACCTTCCTCAGGTATAAATTAGTAACTGTACAAATATTTAAGTCTCTGCGCCGTCCTTCGGACGTGATAAGCGTACACCGAACAGACATTCACATTACTATATATATAGATAAATAGCTATCCATTCACATTTATACATATAGATATAAAATACATGTAGCATATGGAAACATAGAAAACCATGTGATAGTTTTGTTATGATTTGTAAAACAGATATTGGAGGTACTATTTTACCACTGTCAGATTATATTTTAAAATATTGTTGTCATTACGTCAGAACTAAAATAAACATCAGTTTGCTGCTACATATGAATAGATTAAATCTGCAATAAAATCCTTTTTTTTACAATGTTTGGTTGTTGGGGCCTTTGCCTTAAAACTAAGAGCCAGATAAAATATGTTCCCATATGCCATATAAGTCTTTTATATGATCATACATAATTTACTTTTAAATCCTTTTACATTTTATGACCTGATTAACCATTCTATATAATGATTTGATTTGTTGGATATTGAAATGCATTGTTGTATAACTTCCGTTAGAACTTATATCTGATGGGCCAACATTTAAATTAGAGGGTGGAGCTTACAGTACAGTATGCCATATGCCATATAAGTCTTTTATATGACCATACATAATTTACTTTTAAATCCTTTTACATTTTTCGACCTGATTAACCATTCTATATAATGATTTGATTTGTTGGATATTGAAATGCATTGTTGTATAACTTCCGTTAGAACTTATACCTGATGGGCCAACATTTAAATTAGAGGGAGGAGCTTACAGTACAGTACTTAAAGGACGACAGCACCTACATCTACAGCAGTCAACATTAAAGCTTTAGGCAGCTTCAGCTGAAAACAACCGGTGGCCAAGATTACGGGTATACTTTATTCTTATTTTAAATACTCAGTTTAGAAATAATTTATCCCTCTAATAGCATATTATATATCATTGCAGTTGTGGTCTGATAATGGTCATATAAGTGACCGAAACCAGTTACCAGGAAAATAAAACAAATGACGATCTAGACTGCCTTGTTTCAGGAAACAGTAATTACTTGTAAGATCGCTGTTATCGATGATGTTCTCAAAAATAGTTATTCTGCTTCCTATCCTGCTCTTGTTGGATGTGTATTAAATCTTATTTCTTGAGCTACATGCATAAATAATCTGATAAATAGTGTGAATAGCAGTATGTGACTGTTGTTGCTTTAGTATACAGGCAAGTGTTATTTTTAGGTTCCTGTAGAAGATAGCTCAATCCACAGCTTCCCACAATTCTCTCTATAAACTGAATTTGACAATCTGCCTTCCCCCCAGTACTGTCCTTACAAGTTCACACCATTGCATAGTGCTCTTCAACGTTATAACTAGGTCTTTAATCACTGCAGCTGTGTGGAGCAGCACACTAATAATACTGTATTCAAACATTATTCCAGTTATGAATAATCCGTGTGATATGTTAGGGAATGATTTCATCCTCATTATCCAATCCCCAGGGGGCTCTCGGTTCTTTCGCCTATCACTATTGCGGTTCATCTTATCGCGACCTTGCTGCTCGCATTGGCCACGATCGAATGACTGTTAGCAGAATATGTAACCGGTGGGTCCAGGAGGGCAATACAGAATGCCGTGCTGGATCCCAATGATCTCTTATCACTAGCAGTCGAGATAACAGGAATCTTATCCGCATGGCTGTAACGGATCGTGCAGCCACATCTTGATTCCTGAGTCAACAGATGGGGACGTTTGCAAGACAACAACCATCTGCTCGAACAGTTCGACAACATTTGCAGCAGCGTGGACTATCAGCTCGGAGACCATGGCTACGGTTACCCTTGACACTGCATCACAGACAGGAGCGCCTGCGATGGTGTAAGCAACGACGAACCTGGATGCACGAATTACAAAACGCCATTTTTTTTCGGATGACTCCAGGTTCTGTTTACAGCATCATGATTTGTCGCATCCGCGTTTGGCGACATCGCAGTGAATGCACATATTCGTCATCGCCATACTGACGTTTCACCCGACGTGATGGTATGGAGTGCCATTGATTACACGACTCGGTCACCTCTCGTTCCCATCGATGGCACTTTGAATAGTGGCCGTTACATTTCAGATGTGTTACGACCCGTGGCTCTACCCTTCATTTGATCCCTACAAAACCCGACATTTCAACAGGATAATGCACGACCGCAAGTTGTAGGTCCTGGACGGGCCTTTCTGGATACGGAAAATGTTCGACTGCTGCCCTGGCCAGCAAATTCTCCAGATCTCTCACCAACTGAAAACGTCATGCATCATGACCGCGGCTCACTATTTCATCATTTAAGGGTCTGCACAACATGTTTATGCTTTATTTTCATCACGCGAAGACACAAGGACAGAAAAACAATTGCCGCTGTGGGAGTTAATACTGTGTTGTGACTGCGGTAGTAACAACGGCGCAGGTATTACAGTATATGCGGTAACAATTGCCTGAAACTCCCCTGATTTCGGTCGTGGTATGTCGGCTCCATTCGGAAAAATTCACGTTGATTGTCTTCTATTCGTGATTGTTGTCAGTGTCATAGCTTCGTCAACAGTGACAATTTTTCTTCTAATCATTATGATGTATTGCGACAACCTTGGTTTGGCTTACATTCTTTGCTACAAATAAGTACCACATCTCTATGCTTATAAGGCACATTTGTTGTCTATCTGTCTGTTCTCTTATAACTCAAGATCCAGACAACCAAATAACATGAAATTTGGTACACGTACACAAAATGACATGAGGAAAGTTCTTAAAGAGGTTTCGTTCCATTTTTTTGGAAAACGAACCAAAAAATTTGAGGAAAAGTGAAAGTGCGTTTTCAAAAAATGTTCAAATGTCTGTAAACCTATCGGACCAAACTGCGTGGTCATCAGTCCGTAGCTTACAAACTACTGAAACCTCCTCCACGGCGAGCATCCGCGCGCTCCGCAGCGAGACGCTTTAGACCGCTCGGCTACTCCACCACGGCTGCGTTTTCAATGTGTCCGTGTAAATCTACATCTTCGCACTGATCTTGACTAAATTTTGCACAATTGACCTCCAAAACCAGAGGAAGGGCACTGTCTACATAAAATTTTGTTCAGTGCATGGTGGACGGTACTTATGGATTTTGCCAAAATCCACAGTTTTGCTCCGATCTTGATGAAATTTTGGGATTGCTGGTATAGACTTGCAGACACCATGCTTCTCTGATGGACAGTTATATGTAGCCTGATCCAGAGTGGGCAAAGACGAAAATCTTTTTGTACACACTCCAAATGGAACTGCCAAAACTGTTGTTTATCACATTGCTTTAACATAAATGTACACTTTTATTACATGCAAATAAACGGTTTTGTACGCTTCAACAGAAAACCTTATTTTTAAACCGGGGCAAAGCTGGGTACTTTCAGCTAGTATGAAAATATTTGTCACGTAATGCGCATTCCCTAATCTATGTTAGTTCCGTGTGAAATTTATATCTTATGTGGCGACTCTCTCCAGATTGTCAAAGGTACTATCTAGATAAAAAGCCGCGGCGGATTAGCCGTGCGTATTGGAGCACCGTGTTGCAGTGCGCGCGGCTGTTCGCCGTCGGGGGTTCGAGTCCCCGCTCGGGCATGGGTGTTTTTGTTGTTCTTAGGTTAGTTTACCTTAGTTTAAGTAGCTACGGACTAATAACCTAGAAGTTGAGTCCGATAGATTTACAAACAAACATTTTTTTCTAGATAAAAGATAAGGCGGGGTTAAAAAAATACAAAAATAAAAACAAAATAAAAAAATGTTCAAACGTCTGTAAATCTATCGGACCAAACTGCGTGGTCATCAGTCCGTAGCTTACAAACTACTTAAACCTAGGTAAACTAACCTAAAGACAAACACACACACCCATGCCCCAGGGAGGACTCGAACTTCCACGGCGAGCAACCGCGCGCTCCGCAGCGAGGTGCTTTAGACCGCTCGGCGACTCCACCGCGGCAAGGCGGGGTTAACAGCGTTGTGATAATCAAATGTTGTTCAGATGATTGTAAAGCTTGTGGGACTTATTTGCGGAGTCATCAGTCCCTAAACTTACAAACTACTTATGAACTAAGTTACACTAACGACAACACAAACATACATGCCTGGGGAGGGGGGGGGATTCGAACCCCCGACGGGGAACGGCCTCGCGCATCGTAGAATAGCGCCTCAATGCGCTCGGCTGCTCTTCAATATTGTATGTCATTTACATTTACATCTGATTAGAAAACTAAGAAAGAAACAAATATATGAGTGTTTATTTCCGAATAAGTGACAATTTTCGAATGTATGGTTAGTCTGGTTAAGTCTTTTGCACTTCTAAGCGAGCATCATCAGGTGCTCGACACTGATGCTCGTTTGCACTAAGCACCACATAGTACTTTGTCTTAAGGCTTCCTGGACAGTGCGTTGTTCTATGTCTCGAACAGCGCCAAATCACTGTTGCGTCTGCTTTGGTTCTTTCTACGATGTGAGAGTAGCCTTCATAGTGGTCACATGGCTTACCCTTGTTGCTCGTTGATATCTCCAGATCGAACGTATAAGCTCACAAACACACAAGCTGTACGAACCGAACACTAGGATATCCAGAAAGCGTCATCCGCTGAGGCGAAGAAGGACCTCGGGACTGCAGGCAGACTGTGTCGAGAGCAGTGTTGCCAGACGTAGGAATTTTCCCTACACGTAGGTACTTTTAAGCATTGAAATCATGTAGGGAATTTTCATCCTAAAGTCCCTAATGCGTACGTACTTTGGTAAAATTTTACAATCGTCGAAACAGGCCAAGCAGGTAATGTTGGCAAAAGTTGGCAACGCGGGAATGAAGCCGACCAATGGTAGTGAAGTTTGAAGCAGCCAACGATATTTTAGACGGCGTAGTTGTTTTCTCTTCATAGTAAACAATATTAAATTGAAAATTTAGTTTTAGACACATTAAAATTGATGCGAAATATGGTGATTTCATTGTATATCAGTGGAATGGAGAGTCGGTTGGAAATAGTGTTAGAGAATGTTTTCATTGTTTGCATGAAAGAAAGACGTTATAATTATTACCTTGTCTAGACTGTTACTTATTTACGTCAGGACGATATACTAGTTAGTATTTGTAAGTGAGAAGATATCAACAAGACAACGCTAAAACATTTGCGATAGTAAACGTTATAATGAACAAAACACTAGATATTCGTTGTCAACATAGCAAAACACTAGATATTCGTTGTCAACATAGCATTACCGGTAGTCTTAGAAAATCGAATCATCGAGAGTGTCGGAATTCCTTTTTTGTGCTGACTGTGAACTAAATAATTAATACTGTTTCTACTCTATGGTTGATAGTATCTCGATGTATCGTTGTGCAGTTAATAAATCAGTTATCCTCGTGTAACAGTGCACTCGGAATTCACGGCATATTTGGGGAAACTACTTAATGCTGTTCCTTTCTATGATTGACATGTTCTTGATGTACCCTTGTCCGGCACTTTGAATTCGTGGCATAACCTACACTTGACTATCAAAATAAGATCCTTGAAAGTAACAATTTCATATTCCTTCAATAAAAAAACCGTCTTGATTGCAAATTGTTTTATTAATGACGCGTTTCGCCCTTTAGCAGGGCATCTTCAGATTATAATGTGCTCTCCGTGGTGTGACACCATAAGTTGTTTTGCGGTGTTTCTATTTTTCTGGAATTTTTGGATTTCCTTGTAGCCCTTAATAGAAGCGCTGGTCTCTGGTGATACAAGATAAGGCCATGTTTACAATTGCGCTCACGGGCGGTGGGCGGGCGTGGTGTGCTGCTCCGCCGACTTGTACACAGATTTGTGGTTGGGTGCAAATGTCACTGGCTGCAATTGTCACATATCCGGCAGATCCTGAAATTAATTTGGAAAAGGCCGGAGGGATACTGGATTAGTCCAACAAAGTCATTGTGCCAAGTGAGAAATTACGAAACTGAAACTCATTTATGTAAAATCAATGCATTAGTTTTAGTTATAATTACTTTCATTACCGTAATTAATGGCGTTAAACCATTTTCGTTATTTGGTGAAGCGTCCCCTGCAAAAAGCATTTACAAAAAAATGTAGCAATTATCCGTGAAAGTTACATTACATTTATTTTCGGTGATCATCGTATATAAACATAATATTTAGACGATTCACCTGTGAAAGCATTTTTCGGCAAGAGATTTTTCCCCCCGGAAAGTACTTTAGTGCAAAGAATACTTAATTGGCCATCGAAACATGCTTAAACTTCTTGTACTCTGAAATCCAAATCCTTTCATGAGAGTTTTTCTTTTCCTATGGCACTCTCAGGCCACATATTTCAGAAGTTTAAAACGTTCATCTAGCCGGTTGTTCTCACACAGTTTGAGTCAAATTTGAGAGAATCATCTTGTGACCTCTCCTCTGAAGACTTGAGCAACATAGGCCTTCCGAATTACCATTATTTTATTACTTAACTGACTCAAACGGTACGCAAACTGGCAGCAGAATGATAATAATTTGCGAAAGCGATTGCTTTCTCTGCTAACGACACTGCGCAGCGTCATCTGCTCTAGAACCGAAATGGCGGCTCCGTTAATGGCTTAGACAAAATTTCTAGTTGGTGCGAAGAATGGCAGCTAGCTCTCAATGTAGAAAAATGTAAGTTGATGCGCATGAGTAGGAAAAACAATCCCACAATGTTCAAATACAGCATTAGTAGTGAGCTTCTTGATGCAGTCGCGTCGTTCAAATATCTAGGCGTAACATTGCAGAGCGATATGAAATGGAACGAACATGTAGGGACAGTTGTGAGTAAGGCAGACAGCCGACTTCGTTTTATTGGGAGAATTCTGGGGAGATGTACTTCATCTATAAAGGAGACCGCGTATAAAACGCTTGTACGAACACGTCTTGAGTATTGCTCAAGTGTTTGGGACCTGCAGCAATCAGTTTAAATGAAGACATAGAAGCAGTTCAGAGGCGAGCAGCTAGGTTTGTTACTGGTAGGTTCGACCAATGCGCGAGTGTCACGGAAATGCTCCGGCAACTCAATTGGTGATCGCTGAGGAAAAGACGACGTTCTTTACATGAATTCCTGTTGAGGAAATTTAGAGGGCCGGAATTTGAATATGAGTGTAGTACGATCTTTGTGCCAACTATTTATATTTCGCGTAACGATAACAAAGACAAGAGAAATTAGGGCTCCCCTCGGGGCTGACGGTTCTTTCTTGGCTATGTGCGCTGCGAGCACGGGTTCCTGAGCAAATGCAGTCGTCCTTCCTTCTTTACTTCCCGGACTGAATTTCCTTTCCCCTTCCTTTCCTTTCCTATCATTACTCCTTCCCCTCCCCACTGGGGGACTGTTAACCTCGGTAGTTTAGTCCCCCTAACCCAAGCAAACAACCCAAAACCAAATTAGGGCTCGTATAGAGGCCTTACAGTGGATTGCGGAGTATGTATGTAGCTGTAGATGGTATATTGGTGCTCAGACCTGTCTTGTATAGACCTTGGGTCACGTGACGTGCACGCATGCCCTATAGCGACGGACTGTGAACTTCCATGCGCTGGTGGGAACCATACCTCGTTACGATATTACCCTCCTGTCACCGGTTTTTTTAAAAGAAAATTTCTTTATTATAATATCAAACGATACAACCCATTACCTAAGACTAAAATGGGCAATAGTATAATACATAAATTTATTATGGCTAAATGGTGACATTACATTTCATTACATTACATGTTTCTGCCGAAACCACTGGACATCTTGCTGGTTGTTGATGTTTATACTGGGTGATGTGTATGATATGTTGTGTCTTATGCTACTGCTGTGGTGTTACATGTGTGCCAGCATTACAAACCTGCTTGTGGTGGCCAGCTGCCAGCTCACCGAGCGAATCCCAGTGAGCATGCCCCTGGCACTGGGCGGCCAATTTCTTTTGTCACCACAGTCCCCCCGCAAAAATTTTTCCCCTGTGTGTCTTATTCTAATATTTAAGAAAAACCTACATCTAACTTACGTCTATGGTCTAATTTGGTGTTTGCCACATCTAACCCCCGAATCCAGGGGATGGAGGATTCTTCCATTACTGGAGACCAGTCCATCTCCCGGTGGCGTGGCAGATGTGGCTGTCTCAATCGAGTTTTGGGTCAGATCCGGTTATTGATTCAGGATAAAGTCCCGAAGCACTTTGCGCGAGACATTATTGGCGATTTCGTCGAGTACTCGGAACGTGTCTGGGGTTCTTATGAGCTCAAAGGTGTTATTATTAGGCAGAGCCCTTCTGAGATCCGCAGCCACGTCGTCATACGTAGGACACTCATAAATGATGAGTTCTGACGTGCCTATCTCGGCACCACAGGCACAAGCTGGCGTAGCCTGTCTCCTAAACCGACATAGATTTGTCTGATAGTGTCCATGCCTGGTGCGGAAGTGCAGCATCCCCCTAGATGGTTTGAAATGTTTCATACCCAATCTTTCCTGGATATCTGGCAGGAGAGCGTGAGTTCTCCTCCCAGATTCCTCTTCGTCCCAAGATTGCTGCCAAAGTTGGAGCCCTTTCTGTCTGATCTCTGTTTTACTTAGAATTGGTTCCCCCATAATTTTTTCTATGTTCCCTCCGTTCCCTTTCTTGGCCCAGTACCAAGCTCCCTGCTCCCTTACCTTGATGTCAAGGGGGCATAGCCCCATCAACACGAAGAGGGCCCTGCCGGGAGTGGTCCTGTAGGCTCCAACTGAATACAGGAGGATGTTGCGCTGCACCCTTCTCACGGCCATGGCAGGCATCACCCTCGTGAGCCTGTGGGCCCATACCGGAGATCCGTAGCACACGATGGACATCAGTATGCTGTTGTGATACAGCTGTATGAGATCGGGAGGGAGGTGAAACCTCCGGTGCCCGATCCCAGCCAAATGGTGTAGTGCTACCAGCGATCTCTCAGCAACCGCGTCCACGTGGGCGGCGAAATTCCAGCGCTCGTCTATGATTACGCCAAGGTATCTAGCTTGAGTTCGTCTTATGACAGGTGTACCGTTTATCCTGATTGTTGGATTTCTAGCCAATTGGCCCTTTAGCAGCAGGTACACTGACTTCTGCGGTGCAATATGTAACTTCGTCCTACTGCACCAAGCAGTAAGCACCTGCAGTGATCTTTCGATCTTGGGCTCGATGTCTTCACGACTTTGGTCCCTGACCATGATGAGGAAGTCATCTGCGTAAGCTATCACCTCTAGAACGTCAGGATGTTCTTCGAGCTCTCCAAGGAGAGGTTCCATATTGAGGTCCCAGAAGAGTGGCCCCAGGACGGAGCCCTGGGGACACCCCTTGGTGATCATTTTGTTGACTCTCCCGCTAGGAGATGATAGCCAGACTTCCCTTCCAGCACAATAGCTCCTGAGACACCCATATAGCGGCCCTGGACACTCTATCTCCTGAAGATAGGAGAAGAGGGAAGGTCACCATAGGTTGTCAAAGGTGCCACTGATGTCCACCATGATACCCACGACGTATTTGTACGGCACAGAGGTGCAGATCTCGGCCGCCAGGGTAATCGCGTCAGATGCCGATTTCCCCTGACGAAAACCGAATTGCCTACTGCTCGCACCACATAACATACGATGTGCGGACAGCCTGTCAGCCAGCAGCCTCTCAAATAACTTCCCAATGGTGACAAGGAGACAGATGGGGCGATAGGACTTGGCCAAGGCTGGGTCCTTATCAGCCCCTTTCTTTATCACCGCCACACTGGCCTTTTTCCATGGTTTTGGAAACCTGCCAGTGCGCAGGCATTCATTAAAGAGTACAGTCATTTGAGATACCAACTGGAGTGCAAGGAATTGCACTACCTCTGCTGGGATACCATCGGGCCCAGAGGCTTTCCCTTTCTTGAGGGCTTGTATCTGCATAGCCACCTCCTCTTCTGAGAAGGGGTAAACAGGAGTGTCGTTGATGTATTCCTGGGCGTCCCTTTCTCTGATTTGTCTTTGCTCATCTGTGTCCGTGTTGGCATCATCGTCAGGAAGGAGGGTCCGGAGAAGGACCCCGGCAGTTTCCTGCCAGGACTCCGTCATCTGGTCCCCATCCCTGAGAGTCGATAACACCAACGGAGCGCGTATCTTTTCTCGGACAAGCTTGTAGGGGACGCCCCAGGGGTGAGTGGCTAGCTGATTTTTGACGTAGGTCTCCCAGCTCCTGAGTCGGGTGTATTTCAACACCTGGGAAACGTGTTGCTTTTCCTGTCGGTACCGGGCGAGCCAGTACTGACGCTCCTGCCAGATCACAGCATGCTGGTAGTGCTTCCTTGTCCTTCTGACAGACTGCCTCAGTTCTCGGAGCTCTTGGGACCATGGCGATGGGGACGCCGCGACGACCCTCCTCCTCAATGGTATGGCAGCTTCGATCGCTCGAACCACCGCACCAGCAAGATCTTGCACTGCCCTATCTACGTCTAAGTCCCCCTCTGGCAATGCAGGCACGGTGCACTCCACCGCTAGGCGTTCCAAATCAGTTCTATTAAAGTTTTGCTGCCACTCCCACTCTGTATCCCAATCACACTCAGCCTGTTGTAGTCTGAAGGTGATCATGTTATGATCACTAGATGTTATACGATCATGGAGTCTCCAGTCGGTCATCTTATCTGCCAAGTTGGCCGTGATGAGTGTGGCATCAACATTGGTCCCTTCTCCACCAGGAGTTAGCGGGTTGCTTGGTCTGTTGGCGACGACCAACTGGAGAGCCATGATGGCCTCTTCCACTTTGTTGCCCTTGGCATCTCGAGTGCGACTGTCCCACAGGGGGGAGTGCGCATTCAAGTCGGCCACCACAACCACCCTTCGACCACGCAGCACCTGCAACACCAGGTTTAGGCGATCCAAGTAGAGATCAACTGTATCCCCATATTGGAAATACATGTTCACTATATGCACCACCCCCACGGGGGAGTGAACCTCAATGGCGCTGCAGTGCTCGTCGGACAGCTGCGATAGGACCGTGACTCACAAGGCCTTATTGCAAATGACAGTTGTGACCCTAGGGTGAGGCCCCGGGGCCACAATCTGCCATGTTGTTGCCCCAAAAGGGAGTTTGCCATTCACGGTGTAGGGCTCCTGTAGACAGAGGACATCTGGACTCATCTCGTCCACGACCTTACGGAGCTCTTGTAGCACAAGCCTTGCGTGCATTCAAATGTGCGACTTTTAGCATTTAAGGGAAATAGGTACGAATGTTACAATCGGGCCAAGATTTGGTGTGGTCCAGAGCAATTCTCCCCGAGGCCAATACGACCTGGTGGTAAATCTCATTCAAGTCATACCTTCCCCCCCTTCTCTGAAAGACTTTCTCAATGAGATGCTGAAGAGCACCAAAGTCCGTGGGCAGACTCATTGTCTTAAGATGGATTCTATCCACTGCCTCCATTGTCGGGAAGGTGACCTTCCTACCATGCTTGTGCCCGATGCAGACCACATGGCGTAGTGCAGTGGTAAGCACGGCTGGCTGTTCCAGGTTGGCGAGCTGCAGTGACAACTCTTAGTTGGGATCGATCCTCTGAGGGTCCACAGCCGGCCACATCTTGGGATGGGAATCCTCCCCAGAAACACCCAGCCCCAGGTTCCTCTGATTGTCTAAAGTTGATGAGGATGAAATTTCATTGGACTGTATTACGGTAATGGTTTGGATAAGTTCAGATTTGGTTTCTTTGTCTTGCGAAGTCAAGGGGTGCTCCACATATAGCCTGGTTTTCGTTGGCTGTGGGTCCCCCAGGTTAGGAGAGGAGGTCGTTTCAGGCCTTCACAATTTATCTTTGAGCGCAAGGACTCATTTTCAAGAATTTTATCCTTGTCGCTTTCAGAAGCGACATCCACAATAACAACATTCTTAGTAGCTTTGACTTTATTTATTTTGAATTTGTCCTTTAGTGGGTCCACATTGGAGGAGAATATCTCCTGGACCTTCTTGATGTCCTGCCCAGGACGCGGTCTCAAGAAGACCGCAGACCCAGGCTTCTGTGTAATCTTGGCGATATTCTCTTTGGTTATAGGTGGCTTCGGCGCAGATTGTGCGGCCACTCCAGCATAGGTCCATAGAGGCTGCTTCCGCAGCCTCTCGTTCTCTCATTCCAACTCCTCGAGTCGTCCTTCCATTCCAGCTTGGACCATGGCCATGGAGGCCAGCCAGCTCTTGATGTTCTGAATACTTGTTTGGATTATTTTCCCGTTTTTGTAGCTGGCATCCAAGACCGCATTGATCTTGGGGTGCCATTACAGTGATGTTCTTGGGAGTTCTTCTGTGGCGCCCTCTGTGCCTGCCAGTGCCAGCCCAGGGGCGGACACTGATACAGGCGGGGGGCAGATCCAGCACTCGGAACCTTCCGTACACGGAGCCGAAGACAGTGATGCTCACGACTCACTTCCCTTAATTTCAGTCATGTTGCCAGAGAAGTGAGAAAGATTGGAGGCCCGTCTCTTGCGCTGGACTGGCCTCTCTGGCATGGGGCGGAGGGGGACTCCTTGCAGCTCACCCACCGGCCTTGCCCCAGGGCCAAGGGTTCTCCTTCAACTGAGCTGCTGGGTTCAGCACACCGTCACCAACGTACTGGTCCCCTTCAGTGGCCTCGTCATTGACGAGGTTTGCGCATTCCAGACTGCGGCTAGTTTCTTTTTGAACGCTCCTTATGCTATCCCGCGAAGTCTCATCCTGAAGTGAATTCCTGGTAGCGGAAGGTGTGGTTGTCAGAGGAAGCGGCTTTGCTAGATGAGGCGCTGTCGGTAGCACACAATGGCGCCATATCTGGTTTATCGGCAGTAAATATGGATGGCGCATTTGCACGTGAAAGCCGCGCCACAGCGCACGCTTCTGGGAAGCCCTGATACTGAGCGCCAGCCTGGGGCCTGCTATGACGCGTCCACTGCATTTATTACAGATTTTCAGTTAACTCTCGCTAATAACTAGCCAACTCGCAATGCGTGAGAAATATACACGGTGTACCAAAAAAATTTGGTTCATGAAAAAACGCATCATTATGCATGAGGTTTCGATTTATTACGTCTTTACCGTTAACACCATACACGAGATATTTTGCAGACATTAGGCACGCATACCACTGAATGTACCTTCAAATTTACATCATAGTACGAAGCATATTTCAGGAGATATGACGTCATAAACAATGAAATTTAGGATTAACTGCTACATCGTGCACTATATTTTCCACATCCACTCCTAAAATAATGGACCGATTTCAACTAAAATTGGTAAACGCATTGCTTACTATGAGTCAACAATCGCTGTGGTGTTAAAAACTACCAGCGACACATAGTTCAGGAGATATAACGTCGTAAACAATGAGTTACAAAAACTTTAGCATCACGCAACACGTGATTATGGATTATGTTCAAAGAGAAAGTGGCAGAAGGAGATGGAATTACATGAAGATGAAGTATTTTCCAAATTTTTATTTCTATTTCTAAGATAATACTGGAAATGAAGTACCCAGACGATTCTGAGTTTCACAGCTAGTCTTTTATACAGGGTCAATCTAAATTCGCGCATTCGGGCTTCGCAGCGCGATTCCTAATATGTCACCAATTTCGTCCTGCTCATACTTCTGGCAGTAAATGGACGTCTAGGACTTAGATGGGGGCGTGCTTCAGAACTACACAATTACACCAACGAACTTGTGGGGGATGTAGAAGGCGTCTTGAAGAACAAAATGAGCATAGATACCCACGCCTGGAAACGCCCTTCAACGACGAGTCCAAAAAGTACTGCGTGGTCATCAGTCCGTAGCTCACAAACTACTTAAACCTAGGTAAAATAACCTAAAGACAAACACACACACACCCATGCCCCAGGGAGGACTCGAACCTCCACGGCGAGCAACCGCGCGCTCCGCAGCGAGACGATTTAGACCACTCGGCTACCCCACCGCGGCTATATGCCGTTTCCGGGCATGGGTTTCTATGCTCATTTTGTTCAAGACACCTTCAAGAACCCCTAGAAGTTTGTTGGTGTGATTGTGCAATTCTCACAGTGACATGTGGAACACACATTCACCTCAGTCTTTGAAATCCATTTACTGTCAGAAATACGAGCAGCACGAAATTTTGCGAGAGGCATTTTTTTTTTTAATTCCTGGCATATGAGGAATTGCGCTGCGAAGGACGAGTGCGCGAATTTCGCTTCACCCTGTATTAAACAACTTCAGCTATCTGTTGGTAATGTCATCTTCCATGTCCTCTCTAGAATAGCATTGCTGAAGTCCACTAGCTTCACTTTATCAGTATCTTGAAGAGCTTGTAACGGTTGAAATCTGTATGATTTGAGGGCTAAACGACGCCATAAAACACGCCTCACTGTCATGCACGGTAACAGAAGGTATCGGCTAACACGACGCGTAAACTTGCAGGGGCTCCACTCAAATGCTCGTCGAATTTGTTGCACTATTTATTCAGGAACGAGTGGGCAGCCAGAACTTTTGCCTTTACAGAGGCACCGTATTTCTTCAAACTGTTTATACTGCCGTCGAATGTTCTTTGGTGACGGTGGTTTAGCACGAAATAGAATATGAAACACCCACTGAACTGCGATCACTGACTGAGTACGACTAAATTCAGTAACAAGATACGCCTTCTGTTGTGTGGATGCCATATTGCGCAAGACTGGCTGCACGCTCCAGTCGGCGCTCGTAGCGACATCTAGCAGATTTTTTCTGAAACTCTAGACCACGCCAATTACATCTAGCGCTGTTCCAGTTATCTAGTGACATTTTTCTCAATATTATTACAAGTTAAAGTCGGGTCATTCTTTTTAGGATACGCTGTATTTTAAAACACCTCTATCAAGACAAGCAAAGTACTGGAGCTGAAGAAGCGAGGAAGGCGGTGGCAGGAGTTGCAGTTGTCGCCACTCACTAGAGGGCGCTGCCGATGTGCGGCTTGGCGGTGGTGGTGGCGATCTCGGAGAGGCGCACGTCGATGGGCACGCGGTCGTCGTAGAGCGTGGGCGCCTGCAGGATGATGCCCGCCGTGCCCACCAGCACGGCCAGCGTGAAGATCCACAGGAACAGCCGGTCCAGCACCATCGCCACGTACTTCCAGTCCTCCTTCACCTGCGACACAGTGAGGGCCCGCGTGTGGCTAGGGGTGGGTTGACAAGGAGAGGGGCTCGCGTGTGCAGCACCGATTCAGATCGAATATTGCATGGACATTCTGTACTGGATATAAAGAGATATGTGATTCGTCTTTTTGCTAGACAGTAATCAAAGTCAAACTTGATGATCCAAAATCACATTTTCAATGCTATACATCGAAAGATGCGCACTTTTTACTAATACATATAGAACCAAAATTAATTATATTCGAGCATTTAACTTTTTTTTGTCCTCCTGATGTAGCTTAGGCTGCGTTTATAGACTACGGTGATTTTGCGGAAGATCCGCCCGTCACTCAGACAGCGGGTGGTTCAGCTGCAGTGACCTCGAGGACCCTGTTCCTACATGGCGGGGCAGACAAAGGGTGCAGTGACAAAAGGCACGCCACTGTGACACCACACAAACGTAGTGGTTTGGAAGTGCTGCTGCAGGTATTTTGACCCTGCTGTGGAAGTGCTAAGGGGCAGCAAACACAGCAGGTCCAATGCTGCCTTATAAGAAACAGTGCACTGCCAGACCGCTGTGATTCCTCCTGTTGTGGCGTTAAGTCAGCGCCACACACCAGACGTTAGAGAATGATCGTGCAGAAGGCAGTGATCAACCGAAAGCCGATCGCAAGCAGGCCCCGCATCCTGGAGGGAGTAACCGAAGATGCGCGCCCTCTGCTAGGCCGACATACCTCTGGACAGCCCATCAGTTACTAGTGAGAGCCTGACAGTTGCTAGTGAGCACTCAGCAGTTTCTATTGAGAACTCGGACAGTTACTAGGCAGCTACAAAGACAGAAATAAGACAGTTCTAAGTTAGAATGCGGCTACGAACTTAGCAGTAACTAGGTCACAGTGCAATAAGTATCATACTGACAACGCCACGAGAAGCGAGAAGAGAGAAGAAACAGACATATGTTCTAAAGAGGAGTAATGTAAATTTCAGTCAATAAATATCTTGTAATACTAACTATATCAATGTTTTAGATGTCAAAGATTCCTGCACTAATACCTTTGTTGACAACCAGACCTAGACGAGTAAACAACAAAAAGGCGACAAGGTCACAACAAATGGTGAAAAGGATGGGATAATAACTTATCTGAGTCCTGAATAGTAACTGATGAGTGCTCACTAGTAACTGATCTAGTTCTCACTAATAACTGATGGGCTGTCCAGACGCATGTCGGCCTAGATACAGCCGTTTTTAGGGGGCGCGCATCTTCAGTGACTCCCACCAGGATGCGCGGCACCTGCTTGCGATTGGCTTACATTCGATCGCTGCCTTCTCCACAATCGTTCTCTTACGTCTGGTGTGGCGCTGACTTTACGCTACAACACTTCCACAGTGAAGAAACTGCAGGCTATAATCGTGGCCTTAGATACAAATATGAGAGACTTTCTGACCGCCGTCGCCAGTCGAATGGTCCAGGGCTTGGACTGTCAAACCGTGGATCGAGCTTCGAACCTCTGCCATGGCAAAAATATGGACGACATGATGAAGAGTGAGCGTATGAACCTGAAGTAAAGAAATGTAAGGCGTGGAAGCAAGTACCATTGTATGCCATACTAACTGCAGAGATATTGGCGCTCAAAGAGTCACTCATGTGAAACTGACAAACTGAAAGGTGTCGTAGTGGGGACTTTGTAGATCAAGTTTTAGACAGCAGCCCCTCTCAAAAATCTCACGCAATGAGCACTTACCTTGCATGCTGTGAGATACATCTTTTCTACTCGTCAACTGTTCATAGCTCTGAATGTATGCATTTTAGACACCATCTTTACTGGACTTTATTAGTTTCTTTGGTCCATAGTACCAAGCAAAGTCATTGGAACAAGAGACGATTTTTTTTCACAGAATCGAAGATAGGTGGCCATAGCATCAAGCGTAACATTTCTGGACATAGCCTCCTGTCCAAAAGTTCATTCTAGTCCTCCTGTAGTTTGTCCGTTGTATATGTATGGTGAGTCAGGAAGAAATGTACAACGGAGGACAAAAAGATTACTCAGTCCGAATAATTTAAAGTCCAAGAACAGAGCATTCCACGTCCCCATTTTCATAAGCGGCAATTCCAGCGACCTGTGCAGTTTGTTTGCTGTTTACATCTGCAATACAATACTTAAGATACGGTGTATGTCGCGATTCACTGCACTTTAACTCACGAATCACTTATTTTGGGAAACATTATTTAAGTATGTAGAAACGGTTGCAGTATAATAATTTCACGTGGGCGTATTTACTACAACGAACCGCTTGTCACATATGTTTCATTGGGTGAGTGGATAGGCTGACGGTTTACAAAGGCAACGGGCACGCATTCGAATCCCACAGGAGTAAATTTATATTTTATTTCTTAGACCTTTTGCAGGTGATATTTTAAATATTTATTCGCTAAAAATTGTGCAGTTGTAAGAGCGGCTCTTACGTAAGTAAATAAGCTTCGCATGGTTAAGTTCGGTTTTACCATTGACTTCGTTGCCCCCCCCCCCCCCACTCTTGAGCAACAGTTGCCACATCTGTTGTAAAGGTTCTATTTTACTGAATTTAATATATTGACCCTCTGCTTCCTCAGTGATAAGAATTTTTATACCTTAAACCATGCTCTTCAATTATATTTATTAGTTCAACCTCCCCCCACGCCAAAACGTGAATGTGGTCATGTCGCCTGGAGTTTTCCCTATTTTTAATTTTTCGTGTTTAGGGACGATTTCACATATTTTTGGTTAACTACTGTCCTTTAGAAAAGTTAGTAAATTTACCCTTCAACGTCTGATGATACCCAGAAGGGGCGAAACGCGTCGTGAGTAAATAAGTGAAACTTCTATAAAGAGCAGGCATTGCATGTAGGGGAAAGCGACTGCTGAAAAAAAATTTATTTTATAAGCAGCCACAAGTCGCTATAATTATTTATTCAATTAACAGGGTTCACTCTGTATACAAGAGCATCGTCAGAATAGTTTGATGAATATTGAAAGCTGTTGATTTATATAATGAATTGTACATTAATTCAAAATAGTTGAAAACTTCCAATTATCCAACTCTTTTGAATTAATGTTCATATGATAATATACCGAATTCGCTGGCGTATAAGACGCACTGCTTTTCCTACAAAAAGTGATCCAAAAACTGGATGCATTTTATATGCCGGTTGCCAGTTAAAGCAGGTAGCCATAAGTTCGATTTCTTTCAAGGGATTTCAAAAAACGGTGTAAAATACGGGAAATAATGTTTTAAGCGGGATAATTTGCTTTAAGTTTCTCTCTTACATTTTCTTGGTTTTTATTTGATATATGTACATAATATGCACAAAATACCCGTCAGGAGCTTTATTATGTAGTAAAGGTTTTCTGAATTTCGTACTATTTTTAGTGCCGTAATTGAAACTGGCAACTTCACAGGAGGTAGAAACTTTCGACGTAATTTCATTCATCATAATCGATTTTTTCGGCGATCCTGTAACGGTGTCATTTATTATTTGAATAGAGAAACGATGCTCACATATTTGCCCATGTCTCGCCAGACTATATATGAGAATTTATTCGTTTTGTCAAGTGCAAATTTCTGGACAAGTATGTTTTGTTACATTTGCACAGCTTCTACGTCTCACAGTTGTATTTCTGAGGTTATAACATGCTGTGCCCCAAACAGTGCGCCGACCAACGCACAAACGCAAAGCATCCATCATTCTCACAGTTTATGGTACATCACAAAAATTCTTACATAAATATTGGCGCGTCACAATAAATACTTAAAACGCGTCATTTTGAACATGAAAACTTAATCGTCGTGCGAATTGATATTCGGCGCGATGTCTGAAAGGGACAAAGCAGAGCCATCTAGGTGTCAATGTCGTACGCGTTTACGACGCTCTCGTCAACCACCGCGTCATAGTCGGCGCGATACGCGAAATATCCGTTTGAATAAGCGCAAACTGTCAATAAACTCGACTACGTAAAGTTTATAGTACTACTTGAAGGCACTGCCTTAGATATTTGATGTACCTGACCACATATGCTGTAATTTGTTCTGACCTCCTCGCCTTTTGTTTAGTACTCGTAGTTGTCAATAAAGAATCTGGTTCAGGATCCTTTGACATCTAAAACATTGATATAGTTAGTAATACAAGATATTTATTGACTGAAATTTACAATACTCAACTTTAGAACATATGTCTGTTTCTTCTCTCGCGGTGTCGTCCATACGATATTAACTGCGATGTGATCTAGTTACTGCTAAATTCGTAGCCGCGTTCTGACTCAGTACTGTCCTATTCCTGACTTCGTAGCTAACTAGTAACTGTCAGAGTTCTGACTAGTAACTGCCGGGCTGCCAGATACAGCCGCTTGTAGAGGGCGCGCATCTTGGGTTCCTCCTACTCCTCCAGGATGCGCGGCGCCTGCTTGCGATTGTCTTTCGGTCGATCGCTGCCTTCTACACGATCGTTCTCTTACGTCTGGCGTGTGGCGCTGACTTTACGCCACAACATAATTATGTCGCAGTTGACGTATTAGGTCTGACTTATTTTCTCCTAAAAAAGAAGTCTTAAAAGTGGGGTGCGACTTATACGCCGGAGCGTCTCAGGTGCCGGCAAATACGGTAAATCTGTAGCTTTCAGTTATCGTCAAACTATTCTTACTATGCTCTCGTGTACAGAGTGAAACCTGTTTATAATTATAGCGACTTGTGGCTGCTTATAAAATCAAGTGAAACATCGCTTTACAGGAACAAATACTGTTTTTTTACCAAAATAATATGACAAATTGGCAGGTAAATTTAAATGACAGACTGGGCGCCTCACCCTTGTGGAGTCCTCCTCGCGCTTGGTGTGGTCGGCGATGAAGCGCACGCCGTCGATGGCCTTGTGCAGCTCCGGGCAGCGGTGCCAGTGCAGCGCGGCTGGCCGCGGGAAGCCGCCCCCGCCGCCCCCGCCGCCCCCGGCGCAGCCGTCGGCGCTGGGCGTGGCCGGCTCGTCGCCGTCGCCCGCCGCCGCCTCCTCCGCCAGCAGCGTCGGCGGCGGGGGCGGCACGCCGCCCCCAGGGCCGTGGATGCGGCACGAGCCGCCCACGTCGCTCTCCCTGTGGACACGGGGGGCAGCAGCGTCGTCAGGTCACCGTAGTCTCTCTAAATTCACTCCCTACTAGATGTTTGTATTGTGGCACTGCAGTGATTCCGTACAGGAAGTCGGCTAACGCTCGGATATAGGCAACACACAAACGAACGCTGTTATAGTTAGCTTCACGGAAGAAGGCACTTCCGCGCATAGAGGCGGAGCGACGAGGGAAGCGTGGAGGGAGGAGCTACGGCCGAGCGAGAACAGTGGAGCCTGCGGCAGAAACACTGCGCAACTCGCGGCCGGCCACGCGCCTGCATAACGAACTGCGGTAATGGACAGGGATGCGCAGAACGGCCGAAAACTGAGCCACCTTCGTATGTGACACCGACTGTAACACAGAATGGAGCAGAGGAAACACATGTTTTTCGAACCGCTAGTACGCGAGAGGGGGTAGTGACCTCGAATGAATGTTGGCAGCCGGCGGCAGTGGTCGAGCGGTCTGCGGCGCGCCAGTCACTTTCTGCACTACAGTCGGGGGTTCGAACCTTCCCCCCCCCCCTCCCACTCGGGGATGGATGTTTGTGTCGTCTTTAGTATAAGGTAGTTCATAAGTAGTTTGTAAGATTTAGGGACTGATGACCCTGTAGTTAAGTCCCTTCAACGTTTGAACATTTGAATGTTGGCAGACTTCCCATAGAATGCAGTATCAGTTGCTATGGAGCGCTGGAGTTGATAGCATCGTGTGTTCGTTGTCGAGCACTACTTCAGAAACTGTATCCATGAAAATTTTAGAGCTGCATGTCAAGGTGCATTGCTTGATCAAAATACTATACTCCGATGGGTTGTAGAGCTTAGAAGTACTGGGTATGTGATGGAAAAGAAAACACCTGGTCTTCCCTGTTCAGTTGGTACTCCGGAAAAATATACCCCGAGTGAGAACGGCTGTTCTTGTTAGTCCGAAACGATCGGCCAGACAACAGACTGTAGTGCTGGGTAGGTCATGTCGTTCGCTTTACTGCTTCCTACATGATGAACTCAAGTTTCACCTGTACAAGATAATGATGGTCAAGCAGCTTAGTGAAGGCGATTTTGTGCAAGTCAGAGAGTTTTGTCGTATAATGGACGAAATTTTTACGGAAGATGCAGATGCTACAGTCTTCATGAGTGTTGAAGCACGTTTTCATCTAGACCAGCGGCCGGCAACCGGACCGCGTAAGGCCAAAAACGTGACTCGTAAAAATGTTTTGACAGTTACATACTCAAACTATAAATACAACAATTTTTTGTATAGATAACAGCCGCGGTTGAGTAGCCGAGCGCTCTAAAGTGTCTCGCTGCGGAGCGCGGGGTTGCTCGCCGTGGAGGTTCGAGTCCTCCCTGGGGTATGGGTGTGTGTGTTTGTCCTTACGTTAGTTTACCTAGGTTTAAGTAGTTTGTAAGCTACGGACTGATGACCACACAGTTTGGTCCGATAGATTTACAAACATTTGAACATATTTTTTTGTATAGATAACAACACCGAGCTACAAGGTAATGGGAAATTAAAGTGTGATTTGCTTCAAAGTGTATCATCAATCCGTCGCAAGCTCTTTCTTTGAAATAGACGTTTTAAGAATTTTTTTTCGCAACAATTTTTGATTACTTTTATAAACATTTCCATATCATAAAATTTGTCAGATCTTACGAAGGATTTTTTTTTAACAGATATAAGCACATTTCATTGTATTTCATACTTAGTCAAAATCAAAATAAAAAATAGTATGTATAATGCATGACCTATTTCTAGACTTTTAATGAAAAGTTTTACTATCCTTTTTATTTTAAACTTTTTGTGAGTGAAAATAAAACTAAATAGCAAATTATACAACTGTTTCTGGATTGTTTATACATTATTATTTTACATCTATTGTATTTCATATTATTTTGTGAGTGGAAAATTAAAATAAAAAATTAATAAGGAACATGCGGTTTCACATCTGGACCTCGATAAAAATTTTCAAAAGTATCCGGACCCCATCTAAAATTACTTTCCGACCTCTGATATAGACGGGTACGGCAATGTTCACGATTGTTGGTAATGGGCGTAGGAGAACCCAAATGAATTACACCAAATAACTCTCCACAGTTCAAAAGTAATCAGCGTGCTACGTTGAAATGTTAAAGAACTTTCTTCATCCACAACTTGAAAGGCATCAAGTGAACATGAGAAATATATGGTTTCAGCAGGACGGTGCCACACGGCGAGAGCATCCAAGGAAGTGGTTCGACAATTGTACCCAGGACATGTTATTTCGAGATGTGGTGATGTTTCACATTTTTTTCTTTTCTTTTTTTAGAAATCACGTCAGCTCGGAATGACCTCAACCCCCAGCAGACCACTATCCTGGATACGCCACCGCCACTGCCTGAAGAATTCCATTCGCCAGGAAATTGAAGTCCTGCTGAATGAATGTTGGAGAGAGCCATGGATCCAAATTTGTAACCGGCAAGAAATATATATATATATGATAGCATGGCATAATAATATGAGGGAATAAACATGGCAATACTACTATGAAACAAACTTAGCAAGGTATTGTATCTAAAACAAATTGAAATAATGGGATAATAAAAATAACAAATTAATTGTTGTGTAGAAATTAAAATAATCGTGCACGACTAGATTCAAACCCACGATCTTCCTTGCATGAAGCTACTGTTTTACCACGTTCTTCTTTTTGTCTAAGTGACACTACGCACCCAGTAACAACACTGAATTGTAGACTTCGGGGAGCTCATGTACATCATACAAAACTCATCTAATGTACGCTGATATCTGTGACATAAAACTTGTATATGTTTTTGTCAGTCCTTTCATTCCTAATCTTTCCTCCTCACGTCCTTCATAAATAACTTGCACTTGTATATGTGACGTTAAAACACGGTTTGTACGAAATGATTCAGCGGCGTGTGCTTAGCGCTGTGCATGAGTACGTATTTCGTTAACACGGTTGTCCTTGTTTTTTTTTTTTTGTATAGTTACCATAAGTGATAAAATGCGAAATAAAGAACGCATACCTATGATTCATTAACAAAGCTAATTAGGAAGGAGAGCCAGGTAATAAAATAGAATTATCATGCCTTTTTAGAGCTTTTATTTGAAAAAAAAAGAAAAAGTAATAAAAATAAATAAAAAGAAAAACCTTATTTCAGTATCTTGGACTGCGTATGAAATCATAATCTTATGATGGTGCAGATGTTCCTTCCTTTCCGTGGTTTCTACAGTAAACTGGATAGGAAATCCGTCTTATGCAGGACTCCTTATTTGATTAAACTTGTGTCCATTCTGGAAGTTTGGAACCTGTGACTGTGTAGATTTAAGAAATCAGAAAATAACAGCAACCAGTCACCTTGTTTGATGTATTTTTATCACGCAAACACGTTGTTGTTGTTGTGGTCTTCAGTCCGCAGACTGGTTTGATGCAGCTCTCCACGCTACCCTGTCCTGTGCAAGTCTCTTCATCTGGGAATACGTTTGGCAGCCTACATCCTTATGAATCTGCTTACTGTATTCGTCCCTCGGTCTCCCTCTATGATTTTTACCCCACACACTTCCTTCTAATGCTAAGTTAACGATTGCTTGATGTCTCAGAATGTGTCCCACCAACCTATCCCTTCTCTTAGTCAGAATAAGCCAGACATTCCTTTTCTCCCCAATTCTGTTGAGCACCTCCTCATTAGTTACGTGATCAACCCATCTAATCTTCATGATTCGTCGCCAGCACCACATTTCGAAAGCTTCTATCATCGTTTTGTTTGAAACCTTTAACGCTCACGTTTCACTCCCATACAATGCTACACTCCAGACAAATGCTTTCAGAAAGGACTTCCTAACATTTGAACTAATATTGGATGTCAACAAATTTCGCTTCTTCAGAAATTCTTTTCTTCCCATAGCCATTTTGCATGTTATATCTTCTGTACTTCGGCCATCAGAAGTTACCTTACTACCCAAATAATAAAACTTTTAATAAAAATTTGTCAGTACAAATTTGAACGCTGCCCCAGGCAGTACCAGTACCTATACATTTGCAAGTCGTAGTAATATGTTGACGACCTAAAATACAGGGACATCATACAAGATATCTGAAGATGCCCTAACCGGGCGAAATGCCTCATTGAAATAAAAAATGTTTGCAATGAAGACGCTCATTTATTCAAAAATAATAAAACTCATCCCACTACTATTATCGTCTCATTACCTAATCTAATTATTTCAGCTTGGCCTGACTTTCTGACGCTACATTGCATTACCGTCGTGTTAGTCTTGTTAATGTTCATTTTATATCTTCCTTTCAAGACACTGTCCATTCGATTTAATTGCTCTTCCAGGTCCTTTGCCATCTCTCACAGAATTAGTATATCAGCAGCAAACCGCAAGGTTTTTATTCCCTCTCCCTGGACCTCAATTCCCTTTCTACATTTCTCGTTCCATTCCTGCAGTGCTTGCTCACGGTACAGACTGAACAACACTGGGGAAAGGCTACAACCCTGTCTTACTCACTTCCCAACCACTGTGACCCTTTCATCCGCAAGCACGTATCCGTACTTATTGTGCCATATTCTGTGGGTATTTTCCTTTAATTTAAAACTCGTAATTGTTTAATTAAAGCAATATACAGGGTGTCCAGAAAAGAAATCCCTGATTTCAAAATTAAATATCTCGAAAACAAAGATCGATAGAGGAATGCAGTAAACGATATGTTTATTGTGAAAGCTGTAAGAAGTTTATACAGCAGTTTGACACAATAGTTACAAAAGCTGCTAACAGATGGCGCTGTACGCTGTACAGCTCATATCAGCATACATAAGTGAAATAATCGTATGGAAACACTCTTTGCAAACAATCACATCTCAATGTTTTCAAAATGTTCACCATTGGCACTACAGAGCTGACGCAAACGAAGAATGAAATTCGCCATCACATCTCGTAGTGTCTCAACCGAAATGGATTCACATACCACAGATATCGCCAATTCAAGCTCGTCCAACGTGGCTGGATGCTTCGGGTAGACCATGTCTTTCACTGTGCCCCACAAAAAAAAAAAAAAAAAAAAAAAAAAAAAAAAAAAAAAAAAAAAAAAAAATGCCACATGGAGTCAAATCCGGCGAATATGGAGGCCAATCCATACCTGCACTAGTAAATTTGATATTCCAGAGCAATGACTCGATTCCCGAAGTATTCCTCAAGAAAGCGAAACACTTGTTCGGTCCGATGTTGTCGGGCTCCACCATTCAGTACCTGGTCGATCCTCTAACGTTTGCTGCGTGGCGACAAATCGTTCCAAAATTGCAACGTAACGTGCACCAGTGACCGTTTCTCGAATGAAAAAGGCCCAATAATGCCTCTGCTGCATACTGCAGCCCACACAGTAACTTTAGGAAAATACAGGGGTTTTGCTTCACACCAATATGGCTTTTCGGAGCCCAAAAGTCGCCAGTTCTGCTTATTCACATATCTATTCAGGTGCAAGTGTGCTTCATCTGTAAACCAGATGCAGTCAACATCAAATCCTACACTATCAATCATTGGGAGCATCTGATTAGCAAAGGCAACCCTTTGTTGCGCAGCTCGTACGGGTATGGCCTGGTGCGTTTGAATTTTGAATGGAAACATGTGTAGGCTCTTTCTCAGGATTTTCTGCGTGTTGCAATGCTTCAAACCAGTCTCAGACGCAATTCTACGGACGGATGACATTGGATTTCGCTGAATAATTCAGAAACTGTGGCGAAACTTTCAAGCGTAACTGCGGTTTGCTTGCGGCCAACATTCCCCACTAGATCATCAGTTACGCTGCCTGTTCGTTGAAGTTTTGTGAAGAGCGTACGAATGATATTCGTATCGGGTCCTTTTGGAACATTAAATCGTGCTTGAAAACTTCGCCTTGTAGCCGTAGGACATTCTTCTAACGTGTGGTACTCTAGCACCAGGAAAACGCGTTGTTCAATGGAGTACACGGTTTTAATCTCTTCCTTCCGTACGCTAACCTCCTTTCACGTTTCCAATAGTGGAACTGATAGCTCTGGGCTTCGGATCACTATTTATATTAGGTATTACGTATGGCGATTACAGGACCATCTGTTAGCAGCTTTTGTAACTATTATTTCAAAGTGCTGTATAGACTTCTTACAGCTTTCACAATAAACATACAGTTTACTGCGTTCCTCTATCGATCGTTGTTTTCGAGATATTTAATTTTGAAATCAGGGAGTCCTTTTCTGGACACCCTGTATAATACCTTCCAATAACTTCATTTTCAGTTCATAATATTAATATATGACAAAGAAAATTGTATTACTGATTTTTAACATCAATTACACAAGAAGAATAATGAGACTTACGCAAATGGATACATGCTTTGATATAGATGTACACGACAAAAGTAAGAGGAGTGGACGTTCTCACACCAACACGGTGATTCAAGAAATGTTTTCAACCTGACAGACACATTGGTAATTCAAGGACGATCAGTAATCGCACAAGAAGTGGGGTGGAAAAGGCGACGAGGGGTGCCACGGTGACTGACATCGCCTGATGCTGGTTTGATGGGCTGCACGCTGCCCTGGGCTACTGGACGGTCGCTGGACGCACTCATCCATGTCACCACGCCTGTGCCTCCACGGGCCACCAGCGTGTACTATAGTACCTATTTTAAATTTCAGTGTAATCATGTATTAACAGTGGATAATGTACAGATTTTATCAGCTATTTGCTTCATGCAGTGTATTGTTACGCTTGAAATAAGGCCTATGGTTTGAAAATGGACGAACAGGTCCGAAACTAGTTACCAACTTCTAAATAGTGCAACTGTGACGAAAAAAGAAAAAAAAAAAAAGAAATGGTTTTCATTACATATCCAGTTGCTGATCCTGCCCCATCTTCACGATGAATTTTCATAAAATAAATTTGGCTGAAAACAGCAGGAGTCACTTTCATTAAAATTACAAACGTCAAACTACATTATCCTCGCAGGCAAAAAAATGGACTTTGATAGTCCATTCTCGTATTTTATGTTTGTTTGCAAGAAAAATCTAGTGGATTTTAAGGATTGAATAAAACAGCTGATTGTTAAAGATGCATTTTATTAAATACATGACGGCTGTTAACACTCACTTTACCAAAACTTTGTAATTTGTTTCCCTCCAGCAAAAAAAAAAAAAAAAAAAAAAAAAAAAAAAAAAATGTTACATTTCAGCTCTGCGGATCAAAATCTTACTTATTTCGAATTTACGTCAGCGACCATTACTGATGCGAAGTAATCTCACGGGTCATGTAGTTAAAAACGAATTTTTCTTAGATCCGGTTCATCTATATACATACTCCGCAATCCACCGTAAGATGCGTGGCGGAGGATACACTGTACCAATACTAGGCATTTCATTTCTATTACATTCCCAAATAGAACGAGGCAAAAAGAATGCCTGTATGCCTCCGTACGAGCCCTAATTTCTCATATCATGTCTTCGTGATCACTACGCGAAATTTAAGTATGTGCAAGGAAGATCGAACCACACACACCTTCAAATTCCGGCTCTCTAAATTTCCTCAACAGGAATTCACGTAAAGAACGTCGTCTTTCCTTCAGCGATCCTCAATTGAGTTCCATGAGCATTTCCATGACACTCGCGCATTGGTCGAACCTACCAGTAACAAACCTAGCTGCTCGCCTCTGAACTGCTTCTATATCTTCCTTTAAACTGATCTGCTAAGTGTCACAAACACTTGAGCAATACTCAAGACGTGTTCGTACAAGCGTTTTATACGCGGTCTCCTTTATAGGTGAAGTACGTCTTCCCAAAGTTCTCCCAATGAACCGAAGTCGGCTGTCCGCCTTACACACAACAGTTCTTATATGTTCGTTCCATTTCATAACGCTCTGCAATGTTACGCCTAGATATTTGAACGACGCGACAGCATCAAGAAGCTCACTACTAATGCTGTATTCGAATATTATGGGATTGTTTTTCCTACTCATGTGCATCACCTTACATTTTTCTACATTCAGGGCTAGCTGCAATTCTTCGCAACAACCAGAAATTTTGTCTAAGTCATCCTGTATGCTATTACAGTCAGTTAATGACGTCACCCTCCAACACACCGCAGCATCATCAGCAAACAGCCGCAGATTACAAGTCGCTCTGTCCATCAGATCATTTATATACATAGAAAATAATAGCGGTTGCCGTTAGGTGGTGTAGCCTGATAGCTATATAGATAAAGCACAAGCTGAACGGCAGAGAAGGCGTTTAATTTTTGATGTGATGTAATCTGGAGACACGGCAAGGCTGAGAGGTCGGCGTTGCCCCGGGAAACCTGGGGGAGTCTTGGTCCCCCTGGT